>OW679202.1:120846037-121035255 GCA_940337035.1 Agriotes lineatus
GTTATTGTTTATTGTACACCTAGGGTGTAGGTAAAAGGCGTTAAATTTAAAGATAAGCTTGTGTTGTGGAGTACTTGTACCATTCGCAAAATGTAAGTTACTTTATATTTTTACCTACTTGTTTCGAATTGTGTTTGGTTTTATTGCCTAAAGACCAAGCTTTGCTATTACAAGGTATTTATGGAGAATGTGCATCATTGAATCAGCAGCGTAGATCTGCCCATCATATGCAGACTTCAAGGCGTACTCACGAAGCAAATACTTACCGTTAGTAGAACAGTCGTGACTATAGCGGCCATTTTGTTTTTAATTGGGTCAATTAAAATGATCGATTAAATTGATTGATCCAATTAAACATCCAATTAAACCCCGAATCAAATGCTCCAATTAAACCGCGAATCAATTGCTCTAATTAAATTTGATATGTGCTACTGATTAAATTACGCATTAGCTTCTGATTAAATTACGCGGCGGCCATTTTTAATTTCAATTTTCGCGCGAATATTTGAATTTGAAATTTTCAGATTTTTTTTAAGTTCAATTTTTTGAATTTAAACTTCCCGGGGTTCGGCCATCTTGGTTTTTCTGCGCGCTCACTTCTCGCGACTGCCCTTTTAATTTCAATTTTCGCGTTAATATTTGAATTTCAAATTGGTAAATCTGTCTCTCTTGTACTCCTTGTCTCTCTTGCATTCACAGAATAGATGTTTATATGTAAAAAAAATCTCTGGTCGTCCTGGATTTGAACCCGCTACGTTCGTGTTTACAATTAGCTGCAACCGTGTATGGCTCAACACAACGGAGCCGCTACAGATTTTAATGTGTATAGCGGAAAACCACTTAACTGCTCTGACGTCACGTGCCCATATTTTTAAAAATAAATATTTTTTGAAAATTATAAATTATAAGAATGGTATTGCATCGTCTAGGGCAGTGGTTCTCAAAGTGTGGTACGCGTACCCCTTGGGGGTACGCGAAAATTTTTAGGGGGTACGTGGCAGGCCAACAAAAAATAAAACAAACCTTTAAATTTAAATAGGGGAAAAAATATTTGTGTGCTTAAGACCACACGGGAGAAGTGTAAACTTCTATGGCATTGGGTATAATAAAATTCCGCATAAAAAATGACCTTTTATATCACCCTGTATAATTTTCCACCAAAAAAATGAAGTTTTAGCGAAAATATAAGGTTTTGAAAATTTTGAAATTTTTGACTCGCCCTGTATAAGTCAAAAATTATATATAGTGGTGGAGCGACGGTAGACAGGTGGGCAGAGTGCATCAGATTTTGTGATGTACACCCCTCCCCCATTTTTGTTTTTAATATAATAAAAATGTATGTAAGCAATATCTCTTTGTTTTATTTAAACATGACGAGTAATTCAGTTACACAGGTTAAAACTATACCTACTAAATAAAAAGGTTTAAGATTTTTTTTTTATATTTCAGTTTACTTACTGATAAGGGGTACCCAAAACTTTTTGTTGGTAAAAAGGGGTACAGTGTCTAAAATAGTTTGAGAACCCCTGGTCTAGGGTATTAAAAGGTTAATAAATTTTTTTAAAAACTGGTTTCGTACGTGGTTTGGATGGAATTAATTATTTTATTTATCAAACGGCTCAACAGGTCGTTTCCTGTCGTACCGCGGGCAAGAGATTTGGCCTGCAGCTGTTGGATCCTATATAAAATTCAAACAAACTTTTCTCGATGGCCTATAGGTCTATGTGCTTGTTTAAATTTATGCTCAGGTTTCATTATATCAATTTAAACTTTGTCTGAAAAAATTACAATTAGGCGTTTTTTATTTAATTGCAAGCCGTTTCCTTAAAATCAGTGAATATATGATTTTGTCGCTTTTAAAATAAATAGACATTACTTTATTTCTTATACCAATACCATAAAATCGGTGGTCTCTTTCTTTCTTTGTATGTATGTACCTTTGGTCGCTCTCTCCTCCGATGATACTGGACAGCTTAAATTGTATTTATAGTTGTGAAATTGACACGCCTATAATTTTTAATTTTCTGCTTCGATTTTAAATTTGAAATTAAAATTTGTACAAATTTGAGTTTAACATATTCCTGAAATACCTCTGTTCAGATAGCTTTTATTCTATTAAAAATTTAAAATTTGAATTAATCACATGTGAATATTTATCTTAAATCTCGAAATCCGCGGCGAACATTTTTGGATTTGATTACGTCACGCCGAAGTCTTCCATCTTACTCATCGCAGCTATTCTCTTTCGCTCGCATTTATTTAATTTAAAAAAAACTTTTCGCGTCGGCCCCAAGTCGGATTTGAACCCTAGCTACATGTGAATAATTAATTTAAATTTCGAAATCCGCGGCGGCCATTTTTGGATTTGATTACGTCACGCCGATGTCTTCCGTTGTTTTACACTTTTTTATAAATTGCGTCGCGCAAAACTAAAATAAATCGCAATTCTTTAAGTTACATCACACACTTATGAAATCGTAGTTTGATGTATATAAATTTTCGCCGCTTTGTATCTGTAAAATAGCTTCAACAGTAATATTTGAATAAAAAACACGCAATTTCGTTAAAAAATTTTTTGCTACCATCATTTCGATAAACAAAACTTCAGTTACGTAGGCTCTTTGTGCATTTTTATTACAAAATTTTTTATACAATTGAGTAAATATGCATGTGATGACGACAAATTAATTCAAAATTGAACAAAAATCACGCAATTACACATCATCTCACACAAATTTTTACAAAAATCGATATCGTAGTTTGATTTATTTGGATTTTTGTCACTTTGTATCTGTAAAATAACTTCTCACAGTAATATTTGAATAAAAGACACGCAATTTCATTAAAAATCTTCTGCCATTATCATTTCGATAAACAAAATTCAAAAGTTCTTGTAAAATTTATCTAAATATGTATGTGGTGACAACAAATTAACACAAAATTTGAATAGAAAACACGTATTCCACATCATTTCACTTAAAAAATTATCACAATTCGTTTTACAAAACGATTTATAATAACGAAAATGATGTAAAAACAGATTTAGAGTTATTTCTAAACATAATTTTGTTTATGTTTTACACTTTTTTATAAAATGCATCGCTCAAAATTAAAAGAAATCACAATTTTTAAATTATATCACGCCATCCTAAAATCGTAGATTGATTTTTTGAAATTTTACACTTTGTAACTGTAAAATAACTTCAAATACTAATATTTTAGATTTTAGATTGTGTAATTATTGCAGATTCGTGAAAAGCAAAAGCAGAGTAGAAATAAAAAACACAAACACTTTGTAATAAACGTGACGTAATCAAATCCAAAAATGGCCGCCGCGGATTTCGCGATTTAAAATAATTATTCACATGTGGTTAATTCACATTTTAAATTTTTAATAGAATAAAAGCTATCTGAACAGAGGTATTTCAGGAATATATTAAACTCAAGTTTGTACAAATTTTAATTTCAAATTTAAAATCGAAGCAGAAAATTAAAAATTATAGGCGTGGCAATTTCTCAACTATAAATACAATTTAAGCGGTCCAGTATCATCGGAGGAGATAGCGATCAAAGGTACATATATACAAAAAAAGAAAGACCACCGATTTTATGGTATTGGTATAAGAAATAAAGTAATGTCTATTTATTTTAAAAGCGACAAAATGGTCTATTCACTGATTTTAAGAAAACGGCTTGCAATTAAATAAAAAACGCGTAATTGTAATTTCTTCAGACAAAGTTTAAATTGATATTATAATAAAATCTGAGCATAAATTTAAACAAGCACATCGACCTATAGGCCATCGAGAAAAGTTTGTTTGAATTTTATATAGGATCCAACAGCTGCAGGCCAAATCTCTTGCCCGCGGTACGACAGGCAACGACCTGTTAAGCCGTTTAATAAATAAAATAATTAATTCCATCAAAACCACGTACGAAACCAGTTTTTTAAAAATCTTATCAACCTTTTAATACCCTAGGCCAGGCGTACTCAACCTGCGGCCCGCGGGCCGCATGCGGCCCGCCAAGCTTTTATGTGTGGCCCGAAACCCTCATTATCAGGAACATACTTTTGTAAACATCTGATAATGCAAGTTTTTAAAAGCGCGATAACAATGTGTCAGTCACCAAAATAGGGTGGGCGACACCTAGTATTTTGGAAGAAATGAACAGTAATTGTAGCGATCTTCTTTTACATACCTCGGTGCCATGGCTAAGCAGAGTAAAAGTTCTGGATCGGTTTTTTTCTTTACCACAAGACATTATTTTGTTTTTACAACAAAATAATAAAGTTTATAGTAAACTTGAAAATGGTTGATGATGGTGTCGTTTAGCTTTTCTATGCGACAAATATTATGAAGAAATACATAACCAAGTACTGCATAATTTTACAATTGTAACAAAAACTAAACAAGATGGTATTGACATTTCTTGATAAAACTATACAATAATTTCAAATTGTTTAGCTGCCTGATCTAAAGAATGTCAGAGCAGATCTCAGGATTTACGAAGCATTAATAATTCTCTGTTGCTTGTAGAAAATCCCTGGCGCTTAGAAACAGCAATTATTACACAACTAACTGCATTGTGATATGATTATGCAAAGCTATTTGACGAATTTATGGAGTTCGAAAACTATACGCATCTGGAAGTTATTTGTAAAGAAAAGAGAGAGGGAAAGGATTACGTGGAATTTTGGAAATTAGTGCCTGAAAAATACAAATCTGAACAAAAATTTGTCCATCTGCTGCTCGCTTTATTCGCATCAACATATCTTTGTGAACCATCTTATTCCAAAATGAAATATGCAAAAAACGTATACAGAAATCGGCTTACTGATTCTCACCCTGTTGGCTTTTCTCTTACCTTTAGGTCGATCTTTTATATTTTACTTCAAAAATTGTTCGCTATAAAAGTGTGCTTGGGGCCCGTCACTAGCTACAGTGAAGACGGCGTGTATCCTTTAGTAATGAAATGTCCAAATATCTGGGCGCCAACAAGTTTTATTACTCCCAAGTACACTTTTAAAAGTTAAAGAAAACTTATAACCTTCGCCATATATATACAGCACATTACAACCCTTGAATGAAAGAAGCAATTCTTTATATAGATTTATTGATCCTTCTGGTTCTGGTCTATTCTCGTTGCATAAAAGGAAACAATTGTCGACTTCAAATTTCTATCTAATCATAGTTCTTATTAGAAAACGGGGTACCTCACAAGTTTACGTTAATTTGACTTTCTAACTACTATATTTGACCATAATTCTAACTCACAGTTATATAATAGCTAGTGTACAATTCAGGGGTTATAAACTGTTCTTACTTTTTGAAAGTATGCTAAATATCACAAGTTTAACTTTACTTCACTTATCTCGTAATCGCAACGCTTGTGGAATCGAAGACTAGCCTCTCAGGAGTTTAATCAGCATGCCTCACCGTTCAAGAGGATGAGCTGCTCACCTAACTCCTACTCTGACAGTCGCTAAACGTCAGCTGTCATTTGACCGCAACCAATCGCCCGATCTCCGTAGTGAAATTATTATGAAGAGATGTTGAAACTAATGCGTTTCCTTCGCCCCGAACTTGTTGCTATAATTTCCAATTACGAAAATAGAATCAGATAGTTCCAAAAACATTATACATACCCTGCAATAACAGGCAAAAACTATGCAGCGAATTCCGTGGTTCCCTAATCAGTCGACGACTTGGAACTATTTTTTCATTAGAAAATGGTACCCGCTCTCAAAATCTGCCTCATGCACGCTTCGTTAGTATCCACATACTATTAACGAAGAACGAGAAATCCCGAGTTTATCACATTTTTATCACGAAACTCTTAATGCACAGCTAAGTTTTTCTCATGTCACCAATTCTAAAATAAAAACCTGTTATTAATTTTCCACTCGCTTTTTTTTCTTAAAAACCTTTGCAACTCAAATATTAATTTTTATACGTTTCGACTGCGTTTTCCCAATTGATCGTCTATTCACGGCCATATATAATGTAAACTACTAACGTTAATACAAAGGCTTTTAACACGTAACAGCCTTGATGACGTATTGAGAGTAGCATGTAGTAATTATAAACCTGATTTGTCTAAAATAGTTAAAAGTCTGTCTCAACATCAAAAATCACACCTTTTTAAATAAACGCTTGGATACATTTACGGGTTGAGTTTCATTTTTTACATTATTATATTATGAGGTATGTGTACTATGTTGCGGCCCACTTAACATAGCAAACATACGTATGTAGCCCGAGAAGAAAAAAGGTTGAGTATGGCTGCCCTAGGCGATGCAATACCATTCTTATAATTTATAATTTTCAAAAAATATTTAGTTTTAAAAATCAAAATGGCCAAACCCCGGGAAGTTTAAATTCAAAAAGTGGAACTTAGAAAAGAATCTGAAAAATTTCAAATTCAAATATTCGCGCGAAAATTGAAATTAAAATGGCCGCCTCGTAATTCCGACAGCAAATTAAAAATGGCCGCCGCGTAATTTAATCAGAAGCTAATGCGTAATTTAATCAGTAGCACATATCAAATTTAATTAGAGCAATTGATTCGCGGTTTAATTGGCTGTTAAATTGGATCAATCAATTTAATGGATCATTTTAATTGACCCAATTAAAAACAAAATGGCCGCTATAGTCTCGACTGTTCTACTACCGTTTTTGATTTACGATATTCATCAGCCACAAAGATGGAAAGGCAGACGACTATTACATGATATCATTATTTAACTTGTAACATTTAACTTGTAACCGGTGACTTGATAGGAGTATATAACTTATATACTTATAAAATTCTCGATATTCATGTTTTTTAAATTAATTGTAGTTGCTTGTATTTTTTAATAGGAATTATTTTATACCACCAACAAATCGAAACATCTGTATCTTTATCTGGTACCGATTTTGAGTTTGATCATAGCATTAAGTATAAGCAACAATTGTGAGCATTTTTTCTTTATAAATTTTAAAATTGCCGGTCGTTGTTTTAGTAGACAGGCTAAGTGCTTGTCACGCTGGGCGTTGCTTTAAAAACCTTTCCAAACAAAAAGAAATTGCATTGAAAATCCCATAAGAGATTTTTAAAAGCAGCGTTTCACGTTTATAAACGGTAAGTAAGGAGTTTCTTCAAAGTATTCATATTTTTGGTGTTATTATTGACCCATTTACAGCCACAGATATAGGTAAGGGTTTTGTAAAAAAATTATCACCATCTAAATAAGTTTGAGGTTATGTGATTATTTTATTGAATAAAATTGTTATTTTTAAGTATAAGAAAGCTTATTGTAGTGTTTATAAATAAATATAAAGTAAACTCAGTCTATAGCTTGAAATATTTTTATTATAGATTCAACATCTGCAAAAATAGTCATGTGTTTTGTACCTGATTGCAAACATTATAGCGAACAGAAAATTTGCAGTTTTTTGTATTCCCTGCAAATAGAAGAAAGGAAAGCCTGGATATCAGTTATAAGGTACTATCTAACAGTACAATTATTATGTTAATGTTTGCTTTACTAGTATTTTCTTTTTTTTTTCAGCAGACAAGATAGGGAACGTTTCTGACATTCTTTGGTGTGTAGCTGCCATTTTGTGAACAATGACAGAAAAAATAGACCCACAATATTTGAGTTCAATGTTAAAAAAAAATTTGGCTTTACATCTTCAGAAAAAAGGTATGCCATCAGTTATTCGTATATAAATACGTTCACGATCCTGAAAAGCAATGTAAAAAAATGTTTAGGTTTGCTAGTTTGTTTTAACCTTTAATAGAAAATTAAAGCAAACATAATATTAACAGATTATTAAATTCGTTGTAGAAAAAGAACCAGTAGTAAGCAGGCAGATGTTGCCGAAGATCTTGCGTTAGCTGGACCATCAACAAGTGCACCGTCCAATGCAGGAGATTTACCTGCATGTTCGAGAAGTGTCGGTGAAACTTCAGAAGCATCGTTGGAAGCAGAAAATTACTTCTTAAGGCAAGATGTGGAAGAATTGACAAAAAAACTTGAAAAACTTTCAGTACGCTTTAGTTATGACCACATCAAGGATGACGATTCGCATGTCCTCATGTATACAAGGATACCAAACAATGAATTATTTATGGTGTTACATGAATTTATGACAAACTTTGAATTAACATATTATGTAAATTGGCAAGTACAAATGTTTTCAAAATTGGATCAGTTACTGATGACATTAATGAAACTAAGAAAACTTGCCACATGAAGACTTGGCTCTTCGATTTGGTTGCAGCTTTGCAACGGTCACTAATATTGCAATGACCTGGATTTATGCTCTACATGAAGTATTATTTAAGCAGCCAATGAAAACAATTCTACCAAGAAGCAACAACCAAGCTTGTCTTTCTGCTGCATTTAAGACATTTACGAACTGCAGAATTATTCTTGACTGCACATACATTTATTCAGCCACGCCAGGCAGCATGGAAAATCAGAGCCTGACCTATAGCTCATATAAACACCGCAATACATGGAAAGTATTAGTGGGCGTAGTACCAAATGGAGTTATAACCTATGTACGTGATGCATACTCAGCATCAGTGTCTGATAAAAAAATAGTTGAGCACTGTGAAGTCCTAAAGCAGATGGTCCCTGGGGATCTCATACTAGCTGACAAGGGTTTTTTAATAAAAGAATTGCTACCTGCAGGAGTTGATTTAAATATTCCACCATTTCTAAGCACTTCTCAAATTACAGAAGCTTAGGTATATGAAACCCAGAGAAATGCGAAGGCAAGAATCCATGTCTAGAGCGCCATACGGAGAATAAAATGTTACAATATTTTGCAAAGAATACCACAATAGTATATGTCCCAAATTTCAGTTATTTTTCAGTTATGCGCTGCACTTACTAACTTTTATTATCCACTAGTTAAAGAAGTGGAAGAATATTATTCATAAATATTGTATTTTATTTAATTTATAGTAGGTACTTTTTCCTTTTTTATATTTAAAAAAACAACCATACTTTATGGCCAAGTGTTTTATTTCTTTATAGGTATAAACATTTCTTCCTCAAATCACTTTGTTATCCATAACCAATAACAATATTAATATTGCAATTAATGAGACGAATTTGAAATTAAATAATAGTATTTAAATAATAACAAACTTAAATTCAATGTAAATAAAACAAAGGCCGTGAGATAATATGTAGTACAAATAGATATAATAAGTTAAATACAAGTAATTTATAAAAAAAATTGATAATGACAAACCAGAAATCTTTCAAGAAATGAAGTATTTAGGTTTTATATTGATTCCAGTTTAAGTTTAAAAACACATTGTGCATATATTATTAAGAAAGTCTCAAAAAAGCGGTATTTATTTTCTAGAATATCGAATAATTTATCTAGATCTACAAAAATAAAAATAGCACTAACAATCCTTATTTTTTAAGTACGCCCATTTGAGTAGAGGGAAGTAGATGGTTCTGGAACCTCCCCCCGCCACTTGACCTTGAGTTCAAGGAAAGGCCACGTTCAAGCCCAAGTTCACGTTCGAAGCGAGGCCACGTTCATGGTCAAAACCGCGTTCGAGGTTACGTTACGTTAAAAAATTCAAGGTCAAGATTGCGTTTACGGCTAAGGGCATAGAAAGAGTTAAGTAGTACTTAGAACAGACTGCACTTAACACATTTATTAAAAAAATTTAGGCATGAAGTAAGAGCCTAGGTTACATCATGTCTAAATTATGACTCAGCTAGGATTCGAACCTAGGTCTCCCTGTATATCCGCAGCGCAATCTGCAACCGAGAGTATCTTTACCACTAGACCATCGAGTCTGATAGAATATTTGGTTACTCAGCCAGAGTACCTTCGTAGAGTGAAAGATACGCATAATTTAATAAAAAAGTTTTATTTAAGATGCTCATACAAAGAGTAATTACAGTAGTGGCTAGACTAAATGATTATAATACCAACAGATTAAGAAATATGTTACAGACATACACATTAGAGCGAATAAAATAGTGCTTAAAACAATAGTAGATATACAGCAGGAATTATCAGCGGGTGAGAGCAGCTTCTTTAAGACATCAGGTTTATTTTTTAGCAAAATCGTTTGCCAATTCGTATCTACCGCATATGAAGGGAAATGGTATTTTATCTTGAACGTTAAAACGTTATGTTCAGTAAAGTTGTTTACTTGTATTTTAAAAACGGAAATAGTTGTCAAGGAACTGGTATCCATTTTACGCCACGTCACTTTGTGCACTCCATCATTGTAGGCGAAAGAAGCTGAACTGCACCGTGGCGGTTGAAGGACGTAGAGAATCCCATCATAAACTGCAGCGAGAACAACCAAAAATTGTATTGGTAGCATGTTCAACAAGTCGATGGCAACTAGTGAATGGTTTGGCGTCGCACTTTGCATCACTTATGACAACAACAACCTTTTGTTTTGTCAGCCGCGCTCGTTCCATTGTTGCCAGCTACATCTACTCCGGGGGAAATATGCATTACGTTGATAAGTTGCATAGTCAAGTCTTGTATGGTTTGTAATTGCTGGTAGACCTTGGCAATTTTGCAGTTGGGTGACCAATGGAGGTGTTCAGATAGGGGTTCGTCATTGCGTTCCCAACCAAAAATATGAACTGCGCAGTAGAAACACTGTACACAATTAATCGTGTCGCTGATGCAAAAGAAACCGGCATCTGCTAGCGATTCTGGAGTATGACTCCGACTCCAATGGCTGAACGTTCGTAGCCGTTTGGAGTAGCTTGCAAAATCTGGATATCGAGGTTCTGAGCTCATGATGGCAACTAACTACGTGCACGTTTGTGAAAGTGTTATATTCTACAATTCAAGGTCACACTCTCGAAGATCACAGCAAAGTCATATAAACTTTGAAATAAAACCATCGAAATATTTGTAAATATATTTATTTATTTCCAAGTATAAGTTATATATGTAACTTCCCCATCCTCCAGTAGGCCTAGGTACCGGTCCACTGGCTTGAAGATGTGGGTCTGCCACCACACAGCTGACGATCCGTCGAAGGCTGCAGGCCACGTCCGTAAGGTGGTCGTCTCCGCTAGGGTCTCTCCGTGTAGGTTCAAGGCGTACTCCATTGTGACCACTGCCTGGAGAGACCGTTGAGAGGATGCTGGAGGGCAACTAGCCAAAAAGCAGCGAAAATGACGGTAAAATTGTTCGGCGTTCTTGAAGTTAGTTGCCATAGCTGCTTGATGATTATGGTAGGCGCTGGAGGATTATGACGACTGTTACAGAAAACAGGCAACTTAATATAGGAGCGTAGTCAAGGATGGAGACGTAGAAGGTCAAGGGTCTTACCTTGAGATTCACATATAAAGCGTAACGTTTTCCACTACAGCTACCAGTCATCATGCCTGATATTGTTGTTGATGCATTCTTTGAAGATGCTCCCACATTTTACAAGGAGTTTTGAATACTTCATCAACTCCGAACCGCGACCTCCATCAGCTCGTCAACTCCAGGCTGTCGTAACAATAGACTATTCGATGTGTCTTGGAAGCGAGCGTCTATGGTAGTCGACCCTCCTCAGGACGCTACCCACCACATACGAGGGCGACCCATTCCTATGGTGGCGGCAGCATGTAAAGGTCCCCACCCAGCGCTTTCTCGCTCGGCTAGCAGATGGGGATGTAGTATATATTACTTATTGTTGGTTTGATTAAATATATGTATATAAAGGTGTCTGTGTTTTTTATTGCACTCCTAGCGACGTCTATGATTATTGATATTTTATAAGTAGACGCCCACGCTTTCAGTATTCATATCCAGTTCGACGCTTGAGCAATGCCTATCGATAAATTTGGCAAACATATTCATGCGAATTCCACGTCACACCCGCAGGTGTTTGTGGTTGAAGAGTTAAGCGAGCCTTTATATTATGAACGAGATTTACAACTCGTATCCATTGCCTTCAATGATGATAGATGGTACATCCTAGCGCATGGTGACATCAAATATACTATTCCCTTCCGTGAAGCTGAAATAACAAACGTCTTACTTTATCCCGAAAATACTCAAATTTATATCAACAAGATGGGGTCATATAAATTTCGCGAAATGATTGGGATGACATTGAAAAAGGGTGATATGCTAAAATTTTGGGCAGTCAAGCCAAATCTGCTATATGTGGAATTTCAACTCAAAGTTCCCATAATTATTGAGTCCAAAAAGGTAGTGCAGTAAACATGACTTTAAGGTCGCGTTTACGGTCACCTCCTACCACATATAACCTCGGAAATGTGAAAATAAAAGCGCGTAGAAGAGTCTGCAAGGGTAGTAGCATCCGATAGTCGTGCAGAAATAAAAGCCTTGTTGAAAGCTATCGAGGTAGTTCAGAGTAAGAAAGCTAGAAAGTCGCAACCACTGTTCTGTCCGGAACTTCTGAATAGTAGGACGTACAATTTAAATAAATCAAGTTCTAAGTACGTCAGTGTAGGGTTTGATTGGAGTTTACAATTTACCCCAAGCATTATAATACGAGGTGTTAAAAATGACTGGGTACAGTTAGATGAATGGCAGTGGACAGCCTTGATTGAAAATCAAGGAGTAATTTCCAACTACTTCTATTCCCTCGACGGTGAGTGGCCAGCTCTGGAAATAGAAAAGAAGAGGATTGTATTTCAAGCGATCCAGACAAGGAAAATAATAAAATTGGAGGAAGTGGGCTTGTCAGAGGTGTGTTTAGCGAGCGAAACTCTAGAAGAATTGTGGCGCTTGCAGAAACTCGTGGAAGTGCGATTCGCACAATTAAAAGCGTTGCACTTTGAGAGTTTCTATAGAGAAATAGTGAAGGGTGTAGGTGTAGGTGGAGACTGTTTAGTAAATGTATGGTCTGTAGTGAATCAGCTGGAGGAGAACTCTGAAAAGACTGCGTGTATGGTGGAAGTGCTAACGTTCGCGAGTTCTATGGTAAAGTGCGACATCGAAGTGGAAGCACTGAATCGTCAGTTGGCAGTGTAGTCATGTGGATGAATTATAGAGAGGCTGCTCGACCGGCTGCAAGAGAAGTACCTAGTGCGGTTGAACGATTAGTGAGTTCGTTAAAGGATTTAGCTTTCGAAGCGTCGCACAAAGTCGTATATGGGTTAGGACGTTCCGGATTCAGTGACGAAGAGTTGTATAAAAAAGAAAAACAGTACAAAAATGGTGCAGCTGTCGGTCAACTATTTTTAGACGGAGCCATAAATGAAGGCCTCCTTGTAGATTTAATGGATAGTCTTGGCCTAAAATGGCATATGTGTGAAGTAAAAGCCTTTATAGAGAGAAAGGAAAATGAAGAAGAGCGTGCAGTTTGACGACTCGAAGAATAAGATTTATAATTTGCATACGTGGACGTATGCGTATCAAGAAGCTCGAAAAGGACGGTGGGAACGGGAATGTGTGGATAGGTTGCGGTTCCATCGGAGGATACTTTCTATGGATGAAGTACTGCGAGACGTCTTGTGCGCCGAACATAGGCAGACAATTTATGTAGAACGCTTTTCCACTAGTACGTAGATGTTTAATCCATGTAGTTAAACTGTATATATTGTAAACAAATAAAAAAAACAAGAAAAATTAAAAAAAGGTTGTTTTATTCCATTATGTAGTGATTATAAATATGATACACGTTAGATAAAGCACAATAACAAATCGGTTTGGAATGATATAAACAAGCGGGTTGTGATGGGGAAGGGCCGGTCTTTCTTCCACTTCGATGATTGGGATGGTAGTAAAGCGGCGTAGAAAAGCTGCCTTTTCTCGACCTTTCACATATATTTCGGTGACACCTTGCAGAAGACGTCTCAAAATTGCAGGAAACATGTATGCTGGAGTAAATCCCTCATTCCAGTCGATGCAATGGTGATTAGTCATTACCCAGTGGGCTTGTTGTTGTAAATGTGGTGTTAAGGAATTCACGGCGAAAGGGGATTTAAAAATATAGTGAGATACTGAGGTACCGTCGTAAGAGGCCAATTCTTTTGGGCTAAAGTGCTTATCGGACGTCTTAAAACCTTGAATGTCGATAATGATCTTCATCGTATTAGGTAGAGGGAGCACAATCTAGTTACGCTAAAAGTCGAGGTGCAACTGAAGTGTTTTGCGAAATTACAGTTGTTTAACTGCTTTTGACAATGCGTTGTAAGTAAAAACCCGATCGCGAAGAACGAGACAATACGCGGTTGTGTTGGCTGGCACGTTAGCGGAAGTTTCAAATTCAACACGAAAAACGACGGCGTTTGCATGAAGGTAGTCTTTTTGATGGGAACAATCGATTACAACAATGGGTGCTTTGTCTACAAAGTCATGGCGGGAGAAGAAGGGCTCATCGATTTTGCTATAATAAGATGATTGAAACTTGGAATACATGTCGTATAATGTTGCGTAATGATTGAGTGCATAATTGTCGTATGGGAATCGTTCGGTGTTTAGATAAACTCGGAAATTGGTAAGACCAATTTTATCGAAATTAGCATTGTCCTTAGCGATTAGCCCCGAACGACCTGATTGAAACCCTACGATGACATATCTGGGGGGTTGTAATTTTGTGCTTGTAGCGATAGCGTGAGAATGTTGAGTCACAGCATGAACACCCGGTATGATATGAAGCTGCCAGCTGCGAAATGCGACTTGAGTGTCAATATTTTTATCGACGTATTTGGTCAGGGCTAATTCTTGAGCGAGACCTGGAGTGATATGAGGAACCTTTCAATATAGTTTGTTAATCGTAACTTTAGCCGTCTTCCCTACGGTAGCACTGAATACCGAGTCGGCATCGCTATTGCTGCGAATTAATACGAGTTCTTGTCGGATGTTAAGTATTACTTTTCCATAATCTTCAGCGAATCCTAACAGCATTCTCAACGGTATGCAGGCACTAAAGTTACCTTCTTGATCGGTAATGGGAGGATCGCCACCGGCAAACCAACCTGCATTTTGAAGCTTTTTAACGTCAGCGGAACTGTAGGACACATATCCCTTAAGAGTAGACGTAATACCAGGTTTGGTGACAGAGTCGACAACGACGCCATTGATTTCGTATCGGATTTCACTAAATAAGTGAGAAAACCATTGTTAAGAAATTTAGCCGTTGCAACTTCACCGTTTTCCTTCCGCAACTTTCCCTCTAGGTACAGATAGCTCAGGCCGGGAAGAGTTGACATATCTTCGGGAATTGGAATTCAAAT
This sequence comes from Agriotes lineatus, assembly GCA_940337035.1. NCBI lineage: Eukaryota > Metazoa > Arthropoda > Insecta > Coleoptera > Elateridae > Agriotes > Agriotes lineatus. Next base: position 120,861,237 of record OW679202.1, read on the forward strand.
TTCATGGTTATAGTCAAAACGGTTTGTATACGGTTGATGTGTGTGCAATTGATTGCTAATGATGGAAGTGTCGACGAGGACTCGCTCTCCAATATATAAAATACCCATTACACTATTGTAAAGCCCAAGGACCGCAAGAAGTCTCTGTTTGCTTTAGTTAGCTGCGTGGTGGACGAAGCCGTACTGATCTTACGAGGGTGTGGGCGACGATTCTTATAGAAAGTAAAGCAGGGGCGGTACGGAGTGGTGAATCGATAATCCATTACAGTTTCTTTAAATGTAATGTTACCGTGACGGTCTCCTTACTAAAACTGACGGGATTATCCGATTGGTCTAATATTTTAATAGTTAAGTTAGTGATCTGTTTCGTGCTGATCGGTAGATAGATGACTGGGTTAGGGGTTTCCACTATTTTGTACCCAGGCGGTACTATGGGGAAGAATTGGTGAATGATATGGCCGGGCTTACTATTTTTATATGAACCAACGGAGATGTTGCAATGAATAAGAACGGAGTTGATGTTTAAAATTTTCGTAACATGTTCAGCTGTGTGCCACCTATCTGCAGCATAAACTTTTTTCTCAAAGCCTAACATGTCCCGGATAGTATTGTCGCTTTGAAAGTCGATTGGAATGGTGGACTTTATTTCGGTTTTTAAGGTGCTGTTGTTTCCACGTAGCAGTACCTGTTTAACACCTACATCAGAATCGAGTTGGTTATGTAAAAATTCGACAATATCCGTAATTTCATATGCTCCCTCCGGTATTATAATAGGATGATGATGAATATTGTTTTTTGTGGTCAGTAGTGTCAGCACTACATCCAATACATAAGAATTCTGATAGAATATCTTCATATCCACATTTCAATGAAGTTTTAAATGACTCGGGACTAGAACTTCCAATGAAATTAAAAGATATATTAGTGTACCTAGAGGGATTCTGGCTCACTTCGATTGGTTTGGAACTAGGCTAAGTGTCACGTGGCGAGGTGATTGGCCTCTGGATAAAAGTGTAATTTTGAAATTTTACAAGATTCCCACGATGAATTTTGAGGCTAAAAGACTAATTTTGAAAGATTCCCACAATTAATTTTGAGGCTAAATGTCTAATTTTGAAAGATTCCCACGATGAATTTTGGGGCTAAATGTCTAATTTAGAAATTTTACAAGATTTCTACGCTTATCAAAATTTTCCCAGGCTCAACAGGATGTGAGTCATCGTCTGAGAATGCAAACTTGTTGAGACTTGCAAATGTGGGAGTCTATCAGGATGTTATTGTCTACCAGTTGAACAATGACGTCCATTGTTTGAGAAATCTGCACAACTGCAAAAAAAAATAATTGAACAATGAAGTCTTTGTTGTCTGGGGAAATTTTTGCTGACCTCCATTATCGGATAAACCGAATGTTATTGTCTGGAACTTTATATAGGTAAGAAAGAGGGGTTGGGCTGCTATTCGGCTACCTTGTTTCGGCTACCATCTCAAGGTCACGCATATAGCCTTGCAGGCCACACTAGCAGGTAAGCAGACTGTTAGACAGGTAGACAGCTAGACAGGTAAACAGTTAGACAGGTAGACTGACAGGTTAAGTGTCCAAAATGTAAATGGGAAACCGATCGAGGAGGGCGAAAATGTATTGCTTGCCATTGCACGAACATATGACGGAAAAGAGTGGTGGTAAACATTATACTGAATCATATTTCAGACAATTCTAGCGAATAACGAAATTCAGCTGGTGGACGCTATCGTCATGAATTTGATTCTTATATATACATCTAACAATTCTAATATCTATTATTTGATATGAAACTGTTGACGTGTGAACCAGTTGGAATCTGTCAGTCTGTCGAACTGTCTAACTGGTTGTTTATCTGTCTCGCTATCCATCTGTCTATCTGTGTAGCTGTCAAGCTGTCTACCTGTCTAGCTGTCTACCTGTCTACCTGTCTACCTGTCTAGCTGTCTAGCTATCTACCTGTCTACCTGTCTAGCTGGCTGTCTACCTGTTTGGCTGTCTACCGCTTACACACTTGAGACAATAACAAAAACCAATGTAGCAACAGAACTTATTAAAACTAAAAATATTATAAGACAAAAAGTTCCAGCTCGTAAGGAAAATAAGTTGGTGCAACAACAGCTCCTTAGTAAATTTTTTAAACCTGTTACAGAACAAATGCAAAGCGTTGCAAAATAGATAAATAAAAAAAATCCTTCATCACAATTTAAGCCTTTCAAATTTAAAAGAAAGAGAAAGTTAAATACAATTATGATGATGATAAATATAATCTTAAAAGAAAAACTAAATACGATTATGACGCGGTTGATGGTGATGATGAATATATAAATATGTTAAATCTTACAAAACTAGAATTATTTACACCAAAACCTGCTGATGGAGTATGTGTGAATTCGCCGAAGATGATCCTAATACGACTATAACAAACAAATTTCAGCCGCAAGCTATAAGTTCTTTCTTAGAACAGTATGACGAACTTCCTAGAAAATATGTAAGAAATTATCTTATAGAAAGACCAAATCTAGGAAGGTATGGAATTAGATATGATTTTGATAAAAAGCAATTTTATTTTGGTGGAGATGAGCTAGATATAAAGGATCAGATATAATTGTTAAAAATGTGCAGTATGAAGGTACGCCTGTTTGTACGAATTATTATTTAAAAACGATACACATATAACTCCAACGCTGACAAATAGAGCAAATTATAATGATATCATAGACAGAACAAATGCGGCGCATAGAAATTTTTATGAAAATGAACAGAGGTTTCAACCAAGCGAAATACAAGAAATTTATAAAATCTAACCTCTCATCATCACCCTCGCCATCATCGATATCATTAAGGACTACAAAGCTTACTGGTAAAGATTTGCAGCAAATGTATAAACAGGTTAGCAATAAACCGTTGGATTATGTTTACTGGGATGATCCGAAGGAGTTAGTTGATCGATTAAAGTTGCTGTATGCCTCTCAAGCATCTGACTATACAAATCATATAAATGAAATTGTTAGTATAATAGAAGAGTTATAAGAGGCAGGAATAATTAAATAAATCCAGTTCGACAATGTCGAAAACAGCACGAGGAGATCGTGACACCCTCCAGACAGAGATGATAACAATACCTCTACCACAATAATTTACTGGTGTATAATATATTTATAATAATTTTATACATGTACATTAGACAAATAAAATACAATTATATTGACAATTGTCATTTTATTACACCGTCGTCCTCATAAAACCGTTACAGGAATATGTCAGGTTGACCAGTGGTCTATTTATTCATCGTTGCAGCTGATAATGGAGGCCATTGATCCCCTGATGTTTTGTAGTAATAATTTTGAAAGCGCTAAATTAAAATCTGTTTTAGTATTAATTTCCAACTTCCTTCTTCTTACTTCGTTAATAGTATGTCTGTCTGCCTGCCTGCCTGCCTGCCTGCCTGCCTATCTACCTGTCTATCTGTCTATGTGTCTAGCTGTCTACCTGTCTAGCTGTCTACCTGTCTACCTGTCTACCTGTCTAGCTAACTACTTGTCTACTTGTCTACCTGTCTACCTGTCTAGCTGTCTACCTGTCTAAGCAGTGCGTTCGAACCGATATTAAAACAATCGAATCTAAAATTTGAGTCTTACGTAAAAGAAAACAATATGCAATTAAATGGTACTGTTGCTAATAGCGGTATCGAAATTTTTAACTCAGTTTACACTCCGAACTGTAACCTGTAAATCTCTACAGCATAATAATATTTCTTTAAATACTTGCTTATTGCTAAAGTGAGGGAATGCTGTCCTTTTGTACATAAATCCAACAGCAAAAGCGAAATAAACAACTATCGTCCAATTTCTAAACTTTGTGTATTTAATAAAGTACAGGAAAAACATGTAATATTTAGATTCGGTGCTTACAAACAGTGTCTGTAAATTTTCAGTAAATTTTAAGCAAATTTCTTAACCATACATTTATTAGCAACCTTGCACATTTCCAGATTTTCCCGTAAAAAAACTGATTATAATTTAAATTTACCGTTAAAACCTTAGTAGAATTTGAATTTTCCGCCAAATCTGCGCAAAAACCCTAGCGGAGACCCCCGCCCAGACCTACGCAGAAACTCCAGACGACAATCACATCCGGTTTTTTTAGCAACCTTGCACATTCCCAGACGCACACATCTGCAGGTCTGGACAGGTATTTTCTAGTCTGCGCCTCCTTCTAATTTTATCTTTATTTACACAATTTCTAGTGTGATTGTTTACTTACAAAATGTTTTTAAATAAGTTAGAGATTTTCTCTTATACATCTGATTTTTAACCAATCTAGATAAGTTTTTATCCGGCAAATATGAACTGCCCCTCACCGTTAGGTATCGTGTATAGCATCTTTATTAATTAGAGTATTTTTTACTAATATATTGTTGTGGCCTAATAGCTTTTACTTGGCTTTATTTTATTTAATTCTTATTCTCACGGTTTTATTTTAAAATTTTTATTTCAATCTTACCTTTTGCGTACAGTCTTTAGCATTGTAATAACCTTAGTTATTCGACTCTAATCGACTATTAAAATCAGATTAAGACATAAACCATGAATACCGGATATAGGACAATTGTATTTATTAAGTAATTAATAACTGCTTTTATCATACGTTTAACAACTTTGTTAATAATATTTGATAAATACTTAATTTTAGTTAATTCAATCTTCTATAGTCTTCTGTTCGTCAGATATTTCTGCTACAACTATGCTCGTTGCAATCAAAAAAAACTGGACTACTTACGAATGATTTACAAATACCGTTGTAAGAAACCGAAATTCCAATGATAAAACTAAACTATCACTCTTTTAGGAACAATATTTTAAGCTGCTTTTAATTTTTTGTAGTTATTGAATGCTTAATAAAAAATGTAGTTAAAACATATAGTGCTGTGGCGCCGGATTTCGTAAATATACTACCATAACATTCTTAAAGCCAAGGTGCTAACACACAAGAACAAAGAAGGTTTTTGTTTTTGCTAGATTGGTATGCTGAATCAGATAAACTGAAAAATGTCGGGTGGTTAAATATGATTCCTCACGGTTCTTTTATCGCTCTGTTTTGTATTATAAAATTCTGCTGTTTAAGACTCCACCGTACTTATGTGTTTTAGCTTCCTACCATTTTTACTTCCTTTTACAATAAAGGAAGTATTGGATTCACCCCAAAAATTGTTGAGTTTTCAACAGATCTTCACGTTTCAGAGCCCTTTACATTTTTTTTCATTGGTCTGTCTGTCTGTCTGTGTGTCTGTGTGTCTGTGTGTCTGTGTGTCTGTGAACAGAATATCTCAGAAACAGTAAGAGGTATGGCATTGAAACTTCATATATAAGTTTTGTGTACTATGTAGATGCGACAGCAAGCTTTTGAAGAAAATCGCATATCCGGAAGTAGGTGTTTTTTTCGATTTTTTCAAAACGGTTGTAACGATTTTTTTAAACTTTACATTTTTATTACATTTTTCATGTGTATTAATGTGAGATAGATGATTTTCAAGTTGAATACTTCTAAAGTGGGTTTATTTTGTTTTTTTTTTCTATTTTTTTATTAACTCCTATTTTAAATAGAACACCCGGCATATTATTACATTTTTGAAATTAGCTTAGAGTTCTAGAAAAAATTTGTCTCTTGAACTAACACTCTATTTTGTACCGTTTTTGTAAAATTTGTAATTTTTGACAAATGCTTAAAAATTTAAAATCAAATTTTTGGTTAATTATAATATGAATGTAAAAGAAAGTTGTGTGCGTGTATCACACCAGATTTTTTTAGTGCAGAAATTATATGTGTGTATAAAATTGGCTAAAACTACATCAAACGTTTAACCTGCTAGCTGAAGAGTATTTTTTACTAATATATATTGCTGTTCGATATTTGACAAAGCCCGGTTTGGCAGCTGCATTACAAGTTTTCTGCCTGTCTGTCTATCTGTCAGCAGTGCTTTCGAACCTATATTAAAACAATCGAATCTAAAATTTGGGTCTTACGTAAAAGAAAACAATATTCAATTAAATGGTGCTGTTGCTAATAGCTGTATAGAAATATCCTAAATTTTTTAACTCAGTTTACACTCCGAACTGTAACCTGTAAATCTCTACAGCATAATAATATTTCTTTAGGAACTTGCTTATTGCTAAAGTGAGGGATGCTGTCTTCTGTACATAAATCCAACAGCAAAAAGCGAAATAAATAATTATGGCTCAATTTCGAGACTGTGTATTTAATAAAGTACGGGAAAAACACGTAATATTTACATTCGGTGCTTACAAACAATACTGAGGATTTCTCTCAATGTCTCTAAGACTCCAACACTTTTGTATTATGTTAAATACTGTTTACTAACTGACTGTTAATAACTATCAAAATATGCGAGAGACCATCAACTACCAGATCCCAGTCACTCGTGTGTCTCACCCAGAGCCTCAACCAAGTTTTAAGGCTCCATTTAATTAGCGGTTGTGCAGATTTTTCTCAAACGATGGGTTTCATTATTCAATTTTTACCAGTTTTGCACTTTTCTCAAACATGACTAGACAAGTTTGAAGCTCCAGACAATAACATCCGGTTTATTTGATAATGGAGGTCAGCAAAGATTCCTCCAGACAACAATGGCTTTATTGTCCAATTATTTTTTGTAATCGTGCAGATTTCCCAAACAATGGACGTTATTGTTCAATTGGTAGAAAATAACATCCTGCATCTGCAAGTCTCAACAAGTTTTGCATTCCCAGACGATGACTCACGTCCTGTTGAGCCTGGGAAAATTTTGATAAGCGTAGAAATAAAGTTAGACATTTAGCTCCAAAACTCATGGTGGGAAGTTTGTAAAAATTAGACTTTTAACCACAAAATTTATCGTGGCAATCTTGTAAGAATTTCAAAATTACACTTTTAGCCCCAAAAATTTATCGTGTGAACCGGAAGTGGCCTAGGTGAGGTCAATGACCCCGGCTAGGCCAATGACCTTGGCCCCGGCTAGGCCCGTGACCTTGAGCAAACTTCAAGGTCAAAAGTGAGGCAGAACCCCTCTAGGTACACTACTCAGGTGTTTAGTTGTTTCAATCACATTTGGTGCAATAATTACGTCCACTGAGGTCAGTATACATCTATTTAATTTAATCACCATACTTGTGAATCACTTTGTAAAGTACGTTCCAAACACGGAAACTTATACTATTTAAGTAAACAAAAAATTTTAGTGTATAATTAAACAAGAGAAAAACACAGAAGTTGAACGTGCTTTATCCGGTGATTTAAATCACTAAAATGCTAAGTCAAGATCACTGTAAAAGGAAGTTGTGTGAGTGTATCCCACCAAATTTTTTAATATATGATCTGCATCCTTTTCTTGTTATTTAAGAATATTTCATGGTATGTGTAATTGGTAGTATTCTTTATTCTTTCTATTTCTGTTGTTAAGGCTTGCCCTTCTGTCCCTATTGTCTTCTATTGTGTTCCTTAAGTGATAATTTCTAATCTCCGTTCTTCATATTCTTCTAATAACTATCCCAACATGTAGTTCGCATCGTCTTCCTTATCTGCAAGTAGAATCTGATCGTCGGCAAATAAAAGTGTATAAATATGACTTTCCTATAAATATGACTAGCCTTGGATAGGAACTAAATTACCCTTTCCATACAGTAACCGTCTTTAACATCAGTTATGTAATATTTTTGAGCAAGGAAAATTATAATTATTCCGAAGGCTGCGTTAAACGGGTTCAAGCTCGCAATAATCTTGTGCCTGGAAAAGCATCCGTGAAAACTGAAATGTAAATACAGAAGTCGCTGACCATGAATACAATGTCTGTATGTCTGGGCTCTAATATTAGGAAACATTATGAAGACGAACAAATCTTCAATGTGGAGGAACCTGGTTTTTCTATAAATTAACCCATCAAGCAGTGTTCAAATTAAAGGTGAAAAATGTTCTGATGGCAAAATGTCCAAAGACAAATTTATCTAGCTAGTGGTAGCAAACATGTGTCGGTCAATCCAAAGAAAATTGGTTGAAATAGGTAAATCAAGAAAGCCTCGATGTTTCAAGATGTCAATTATGAATCTAAAAAAGGCGTGGGTGGCATCCGATATTTTCACGATTGGGATAAAGAGTTGACAAAATCGAAGAAAAACAATGTAATATCTCAAGGAAACTCCAACCTGAATCACATTCTTAAAAATCTTTTAATTTTGTCAACAGCTTATTCTCAACATTAGTCTCATACCACTGTTTTAAATTAGTACCAGAATCATTTTTTTTCATTCTTAGTAGCAAACGTTTTTCAATCTATCTCGCCACTACTAGGTTTTATAAAATATGCACTAAATCTCGTACATTAGCTTTAAGCATTAAGTTATCTTTTATAATTTGTTTTACTTTTATTGAGAAGCTTCTGTATGCTTTTGCAAGAAATTCTTAAGGTTCCTTGTAACCTACATTTACAATCATACCTGTTCTTATTCAAATATTGAAACACGATTCTACATGTTCCCATACTAGCTTGTTCTTTTGCTGCTGCTGACCACTCCCTACACCCGCCCCCTTCTTTGCTAATTTTGCTTTTAAATTCCTTAATAATTGCCGTTGCCCCTTTAATAAACTTAAATTTGCCGCTAGCCTGAATGGATTTTCATTTTTAAAACTATGCTTACGGATAAATCGACTAACAATTAAAATGGTTTTATCTACATGTTTAAGCAATGTCTGAGCCTCATCACTATATTTTACAATCCCTATCGCGTCTTTGATTGTTTTTTATTAAATTCGAATTTAATTCGGTAATACTTTCTATTGCAGAAATAACGGCAGCAATAGAAGTGATTAAGGCATTTTATACGCGAAAGTCGATCATACGCCGCAGCTTTTGTGTGCGTGTAAACGATTGAAATTGGCAAGGAATGACTAAAGAACTCGACGGAACTGTCATTGTCTACCTTAACCTTCTGTCAACCGCAATGAGGTGGCATGTCCTGCTGGCGTTTGCTTATCACGTCAGAGTTATCTTTCTGGATTGAATAATTGCAATAACAAAACAAGCAGTTTAGAGCAATTTACTGTTTTAACTATTCGATCATTTTGTAATAAAGGTTGTACGTATTACGCGTCATTGCAACATAATATACGAGTTATTCTGATACACATTATTAGAGCATTAGTACAGAACGTGTTATTCAACACTTAGGAAATCTCAGCTCGACTTTCGCGGTTTTTAAACTTCCAGGGCATTGCGCTAACCAATAAATTAATTATACGTGACGTTAAGACCAATTTACAGTACGCAGCAAGTTCTGTTCTTAAGAAACCGCGTAAGGTGCGTCTTCCGATATGTGACTTTAGCGATGACATTGCCGCCTACACAACCGCAACCAAAAAAAACCATTTTCCGATTTGCGATTGTAATTATTCCACTTTCGTTGGAAATCGCCGATTGCCAAGAAATAGGCAGCTAATGTTCAAACATCCGGTGCAGCTGATTTAGTACGTTACACTTCCGAAATGAAAACTACTAGCTCAAAGCGAACGATTAAATTTGTGAGATTTCATAACAATGAGGTTTATTGCTCAGTCCTCGATACATAAACTATTTTTATTTTCACGGTTTATGAGTGTAAATGCTGTAACCGGCCGTTTGGAGCTAAAAATACGAAACATTGACGTAACCGGCACTATTATGAATAAATAGAATGCATTCTAATGTTGCTGATATTAAAAATTCTCCGCTATACAAAATACTAGATCCGGACATGGAAGAAGAATATTAGAAATTAATAATAATCAGGTTTTTGCAATATAACAGTTATTTTTCTTTCCCTATCATAAAAAGAATTTACACTTGGGTACTCTGGCTTGTTACCCAACTACCAAACACATGCAATGTCGCAATATATTTTTTTCTGTAGTACTTACCAAGCAAACAATAGTAATCACTCGAACTTTCAAACAACTGCTTACCAATCACTCCCTAAAACGGACAATGGTGTTTAATGTTAGTTGCATCTTTGCAATACGCTCGTCCATTCTGACTTCTTACTTTAGCAAATCAACCATGGTGTGCTCACATACCGCGTCGTAAGATATAGCGTGATTCAGTACGATATAAAAATCGAGTTCCAACGTGACATCCTCAGAAGAAACAATCCAAACTGTGCGCGTCAAGGTAAAGTACTACCGCACCCTAATCCCTGCAATGTGACATGCCACGGTTCCCAATGGGTTGCAACCTGTTTAGCTACTTTTTCGGTTATCGGGCAACAATCCGCTTCGGAATATACTAGGCAATATACGGATACGTTCTTAAGTAACACAAGCGTAAGAGTAGTTGTAATATTTCTTGAACACAAATTTACATTGGGCCTAGTACCCGTTATAACACTTTCTTTGACCCAGCAGGACGTAATTTACCGCAAAAGAACACCTTTTTAATGACATAAGAGATGGTAGTTCTCTTCGCTTTATTGCTGTGTAATCGGTGCGAGCGTGCCCTTGGCGAACAGGACACTGATATTGCAAATAATCTGTTCTCTCGCATTGATAACATTTTTTCTGTCCGTTAATGAAATTTTTTGCAGGCCGGCGAAGTGCAGAATTACCAGGTGAAGGTACAGGTTTGCACTTTGATTTAGCATAACCAGCTAGGAACACTAATAACCCATCAGTTGAACTTACACCACTATTCAGAACCCTAATTTCACGGAGGGATCTTGAATTTTCCCGCTACAAATCCGATAAATTCTTTCACAGTAAAAGCAATCCGAGTATTTCTTAACTTAAGTACTTAGCTTAAACATTTCCCAATCTAAGTTACAAACATCAAACCATTTTCTAACGTCTTCTTTTAAAACTTTTCCGGCTCAAGCCACCTGTTCGTGAGAAGACCAGCGAAATTCTTCGACTAGCTGTTGAATTTTAGTACACTACCAAGCAGCGTCAGCGTCCGCATCTTCGGGGCGAATTGCGATAACGCGCAAACGAAGAAAAGCGTCGGTTAAAATCATTTAATTCCATCACACTTAGAATTCACTTTCACGTGAAACGCTAGTCAATCCCACTTCTGATGTAAAAAATAAAGATATTGTCAATTAAAAGCAAAGTATCGCAAAGGTACATTGTACATATTTACATACATTTACATTTATTTATACGCATTTGTGATATATGCAACTTCGCCATTCTCAAGTCGAGCCAGAAAGCGGGCTACAGGTTTGTAGACTTGGGTCTACCACCAGACAGTTGTTGATCCGTCGAGTGGTGCAAGCCACGCCCGGAATATGATCGTCTCCTCTAGGAACTCTCCTCAGATATCCATGGTGTATTCAATGGTTACCACGGCTTGTAGGCTGCCGAAGGGCAACTAGCCAAAATCGAAAATCTGCGCGATTTCAGAGAGAATCTTTCTTTTTGTTATTGTTAATTCTGGCTGCTGTTTGACCTAGTACTGTAGTATATCGCATGCTGGTGACCAATGTACCCCTAATGTTTTCTTTGTCTTCTAGTTCGATATTGGTGCTCCTCTCAGAATCTGGCAGGTTGGTGATCTATTTTATTTAATTAAATCCTCCAGTTTTCAACAACGTTGTCCGTTCGGTTTGAATTGTAATGCTATCAGGTATATTTGTTGAATAATAGCATTACTAATTTTGCCCAAATAAGTGGGTAGCTCTTATTGGATCCAAGTTCGACTTAAATTCACTTTGACTGATTCAAAGCATACTAAATAACAGAAATTACATTTATTCACCACTATTTACAGTTCAAGTATTAAGGATAAAAATACATCAGTATGTAAATTATTTAGAATCATATGTACAAAATTAACATTTAATTATATTCACCTTGCGGTTAGACCACCCAACTGGCACGAGCGGGCTTGGCTGAAAACTGGTTGGTGGTCACTGGCATTCCTAGAGTATTTCATTCCTAGAGTATTTCACCTGACGTTAGCAGTACTAAAGTAAATTTATCCGTAGGACGGATAATAACTTAATGGATCGGGTAGGATATATCGTTCGGGAATCTGAATCTAAATTTTCTAGAAGAATTGTGGTATAATTCTGGTTTTTAGTTCGACGGAAAATTTTATTTTATATCATTCGCACATAACGGGGAGTTTCCAGCTTCGAGCCGGCTGGAGATTTCGTAAAGTTGCGATGCGAAATTTTAAATGCACATAATGTCGCATTATGATTAATTCCCCTTTAAAATAGGAACCAAACGTTACAGAATAACTTTCGCTTCATCGATCGACTTAGAAGTCTCTCGGCTATTTGAGATACCCTTTGAACAATTTGTTTTTCAGTCTCTGATAATTGTTGTAGGGTCCGGATGACTTGGTAAAGGGCAACGGTTGTGCCGTAACTCACTGTAGTTAATTAGTATTCTTGGAGTGGTTCTGTTTTGGAGAATCTCCACACAATCTTCTGGTAGCATTGATTACTTTCATATATATACATATATAACAGAGTCCTATTTTTTCACAGCTCGGTGGTTGCTACACAGGACCATAAATTTTGACTGGGAAAGGGGTTGAACGAACACCGATCTCAGTACTTTGGCAAAATAAGAGCTAATAATCGTTTGTCGAAATAAAACCACTTGTTGATAAGGCCAACGTTTCGATTTTTATTTGAGATCTTTATCAAGACCTGTAAGGAGAAAATCACATATAAGAGGCGATGTTTAACATTGTTATTGAGATCTTACCTAACAACTTGCGTTAATTCATAAAAAAAGCACATGTATTGCACAAAACATGTGATAAAATTTTCAATTTGCAAAACAGCAGTTGAGCGAGACTTGCATGTTGTTACTTAACATTAACGTCCATTGCTGTCGGGTTCAACATTTCTTATCAGCTATTGACGGCCATGATGGCCTAAAACCAATAATCGCAATAATTACTTAATTTTAAATGTGTTTGTATAATTTTTAATATGTAACCTGGCGACAGGAACTATAGCTGTACGTTAGTGTTAAGTAATTGTGCAATACATGTGCTTTTTTTGTGAATTACCGCAAGTTGTTAGGTAAGATCTCAATAACAATGTTAAACATCGCCTCTTATATGTGATTTCCTCCTTACATGTCTTGATAAAGATCTCAAATAAAAATAGAAACGTTGGACTTATCAACAAGTGGTTTTATTTCAAGAAACCATTATTAGCTCTTATTTTGCCAAAGTACTGAGATCGGTGTTAGTTCAACCCCTTTCCTAGTCAAAATTTATCGTCCTGTATACATATATATACAGATTGCGGTAGGCCACTAGAATCATAGCAAAAGCAAGGGGACTTTAGATGTGGCCGTAATTGTGTTTAAAAAATTTTAAAATTGCTTATATATACCTAGTATTTATAATGATCCTAACGACCTACAGCTATCGTACATTGATTGTTCATTTGTTAAACACCACGACGGCCGCATGCATATTCTCCTGGCTTTTGCAATAGTCCTAGTAGCCTGCCGCATTCTGTATATATTGTGATGCTCTAATATGGGTGTAATGAATCTCTGAATACGATTTTTTATTATTTGAATAAATTAAACAGTCTAACTACCACACGTTTTGTAATTTGCCCGGCTATACTGTAATAATGCTTACATTTCTAATTCTAATTCACTCTCATACCAGGGTTAGGTCTCTACATCTAATTTAAAAAACGAATATGCACTTGATTTTCCTATCACTACTAATTAACTACGTTTGGCTATGGATTACTATTTAAGGTCTTCTTTTAAAATAAACATTTAATTGTAAGCACTCTGTATATTGCTATTTATGGAATGGGATTTCATACAATGGGTTTGTGTTTTTAACTGATGGGACTAGTACAAAACCAAAATGGTTTCCTTGCTTCGAGAATACGTAAACAAGCTGACAATTTTAATTAATTTCTTGATGTCCACACAATTAAAGCTGTTGCTATGCGATCATAATCAAACGTAAGTATTCCTCGTCATAAATAAAACATTGCTACCCACACCCACGCCACGAATCGGAAGTGATGCGCTAAAAGACGCTAAGAAAGCACATTCACAAAATTAACACTTTTAGGAGGCAAATCTGACATTTTGATAGCTTCTCCGTTAAAAGTAGGGCTACCTGTCCCTCGCTGGAATTTCCACGTTGTTCTGGGCCACTCGTTGTTTGCCTGCAGTTAGCAAGGCTCAAACCTGCGCTGGAACCCACTGATGAACGGCTGATGCTCTCGGACACCTCTGGAACCGCTTCCAATGAAGCTGAGGCTTCTAATCTTGTACTCCGCTGTGCTACACGGCCGCTGCTCTCTTATTCACTCATATAGGAACTTGGCAACTTATAAACCTGGCTGGAGCTCTGTAAATATGCCCAAAACACCACAGATTCCACTGGACTAATTCGGTGTCTCGTATTTTACTTGTGCGGACGCCCAAAGCAAGGCAAAGCTCTCACAAGTAACCCAGGATACATTCGCTCAATTATACAACACTTTTAATTAACTCGGATATTTATTACCACATACAATAGCTTGATTTTTGGAGCAGCTTGGTAATTTCACAACCAAAGCTTTCGAAGAAGCTGCCCCAATTATTTTGTTTACAATTTACACATTGTTACATGAATTGCCAAGCCTGCTCGAATTTTATTATGTTTTAAACAAAAATAAAGTTATTCAAAAATGTCGTTATGCAATTATTTTCTTGGCCTATGCTATTTCTTAACAATTCTGAAATTCAAATTATTACATTTACTGAGCACTCTTCTAATAAATATTTGTTTTGCTGATTAGATTAGATTAGATTAGATTTTACGACTGCCTTTTGCTGGCATGCGCACGTCAGCCCTTAGGGCTTTTTGTACTGTCGGGAGTTTTCAAGTTAGCAAGCCGACATGCGTATCTTTTACTAGACTTGCAATGTCCCCTACTAGCTTGCGGTTGTCAATAGAGTTAAGGCTCCAATCGAGTTGGTGTCTTTTACGCTCTAATGCTGGGCATTCAAAGAGGATATGATAAGCTGTTTCATCATCCTCTTGGCATACTCTGCAAACAGGTTCATCTCTATAGATATTGATCCTGTGCATAAATTCTCTGAATGCTCCAGTGCCTGTTAGTAGACTGACTACTTGCTTGATTCGAGTTCTGTTCAGTATCAACAGGTTTTGGTGGTATGTGGATTCGGAGTTTTTAGCAATCTTTTGCAGTGTGTTGCTTGATTGTAGTTTCTCCACCTTAGTTGATGTGCGGTATTGACCCATTCATTAATGGCTGAGCGGGCTTGGTTTTTCTGAATGCTTAGACCAGGTTCTGGACCGGTCATTGCATTACGGGCTGCTTCTTTTGCGAGCTTGTCCGCCTTTTCGTTTCCTTCAATACCTTGGTGACCTGGGATCTAGCATAATTTTACTGCATTTCCCTGGCTTAAAGTTTGAAGTTTGGATTTGCATTCCTTGACCAGTCTCGATGAAGTACTGATAGCGTTTAGCGCTTTCAGTGCTGCCTGACTGTCTGAGAGAATGTGTATGTCTCGATTGAGCAGCTTCTTTTCTATGCTGATGTTTGCGCATACGTTAATAGCTTGTACTTCAGCCTGAAAGATGTTACAAAACTTTCCTAGACTGACTTTTTCGTTGGTTCTAGGATTGGTACTGTACACACCGGAACCTGTACCCCCTTCAAACTTAGATCCATCAGTGTAAAAAAATACGGATTTGAAAGGACTGAAGAGGCTAGTTGCCCATCTAATTCTTTCTTTGCTGATTATTCTCTTAGCTGTTTCCCAGTCTTCCCTCCTAGGTGTATGATTGGGTTCAGCCAGAGTAGGTTGTTCCACTGCTCCGGGTAGGTGAGTTTTTATCAAAAGAGATAAAGTCTCCTCTTCCGTTGTAGTGTATTCTCCGCTTTCTTTTTTAAGAGTACCTACTGGGTTCATGGCTTGCTTTGAGATGATTTTGTGGAGTCTAGCTGTGGATCGCGTGGTCTCCACCTCCTGGCAAAGCTTTTTCCAGGATGCTATCTTAGCTGCCTTGATCTTTTTGCCATAGTCCTGTGAGAGCCTTGTGATAGTTCTCCCAGTTATTTGTGGCTTTAGACCTGTTAAACAGACGTCTGACTTCTTGTCTGGTCTTTTCTAGGTCTTTATTCCACCAATTTGTGTGTTTTTTTGCTCTTTGCTGACTTGGGTCTATTAGAGGACAGCTACTCTGAAAGGAGTCAATCATGGCCTCTTTTAACCGGTCAGCATTTGAGTCTAAAACTACTTTATTGGGAGATCTGAACTTTAGGTGTTCTATCTTCTCTTGTAGTTTTTGTTTATATAGGTCCCAGTCTGTCTTTCTTGGGTTGTAGTAAACTCTTTGGCTTACTTCCCGTTGAGACAGTTCAAAGGTTATATAATTGTGGTCAGATAGTGATGGTTCGTCTGAAACTTGCCATTTATTCACTGATTGACTAATTCTCATTGTGGTTATGGTAATATCTATAACTTCATGTCTATTAGTGTTATAAAAGGTTGGAGTGTTACCTTTATTGATTACTACTAGATTGTTAGTTAAGATAAATTCTAAAAGTGACTCACCTCTTATGTTGCAGTTGGTGCTGCCCCAAATGGTGTGGTGCGAATTTGCGTCGCAGCCTAGGATGAGGTCTAGATCGTCTTGGGAGGCAGATGATACTAGGTTCTCTAGTTCCTCGCTAGGCGGTGGGTCCCTGGAATCGGATGGAAAGTAGACGGAGCTTATAATGGCTTGGTCACAACCTTCATCGTTATTCCATTTTATTTTAATTGTGGTTATGTCTCTAGAACAGAATTCCATTAGTGGTAAACAGTCTAGATTATTTCTTATAAGTATGCATGTTCTAGGACTTGCATGATTATAAATAAGCTTACCTTTAGCACCCCCTAGCCCACGGACTTGTCCCTTAACTATCCATGGTTCTTGGATCAGTGCTAAATCGATGTCATCTGCTAGCAGCTTTCTGCTTAGATTTGCAGTGGCTGCTTTGCAGTGGTGGAGGTTAATTTGCACTACTTTCAGGTACTTCTTTCCTATCCTTGGAGCGGATAAGGAAAGTGACCTTGTTGAGGCCTAGGTGCGCTACACAGTTGATGGATGTTAGTGCTTGTTTTGCCCTGTCATCTATCATTGCTGCGAACGTTCTACCGCCATCTTCTAGTGGAGTGACGTTGAGTATTCTCCAGGTATCGGTCTGGAGGTCTGCCTTCCGTTTGTTCTGTTTTCCGATCAAACGGAGAATAACCTCGGGTTTCTGTTTGTCGTACCACTTGGGGACGTTAAACACTACCCGGACGGAATTAATAACTTTTGCCCTCTCTTTTACCTCCAGCTTGGCATTGGTCCACGGGTGCAGCTTAGGTACTTGCTCACTTAACCAATGTTCTGTGAGTTCGTCCTTGCACGCAACCACGTATGTACCAGCTTCGAGATAGTGGCTGGTAAAGAGAGGTGTGTTCTCTTCTTCTTCCATCTGGGAGATGAGATTTATCAGACTGTCTCTGACTAGGTCACCTTGTTCCTTTGTCAGTTTGACGTCTGGATATGCAGCAGGGTAGATGGCCATCTTTACCGTAGTGGCTGCCTCAGCAAAATCAAGCTTGCTGGTGCCTGCCTTTGGTGAGGTCGGCTTGTCTACTTTCTGCCTGGGCCTCTTTTTGGCGTTTACCGGGGAGGGAGTGGCTTCGTCAGAGCGTTGCCTCTTTTGTCCCTGGTTGGTTGCAGTTTTTTCCGATTTCGAAGCTGGGTCTGCTGCCCCCTTCTCCATCTTCTGCTTTCTTTTAAAGTTTGGGTCGTACTTAATGCCCTTGGCTTCGCAGGCTCGCTTGGCGCGTTCTCTGCGTTCCTTGGCTGTAAGTTGGACCTTTTTGAGGGACACTTTGCTTAGTTGATCGGTTATGTCCGCTCCGGTTGCGGCCTTTTTCTGCTCGGAAGACTGTCCTTGACTGGAAGTCTGGACTGTCAACTCTGCAGTAGAGGCACACTGTTCCATTTTTGTCTCGGTCACCGAAGTCTAGGCATCAGTGATCGGAAGCGGTAATGACTCCATCAGTGTGTTGTCTTCACCCTGTGAAAAAGCAGTTGTTAAATCCATACAAGTGAGTATTTAATGCAACTGTAAGAGGTTTGGCTAAATACTTCTGGAGGGCGCTTGGTATCCAGAAGGCTCCGTTCTTGACGCATATTATAAGCCCCTGCGCTTACACCTGCTGGTGCTCTGCTTTGCATGGGTGCATAACACATTTGAAAAAAGGATTTTGGAACCAGAAAGGCTGATCTTCTAGACAGCCACGCATCTCTTGAGCCTGGTCCCCCGCCGTGAGATTTAGGATTTTTTATTGAGGTTTTCTCCTCTTGGTCCGGGCGGTGAAGCCAAGACCCCCAGCACAGATATCTCCCGTAATACATGCCTACAGCAGAGATACCCAAGTATGGTATAACGGCAATGACGTGACCAGAGGTTCGTCTTTGCCGGCATCGTTATCCCAAGTGCAGACCCTTAGCCACGACACGACAGCTGGGCTTGGAGGATGTTTATCGACTTCCCAGTCTAGATCCGCGGGGTTCAGTCTCAACGGGGCCACCACGAGAAGGATGCAATCGCTAGGATCGCATATCACTGATCGTTGCCAGTGATACCCTGCGGTCTTTTCCTTGTTGTCAGGCGGGAGGTGCAAGACCTGAACAACTTGGCTGCACTGCCTCGGCATGAATCTTCACAGCGTTTATAGCCGTTCAGTTCAGCTGGCAATGCTCGACCCCATGTTATTAATTACTATTAACTATTATGGGCAATATAAAGGCTACTAAAATGTGTTCATAGCAATATATTAACATCAACCTTTCATAATGTGCCCGGGTAATATATTTATCTTAATGTTTAATTAATTAAATGACTCTCAATCTACAGGGCCACTACATTAAATTGCTACTTTGCTAATAATTATTTAAAGTTCTGTTAAACAAATATTAGTCCTCACTCTATCTGCTCTCTATTTTACTGACGGGAATTTCCTAACGTGATATTTCTACCTGACGGGACCTATTTCAAGATGGTGGTCTGGTCTCGAAAATTAGTAAACAAGTTCCGTGTTCTATTTAAATTGTTCATGTCCACACAGTAAATTCTGTTGCTATGCAAGGAAAATTGAAAATGAGTATACCACATCACGAAACAAAACACTTCTAGAGACGCACTACCGGAAGTTGAACGCAATCTGACGCTATTCGAACAGTATCACAAAAAGACACTTTTTAGCTCGTAAAATCTAACCTTTAGATGGCTTCTAAGATGATGTCGGTGTACCTGCAACCTCGTTGAAGGTCCCGTGATACTCTGGACAGAATATCGTTACCGGCCTGGCTGGAATTTGGACTCGAACCGCACCTGCATATCGGCTGCAATCTCGATCGCTTTTGAATGGCTTTCGCTAAAGCCGGGGGCGTCACTACAGAGATTTGGTGCACCACACGTACATTGCTCACTTATGCACCTGAACAGGCACTTACAAAATTGACTGGACCTCCGTAAAATCACTTCAAAATACTCTGGCTTGAACTTCACCAGGTGATGTCTCGTTCTACCTGTTGCGGAAGCTCAATATGTAGGAAACTTGCACAAATTACCCTGAGCACTCTCTCTCGATAAAAATACAACTTTTTGGTAAACTTGGGTATTTATTCGTACATAAAGTATTTTTTATTGGAGGAGGTTAGAGCAACACAACTACTTCTCTTAATGAAGTCACCCCCAATTGTCTTGCTTATAGCTTGGTTTCAGTTGCATAAAATGCCAAGTCTACTTTAATTTTAATTTGTTATACAAAATTAATGCTAATCTAAAAACTTCATACTATGGATATTTCCCATGCGTGCTATTTTATAAGTCTGAACTTTAAATTATTACATCTTCTAGACATTTTTACAATTAATATCTGTATTGCTGGTTATGTTGTTAATTACTAATAATTATTAATATAGGTTACTTTCAAGGCCGCGTTCAAGACCAAAGAAACGCCCACTTGGCCTTGAGTTCAATTCCAAGATCACGTCCAAGGCCAACGCCACTTTCAAGTTCAAGACCACTTTCAAGGTCAAGACTGCGTTCAAGACCGAACCACTTACAAAGCCACGTTCAAGGCCAAAACTACTTTAAACGCCACGTTCACGGCCAAGGTCAGATTGGAGGCAACACGAAGATGCTGCTCAGAACAGACCGTCCAAGCGTAATTAATTTAGGAATGAAGTAAGCGCGCTCCCAGCCTAGGATACTTCATGTCTAAATTATGGCTCGACTAGGATTCGAACCTAGGTCTCCCTGCTAGTCCGCAATTACATCTGCAGTCGAGGGTATCTTTACCACTAGATCATCGAGTCTTATATAAAATAACCAATTAAAGGGACAAATACTGTACAAAAGCTTTATTTTCGTTGTTCAAGATACAAAAAATGCAATGGCTAGATTAAATTGCTATAATACCAACATATGAAGAAGTACGTTACAGACATACACAATATAACGAATAATAAGGTGCTTAAAACATTGGCAGATATACAGCAGAAATGATCTGATCGTGCAAGCAGCTTCTTCAAGCCAACAGATTTATTCTTTACCAAAATCGTTTGCCAATTGGTGTCCACCGCGTATGTAAAAAAATGGTATTTTATCTTGAACGTTAAAAAATGATCTTCAGTAAAGTTGTTCACTTGTATTTTAAAAACAGAGATAGTCGCCAAGAAACTGGTATCTATATTACGCCACGTCACGTTATGCACTCTATCATTATAGACAAAAGAAGCCGAATTGCAATGAGGTGTTTGAAGCACATATAGAAACCCATCATGAACTGCTGCGAGAGCAACCAAAAATTTCACAGGTAACATGTTGAACGCCTCGAAAGAGAGCACTGAATGGTTTGGTGGAGAAACTTAAGTAGCCTTACAGCAAAGAAGTGGCACGTGGTAGGGCAATCGCACTTTACATCACTGACGACAGCTGCAAATTTTGGTGTTGGCTGCACCCGTACTATTGTTACCCGCTACATCAATTTCTGACGAAGTACTATGCAGCTCGCCGTAAAGTGTAAAGAGTTGTACAAGCAAATCGTCGATGGTTTGTGAGTGCTCATTCAATGTGGCAACTTTGCAGGTGGATGACCAGCGAAGGTGTTCAGATAGGGGTTTGTCATGACGTTCCCACCTAGAAATCTGAATTCCGCAGTAGAAACACTGTACACAATCAACTGTGTCGTTGATGTAAAAGAAACCGGCGTCGGCAAGCGATTTTGGAGTTTGAAACCGTCTCCAATTGCTGAAGGTTTCTAGTAGTTTCGAACGGTACTGGAAGTGTGGTACTCGAGCAGCGCCAAGGATATGATGGTAGCAATAATGACAACGGACTAACAGCGTGTATGTTTGCGAAAGCTTTATATTGTACAATGCAAGATCACGCTCCACAAAACCACAGCAGGCGCCACTAACAGCGCTACACTAATATAATACCGTATAAACTGCGAAATAAAACCACCGAAATGTTTGTCTAAATATATTTAGTTACTTCCAACAATAGGTGATATAACAAACTTCACCATCCTGCAGTCGGGCTAGGAACGGGTCCACTGACTTGTAGACGAGGAGCCACCACCACACAGCTGTTGATCCGCCTAAGGCAGCAGGCCTCGTCCGGAAGACGGTCGTCTCCTCTAAATTGTCTCCCTGTACGTCCATCGCGTATTCGATGGTCGATACTGCCTGGAGGCACCGCTCAGGTGACGCTGGAGGGCAATTGGCCAAAAACCGACGGAAGTGGCGAAAAAGACCTCGGCATTTCGGAAGTGACTGGCCATAGTGGCTGGAGGAATATGGTAGCTGCAATAGCAAACAGGCAAATTAATAAAGGAACGGACTCAAGGACGGAAAAGAGTCAAGGACGGAAGAACCTGTCTACCTCTCACCACTAACACCAACAGTAACCTTAAAGAATGCGTATAAAAGAAGCTGTGGGTTGCTGTTCAGTAGTGTATCGTGCGCTGTAAGAGCAAAAACATTTGCAATGGATAAAGTACAAAAGATTGTTCAAACTGTGAACCATCGAATGACAAACAAAAACGTTAAATTGTCAAATCCAGTATTATTGAACGCAAAAACTTACCCGCCGGCTAAGTCAAGAAATAAATCTGTGAATTTGGGCTTGACCTATTATGGATCGTTTGTGCCGGCAGTGCTAATTAGCGGGATTAACAAGGATTGGATATCGTTGGAAGAAGTTGAATGAAGGTGTTTGTTGGAAATATAGATGTGATATACAGGAATTTAACTTTGAAGATCTAGAGCCAAAACATGTGGATATAAGTAATAGCAAAATAATGTATTTCCAAAAAATTGGAAACAAGAAAGTGATTGTGCTGCCGGAACTTATGCGACCCCAAGTGTATCTGGAATAGAGTTAGTAGCAAAATTGTGGAAGTTGTTGCGGCTGCTGCAGTCCAAAGCTAAATGTTTGAATAATAATAATAATAAATTCACTTATTTTAAAGAAAATTACATTATTTCCACAAACTGGACAGTAAACAAACGTAAAATGCAAGAGTATGTAATGTAACCCCCCCAGGCTCTTCAAAAATAAACGACATAACCCACTAAGCCCACAGAAGTTAAAACTTGTTGCTGAGCTATTGCTTTAATATCAAAATATTGTATGGAGATCAGTGGTAGTAATCAAAAGTTTAGTTTATTTTATTTTTTTATTTTTTTTTCTTATTTTAGTATACAGATTGGTGCTTAGTCTATGTATTTTTTAAGTCGATAAGGTCATGTATAGTATTTCTAGGCATATTTTGCATCCAGGCCTTAACTTTTGCTTTAAATGTTTGATTGTTACTGCAATTTTTAATTGAATGAGGTAGCATAGAGTAGATTTATGGCGCAATATAGTTGTAGGAAAGCTGTCCAAGTATTTTATAGCAATATAACTGACGGATATCTAACAAATTAAATTCTTTAAATAACAAATCACTGGAAAATGTACGGTCTTTATTAAATATAATTTTTAAAAAATATTTTTGAAAGACTTCTAAATGAATCAGATGATATTTTAATATGCCCCCCAGCCAACAATTCCATACTGTAAGTGGGATTCGACCAATGAATGATAAATATTTTTTAAGAATTTAATATCCAATATTTGTTTTAGCTTTCTGAAATGAAATAAGATAGATCTCAATTTTTTAAAAATTAGATTTGCATGTGCATCCCATTTAAGATTTTGGTTTATTATTATTCCTAAATAATTTATATTTTTTACTTCCTCAATCTCGCAAATTGTTTTGTCACCTTGAATAATTAATTTATCAAATGTTATCTTTTTATTTACATAGCAACTAAAAGCTATAAATTTGGTACTTTTTGATCAAACCAGTTTATTAATGATTGCAAATCCTTTTCACCTAAGATTTTTAATGAGTCCCACGAATCCGCAGTATATAGCACTACAGTATCGTCCGCAAATGCAGAAATATTACCCACGGTATCTAAACACAACAGATCATTAATATAAATAGAGAATAAAATTGGACCGAGAACTGTTCCTTGTAGAACACCACATTTAACTTCTAGAGGGTTGCTCAGTTCGTCAGCAACTTTTACATACTGTGTTCTGTTTTTTAAATAGTTTTTCATTAAGGTTAAAGAAATTCCCCGAAAACCCATAGATTCCAATGTTGATATTAATTCATTATGATTTGTACTGTTTGAGGCTTTCGCGGTTACTTGAATTATTCTCCTTGGCATAGAATTTCGGCTTAGACCGCGTAGTATTTGTATATGCTCCAAATTGGGTCCAGGTTCGACTTAAATTTGCCTTGACTTATTCTTCTTAACGTAGAATTTTGGCTTAGACCGCGTAGTATTTGTGGATAAACACCCAGCATTTTCTGGCTTAATGTGCCTTGCACCTTGTGAAGTCGAGCAACAACCCGCGCGATGGCCATGCTCTCTGGTGGCTCGTGTTGTTTGAGTATCTTGAGAACGAGGATACTTAGGCAGATTTGGCCGTTTTGCTGTTTGTGCATCCATATTCACTCACGTTTCGCAAGACCTTGCAGCTTGCATCATCAGAGTGAAAGTCGCACTGATTATACACATTATGATTTACCGTATCGAAAGCTTTTGCTAAGTCCAAGAACATACCTAAAGCACATCTTTTTGCGTCTAAAGCCCTATAAATATTATCTGTTAGATGAGCAATAGCATTTTCTGTTGATATACCCTGTTTAAACCCGAATTGTCGGTTTGAAAGTAATTTATATTTATCTAAATATTTTAGAATTCTCTGCTTTATTATTTTTTTCTGCAATTTTAGCTAAATTCGAAATAAGAGAAATTGGCCGGTAGTTGCCCATGTCTAATTTATCACCTTTCTTAAATAAGGGTTTAACTACTCCCACTTTAAAGGCAGATGGATAAATACCTGTTTCTAACATTCTTTTCATTATGTAAGCAAACGGTTCCTTTATATACTGAACAATTAACATTAAAATTTCTGACGTTATATTATCTAGTCCAGGTGATTTACCAAGTTTCAAATTATTAATACATTTTTCTATTTCGTAGGAATCTGTGGGACGCATATAAATTGTATTGTTTGCAGCGTTTCTTTTCCCTACTTTATTAAGTAATTTAGGTACATCTCCAGCCACTTTCTCCTCAACTTCTACAAAAATTTGTTATTCACAATATTATTAACAGTATTCCATAAGGCTTTCTTTGAGCTTTTGTATTCATCAATTTTGTCCTTATAATACTTGATTTTTATTTCTTTAATTAGTTTACATAAAATGTTTTTAAATTTTTTATATTCGTGAAGAATTTCTAAATTATTTGGTTGCGATACAGATTGCTTATATAATTCATTCTTTGTATTTACCGATTTCAAGATTCCATTTGTTATACATGGGTTGCGCTTTCGCTGGTTAAATTTTATAAATCGTATGTTTGTTGCGGCATTAACGGCATTTTTTAGTCTATTAATGAATATATTCACTAAATTATCCACATCTTCTGTTTCATAAATTGTAAAGAGGGGATAACGGTCGGCCTTACCTTTTGGAGAAAGTTATATTTGATATTTTGCCGGCTGGTAACTATCGGTGGAAGAGAAGGTTACGTCAGGTTGCAACAAAGATGCACCCGAAATGCAAACTCCTCGGAAAAATGCGGAGTGGGAGACAGGAAAGCGAACGACACAGAAGAAGGAAGGGAAAGGAGAATCCACCTCAACCAAGGGTTAAGTACTTAGGCCCAGGATCGACCTACAGCACTGACGCTATCTCCAAATGACGGAAGATAGAACGGATATCCAAAATAACACGAAGATCCCTTTCAAACAAGAGAAAAAAAATGAGGAAAGAGAAAGATGCGAGAAATGAAGGGACCAGATGTTTAGGTCGTCACTCCAATTCGAGAAAAAGGAAAGGTGAGTTGGGTCCCAAGATTCCGTCCGACGTCTCCAAACCAACCTCCCAAAAAGACGTAGACTAGACCACATAAACAAGAGACAAGGTTAGCGAGAGGGACAATGCCTTAAAGAAAGATTCAGGTCCCAATAAGTCCGACAAAGTCGATGCCTAGAAGAGCGAACGAAACCGTCCTCAAAAACCAGACACGCCCAAACGCAAAACCGAAAAGGACAGAGGCTCAACAAAAGAGTCGGGGTTCCACGAATCCAGACAAAGCCGAGGCCCTAAAAGAGGGCAGAAGAAACCGTTCTCAAACATCAAGCATGCCCAAGGGAAGGAGTAAGTTTCACTTGAGGATTGAAATCCGCCTAAGCTAGGGGATACTCTATCAACCAACCAAACACACAGAACGGTATAGCTGACGGCAATAGGCATCATCAGCTATACCTCAAAAATCCAAAAATCCAAAAGGGCACCCTACAAGCATCACCAAGCTCACTCAAACCTCACCAAGAAAGCGGACAAAAGAAATCCTAAAAGAAATAAAATCAAGCCAACCAATCACTATACCAATCTATCCCAAAGATGGCTGGAGAGATTATCCAAATCGCCGAAGCAAATCTCCCAGACACATCGCCACCGAATAACTAACCTATCATCAATCCACACAAAGAAGAAAACCAATCAAAGAAGAACTACTCTAAAACAATCCAAAGAGGTTCGGGAGGTTATCCAAATGTGCCGTAGCAAATCTCCCAAAACGCATCGCCACCGAACAACTTGCAAACAATCCGAAGAATAAAAGAGGAAAAGAACCAATCAAAGAAGAGCTAAACTAATCCACACTAGAAAGATGGTTTGAAGAGCCTATCAATCCACAAAAGTGTACCCCTCAAACGCACCAATCACACTCTAAAATACTAATCATCACTCCAAAGGAAAAAGCAAGAAAACAAACTACACAGAGGAAACACATACTCAATAAAATACGCGAACACGCAGCCAATAAAATACAAATCATCAAAAGATTCATCAGAACACACCAATAAGCAATTCTATAACTAGGAGTCAATCATAAAATAACACAAAAAAAGTCAATACAATCTAACACCCTAAAAATTCGATTTGCACTATAGTACCACCAAGCACCCTAATAACGACGTAGTCAAGCGTCGATCATGCCCCACGCAAGGGCGTCAAAATCTTTTTGTAAAGAGGGGATAACGGTCGGCCTTACCTTTGGCGAAAGTTATATTTGATATTTGCCGGCTGGTAACTATCGGCCTAATTGGGCTAGCTCGCCGCGAGGGTCGCAGGGTTCCAGCTATGCTGAAAAAGTATAATAAAAAAAGGAGAGGGCGCAGGTCCTCGACTCAGTTCTAATCCATGTGCCGGACGTTCACAAGGTAAAGACAATTCCCAGCAGAACAAAGAAAATTAATCAAATCAACCACCAAAGAAAATATCACAGCTTTATTATTAAATGGTGGATATGTACTATAGTGCAAATACAAACATAAATGTACAATAAATCAGGCAGGCGTTCAAATACATATAAGTAACCATACGTTGTACCAATTATAAATTTCAATGTAAATGTATATATCTAAATAAATTACAACAAATGCATGCAAAGAGAAGAAATGTAGTTTCGAGCCGAAAATAAATATTACCATGCATATATTCATAAAGCTAAATTTAGGCCGGGAATCGTTGGACGGTACAAACACTCTAAAAAGAAACGAGAGTACGCAGGGCGTCGGGGAGACAATTAAAATAATTTAAATTGATTAAGCGCGAGTCACGGAGCGAGTTTAAAATTTTGCGTATACCGGCTCAGAGCAATACAAGACCACCTTGGCTAACGTTTCAACCCCGAGGGTTAGCCCTAAATGACGCTATATCTATATCCAAAATTTTCTAAAGGGCGGAATCAACGTGCGTTTGCGTGGCCACACATGAACGACGGTGTCCATATTAAAAATGCATTAAGTGTACGTATGTATATTTACATGCTAAAGATAGCAACGGCTTGGATTTGCCCCTTACTCGGTTAGCGGAGATCTGCCAATAATCACAATGCTCCCGTAGTGGGCTCACGAGACACTGCCACTGTAGTGTGCCTATCTTCACGCTGAACGTTTGACATGAAATATTAGTTATTGTTTTGTGATGAAAATAGCGAGGCTTTAAGGAGTCCGAACTGTGTTATGCAAGCGGGTGAGTAAAAGCGACGTCCAGATAGGACACAAGTGAAGCTCAAAGCCTTACAAGTTTTACTCTATAAATTTTTCAGATAACGCAGAGGTCAGTGAGGTTTCGAGCCAAGAATAAATATTACCACGCGAATATTCGTTATGACCTCAATTTAGCAAGTAGCAGAGGGTAACCGCATGTCATTGCGCGGCGGCCCTAACAAAAATGACACAATTACAAATATTACTAAACTAACGATGCACGAAACCTAATATCGCACGATCCGTGCTGATGGAATCACACATGCCCGAAGTGCTAACGGCATGAAACAGTATGATTCAATTATAAGTTACAACAGGCGCGATGCATATTAACTACAATAACGTCTTGCCTGCAGAAAAGTTTACCAGAACCTAACCTCTCCGTTTGCTCCCCTGTGGTTGGACGTAGCTAGCGAAGCAACGAGGACGGCCGCAGCTGCGGGATGCAGTGCCAGCTATGGAGGCTGCAAAATGACTTGCAGGTGAGTGTAAAGCAGTTGCTCAATCTTCAGCGTTGCCCACGAGAGTTGCAAAATTCACAGGCGATGCGACTATCTTAGGGGCCCAGTGCATCGGACTGGATTCCAGTCGAACGGGGTAAGTCTCTTCCAGACAGGAAGGATTTCAAGCAGATGGGGAGTGTTTTAACTCCCACCGGAAATTGGCTCAAGCTGGGGGTGGAGCCGAAAGAACGTGCTAAAGTCGGTTCCAGGAGATCCGCCAAAAGCGAAAGGATGCAAGTAAGTAGCTAACTAATCATTACGAACACCCACGATAACGCAAAAATGCTTCCAGATGCCTCAAACAATCTATTCAAAGAGGCGATCCCTACCAAAGGGCTATGAAGCACTTAGCTGCAGAGGAACACCTACTAGCACGACAGTTTAGCTTAAAAAGAAAGCCGAAAAATTCAAAAAACCAGCCTACAGGTCATATGATAACAAAATTTGGGCCAGAAGATGCCAAAAAAAACCAGTCAGGCAAGTTTGACAGCAGGAAAAGATAACATTGCTCTAGCAACAAATGGAGTAATTAAAAATAATTTGCCTAGCGGCCATACCCAAATATTTGTAAAAATATAGCAAGAATAAACCTAATTTGCAAGTTATGAGTAGTTAAACGAGGGGTTGCTTACGAAACTGCATGATAATTATAGAAGAGTAATTAAAAATAAGATATAGCCAATTATACCTAGTTTAAAGCATGCAAAAATTGACAAAAGGTAACCATAAATATTCAAGTTCAAAAATTCAGCTAGCGAAAGTTCAATACTACGGGGGAAGCTCCAAAAGTATCGTAAGAAATTCTCAAACCACGCTTCTGTTTTTAAGTTCTTAATTAGTTTGGTTTTGTCTAATTTAACAATTTTATTTCTTTTTGTTTCAAGAGGGGTCCTACTTTTTTTAAGTTAATTGATGAAATTATGGGAAAATGATCGGTAATGTCCATTTTCATAGTAAAAGCATTAATTTTGAAGGGCTTACTGTTTTTAAAAAATATATGATCTATACAAGTTTTTGAATCGTTTTGCACTCGCGTGTATGCATTTATCAATGAAATGGATCTTTCTTCCCCATTATATTAAGGTAGTCAATAATCATGTTTAGACTTGATATCAATATTTATATCACCCACAAAAAAGTAAATATCTGCATTAATCTTAGTGATATCATTTAGATACTTTTGTAAATTTTTATTAAATTCATGAACACATGTTGCATGTGGTCGGTAAACAGAGCTCACTACAACTGTACTGCCTGGGATAAAAATAGAGTTGCTTTAATGCTTTTTATATCGCCTATGCTAATAATTTCAGCATTGTAATTACAAGAATCTTTTATATGCATTACTACTCCATCATTTTGTTTAATGTTACCCTCATTATAAATTAAATTAAAACCTGGAATATCAAAATAATTTTTGTCGCTTATGTTCCAAGTTTCTGTGAAAATAATGCAATCAAATTTATAGTCTAATTTATTTAATAATATAAGTGTTTCACCAATGTTTTTATTTATACTTCTTATATTAATGCGAAAAATAGTAAAAATTGTTTCTGATAAATTATCTTTTGTTATATTGATGTAATCGTTTATTCCATTTATCTCTGCAGTCTCCACCTCAAAGTACGAAAAATCTCTTATAAGTATATTGATCCATTTAAAGAAAAAAAATAAAAAAAAATATATGTATACAACTTAGATAACTATTATAACCGTTTGTTAAAATAGAATGCTTTCGCGTAGAATAAAACACAAATGAAAATAAGACTTCGCTATCACCCATACAGCCAGGTACAAAACCTAACACAGTAATTTTATCGCCATGACAAATGTTTATACAATATCGCTAACGGAATTTATAGATTTTATTTCATTGTTAACACTTACGCAAATTCTACGGTCCTTTGACCACTCATTTTTGAAGGGTTAAGTGTTTGAAAAAATGTATAACGGTGTAACATCCAACCCTTTCTCATAAGGGTATGAATATTTATTTACCACGGAATAGCTCATGAATGGGAGATATGTTCAATTGTTCACTCAGACATACGTAAATAAGCAGGCAAACACCACGGAGTATCCTGTATAACAATTTATTATATTTAGCTATAATGCAAAATAAATATTCATGTAATAACGAAAATGAAATGTATATTGAATAAATTAACGTTCGTGTAATAAAACGGCGTTGCTTGTCCCTACGGATGCTGCAACCAGATCTACACCCGTGCTAGGCGTGCCTGCTGACTTCGTGCTTGATCCGTCCTGGGACGTGGTGGTCGGTCGGGCTTCTAATTCGTTGTATGTCGGGACGGCCGCGAAGGCGCTGTGGAACCTGACAATTTCGCTGATTTGCTACTGTAAATTATAACAACAAATTAGATTGAGGGTACTATTTCTCACCCGGTTTGTGCGGCTACAATTGTTATCAATACACCCCCTGGAGATTTGACACGGAGCGGGGAAATTCTGTGTTGTGGCCGAAAGCTCATTTAATGTCGCAGGACCGCGATTCGTCGGTTAACCTCCAAATCTTCATGTGACCTCAGTGCTCTATGAGGACGATCCCTGCGGCTCGTATTCCTCCAGGTCTTAGAGTGTGCTTGGGTAAGTCGCTAGCTGTAATCCCAGTAATTAGTAAAGCAAATCCGCTCTCATAACCTGCCGCTTTATATATTGGATTTATAGGACAAAGTTCTGAATTTAAAATGCAAGGGGGAAATTAGGACTTGCAACTTTGTTAATAGTGGCCGGCTTCCAAACGGGCTGAGGAATTCCGGTTTCTGGAATAGTGCAGCAAGTGACCTAGATATTCTCTTGCAAATCACCTGGTCTAAACTAGCTTTGGGGACGGATTTTACAGGAAAATGCAGGCTAATTACCTAGATATTTTTTTGCAAATTACCGGGTCAAAATTAGCCTTGGGTTTGACAAGTTTAACAATAAAGTTCAAGCTAATAACCTAGATATTCTCTTTCAAATCACCTGGTCGGAATTAGCTTCGGGTTTTAACAGGTTTAATAAGAAAAGTGATCCTCGCAGAGGATCCAGGAAAAAATCTCCCCGAAATGGGTTCCGTACTTGCTTTTATGTGCCTCGGAACTTTCCTTGTTGGAGAGAACGGCTCGCGGTTTTTGCCTTTGGCTGCGGCGTTGATATCTTTAATGGATTATCGGCCCACGCGGCCTTATCTCCAAAGCCATTGACACGACGTTGTTTTTAATAACGCTGAATCGGGCGATGTATAAATTTAAACATATTATATTAATATTTGGAATTAAAAATTTATACGGAAGCAAGCGTTACAACAGTGTAATCGACGGTGTTTGGAATTTACCCGGCGACTTCAAAAGGAGCATCGAGGACGCGTTGCCGCCCATACAATCGGAGAATGGGGGGTGCATGTATGAAATGCTAAAGTTTGCTTTGGACATCATTACCAGTTGTTTAGCTAAATCGAAAATCAACGATGTCGTAGTCGATTCTGACACCAAACCTGGAATTACATTTATTTGTTATGTGTCCTACAGTTCTAATGACGTTAAAAAACTTTACAATGCTGGCTGGTTGCACACTGCCAATACTAATATTACCAAGCAATAGGATAACTTCAGTTCCTGCATAGCGTTGAAGATGCTATTAGGCTTTGCCGAAAATTATGGTAGATTTATACTTAAAATCAGACAAGAACTTGTATTAATTCGCAGCAATATCGATAAAGACGCCATATTTAGTGCTAACACAAGAGGGACAGCTAAAGTTACGATTGATAAACTCTATTGGAAGTTTCTTACTTTCTGCAGGTCTCGCTCAGGAATTATCACTAATCAAATATATCGATAGAAATATTGACACACAAGTAGCATTCCGCAGCTGGCAACTTCATATCATAGCAGGTGTTAATGCTGTGACCCAACATGTTCATACTATTGCAACTAGTACCAACTTGTAGACCCCAGGCACGCCATCGTAGTATTTCAAACGGATCGTTCGGGACTAGCCCGTAAGGACGACCACCATTTTGACAAAATTAATCTTACACTTTCCCAGTTTATCTAAACACTGAATGTTTCGTGTACAATTTAAATATCAATTATGCGCAAAATTATTACGCAATACTATACGACATGTATTCCAAGTTTCAATCGTCATATTATAATAAAACCAACGTGTCCTTCTTCTCGCGCGGTAACTTTGCTAACAAAGCAATTGTTGTAATCGACTGCTATCGTCAAAAAGACTAACTCCAGGCGAACGCTGTCGTTCTTCGAGTTGAATTTTAAACTTACACAAATGTGCCAGCCAACACAACTGCGTATTAGCTTGTTTTTCACGATTGGGTTTTTACGTACAACGCACTGACAAAAGCAGTAAAGCAATTGGAATTTATCGAACCAGTTCAGTCGTGCCTCGACTGTTACCGTGATTGCAACGTCCATTTCCTAATATTAGACGATGAAGTTCATTATCGACATTCAAGGCTTCAAGACGTCGTTAAAGAACTTCTGCTCGAAAGAATTTGTTACACCTCAAAACGACTTTTACAACCTTAAAGCACTTTGGGTATAGCGTAGCGGGTCGTTAAGCCACGCTAATCTTCAAAAAGGCAAAGCTCATTCTACTTACGTTTCAACTTGCTGTAACAGACAGTTGGCCGGCTATTGCTCAGGAAGAAACGGTGGTTCGGATTAACACGACGTATTTTAGAGCGAGATGCTATCGCAATAGGGGTTGCTTGTAATCAAAATAATGGGAGAAATGAGCTCCACGAATTTCATTGATATAATGTGGGATAAACTTTTCGGCTAGTTCTCGGAGATATTCGAAGTCAGAAGACCGACGCTTCACTTCAGTGGTTTTGCGAGACTTTCCGGCTGTTTGAGGACCTAAATTAGTTGTCCTGCTTGCCTCGACGGTCACCTTATAATTAATATATTCAGGAAAAAAATATCACATATACATAAACACATAAACACATATACGTATCATAGATAAAAGTCCAGGGAGTTGTAACGAATGCAAATCTATTTAAATTTAAGTATTTAGGAAAGTGTTTGACATGAATAGTCGTAAAAGGGGTTAATAATTCTATAATTGACTTAACAACGATAGGCATGACGCAAAAACTACATTGGTTACATTTAAACCACGGTGAACAAGTCGCACAAAAACTCTGTATGATATGACGCAACAATGATGACAATTTACCCTGAAAGTAGGTCACACGCTTCGGTTCCAAGTATAGCTGTTGCCATGTATAGGATTAAGTCACTTTATTATCAACACACGTCTCACAAACGCTCTAAAGTACACAGATAATAAAAACAAGAAGTTTATGAATGATGTCTGCAGATAGTTAAAGGACAACGCAGATTGATTGCCGTCTAACGACGTTATCAAATGAACTCCCAAAAGGCCGTTTTTGAGTGAGGGTCTTTATATCGACAAGCATTAAGAATAGAGCACGACACCTCTTTACCACAATTCCCTAGATTTGGGACGTCGGAAAACCTCTCTCCTGGAGTTCCGCCAAAGCTTTAATTGCACATCCAGTGCTAGAATACAACGGAGAAGATTGGCTCGGCCATAATACACACCCGCCAAGGGAAGTTCAACCACACACAACGGTACGGTACCATGGGTCTCTTACAATGAAACGCACCACAAAATCGTACGAATAATGGCTTTATATTAATTTTGAAGACACCTCACGGTGGCCGAAACGCTTGTGGGGTTGACACAGCTCAACCACTTCGTAACGCTGCCTTTGGGTTAATGACTCGAGAAGCGGTTGGAAGAAGGAAAGTTATGGGGCGCTTTTACTTGCTTTCCCTGTTTCACTCATGCAACCGATTGGCTCTAATACAATATTACAGCTTCCTCGAGCCAAAAAGCGGTACGTCGTGATAAACATGTGCCGACGAGTTTGTTGTATGCGGGACTTACATCACCAGATTCGGGTTTACGACGTGACGGCACAGGCCATCTGGGTCGAGTCGCGTACGTGTGAGCCATCAAAACTGTACTATACTAGAAATTTGAAAAGGGAGCTTGGAGTTGCCGATATTTGAAATGCAAGTGCGGGATTTTAAACTGATCTTAACAAATTGGTTGCTTACAACGGTATCTCAGCATCTCATTACAGCTTCAGATCACCGTTAAATTTCACTGCATTGCCACCCTATTTACAACAATAATCCCGCTACGTAATGACTTATCACCATTGCATCGACTAGAAGAAGAAAATTACTCCAGCATACACGTTTCCTATAATCTTGCTACGTCTTCTCCAGGGTGTCGACGAGGTATATGTAAAAGGCCGAGAAAAAGTAACTTTTCTACCTCTCTATACCACGATTTCAGTCGTCGAAATTGAAAAACACCCTGCGCTTAGTCCCACTCAGCCAAATTGTTTATAACATTCCAACCCGATTTGTTATTGTGATTTGTCAAATGTTTATCATATATAATCTTTTCGTAATGGAATAATAAAATCACATATACTTTTTACTGTGCTTGTTATTTGCGAGCAATTACAGTGATACTTATCGTCACTACATGAATTATAAAGCTACGTACTAGTTGCAAAGCATTCTACATAAATTTTCTGCCTGTGTTCTGCACACAAGACGTTTCGCAGTACTTCGTTCACAGTAAGGATCCTATGCTGGAGCCGACACCTATCCATAACTTCTCCGCCCCACAGTCCTCTCCAATCTTCTTTGTACACATATGTCCACTTAGGCAGGTTGTACATATTGTTCTTCGTGTTGTCAAATCGCACGCTCTTCTTTACTTTTCTTTTTTTTTATAAGCTCTTTTACTTCGCACATATCTACGTCTAGGCCAAAACTAACCATCAAATCTATAAAGATGCTTTGCCCTATGGCTCCGTCTAGAAATAGTCGACAAAGAGCTCCACCATTTTTGTACATCTTTGCTTCTTTATACAGTTCATTGTAGCTACACTCGCTACGTCCTAACCTGCATTCCATTGCGTGTAACGAGTCAAAAGCTAAATGCTCTAACAAACTCTCTAATCGTTCAACAACACTGGGTTCGTGTGTTGCTTCTGGTAGATCTGCCTCCTCGTAACACATCAACATGACTACATTCCCAGCTGCCGACTAATTTCTTCAACTTGTGCCCTACATGTTGCAATATTACTCGCAAACGTTAGCACTTCCAACATACACGCACTCTTTTAGGATTTCTCTTCCAGCTGTTCCAGCACAGACCTTATGTTGGATATAGTATCCTCAGGAACGTTAACTCCTTGCTTCACTAATCTATATATATATATATATATATATAAATCAATCGCCGTGTGTTAGTAACGCAAAAACCCGAGAACGACTTGACCGATTTGGATGATTTTTTTTTGGTTTGTTCGTGTTACTGCAGAGGTGGTTTAGCAAAAAAGAAAATATGGAAAACCCCAAAGGGAAAGCCGAAAAATTGGAAAATATTGAAAGTGTGTCTTTCTATTTGCAGTCATTGCTTAATAGTTTGAAGGGTTTTTTCCATCATGTCATAATCCGCATCAGGTAACCGAAGGCGGAAGAGATAAGACACTAATAGCAATTTATGAGCAGGGAGGAATTCCAAATGCCTTACATAGGTCGTCGCAGTCAGTCAGTCAGTCCGACATTCAAATTTGGTATATGTACAAGTGATTGTGAAAACAATTCCGTGTCGTTTTATAGTGTCCGTTACAATGCCAAAGGCACGACGAGCTAACATAAGTCGTCGCAGTGAGTCCGCTGCGTGGGTATATCCTTTAAGTGCGAACCGCAATGTGGTTTTTTGGGACGTTGATTGCTAAAATAGCATTTATTTTTAAGTCCAAGACGATGGACATAACATAAAATTAAAACTCTATAGTGGTGACACGGGGTTTCAGAGACAAATTATTTTTGGGCTGAACAACATTTGCTGGGCCAGCTAGTTCTCTATAGATACTTTCAAAGTTCAACAATTAGTGAAAAATGCAGTTCCGCGCGCTTCTGTTAGCGCCACAGTTTCTTTCGCTAAGCACACGTCTGATAAAACCACTTCCTCCAATTTTATTATCTTTGCTGTCGGAATCGTTTGGAATACAATCATCTGTCTTCCTACGTCCAGAGAAGACCAATAAACGTCAAGCCTATAGCAATAGTTGGCAATCACTCCTTGATTTGCAATTAGGGCTGTCCAATCCCACTCATCTAACTGCATCCAGTCATTTTTGTTTCCCCGTATTATAATACTTGGGGTAAATTGTGAATTCAACTCAAACTCTACACTCTTGTAGTTCGAACTTGAATGATTTAATTTGTAGGTCCTAGTGTTCAGAACTGCCGGACGGAACAGTTGTTTTGGCTTTATGCTCGTATCACTAGCGGCCACCGTCCCTTTCTTACTCTAGGCTATCTCGATGGATTTATATAAGGTTTACATTTCTGCAGAACTATCGGATGCTACTACCCTTGCAGAATCTTCTTTGCAATTTTATTTTTACATTTCCAAGGTTAGATATGGTGGGAGTTGACCATGACTTTGAATTGGGGGCAGTTTGGTGGGGTGTGGATCTAGGCTTGAACGTGACTTGATCTTGAATATGAATTTAGCCTTCAAAGTGGTCTTGACCTTGAACGTGGGCTTGGCATTGAACTCGAGGCCAAGTGGTGGGGGGTGGTTCCAGAATGGTCCACAACACTCTAGGGGGTAGGTTTAAAATCTCTGGGGACTGGCGGTCAGTCAACGATCGAGAGCGTATATGTGTGGATCTTTGGATGTTATGAACTGATGTACCGCAGATGGTAGCATTTTTCCTCTGCGAGAGTTCTTATATGCTTTTGCAGTGTTGCTTATGGTAATTATCTGAGTTAATAAGAAAGAGGTGAAATAATAAGCTTCGTAATAGATATTACCGCTACAGTAGCTTTGCAATGGAGGTTGTATGTAATTTTATTGTGCAGCCAAGTTGAACATTGTTTTATTGCTGGTATTGCTGCTGATTTAGAGAGCTTTGTTGTTGATTATCTTATTGTTGCGTTGATGTCTAATTGTTGCCGCTTTAGTTAGCTATGTGCCTGGATTAGCGATAATCAAACGGTATGCTCAATAATCTTCGACCTGATAAGCAATCATCTTTGATCCAAAAAGTGCAAGTGGATAGCCTTTGATGCTCATTTCCCACAAATGCCTTGTGATTTCGGTGTTTTGGAGAGGCGGGAAAACCCCCTGTAAGTACTACCATATCGAACACGTACTGCTAAATATCGTTGTTTGTTTATTCTTGCTTACATGTCTGAATGTGGAATTTGGCTGGTTTTGTGTTTACAAGCGAGTGTGTGTGATAGCATTCCACATGAAAGGGCCAGCTGATCGCCTCTGCCCAGTGTTTTTCATCCACAACCCTTATACAGCAGGAGCGTTACGAAATTTTAGTGAGTCAGGCGCCTGTAAATTTATGCATGAGAACCGATTTCAATGGAGGGAAGAAATAATAAATTAGCTCGGAATTCCGAGTATATGTGCCTACATTAGGTTGAAAATTAGATCTGCTATTTAACGGCAAGATGGCACTTAGTACGAGCAATTTAAAAAATTACTTTTAGCAAATGTAATTCTTTCACGAAAGATTTATAATTGATCTAACTGATGCAAGAGCTATTATTATAAGTTACTATCGTCAATCACAACAGATTTTCCTCAGTCAGCACTTTCTATGTTATATAATAAAATTAGAAAACAACAATTGTAATTTAGAAAAATATAAATTTGGCAACGTTATCGTATGTAATTTGATTCGTAGATTCTGATTTACTCAGCCCAGTTTTCTCAAAACTGCACTCTTACCTTCCCGTGTTCTCTTCTTGCTTGTTGAGCATAAAGACGCGGATCGAAGAGCAAACAGGGGGCCGCCGTTACAGGTCGGACCAGGGGCAGTTCTGGTCTAGTATCCGAGGCGAGAGAGAGATTTCGAGCTGCCGCTAGAGGTGTCGGACCGGTAGTCTGTACTAGTATCCGAGACAAGCAGGACAGTCGACTGAGGAATAGGGCCAGGAGCGAACCCGGTCTTAGTTTCTATAAGCGTCACGACCGTCGTTTGAGGTGTCGGGAAGACCTACCGATGACTAATATCCGAGACAAGCTACCCCGAGTACACAGCATGAAGTTTTTCCAGTCAAATTGTTTGTAAAAAGCGAGGCTACCCTGTCCTGCAACTACAGGGGCTTGCGTATTTTGTTGGCGTATTGCTGCGTCACCGTGCTAAGGATGCTGCAGACAGATGTGTTGAAACTGCATAAATGCATAGCAGCAAATATGTGTGGTAGAAAATCCGGTTTCTACAGTTACTCGTCTGTTAATACGAGTACGCTTCATGAAGAAAAGCCCCGTATGCGGGCGACCTAGGAGATTGCGGACGGGCATTTACACAGCCCAGTGCCCTCAAGACCGTACTCTTTTCTTCGCGTGGTGGAGCTGTTCCGGCTTGTTGAGCAGAAAGAGACGGATCTAAAGGTCGCAGTTTGAGGTGTTGGGCCAGGAGCAATCCTGCTCTAGTATCCGAGGCGCGTAAGAGGTTAAAGCCGCTAATTGGGGTGTTGTTCACAGGTAGCTGGATGTACTAGTGTATCCGGCACAAATCGGGCAGTCAATTGAGAGGCAGGTTCAGAAGTTCACGCTCCGAGACGCGCCGCTAGAGGTGTCGGCTTGGTTGCACTGTGCTAGTACGAGAAGCGTTTAAATATGAATTATAACTTCAATCAGTCGTTCAGTCGTCACAATTTATTTTCGTTTAATTAGCAAGCATGAGTGAAGTGGGAGTGCCTTCAAGCGTCGAACAACCCATTATTAGTAAATTTCTTATCAACGAAGATATCTAACCATAAGAAATTTGTGTAAGAGTTAAAAGACAGTTTGATGTGCAATCACTATCAGACATAAGCGTTTACAAAATGACTAAAGCGTTTAAATATGGCGGCAAAGGTGTAGCGAATGAACCGGATTGTCACCGTCCAAAAACATTGACAACAGAAAAGAATGCTGACAGAGTAAAATGAACTTAATTGAAACGATCGTCGAATTACAGTGAACGATATTCCCTCTGCATTAAATATCAGTAGTGGTAACTTGAAACAAAAGGCGAGTTCTCTATCTGTGCCGCTATTGGCACATTGACTACGATCCAAAAATTGAAATCGACCATGCTGTCCCATTTATCATACATTACGAACCGTACTGCATCCGTTTTTTTATTTGTTTGAACCCTTAAAAAAGTACCTCGTTGTAATGAAGAAGTAATCGAAATTGTTCGGGAATGGGTGTGACAGCAGCCAAATTATTTTTTTCTCGTTTAATACAGACACTTCCGGAACGATGGCACCAGTTTATTAAAAGAGAGGGAGACTGAGTAGAAAAATGACATGATATACATTAGAGTCCTTGTGTTTGTTTTTGAATAAATATTAAATTATAATTTATATTTGAACGCTCCTCATATCTGAGACGAGTTTCCCCGAAGCAGACCACACGAGTTGATCCCTTAGAATTCCCGGAGACCAGTCTGTCTCACACTCGTGGAGTCATGTCTATTACGTCCCCGTATGTCAGCGCAGCAGTGAAGGAGGACGTCAAAAAGAGGTGTGCACGGTACGGCAGAAATGTTGAACCGAGGTACATAAATGTGTAGTAGAGAGTCACTCGCCAACGTTTACATAAGTACTACGGGTAGTTAGCGCAAGCCCCTGGTGCTTCGGTACATGGTATTTCGATGCCCGATATCTAGGTGCTTGGGTGACTGAGTGAGAAAAGATTGGTAGTGGTACTGGTTGGCCGTATGCTGTTTAGCGATCTCGGCTTCGGCCTGGGGTTTGGTGGATAAACACTCATTATCAAAGTTTCGAAGATGACCCGGATAGTCACCAAGTGGGCGGGATGTCTTTGGAAGTTTACCTGGTTTAAGAGGGTGCAGCAATTGCTAGACGCATTGTTTGCAGTGGCGTCCCGGGGGTGCCAGCGAAATTTGCCGTCGCACGCGAAGGGGGATGATATGCTTTATTGCTTGGTGCATCTTAGTCTCAAAAGTCAGATCAACATGTGTGATGAAGGTGTGGCTCCAAAGTGTGTGTCCTCTAATGGCACAACCAGGGAATCTCCGTCTGCAGACGGCACAAGAGCGACCCAGGGGAGCACAAAGCGTCGCTTACACAGCCCAGTATTCTCAAGACCAAACTCTTGCCTTCTCGTGGCGGAGATGTTCCAGCTTGTTGTGTAGAAAGAGATGGATCGAAGGGGCAAATGCGGGGCCGCCATCAGAGGTGTCGGGTCAGGAGCAGTCCTGGGCCAGTATCCAAGACGAGGGAGCTAGAGGTGTCGGCTTGGTAATATGTCCTAGTATCCAATACGAGTCATACAGTCTACTGAGGAGCAGGTGGCTGTCTGCTTCGCATATTTGTAAACAGCAGACGGGTTATCCTTTCGGCACATCTCGGAAGTAAACGAATGGAGAGGTGTACTCGGCAGACGTCTGGAACCTTAATACGTCTGCTATTTACCACCATACCACCTATTCGCATAGCCAGTTTGCTCATTAGCTTTTTTTTGTCATTTAGTGCTGATCGCTCCTATTCTAAAATGCCTGAATTACCAAAAGATTATTGTTATAAAAGTACTAAACATAACAATATTTTGTTAGGCAATATAAAGTAAAAAGATGATATCTAAGTGAGATATTACCATCTGCTTTTGCATGCTTTCTTAGAACATTTTTCTGTTGACGAGGGCTGGACGATATATCGATATTATCAATAAATATCTATATTAGTTCAATATTGATATTTCTATATATGAAAATAGCGGATATCGAATTAATTTCGATATATCGAATATGAATATATCGAATATTGAATATTCTTCGATATATCGATATTTTTGGAATATTGATATAATCTTGACAAAGAATATGGATAAGTATGTAAATATTAAGATCACTCACCCCTCTTGTTGACACTGGTGTGGTTTTTCTGTTGCGCTGTTACCTAAAAGAAATGTAATTTTAGTTGATGATGGCCCAAGAAAAACGCATACACGGGTTAAACTTCCCTATTCCAAAGCATGTAACCTGTCCATTTGAATATTTTAAGGACAACGAAACAAGGCTTTGTATTACAACTTTCAAATAAATTGGGTTTTCGGGAATATACAGAAATAATATCAGAAAAATTCATGAGTACATTTTATCTATATGGAATTATTTATCATTATAGAAACAGCTGTTTCTAATACACCTTCTGTATACCAAACCTAGTTTTTGCGTTTTTCTTTAGAAATGGTATTTAATCTTTAGACGATCGAAACTTGTGCCGTAGACGAAACATTTAAAGTTCTGACCACAGCCCAAAGAAATGTACAGATGTCACTTGAATACAAGAATATAAGTAAAAGCTGATGTTAAAACAAATCAGAGAAGGTAAACAAATATAAATTGTCCCGCAAAGAATTTTATTACCATCAAGAAAATCTTAAAAAATAATTCAACAAAATTGAAAGCCCCTGTGATGTCATAACAATGGCCGTATTTGATAGAATTTAAATCTAACCATAATCATCGACCGAATTTTATCGAAGCACTTCGTGAAATACGTCTGGGAGCAGAAACTAAACAGCACTTAGTCGACCTTTTCTCCAGAGATCACTCCGTGGCTTCAGCTTACTACATATATTGTATGGAAAAGAAAAGAAACTACCCACTGATAAACATGCACTACATCTCAATTAAAAAATTGATGTCTCTAATTTATGGAAAAGGCAATTAAAAGAAAATTTTGAAGATAGAACTGGAAGTAATATCTTCATGAAGCTGGAAGAAAAGTTGACTCTCCATAAAATGTAGCTGGTTTGCAGTTCATGGTAATAACAGTGAACGACAATTGTACTGTACTTACTTGTACCCCATTAATGCAGCGTGCCTTACAAATTCCGCAATGAAACGAAGTCATGATTGTCGATATATTGCATAAGTGCAACGTATATGATCATAAAATATATTTTCTCTTAATACAAAGTGCTGCGGGAGGATTGCCGGTTGGTTGGATTTTGAGTAACTGCCAAAAAACTGGAACTTTCGATAAGGTGGTTAAAAGATTGCTGGACATAATGCTTAAAAAATCATCATACAGTTATCTATAACAGATGATAATTTGGGTGAACCAAAAGTGTTGACGAAACATTTTCCACAAGCAAAACTGCTTCTATGCATATTTCATGTGAATAAAGCAGTTTGGAATACCACGGGGTTCTGCACACGAATATTACAAATTGTTCAAAAAAAGTTTGCACTCCACAACAGAAGATAAACTTGAAGAAGCCAAAGAAGAATTTTCTAGAATTGTAAACTTGACAATAATTTCAAAAATTATATCAACGATCTGCTAACTCGTAAAGAAACTTGGTGTGTGCTATACAGCACAAATTTGAAGTTGAGGGGAAGCGATACCAATAAGTAGTAGTAAGTAGTAAGAAGTAATGTTTCGTTTACTATAAGACATATTTTTAGAGAGAGCTAAGGCATTCTTATTCAATCTAATTCAACTAACAGATTACAGTATTACTTGAATGCAGGCTCTCACGGCCGTTGTCCATAATGGTAGTTTTCTCCGGGTTATGCCGTGATCGTCGATTTAAAC
This sequence comes from Agriotes lineatus, assembly GCA_940337035.1. NCBI lineage: Eukaryota > Metazoa > Arthropoda > Insecta > Coleoptera > Elateridae > Agriotes > Agriotes lineatus. Next base: position 120,904,153 of record OW679202.1, read on the forward strand.
TTGACGTTCAGCTGTTCATGGTGTTAGCGTCTTCAGAAGTTTTCTAAAGACTCCAGTGAAAGCTGACAGCATGAACAGCAAAACTTTAAGTTTAAATCTACGACCACGGCATAACCCGAAAAACCCAACCATTATACATTATTGCTTGTTTCGGAAATTATTACAAGCAGTGTACCTATATTAGATTTACTATTCAACAAAGTCGCAAAAGCAGTTGCTTCTAGATATTTACCTAAATCAACTGATGATAAAATGATTGTTGAGCCAATCAACATGGATTCCTTAGTATTTGCTGTGAGGAGTGAAAAAATGAAACTTTGAAATATTGTGTGCATCGTCAAACTAAAACAAGCTCGTATCGAGTTAGTTTCGGGGATTATTAGACTCTGTAAAATGTAAGAAGTACATGATGACTCAGCCAAATCTGACAGGCAAGCTCTAGTCAGCTGATGGGCAGTGGCGTAGGGTTTTCGTTGTAAAGTTGGGGTACTTGTATATTACAAAATATAGAACTTTTGAGTATCAAATTATTGTATTTAACATATTCTGGAGATTTTGTAAAGACAATGTATTACCTTTAGCAAGGAAAGACAAGAAATGACGTTGCGAAACAAGAATTACACCTCCAGAACAGCAAATGCTAGGTTATAGGTTATAGAGTACGCGTTCCGCGTGCTGCGTCACTGAGTTCCAACCTCCCCTTAAATTTGAATGTGAACTCGTCTAGACGAGAACTCGTTTCTGCGCATTATGTACTTCTTACATTTTACAGAGTCTACAAGCAGTGTACCTATATTAGATTTACTATTCAACAAAGTCGCAAAAGCAGTTGCTTCTAGATATTTACCTAAATCAACTGATGATAAAATGATTGTTGAGCCAATCAACATGGATTCCTTAGTATTTGCTGTGAGGAGTGAAAAAATGAAACTTTGAAATATTGTGTGCATCGTCAAACTAAAACAAGCTCGTATCGAGTTAGTTTCGGGGATTATTAGACTCTGTAAAATGTAAGAAGTACATGATGACTCAGCCAAATCTGACAGGCAAGCTCCAGTCAGCTGATGGGCAGTGGCGTAGGGTTTTCGTTGTAAAGTTGGGGTACTTGTATATTACAAAATATAGAACTTTTGAGTATCAAATTATTGTATTTAACATATTCTGGAGATTTTGTAAAGACAATGTATTACCTTTAGCAAGGAAAGACAAGAAATGACGTTGCGAAACAAGAATTACACCTCCAGAACAGCAAATGCTAGGTTATAGGTTATAGAGTACGCGTTCCGCGTGCTGCGTCACTGAGTTCCAACCTCCCCTTAAATTTGAATGTGAACTCGTCTAGACGAGAACTCGTTTCTGCGCATTATGTACTTCTTACATTTTACAGAGTCTACAAGCAGTGTACCTATATTAGATTTACTATTCAACAAAGCCGCAAAAGCAGTTGCTTCTAGATATTTACCTAAATCAACTGATGATAAAATGATTGTTGAGCCAATCAACATGGATTCCTTAGTATTTTCTGTGAGCAGTGAAAAAATGAAACTTTGAAATATTGTGTGCATCTTCAAACTAAAACAAGCGTGTATCCAGCTAGTTTTGATGAAAAGCATTGGAAACATTAGGGTGCCAGTTTGGAAAAAATACCGTATTTTAAGTGAAATAAACGTCCTTTCCTTTGTGACTAAATTGAAGCTCTAACGGATCGCAACTGGAAAAGAAGCTAAGAAATAAATCTTTTTTATCTGCAAGATGAGAATTATGGGGTTTTGGGAGGCATTGGAATAGTGACGAACTTGAGTTGGAAAAGTCGGTGGAACGGTTAGAGTCTGAGGGACAGTTAGCGGAAAGCGAAATGAAACAAAATACTGCATGTGCATCCATTTTAAAAACAAAATGGTTAGAACATTGCAATTCCATTCTTGGAACCATTGAAGAAGATCCTATTGTACAGCGGAAGACTATCTATATAACATAAAAAAATATGCTTGTTCCAAGACTTCTCTTCTATCTGGCTGTCACATAGCTTTTAAGTATAAAGGCGACTCCAGAAAAAATAATGTTTCAGACAAATGTCGTCGAAGAGGTAACATTATATCAGTGCAACGAACAACCAACATCCGTAGAACATCGAAGGGTTTCATATAGTAGCAAAAAAGCCAAATCAGGGAGGTTGCCAATTGGAAAGTTGATAGTTACAAAAGGAAAAGCGCCTCACTCGTTGGCCGACTGCATTAAGAAGGTTTTATTATGTGCCAATAAATTTTAAAGAATGAGAAAAGGCATTTTTCCAATGTTATCTACCTACCTTTTTATGTACTTGTCAAAAGTCCTTAATTACTGATATTGAATTTATTAAAAAAATAATAATAAAGTTAATCTTGTAAATGTACGGATATTATTAATCTATCACATAAGTGGTAGGTACTATCACGGACAAATGTACTTGTCACTCTGGTCTTTGCAAAACTTTCCAATAGATGTCGCTAGAACGAAGAATAGCAAAGCGTTGCGTTTATAAATTTGAACCGGTTTTCATCGAAGTTGGCAAAACTGTAGCAAGTCCTTGAAATTCCTGCAGTGAAACGGCGCAAAATTTGAGTAGGCGTTGCGTCTCCAAATGCTTCGCTGTGTAATTCAGAAATTTTCATTTTATCACGATAGGTGTACAAATCTCTGAAAACGTATTGAAGGATTTTTCCCTAATCAACCCCGAATTTGCGAATTTACATTTGTGATGAATTGTAGAACCCATTGTATTTCCTGTGTTTTTTGAGTTAGAACATTCTTTTTTGGCATTTAGACGTTTTTTAAAATCTTTAGAAATCAGCTTAAAGGTTTTTAAAAATATTACCCCTAAATGGAAAAAGGGGGGGGGATGAGAAGGGGTAGGGGCTTGAAATTAATCATTTCTTTCTTATTGGTCAATTTTAGAATAAAATAAGGTAGAATAGATTTTCCGAAACTCCACCACCAAGGGGTTGAAACGGGTATCTTGCTATAATATACATGTATAAAAGACAAAGCACCAAGTTAACAACGCAGAGCCGTAGTAATCTTTAGTACCAGGAACTTGAAATTTGGTATGAAGGGTCCTTGAGTTACGTCGGGTAAAGCTAGGAAAAAAGTTTTCGAAATTCCACCCCTAAAGGAGAAAACGGATAAAATGTCTTTTTACGAATTCATCAATATCTCTAAGACCCAATAATATATCGATTTGATTTTTATTTAGAAAGGTTACCTCTACAAGTTCCTAAAACGTAATTCAGGATTGTGCACGGATCAACTCTAAAGTTTTTTTCTAAATTTCATTCCTAAAACAGCAAGAATGGGGTAAAAGTAAAAAGAAGCCTAAAAAGACGTAAAATCTATTGATTTTTTCATCGCGAGTCCAGAATAAAATATAATAGGAGGATTTGCGCAAGTGGTGGAAACGGGTATCTTGCTATAATTTATGAATACAACATTTAATAAGTATATATATTCAAATATTTTTATTTTATTCTCATTCTTATAATGAAACTACAGTTTTATCAATCTATACAAGGGAAACGACAGGTCACATATACATTTCCAGCGAGTATGTGAAGCATAAAAGGGTTATAGAGAACTTTTTTTGAAGAATATTGTTTCCTTTCTCTTTTCCTAAAGTCAGTGTTGTTCTAACTAATATAATGATCAATGTATAATAAAAACCAAAACAACCCAAATTTCGTTTTTTGGGCATAACTCAAAAACTAAGGCGGGTAGGTACTAATTTTTAAAAAATATTATTCAGCATTAGAATCTGCAACTTTTCCTTAGTTTAACCGACCCTGTATCTCTTACCGTTTTTGAAATCCCAATGGTGAGCATCGAAATTGAATAACACTACATATAAAATATGTATGTATGTTTGTATGTCCAAAAGTCCTGGTCACTTCTAGACGACGTAGATATACTTGATATTTTGTACAATTATACGCTTTAGGGGACCCAATAGAAGAAACAATTGTAAAATTGTAACTTGTAACACCGCCGAGGTGTGAAAAATTTAGTATTCATATAGAAACTTGCCGCAGTTATAAATTTTAAGATTCAAATAATGAAAGAAATCGGAAAATCACAAAATTATCCCCCAACCCCTTAGGGGATAAAAGTTGAAGTAAGGGAGTAAGATTACGTTTATTACAGTTTATGTTTTGTGATTTTAATAAAGGAAAACAAATGAACTCGAAATTTCCAAAAACATCCCCCAACAGCTTGGGATACAAAATTCACCTACGTCACATAGGGAAAATACCTCAGTGTTTGTTTATTTAAAAAATAAACATAATATCCACTGCCAAGAACGGGATTCTCTGCTAGTTGATAATAAAATTGGAGTTGAAGCCATATTACTCAACATTGCTTGTCGTATCAAGTTTAAATCTTAATCCTCTCTAATGAGTGGGCTAAAGAATGTTGGCTAAATACCTTTAACTATGTTAGTTAGAAAGTTCACATTCCAAATACTGCCTTCGTACTTTGCTTATGCTGTTTTGGTCATTTTTTTTAAAAGCACACTATCTTAATTTTTGTGAAATGTGTTCATTGGCTTTTAAATGTTTAATTACATTGTTGAAAAGTAGGCACTTACAAAATACAAAATCTAAATCGTTCTACGTTACATAAAAAGTCAAATTTGTAGTATTCAATATCATAATATATGACGTAATTTACTTTTCTAGTGTCTCTCAATATTAATTTGAAATTGTGGTATGACTTCACGTTTGACTTTTGCATCGTAATGTTGTGTGTTCCTTCACCAGACGATACGAATAACGCAAACGTGTCACAGCAGATAAAAGGTCAGCTAAAAATTTTTATTTACATTTGAATAGTATTTTACGGAATAAGGCCGCCATGCTAGGCACGCCGAATTACGGGTATCAGTACCCACACAACCAACAACCCGTAATGTACGACCAACAAATGAATCAATGCAACATTTCAACAAAACTTACCGATACAGCAATTACAACAGCCATACATTGTCTCACAATCGCAATCGCAGCCACATGTTCAATCGATGCCGCATTATCTCCCAAACTATTTATCACAAAACGCAAACCAACATTCAGCAATCACTCCAATGCAAACAAATAATGACGATCTCTGGCAAACGCCAAATCCAAAAAATACAAAACGCTCTGATATCAACACACATCGCCATTCGAAACAAACAAAATCGGACAATTATTGGTTAAACGCTACCGAAACCTGAAACCGATATCAGCCCTTTGCAGAAGAGCGAGCCGAAAATATCAGCACGGAAAAAGTCCAACCACCACCAATATTCGTATATGAGGTTAATAACACTAAACCCCTTACCGATATGTTAGAAGAAAAAATCAAAGATTAATACACACTCAAATTGATAGGGAACACACAAATCAAAATACAGCTCCACAAAGCCGAACATTACAGCACCATTGTCAAAATATTAAACACAAAAACACAGAGTTTCACTCGTTTCAAAATAAAATGGATAGAAAATATAAAGTGGTACTGGGAGACATACACCCTTCAACCCGATCTCAAAGAACTATCGGCAGAAATTACAAGCCACGGACATCAAGTATTGAACATTCATAATATAAAACACAGAAATACAAAAAATCCGCTACCCCTCTTCTTCGTAGAACTTCAACAAAACAATAATAACAAAGACATCTACAATGTTGAATTATTAATGCAATCTAAAATACGATTTGAACCCCCGCGCGTCAAGCCAGAGGTATTCAATATCAAAAATGTCAAAGATACGGTCATTCAAAAAATTACTGCCACAGAACAGCCCGATGCCTGAAATTCACCGGCGATCACCTAACCAAGGACTGTACGCGTACAGCTAAAAGTAAAGACGTAAAATGCGTTAACTGTCAGGGTAACCACCCAGCTAATTATAGAGGATGTAAGGTAGCCAAAGAAATACAAAATAGAAAAATTTTCCTTTACGCGCAAAGCAAGTTGCAACTACAACTCCTTCAAACCAATTAGTACAACAGGGACTGACGTATTCACAGAGGGCGCAAGCACGCAGTCAAGAACCGCCTACTACCACACAACAACCACCCAACGAAGAACTGATGGAAAGAATGGGCACTATGCTCAATATTTTAACAGCCCTGGTCAGTAAACTTCAGTCATAATGGAAAACACCTTAAAAATTTTAATCTGGAACGACAACGGGCTCGCACAACATAGTTTAGGAGTCAAACAATTTCTCTTAAACATTATGATGGTATCGGAAACATATATCACACATAAAAACATATATGAAAATACCCAAATATACAATCTACGCAAACAATCATGCGGACAACACTGCTCATGCAGGAACTGCACTTATAGTCAAAGACACATTAAAGCATTATGAACTTCCCAAATATCATCAGGAACACTTACAAGCCACCACCATCGCTGTACAAGAACAGAGCAAGGAAATAGCTTTCTCAGCCGTTTATTTCCTGCCCAAGCACAAGATAATGCAACAACAGTTCACAGATTTCTTCCAAACGCTTGGACTCTGCTTTATAGCAGGAGGAGACTATAACGCAAAGCATCAAACTTGGAGATCTAGGGTTCCGGTCACCAGAGGTAGAGAGCTATTGAAATACATCCAAGATAACAATATTCACTACTTATCTACAGGTCAGCCTACCTACCGGCCCACCGATCGACGAAAACTTCCTGATCTCCTGGATTTTTGTGTGATCAAAGAAATATCTGATAGATGCACCAAAGCTGAATCCAATCTAAACCTTTCATCTGACCACTTCCCGGTTATCGTAATATACAGCTCAAAAGTACTAACAAGAAGTACATTTCCCACTCTGTATAGTAAACGAACAAACTGGGAGTATTTTCGAGAGATTATTCAAGAAAAGGTGCAATTAAACATTCCTTTGAAAACTGACATAGACGTATTCAATGCAGTAGAACACCTTAACCAAACTTTACAGGATGCCGCCTGGGAAGCAACTCCTGACAACGAAGAACAGGGTACACTTGATCGTTGCCCTCTAATTATTAAACAAAAAATAGCTGAGAAACGAAGACCTCGACGTATTTGGCAAAACAGAAGATCTCCACGAGACAAAACTAACTTCAAACAATGCTACTCAGAATTTAAAAATTCTTCTGAACCAGCTCAAATATCAAGAAATACAAAATTACCTATCCCGCTTAACACCCAACTAAGCCACAAATGCCTCACTCTGGAGAGCAACGAAGAAATTAAAACGACCAACTATGTGTATACCTCCAATCAGACTCCCAGATGGTAGTTGGGTACGAAGCTACGAAGAAAAAGTAACAGCATTCGCAAATCATATGTCTACAGTGTTACAGCCATTACCCAGAACCTGCACAGTGGAAGAAGAACACACAATTCACCACACATTAGCGGAACCACTTGAAGCACAACCTCGCTAAAGCCCGTGAAAGTCAAACAAGTAATAACTGCTATCAAAGTCTTAACTCGCATAAAGCAACAGGATATGATTTACTCACGCAGGCCTATTAAAACAATTGCCAGAAAAGGGCCCTAAATTAATTACATATATATTCAACGCAGTTCTATGACTTAAAATACAAGGTGGGCCACGGGAGCGGGAAGTTTTGAAAATGACGTATTCTAGAAAATAACTGTATTTTATTAAAACAAATTATAACAATAACAAGACAAGTGTAGGCCATTTTTATTTCTTAAAAATTATGCTTTCTAAATGGCCTTCCCTTCTCTCTATACACGACGCAATATATCCAATGGAATATTAGCAATTTCTTCCCGAATTTTCATTTTTAGTCCTGAATAGGAGAACAGGAAGATCTGTTGGTTTCAGTGCTTGGGTAATCTGGATTTGTATGGTTGGAAATTGAGATTCTTATGTAAAATTCGACGTAAAGTAGTCCTAGATAAACCCAAGGCCTGGCTTTGTTTTTGGCTTGAATGTTTTGGACTGCGCTCTACAGCTGCTCTAACGCGATCGATGTTATCAAGACTTCTGACACTTCTGTTTGGTGGTCCCTTATGTTTGACTTTTGTAGCTGATCCAGTTTCTTCAAATTTACGAACCCACTCCTTTATGGCATGGGCAGATGGAACTCTCCCATGACGAGCAATATTGAAATGGATTCGAAATTGCCGCTGTGCTGCGGACCACACAATCATTGTTTTTGTAGTATGATTTTATCACAAAAGAACGTTGTTCGCCGGACCACTGTTCCATGATTACTAAATGGCATAAATTGACAAATGATGTGTCAAACAAATCCACGGCAACCTATGCATACTAACGAAATAATAACATTTTCAAAACTTCCCGCTCCCGTGGCCCACCTTGTATTTCTCGAACAGTGGAAAGTTGTGCAAATACTAATGATCCCAAAGCCCGGAAAAAATCCAGATGACATTACTTCCTGCCGACTAATCAGCCTGCTACCTTTACTCTCTAAACTTTTTGAAAAACTGCTTCTACAAAAAATACAAATTATGCTTGCAGACAAGAATACACTCCCACAACATCAGTTTGATTTCCGGGAAGGACACGGCACAATAGAGCAGGTTCATCGGATAGTGACAAAAATAAATCACGACTTCAATCTTAAAAAATACTGCACAGCTGTATTTCTCGACATTAGGCAATAGGCAGGCCTTCGATAAGGTCTGGCACACAAGACTACTATATAAAATTAGAAGGAAATCTCCCACAAATGTATGAAATTATCCGGTCATACCTGGACGGACAAACTTTTCAAATTAAACTAAGAGAAGTATTGACTGACCTCCATCGAATATCCTCAGGAGTGCCACAAGGTAGCATACTAGAAGCAGTTCTCTACCTTATCTACACGGCCGATCTGCCCACAACCCCTCAAACAGTCACAGCCACCTACGCCGATGATACAGCAGTGCTAGCATCACACTTAGACTCTCGTGCAGTTTCTAACTACCTCCAAAGCTTCATTAATAAAATACATACCTAGTTACAAATATGGCGTATGCAGGTCAACGAAACAAAGTCCGTACAAACAACCTTCACCTTATGGTCAGAAACCTGCCCATCAGTGACGCTTAACGGAGAATCTATTAAACAACAGGATAAGTCAAATACCTGGGAATCCATCTGACGCCTCACATGGGAAACACACATAATGAAAGAACGAATGCAATTAGGGCTCAAATTCCGACCAAATGTACTGGTTAATAGGAAGAACTTCCTCCTTATCCCTAGAAAATAAGTTGGTATTATATAAAACGATCATCAAACCGATATGTACATACGGACTCCAACTCTGGGGATCGGTTAGCAATTCCAACTTGGAAATCCTTCAACGATTCCAAAATAAAGTCGTAAGGACGATAGCTAACGCTCCACATTATGTCCCCAATTGGGTTTTCCAACAGGATCTTTCTCCGAACCGTTCACGAGAAAATTCGCAGAGCTAGTGCAACCTATCTAACAAAACTTAGTGTTCACTCCAATCAATACTCTAGCAGTAAATTTGCTTGTGAGACAGTGTGTGTAACGTTTAAAAAGACACGATCCATTAGACTTAGAGACTCGATTTCAGTGAACAGTGTAATCTGTGACCTCTTCATTACAGACGCAGTTCGATCTTAACTAAGCAAGAATAAAGTCAATGAGTTTTATTCTTACAGGATATTGCATGTCTATTAGCCAAACTATTTACTCATTGTTGATGTACAACTGATTGTAAATGTGCAGTATTTAAAATAAGAAAAAAGTGGTTACGGGTAAAAGTTAAAATAATTTAAAAAATAAATTACGCCAATGTGTTTAAAATACTGCAAAGAAATCTAATCATTACTACAACAATTTTTTTTAAATTCTAATATAATGATCAGTAATTGGTCAATTTATTGAAATTATTATTTCCATTAAAATTACGATAATACCGAAAAGTAATTATTAAGTTATTCCTTTATCATTTTTTTGCTAAACTTAAAAGCATTCGTATGAAATTTGTTTTCATTAGGTAAAACTTTGTTACTTCTACTTGTCCGACACATTGAACGAAGCGCCATTATTTACTTCCTAGTTTGACGGATCCCTCTTTTTTTCTCAACCCGGTCTCCCCACTGCTGGATTTAAGCTTCCCTTAAATTCTTCTAAGCTACTTTGTCTTGGTCGGTCTTATGACATCAAATCTATTAGGGAATAAAAATGAAGGCCTCGTTCTTTGTTGAAAATCATGTGTGTTTACGAAAGTGCATAATTTACCTAATTTGTGGTATATTTCCTCTGCTTAAAAATGTAACATTACTTATTGGTCGAATTATAGATACAGTAACAACCTTGTGATTACTTTCATCATAATCATCACCATCGCCATGGACTAGACATTCCGGCCTGCTCCGATTAACTTCGCCATCTTTAGCTTGGTTTCCCTATATTCCTCTTACACAGAGATAATTAAATTTCGTTTCTAATTTTCCTTAATAGTATACGAACATTCAGTAATTTGTTGTATGTGACATCTGAGTAGTTTGCTTGGATTTTTGAAGTTTGTAGATTCCACACCATTGCGGTTTAAATTAATTAAAATGATTCTGAAAGAATATTTCTTTAATAATATTATTCTTATTGTATATCTGTATTAATTAAACAACAGTTGCAGATAAATTCATTTTGACTAGATGATATTATAACATCGAAATTAACGTACTGTGCTTAGTAACTAGGGCAGTTGGTTTATATAAACAATGGTTGTCATTTACTTTATAATCAATTTCAGTTTTTTTACCACTATGTATGAACTGACGCCTGAGTTTCTCTCGAGACATGGAAAATTTTCTTTCGGTTGTTGCCTGTCGGTTGGACGTAGGTCAGGGAATTAATATCTCTCCTTTCTTTTAGTTTCAACTTTTCGGTATAGTTTTTAATTATATCCTTTGTTCATTTCAAAAGTTGGCATTATTTGATGGCATTTCAATAAAAAATTCGAATAGAAAAACCAGTCTAGTAGTTATATTGTTAACAGAACGAGTCCTCATAACTTACGTTTGTTAGTTCTGCAGATATACGTAAAGATGAATAACTTTTTCTAAATTGCTTCGTATGAGGGTGTTTATCGACGACACATGTTTGAACCTTCCGAATCAATTAAGCCATGTATCATGTGCTGCTAATAATACATCAAATAAAAACAATTATTTTTTTATACATATAATTACTCGCACCGAGTGGTTTACATATTTACGTTGACAGATCAATACCATTGTTAATTATATGGAATGCGTGAGAATGCTAACCGTACTCATTTGTAGCTTTTAATCCATTCCAGCGAGCAAGGTTTTTAACATATTAATAGGTTGTTTTGTGTATTTAATTCTATCAAACAATTCAAGGACGCCTGCCTACGAGTTTGACGGCGAAGAGGGCATTTTCAGAACTGTTACTTCCAGGACAAAATTTTTGTTTCTGTACCTATCGTCCATATTAATAATATAGGCAAAATAGTTGTCTTACTTTTTCAGCTGGCAAAGAAAAGTTGGTAGAGAATAACCCACGGCATTGTACTTAATGACGTCTGCAGTCCCGTGGATCCGAACTCATGATGCTGAGTTGCACGGTTGCACTCGACTTCATGGCAAGAACATGGGAATTTTATCTTAATTGTGGATTAAGTAACAACTAAGTCGAACGATTTTCCTATTTATTACCTACAGTTATATAAATAAGTTTAATCGTAATTTACATTTTATAACCAGTAGTCATTATCGGAAGTACATATCACACTGTCAAGTTATGCATTAGTAAATGGATATTATATTGTAAATTACTGCAGCAGACACGTGATTGTTTATTTCTGCCAGAGGTTTGGTGAAATATTTTAAGTACGAGAAAAGGTCGGAGAACAAAGCAAGAGCCCTTAAAGGCAACATTTCTGTTGCCTCTTCTTTTCGAGAAAAAAAAATTAACAAATAAAAACAATAATCTCTGTAAAAGAATTAGGAGTTATTCATAGAACAATTAAAATAACTGAGAATGTTCTAGAAAATCTGGCAGCAAGTTCAAATGCGACGATTATACAATGTGATCATAACTGATTGGCATTACAGTACAGATAATTCGGACAGACAGATCGATCACTGATATTAGCGGGGGCCCTACCGCCTTTGCCGCATCCCGCATTTCGATCGCCATTTGTCTTTTTTATTGCTCTATCAGACATAATTTTATTTATGCTTTGAATCCAGAATGTTTTTGGTCTTCCTCTTTTTCTTCGGTTCTGTGGTGTATCCTCCAGAGCTCTCTTTGGCCACCTGTCCTCTGTCATTCTCATGACATGGCCGTACCATATCAATTGTCTGGATTCTAGTCTATCAATAGTGCCATATATTCTATTTGTTTTGCGTTTTCTGTCTACATTTGGGACATGTTCCAACCTTTATATTCTACATGCCCTTCGCATGAAATCCATTTCGACAGTCTCAAGCCTTCTAGTATTCTTGGCAGTTAGCTGCCGAACCTTCGAACCATAAGTTAATATGGGCTCCACTATTGATTTGTAAATTGTAATTTTTGTGTTTAACTTTATCTGATTGGACCATAGTGACGAATTTAGCAGACGGACACTTTTCCGACCTTGTTGAATTTTATTATCAATATCTTTATTTGACGTTCCTTCTTGTGATATTACCGTACTCAGATATTTGTATTTTCTACATTTTTTATTTCCCTATTTATTTGTAGTGTTGGATCTTCTATATTATCTCCTATTACAAGGTATTCGGTCTTCGTCATGTTCATAATTAAACCCCACTTTTTGTACTCCTCTATCAACTTCTTGATCATAAAGTCTCTGTCTTCCTCCTGGTTGGCTATGGTGACTTAATCGTCTGCAAATAAAAGCGTTGTCAAACACTTATCATTTATCTGTATCCTCATTCCTGCTACTTTCTTCATCCATTTGTCTAGTGTTTCTTGAATGTATAACAACTTTAAACAGGATAGGTGATAGGGAGCAACCGTGTTTAAGACGCTTTGTTACTTTAAACGGTGTTGATATCACATTTCCTAATTTAACAGAGCTAACAGATTCTTTATACATATTCCAAACTGCTCGAGTATATATGTTACTAAGGCCAATCGTTGTCAGAACTTTAAATAACTTCTTCAAGGGTATGGAATCGTAGGCATTTTCTAAGCTAACGAATACTAAATGGGTGGAAAGATTCCTTGCAGTTCGTTCTTCGATTATTTGTTGTAATACAAAAATATTATCCACACATGATCTGCCAGCTCAGAAGCCACTCTGTTCTTCTATACTAGCTACTGACAAAGAAACAAGGTGACCTAGTCAGAGACAGTCTGATTAATCTCATCTTCCAGATGGAAGAAGAAGAGAACACACCTCTCTTTACCAGCCACTATCTCGAAGCTGGTACATACGTGGTTGCGTGCAAGGACGAACTCACAAAACACTGGTTAAGTGAGCAAGTACCTAAGCTGTATCCGTGGACCAATGCCAAGCTGGAGGTAAAAGAGCGGGTAAAAGTTATTAACTCCGTCCGGGTAGTGTTTAACGTCCCCAAGTGGTACGACAAACAGAAACCCGAGGTTATTCTCCGTTTGATCGGAAAACAGAACAAACGGAAGGCAGACCTCCAGACCGATACCTGGAGAATACTCAACGTCACTCCACTTCTTCTTGTCTGGTCCTTATTCCTTGGACGTTTATAGTGCTTATCCTCATAATCCTTTTTCGGAGCGTTTGTCGTAATTTAGATCCATCCTTATTCCGAGGCAAAATTTAGAAATGTTTAGCGATTTTCTTCGAAAATAATTTTCCGGAGAATGGGTTGCTGGCTCATCGCTCCAACCCCCAACCTGGAGGGCCAGAAACTGCGTCTTTGGGGTGTACTTCCCCTAGATAGACCGTCTTTCAGGACTACCGAGATCTATCTTCCCGTTTCAGGTGATTCATCCGCTTCCATAACCGTTGGAGATCCATATTTGCCTTTTTTCCTCCCCGGAAACCATTGGCCGGTTATCATCCATAACCCTGGAAAGGGACCCTTACGGGGTGTTGTCAGGCGGGTCACCTGGATCCCGGTTTTTTTGAAAGGTGTTACTCCTCTATCACTCCCCAATTTGTGACAGGCAGAGCCTGGGTCCAGTTATTAGATCCAGGATGGCTGGGTTACTTAGAATATCTTCTCCTCTCAAAGCTGAAACATTCACCAACCTTTCTACTACCTAATGTAATACTTCATCAATTCTAATATTTTTGTGACTATACTCTGGTTTTTAATGCCTCGGAAAAATTTATGCAACCCAATTATACTAGACAATTTGATGCTATTTTTTTAAATTATTTTTTTATTACACGTATTTACATTGTACATTAATGATGTAAATTTATCTGTGAATAATTGTAACATTAATTTATTTGCGGACGATACATTGATAACTATAGCCGACAGCAATCAGGAGTGTACTATAATTAAACTGAACAATGCTATACAAAATGTGTCCACTGGGTTGAAATTAAATAAACTGAAATTAAATTCAACAAAAACGAAAGCAATGATAATCAGCAGTGGACCACCAGTACATAATTTAGTAGCGAATGTAAAGGTAGATAATTCAGATATAGAATTTGCTACTAATATTAATTATCTAGGAGTTATAATTGACAATAGATTGAAATTTAAACAACATATTGACTATATTGTTAATAAGCTGCGAAAAAGATATGTTTCTTTGGTCAAATAAGTGCCAAATTGAACATTTGGTCAAAAATATTAGTGTACACGACAATTATAGCTCCACATTTTGAATATTTCTCCAGTATATTATTTATTGCCACTGAAGAAGACTTACAAAGACTGCAAAAGTTACAATATAAATGTATGCGCATTGCTTTATCTTGCAATAAACGAATATCTGTTTCTTTAATGTTGGAAACCTTTCAGTGGCTTAGCATTAAGCAGAGGATATATTTTAATAGGCTATTTTAAATTTTTAAAATTATTAATAATAAATTGCCTAGTTATATGAATGAATTTATAGTATATAGTAAGGATATTCATAATTATAAGACTAGATTTGTAAATGACTTTAGATTACCCTTAACAGCAAAATTTACCCCAGTGGTATGAGGGTTAGAATACAACCACGGTATGTCCTGCCTGTCGTAAAAGGCGACTAAAAGGACTAGAGGAGTAAACCTCAATAAACAATCCTTGCTGGGGCAGAGTGGTCTATCCAGCAAGTACATATACCACCCGGTTGTAAAAGTCCCTGTTCATAAAGGTGTCGTGGTTCTTCGTTGTCCTTCTCCATTTTGAAGCGTACCCATGTCGCCGTAGACCCGGATTCCGACATGTGATGGTAGGTCTGGCCAGCCGAAGCTTAAGTGGGTTGGAGCTAGAGGTCCGCGGCTTTGTTGTTCCAGCACCATGGATAATCTGCTCCGTACCAGCGCGGACCCTGCTACGGAGGATTCTCAGGCCGTTCTGTGCAAACGCACTTGCGTTTTTTTCTTGACTGGCTTAAATTTTTGTATATTCCTTGGCGTTTCCTGTGCATTATATCTGTTTTTGGCCTAAAATATTTAGATATCCTTCGGCGATGGAGTCTCGCCAGAGTCCGGGTTCTCCTATCTTAAATGTTACAGAGATGGGAGGTAGCTCTATACCCCCCTCTAAAAATGGTGTGGGAGATAGTATTGCCCCTCATCTTAATATTATTGAGGTTGAGTCCTCATCGCCACCAAAGGACTCATTTCCTCCTCTGGAGAAGGAATCTGTGAGCAGCGAGACGATGGGTAACTATCCTCGGTTCCTGGTCATTAAGAGAGTGGATGGTGATTTTCAAAAGATTGGTTAATTTTTAATATCAAAGAAAAACAAAAAAATTCGAAAAACTAAAGATGAGTTATTAGTGGAAACTGTGTGAAATAAACAAAGCAAATTACTTTTAGATATAAAGAGCTTGGCTGACTATTCTGTAAAGGTTACTCCACATAGAATATTGAATTCCTGTAGAGGTGTGGTATGTTGTCCGGACTTTCTAAATTCTACCATTGAAGAAATCCTAGAAGGACTACGAGGGCAACATGAAGTAGGAGTTAAACGAATTACAACTAGAAGGAACGGGCAAACTGTTGATACAGCTAATCACATACTTACGTTTAATCGAAGTGATTTATCTTCAACAATTCGCGGGGCTTGGTACTGGCTACGCGTGCGTCCAAATATACCGTCTCCAATGCGTTATTTTCGATGCCAGAGATTTGGACATATGTCTGACAAATGTCAAAGTGTACAAATTTGTGTCTGTGGTAGGGGATTGCAGAAGGGCGAACCATGCATTAAACCCCTACAATGTATAAATTGCGAAGGAAACGATTTCGCTCGATCACCAACATGTCCAGTTTATCAACAAGAACTGGCAATTCAGAAAATAAAGGTAATCGATAAAGTATCGTATATAGAAGCAAAACGAAGAGTTGGCTTCAACCGTTTTGCCGAATAAATCATTTGCAAGCGCAACAGAAAATGCGACGCAATTGCTAGCATCTAAAGAATTTGCTAATCAACTTCTTCAGGTTTTAGCTCCAGGTATTATTAAAATACTCAAAGACCAACAGTCGGTGCTTATTTCGAATTCTGAATACTCATGTGCTAACACAACAAAAAGTGATCGAACTATTGAAGTAAGCTGTTCCCCATTAAGGAATGAGGTAACTGACACAGTAGAAAGAAACATAGACTCCACACGAAATAGTCCACAAAAATTATCATCTCCACAGACATCAGAATTTTCAAATCAAATGGAAACAAGCGAACAAATTAAAAAAAGAAAACGAAAAGCATCTCCACAAACTAATTAAGAAAATTCTGCAAAAACGCTAGCATCCGTAGAATCTAGTTTGGAATCTATAGACCAAATGGTACTCTCTGAAATTGATAAGAAGAAAAAAAGTTGGCCTAAAGGGAAACCCCTAAAGCCAAGATCATAAGGGAGGGTGTATACATTTCTTAGTCTGTGATAAATATCGAGAACTCGAAGCGTTCGAGAGAAATACTCGAATTATACAGAATGCACCCGGGAAATATTGTAAAACTATTCCTCGAAGAAATGTCATCCTTTGTATACCACACTATTCATTTTTAATGAGTTTTCAGTTTCCTTTCTGAAATTTCTTGTGTACCTAGCTGGTTTGCCCTTCTTCCCGCAAATTCTCGATATTGCACTTGTGCAAATAGCTGGGTATTGCACTAGTGCAAAATATTCGCTGTATTCGACTCTGATTGGTTCAACTTTTGAAAATTGATTGATGGGATTAGTTTACATTATCTGAGGAGAATAGTCACCGGTATGTCTATGTATCCAAGAATCAAAATTCCTCGAATATAAAAACGTCACATTTAGAAACTACAAAATATTTTGGAAAGATGCTCAGGATGGTGCAAGAGCTTATGGTGGCGTAGCGATTCTTATTAAAAATTAGTGTTCTGCTTCAAAATTACGCATAAATTCAAACCTACAAATTGTAGCCGTTAAGGTTACATATCCTATTGAAGTAACCATATGTTCCATATACTTACCCACCTTAAACTAAACCTTCCAAGATCTTACAAACATAATAAAACAACTCCCAACTCCATTTCTTATTTTAGGTGACTTTAATGTCCATAGTAATTTATGGGGTTCCTTAATAACAAACCAGGCGGGTCATATTATTGAAAAACTTCTGGAAAACTGATATAGGAGTACTAAATACTGGAAGGCCGATTCATTTTTCCTTTAGATTTGGCACTTTTTCTGCAAATGATTTTTCAATCTGTCAGGCCATTTTATATTTTCCCGTACTTCAATTAATTAAATAAGCATTTAGAGCAGTTTTGGTACATAATTGGCGAGTCCGTCTGTATTTCAAACCCGTTTCGGCATTACAGCATCTTTTTACGGCAGCTTGCCGCATTACGCGAAGATCGTGACCTGAGAGTGGCTCTAAGTTTTGCTCGTCAGCTTAGCTTTCGCACAAATCTCTATACCATCGTATCTTGCAGCTTCATGTCTGGGCGCTAATTACAGCGTTAGTTTTAACATTTTCAAGAAGCATATTCAATGAGAGCGAGTGAAAAGGCATCTGTCGTTCTCTATCGCACCTGGACGGCTCGTTCGTCATCGGCCTTTCTATTAGCTGCATCTGTGGAGTCGCAGACAGTCGTTGGCGCGTAAACTGAAGGTGGCTGTTAGCGGGCGAGTCATTCAGCCCCGGGCTGCCGGAGAAGAGAGTTGACATTACGTGTTGTGCGGGCGTCTCTGCGCTTCGGCGTGGAGACGCCTAACTTTTCCGTTTGTGCTGATTCAGTACTGTTTTTCAGTGACTTTGCTTAAATCTGTGTTTTTCGCCGGCTGGCAGACGCTGGTTGGCAAGGTTGTGAACACTCGTGTTGCAGTGCGACGCCCGGTTCGCGGGTTCGTTGTGGTTATCAGTTCGTGGGAGGCTGTTGAAGCCTAATTCATCCGTCGTGTGTGTGACGGGATTCCTTATCTGAGCGTGCCCGTTTTCCGGAGTTGTCTAGCTAGTTGGCACTCACACAGACATGAGTGTCGTAAGATCAATTTGATACCGTAACAAATCTGTTCAGCTTCGCTTTTATCATCTATAACTTGGTCTCTTGATGTTGATCTACATCACAGTGACCATTTTCCTATCACGCACAATTCAACATTTTTTAATATAATAACCAGATATACTTACCTGAAAAATGGTTGCTTAAGAAGGCCGATTGGAGTTATTTCCAGGAAACATTAACAGCGGCTTTTGAAAATACTCACCATCTCTCTATCAACGAATTTACTGTTATAATTCACGATGTTGGCAGCACTTGTATTTCGAAACGTTCAAGAGGAATTTTAAACAAATTTCCAGGTCGATGGTGGTCTGACGAAATTAAACTTTCAATAAAAGAACAGAAAAGGGCATTGCAGAAATTTAAACGTTATCCAACTCAGAAAAACTTAATTAAATTTAAAAAGATGAGAGCAATAAGTCGCAGAGCAATATTAACTGCCAAAAGGAAATCGTGGGAAAACTATGTATCGTCCTTAAATACGAATCCGACTCTTAAAGAAGTCTGTGATAAGGTTAGACAAATAAGAAGAAATGCGCCAATACATTCTATTACATCCTTCTCTGTAGATGATACAATAGTAACGAATTTGAAAGATATGGCAAACGCATCAGCAAAAAATTTTGCACAATGGTGCAATGAGAAAAATTATGAAAACCGTACTGAACATAACAAAAAAATTACTACTGAAGGTAATTATCCCTACAACTCGCCGTTTACTCTAGAAGAACTAGAATACGCAATAGCGAAATCCAACAGTAATGCTTCAGGTCCTGATGATATTCCAGTTGATTTCATCAAAGACCTAACTTAAAATGTGAAGCATCGTTTATTAGAATCACTTAACGCTGTATGGAATGGCGGCAATTTTCCTGAATCCTGGAAAAAAGCTATAATAATTCCAATCCCCAAAGTACAAAATCCGTCTGAACCATCACATTATAGACCGGTCTCGCTCACAAGCTGCATTGCCAAATTACTAGAAAGAATGGTAAATTTCAGACTGAACTGGGTTTTAGAACAACAAGAGTTACTGGCACGCTACCAATTCGGTTTTAGAAAAGGCACTCAACTACCGATGCAATAGTGTTTTTGGAAAATGCTATTAATAACTGTTTCCTTTATAACTTACATGCCTCTGCCATTTTTGTTGACACAAAAAATGCATTTAATACTGTACGACATTATGACATACTTTGCCAGCTCTATGACTGGGGTATAAGAGGAAATTTGCTGCTATTTATAAAACACTTGTTACCGTCAATTTTCGCTTTACTGTATTCTCGATATTTTGTTACCATTAATTTTCGCTTTACTGTATGTTCGATATTTTTCGAATTGCGTCCGGATATTGCGCATTTTTGATACGCCGCCGCTGCATATTGTTGAACGTTCGCGACGCGAAAATTTGGCATCTTGTTCCGGCATTCGATCGAATAAGGTCGTGGAAGTTTTTGGCGCTGTTCGAGGTCGCAATTTTGGAGAAGGTGCTTATTGTTGTCTAGGCACTTCTCACCCGTTAGTTAGGGGATTTGTACGCGTCTCGACATTCCTCCGTATGTGAAGCTGGAGATACTGCCAGGTGTAGACTTTTTTTTGACGTCAAAACTTCCCGAGCGAAACATTTGGGGAATTTAGTGTAAGTAGGACCGTTTTCAGCCCCTTTTCGATTGCCCGCTAACGTTTATTTCAATAATGTAGTCTCCACCACGTACTGGGCCCCAACTACGTTTCGAATATCACGTACTGGACCCCAAATACATTTCGATCACCACGTGATGGGTCTCCAATAAAACTTCGGAAACCCCGACTTGCAGCCCGTTGCGATCTGCTATAGCGTATCTCGGCGCGCTTACTTGACGAGCTACCGTCCTTCCTGGTTCGGTCATCAAGTCTACAGAAGCCCACTCCTGCGATGCTCTTCGCGCTAAGACAGCTTCGAATCAGCCTAAGGTAACCTTACTGCTCTATTAATTTGTGCTTCTGTTGGCCGGCAATCGAGTCTGGCTGTACGTGTGTGTACGGCTCAATCGACGAAGGACTGCCCAAAAGTATTTTGCTTCTAAATTGAGATTAGCGCGATATACTAGGGCGAGATATTGAGATCATGGTCTGGACTCATCACTGTGATGGCGCATTTTAATTTGTAAAGTAAGAGGCTTCCCCTCGCCGTAGTTCCACTTTAACTACGGATTGTGCTATTTAATTGTTACATGTACCACGTTATAGAAATTCCTGAGGCGGTTGCCCGCTTGTAATTTACAATTTTATATAAACGATTTGGTGTTTTAATTGGCCACCCCATTCTGTAAACACAGATCCTTGGGGCATTTATGTGCATATACATCGGCCCTAAACTTTTACTTACATGTATTTTATGTGTGTGCCCGGCTTTACGAATGAATAAAACGAATTTATCATGTGATTACACTTGATTGTTTGACTTCAGTTTTGCGCCGTTTTATTAATTTCTCAGTGTTCCAATTTAGCTGGAGCGTAATCTAGCAATCGCTGAATTAGGGGGTTAAAACTTAAATTTTTGTTATCTAAATTGGTAGCGCCATTTCCCCCATCTAATGAACCCACGGCCGTCTTCGGCTGCAGCTGATCGGCGACCCCTAATTAGCGATTGGTAGTGACTCGCCTAGGCATTGGCTGAGTGAGGCAATTTGGTGCTTTGAATGCTGCTCCGATTCGTTGAGCAATTAACGTATTATTCTACCACCCCTCCTTTTTTTGTGCTTATAAGGGATAACAAAAATCTGGCGCTCCAACGTGGCAGCCCTGTGTTTAATTAACGTAATTACGAACTTTTTATTTACTCGTTTAGTAAAGACGCTTAAATTTGAAACGAATCTATTTTGAGTAGGTAAAATTGCACTGGACGTGCAAGATAAGGTTTATTTATCTTGACCTCGCGTTGTTCGGGTCAAACTCGAGTTGGATTGTTTCAAATTTAATGCTGTAGAATATTTCTTCGCGGAAAATTGTATTTTAGAACGATTCCAAATTTCAAGAGTTTTAAAATACAAAAATAGGTTGCATGTTAATTTAGCTATTTATTTGTTCTAAAAATTTTTAAGAGGATTAAAATACAAAAAACAGTTTACATGGTTATTTAGCTATTTATCTATTCTAAATATTTAAACGTTTTAAAAATACAAAAAAATATTTTTGCATGTTTATTTAGGGATTTATCGATTGAAACCGACATTCCGATCAATTTTAGATTTATTCACTTAAAGTGGAAAAGGTAACGCAGTTTGATTGCCGAAAGCTGGTTTCGAGGAATTACGGTCATATCCCTTGCGTTCATTTATCGTGAAATAGCAGCTGATCGGTATTGTTGCATTAAGCGTGATAATTTGGTTTTGCTGTGTCCATTTAGTACTAATTGCAATTTGGGGCATTTACTTTTTGTCGGCTCGTTGTAAATTTATTTGTCGGGTACATTTATCTCATTCCAGTGGCGTAGGGTATAGTTGGTCCATTCCAGTGGCGTATCCCCATTTTGAATATTTATTCGCGATTCTTGTTTATCGATTTATTGAGCAATTTAATATTCCGAATCGCGCCAGGGGCGTACTAGGAATTATTTTAGTAGGGAATTTTCTTTTTATTGTATATAGATTTGTTGTTCTTTTTGGTATCGAAATGGATATTGATCGACTGAGGGCTGACGAATTAAATTTCGAGTTAATGATTAGGGGTGTTTCAGTGGAGGGGACAGTTGACGATAAAAGGAAACTGTTGAGAGCTAGGCTTCGAGTAGAGAAGACGATCCCTGTTAGTTTTGCTGAAGTCCCATTAGATGTTGAGGAACAACTAGGAATTTGCGAAGACTAGTTGGTGGAAATTAGGCGCGAATTAGATGAGAGCCAAGCTCCTCTATCCAATAATTTATACAACCGTTTGAATAGTCGTTTAATGCACGTTTGTAGTCGATTGAACTACCTGAAAGCGGACGGTCTTCTCCTCCCTCGTAAAGATCGCCGTATGACTCAATGCTTAGAACTTATTGAGGACGTTCATACCAAAGCGTCGGAACCTCCGGTGACTTCCGAGAATAACCTGACTAACCGCGAAAGGGAAGCGACTTCAAATATCCAAGACCCGGTTAGCGCCTTTGACAATCTTTCGCCTAATTTTGGCGAACATATTACTCACCCTCCGGACGTATCGTCGCCCCGCGTGCGTTTTGAACCCCTGCCGTCACCCTTGAGCTTTTCAGCGTCGAGGCGACCAAGTTTGCCCTTTCGTGATTCTACTTGGCTAGCCGAATCATTTGTGCCTCCACCCACTCGTAGTAATTATGTTAATGCATTGGCCATTAATAAATGGAACGTTCGGTTTAATGGAGATTCTGGGCTGAATAGTTTTTTGGAGCGTGTAGAGGAATTTTCTTGTGAATCATTTGCCATACGGACTGCCCTGCAAATATGTTTAGCATCAGATCACGTCTCATTCATAATTTGTACAGATTCATTATCTGTACTGGAAGCAATTGGAAACAGATTCACATTAGATCCAGTAATAGTAAATATAAAATCTTTATTCTTCACTCCAACAAAAAGTTAACTTTCATATGGGTACCCAGCCATGCTGGAATAGTAGGCAATGAAAAGGCAGATTGTGCTGCCAAAGAAGCCGCAGAGGGAATATGTGAGGCATCAGAAAAATTGTACAGCATTAAGGATATGAAACATCAAATCACCACTAAAGTGCAGGAGAAGTTTCAAAATACCTGGAGATTATAACACCTACTTAAAAAATTCTTGCCAGTAATAAGAAACTTTTCATATCCCACTAATTTATCTAGAAATCAGCAAGTTGTGTTGACAAGAATTCGTAGAGGCCACACACGGTTGACCAAAAAACATTCATTATCAGAAGAGGACCAGCCAATTTGTAATGAATGTAACTTAACTTTAACAGTCAACCCTATATTGCTAGAATGTAAGAGAGCACAAATCCGTAGAAATTCGGATCTTAAAAACCTAAATAGCAATTATTTACTAAGTTTTGTGCAGCAAGTCGGCCTTTATGAACTAATTTAAATAAAATTAAATATTACACCGTATGGGCAAAATTATGATCTCGAAAAAACTTATTCTACAATGGACTCAAATTATATAATGAAATGCCGAACGAAACTAAACAGGCTGCTAATTTATATCAGTTTAAAACTCTTTGTTCAAGATATATTAAATATGTTTATTAAAGACAATATCTGTTTTTGTAAAAATCTTAAGGATGAATAAACCAACATCTATCATCTATCTATCTAAATTAAATTCTATGAATCAGGGACCCTAACTCTGCTTTAGCTTGACAGCATAAATTTGTCATTTAATTTTCGTAAATCACAAATTTGTAAGATAAGAAATATCTTCAAGCGAATGTAAGTGTCGAAATAATCATAAAATATAACCTGATTAGGTTTTCTTACGTTAGAATTAACATTAAGCAAATATATGACATTAATCGAACTGTCACATAAAATAACTTAACATCATGACACATATTTTTTCTTGACTTCCTGGATTACGTTCGTTAAAAATACAATTATTGAAAGAAGTGTTATGGTACCTTCTTTAGATTGACAATTAGCAATTAAAAGTACAAGAGGGGTTTTATGAATTAAAAATACCGTAGATTGCCATAATTACCGACGTGTCTCTTATTCCGGACATCTTTTACCTTCGGTAATATAAAAATATGCCATCTATTATCTAAAAATGTAAGTTCCAAATGGAAGGTGATATGTTGGCATAGAAGGTTACACTTTGCTACAAATACCACCACTACTGCGATTAGTCGGTTTCCCGCGCAGTAATGGCTGAATGTCGTCACGTGTGCGTTTCTGCGTTAAAGTGAAGCTGTTTAAACTTCTTTCTGGTAAGCGTAATCTATCTATAATGTTTGACTGAAAGTTGATAATATAGCTAGGGTACAGTGGTAGAAAATTCATTCAATAGTATAGTAACGACATCAATTTATAAGGGTTAATTTTAATTGTTTACAAATTTCCACCGTTTTGGCTGTAATTCCGGACAAGCCGCTTTTAAGTGTCGTGCTGCGCCATTTACAGATCTGTATTAATGGCGCCTCGAAAAAGGGGAAAGTACCGGAAACTAAACGAACATGACCTTGAGAAAGCTTTGCGGGATGTGGCTACGGATAAATTGTCCCTTCGAGAAGCCGCTGAAAAATACGGCATTGCAAAATCTACATTGCATGATATTGAATATCTAAATAATATCACTAAAGATCAAGTCTGCGCAGTACTGACAGCCCCAACTGTTTACAGGGGCAGATACACTTTTAACTTAATTGAAGACTACGAACTTTATTAAAATCAGATTGATCCTCATGTAACAGTATTATTAGGTATTTTTTATTTGAGCTTCTACATCTCTTCGAATGTTTATGTTACCTGCCTATGTATGTAAAGAGTACTGTTTTAAGTTATTATATTAATCAAAATGTAACCAAGTGCTTTAATGTGTGCCATGAAAGTAGGTATATCTATGAAAATTAAAATATGGTCATTCATAAATATCTATATGTATACCTACGTGTAAAATCTGCGGATTTTTAAGCCTTTATAAAGTTTCCGTAATTACAGATACATAACCCTAAGTGTCCGAAATGGCACGTCTAACGTTAAAATTTATATAAAATGGTAGTGTACGGAATTAGGTAAGTTTCGCCCCAATTACGGACAGTTAGATAATCTTGTTTATTATTAAAACATGAAATAAATTATCGCTTTCCTCTTATTTCCATAAATTTTCAACCACTAGCAAACCTGCTCTTACCCAAAAGAGCGGGTTTATTATATTTCTTAAATTATATTCAAATATTTCCGGAAACCGTCCGTAATTAGGGCATTTTACGGTACCATATAAACATTTGAGATTTGTTTAAGGGGAGATTAGATACAGTTACTGTTAAATTGTGAATTGTTTATTAAAACGGTTCGAGCATATAAGTTGATTTAGTTGGCATAGTTGTTTGGTAACATCAGAGCTTAGTTCTTAATTTGTATTAACTGATAAACGGAATAAGTAAAGTGAAAGCCAAAGAAAATGATTATCTGAGAAAGTCAATTGTGAAATATTATAATAAAGTATATCATATAGAAATGTATCAGGAGTGTTAAACTGTAAAAAAATTTGGTATAATTTTATTTCTAGGAAAAATATTAATAAAGAATAACAACTATTTTTTTTAAATATTTAACATGTTTTTGTAGTAAAGTGAAATTTAAAGAATGAAAACCCTTTAATGAAATGGTATTTATTATCTGGTTGTTCTGCTAAAGGGTTTGTTTAATAAAATTAACTAAAAGAAGAAATAAAATAAATTTTAAAATATACTGAATAATAAAATGGTTAATAAATGGTACAAAGAGAAATAAGAACATCTAATAAAAATAAAATAGTATACATGGAATAATAATGTCTGCAGTGGATTTGGATATACCACATATGAGTTAGTGTTGGGTATCCTTTTTGAGTTGGAACTTTACTTCCGTATTCCTTCACTGGAAAATAATGATACAGGAAATGAGGCAAGTTCAAATTTACTATATTTTTGCAACTATTAGTCTGATTGCTTCACGATACAACTTCTTTCAAAACATAAGAGGGGATCGATAAGAATCGCAACGTCATGAGTTGTAATGCTGGAGTTGGCAGTTGAAAGAAGAATTACTTTATCCTTGCGTTTAATAATAATTAAAATTAAAAATAATAGTTTGCTAGCTGTATTGGAACGCGGACGTGTTCTATTCGTTCAGTTGACATACTTAACGTACGTGAATTCAATCAAATAATTTTGCCACAATGGGTGGTTATAATAGATGTGACAAGTGTTTTATAGATTTTAAAAGAGGTGAAGTGTTTACCCTGTGCAGGACTTTGTACTAAAGCATATCACTCAAAATGTGTGAACGTTAGTTCATAAGAATTCAGTGTACTTGCGTCAAAGAAACATATTGGCTGGTTCTGCGATTCGTGTGCAGATAGGAAGAATAACTATTTAAGACATGTGTTGGAAAACATGACGGCAGTCTTGGATGGCATCAATACTGGTTTGAAAAAGCATTCTGAGAAACTAGAGGAATTACAGAATCAGATTGAATCTTTTGATGGAAACGTAAAAACTACGGTCAAAAACATCATGGAGCAACAAAACGATATGACTTATGCTGAAAAATTAAAGTTAAACAAACACAAACCGGTCGCAGTAATAAAACCCAAAAATCAGGATCAAAAAAGTATTGACACTAAAAAAGACATAAAAAATGCCATCGATCCTACCGAGTTAAATATATCTGGCCTACAGACTGTTAGCAGGTGGTGTTGTTATTGGATGCAAAAACAAGGAATTAAATAAAAAGCCAAAACTAATCTTGGAGAGAACTATGAAGTTACAATTACAAAGAAGAAATTGCTTAGAGTAAAAACTGTTGGACTAAGCGAAAAATTGGCAATGGAAATGATCGAGAAGAAAATAATATCCCAAAATAGTTTTTTGGAATCACAGGAACCATCAATATGAAGGAAACCACAATCAAGAACAACAGGAAAAAATATACAGTAATTACGGAAGTAAATGCATGTGCCTATCGTGTAATTATGAAAGAAGAAAAACTTAATATCGGCTGGGATAGATGTAGAGTCTATGGTGCAGTTGAAGTACCCAGGTGCTTTTCATGTAATGGATTCAATCATAAAGCGAGTCAATGTAAATCGAAGATAACATGCCCAAAATGTGCCGGTTCTCATCTTTTGAAAGAATTTAAGGCTAACGACGAAGAAAAGAAATGTGTGAACTGCTGTAATGCTAAAGAAAAACTAAAAATTTATTTAGATGTAGATCATTTTGCTTGGAGCTTTGACTGTCCAGTTTACACACGTAAACTAGAACAAGAAAAAAGTAAGATAGATGTTTTAGTATAGCAGAATCACATACAGTCAAATTCACTTATAACGAGCACGGGTATTACGAGATCCCGGGTGTAACGAGCATTTTGAAAATGAAAGTTTGAAACTGTATTTATTTAACGCTAATATTTCTCGCCTAATACGTGCTTAAGTCCCGGAAATAACGAGCAATAAATTCTGGAATGTCTAAATTGTGAATAACTGACGTCTTAAAACTTTGTGGTGATTCAGTTCTTAAAGATTAAATTTTGCAACTGGCCCAACATTCTCGGAATTTCTCTTTGGTAAGCAAATTTAAACGCCGTTATCTTCGATCTTTTGTACCAAGCACGTACTACTGTAATCCTATGGCCAGTTTTAAGCTCTCTTCCTGTCAGATTAATTTACAGGGACAGTAAGCGTCTGTCTGGGTAGGTAGTAGGTACAGTGCGGCTTAACTGACCAAAGGGATAAATCATAATGTTCCAACCCGTGTTATCACGAGTACCTGAGTTTATTCTCAATGATTTTGTTTTCACTTAAGTTTTGTTGCTCGCGGTGTGAATTTCAAAATGTCCGGAAAGCGCAAAACTCTTCTATTCGCGAGAAGGTGGCGATTATCCGCGAAAAAAATTCTGCCGTGTCTAGAAAATACGGATTATCGTCGTCAACGGTTTCTAGATTCTGGAAAAATAAACAAACAACCTGATCAGCATTCGAAAACAATTTAAGCGAGTGTAAAAAGTTGAAGCACTGTGAAAAACGTGACGTCGACAAAGGCCTTGTAAATTATTGGTTTAAAGTTCAAAGGGACGCCGGTTTACCGATTAGTGGACCAATTGTTAAAGCCCAAGCGCTGTACACAATATGTAAGTCCATAATGAATATGTGAATTGTTAATTTGTACAAATATGTACGTAAGTACATATATTTTATAAAATATATGAAATTTTTTTGAAATATGTAATTTGTACAGACATTATACCTGCCTGCATTGGTTTTTGGGTCAACTTGGATACTACGAATAACGGGTATAACGAGCAAAAAAACGTGATCCCTGAGATCTCGTTATAACCAAGTTTCACTGTACTGATATTATTTATTCAAATGCACAAAGTATGCTAAAACATATGGAGGAAATTAAAGTTTTAATTGAAGACAGACATCCAGATATCGTGTTTTTAAGTGAAACAAGGTTCGCAGAGAATATTGAAGACTGTGAAATAAGTTTTCGGGGTTATGTCACCATTCGTTGTAATTCCGTAAATCTCCATAAGGGCGGAGTGGCAATCGTTGTGCGTAATAATATTAAGTTCAAAATAGTGTCAAACTTTTTATTCAACAATGAATTCTGGCTGCTATGCATTTACATAACGCAAGGATTTCACAATGGCTTGTACACTGCTGTTTATCGTTCTCCAAGTGTCAGTATTGCAAGATTCTTAGAGCAGTTTAAAAAATGGTACGACGCAATCCCAGACGACACCAAGCATTTATATGTAGGTGATTTCAACTGGGATATCTCTAAAGATTTATTCTACAATTAATAAATAAGTTGGGTTTAAATCAACTCGTAACCAAATTTACGCGCTCAACAAAAAAATCCAATACAATCATTAACCTCGTTTTAACAAATCAAGACAATGTAACTTGTAATGTGCAGATTCCACAAATTTCTGAACATAATGCAATCGATGTCACGTTACGAAAGGTTGCGCGGTATAACAGCAATTTTGAAAGAATTAATATCACAACGTTCGCTAATTACTCCTCACAAAAACTGATTGATAAACTAAATAAATATAGCTGGGTCACATTATTAGATAGTAAATATGTAAACAATCTTGCCACACATATGGTCAGCAGAATAGAAAATTCCGTAAATAAGCTCATTGAGAACAAAACAATTACACTTAAAACTGACACCTCATGGTTTAACTGTAATACAACTGGTGTCCGCCGGCAAATTTCATTTTTAAACTTGCAATAAAATTTTTATTTCTTAAAATATGTTATTGAAAAAAAATACAAAATAAACCTTAATCTTTGGAAAATTATTTGTGAAACAGCACATCCGCCAAATGACGCCCCTCACGTCGTATCACTTCTTCCAAACAAACTTGAAAATTTTGCATCACACGCGTAAGCATAGCAGGTGTAATCGCACGAATTTCTCGGGTGATGTTCTGCTTTAACACATCCAAAGTGGGCGGTGCATTTTCGTAGGAAATTTGCCACTAGATACCCACCTTTTTTGTAGGGATATCTCAAATCAAAAGTCTACGAGTACTACGCAGTATTACGAGTCTAAGGCGTAGCCAGCTGAGCTACCCAGAACAACGTACCTGAATGCTATTAAAACTTCAACACTTGCGTGCGGTTTTTACGTCGCGCTCCCTTGTTTTAAACTAACTATTTTTTGAGAAATATAAATTACAATAACGGAATTGCATACCCTGTGGTGTTAAATAAAGGGTAATAATTTTAAAAAACTGATTTCGCAATTGGTTCTGCCAGAATTAATTATTTTAGCTTTATAATTTGAGTGACGCGCATGAATGGATTAACGATATTTCCATTGTCCCTACCTACCATTTACCTGGAAATTTCCGCTCGACCGTCGCAATTTGAAAGCTATTATTTTTATAATTTGCCCCAACAGAACGTATGCTATCTCACACAATCTTCATTGGTTTCTATAACTTTTTCTTTTCCACTTGTAGTACCGTGATATTGATTAAATTACGCATTAGCTTCTGATTAAATTACGCGGCGGTCATTTTCAATTTTCGCGCTAATATTTGAATTTCAAAATTTTCAGATTTTTTCTAAGTTTCCTTTTTTAAAACAGGTTGAGACATGTGTTTGTGACTAAAAGCGCTTTGTTCGTTTAAACATCCTTAAAGACGATTTTGCTTTGTTCGTCACGGCTTATATATACCAGCAATAAGATAACATGAACAAGAAGATAACACGTATTGCTAGAGTAAGAAAGAGATAAACATAGTAGCAAATATTCGAGAAGGCTTGACTCTTAATTTTAATTATGTCATTTGTCAACTAAACATGTCTACATAATTTTTTGTATGGCTATCTCTTTCTTACTCAAGCGTTGTATTTACTTGTTCATGCTATCTCATTGCTGTTATATTTTTATCATTTGTCCGGGTATTACAATCCGTCAGTGAAAGTTTGTACTGTACCGCAATTCGTCACGGAGAATGCAGTTATAGACGAGATTCAACCCCATAGGTATATCTTACAAATTTTGTA
The DNA here is from genome assembly GCA_940337035.1 of Agriotes lineatus. Taxonomy (NCBI): domain Eukaryota; kingdom Metazoa; phylum Arthropoda; class Insecta; order Coleoptera; family Elateridae; genus Agriotes; species Agriotes lineatus. The sequence continues at coordinate 120,935,005 of OW679202.1, forward strand.
TGACGTAATGCTTCTCCAGTTTTAAAAAGCGGAGGATAATAATTCATGGAACTATTACGCAACAAACTTAAATAAAAATCCGTCGTCGGTATTTATATTTGTTGTCGGAATCCACAAGTTGAACGTATCGTTATAATTTCTTCTATTTCGTACTACCAAATTTCATAAAAGTATAAAAATTACATCTTGTTTTCCAACAAATCGGTACTGGTTTGACAGCACGACGGTCTTTTTAATTTGTAACACCGAGATTGCCATGTTTGGTTTTTATTTTATAAGTAAGCGTCTGAAATTGTGTCATTATATCGATCAAAACTCTATTTTTTGTTTTAAAAATTCCAGTATAAATGCAAACAGACGAAAATAAAAACGCAATTGACCACAAATTAACATAAATTTAAATAAAAACAGACAATTTCGTTGAAAAAATGTTCTGACACCATCATTTCACTTAAAATTTTACAAGAAACTGACATCATGTCACTTTAAATTATACAAAAAACGACATTTTTATTCAATAAGCGATAAAAAATACGCCATCACACATCATTTCACTTAAAATGATCACAATTCGTTTTGCAAAGCGTTTTTTATAATAACGAAAATGATGTAAAAACAGTTGTAGAGTTATTTATAAGCATAATTTTGCAAATGTTTTACACTTTTTTCTCTAACTTGTTGCAATATTAGTAAGATTTGAATAAAAAACAGCAATTTCATTGAAAAATATTCTGCTACAATCATTTCGAGAAGCAAAATTTCAGCTAAGTAGGCTCGTTGTTCAATTTTATTACGAAGTTCTTGTACTTTTGATGGAAATACATGTATGTTGACCACAAATTAACATAATTTTGAATAAAAACGCGCAATTTCGTTAATAAAAATGTTCCGACACCATCATTTCACTTAAAATTTTACAAAAACTGACTTTATGACCCTTGAAATTATACAAAAAAGACATTTTTACTCAACACCCGAAGAAAATTGAACAATAATCACGCAATTACACATCATGTCACATAAATTTTTATAAAAATCGACATCATGTCACATAAATTATACAAAAACTGACATCATGTCACTTGAAATTATACAAAAAACGACATTTTTACTCAACACACGACGAAAATTGAACAAAAATCACGCAATTGCACAGCATCTCACATAAATTTTTACAAAAATCGACATCATGTTACATAAACTATGCATAATTTTGCAAATGTTTAATACTTTTTTATAAAATGCATCGCTCAAAATTAAAAGAAATCGCAATTTCGCTGCAAAAATCTTCTACCACAATCATTTCGATAAACAAAATTCAACAATTCTTGTACTTTTGATGGAAATAGATGTATGTTGACCACAAATTAATATAATTTTGAATAAAAACGCGCAATTTCGTTGAAAAAAATGACACCATCATTTCACTTCAAATTTTACAAAAACTGGCATCATGTCACTTGAAATTATACAAAAAACGACATTTTTATTCAATAAGCGATAAAAAATACGCCATACTACATTATTTCACTTAAAAATTATCACAATTCGTTTTATAAATCGTTTTGTAAAACGAAAATGATGTAAAAACAGTTTTAGAGTTGTTTCTAAGCATAAGTTTGCAAATGTTTTACACTTTTTTATAAAATGTATTGCTCAAAATTAAAGGAAATCACAATTTTTTAAATTATATCACGCCATGATAAAATTTTACACTTTGTAACTGTAAAATAACTTCAAATACAAATATTTTAACTTTAGATTTTGTAATTATTGCAGATTCGTGAAAAAACAAAAGCAGAGTAGAAATAAAAAACACAAACACTTTGTAATAAACAAATATATTGTTCTTATTTCGTATACTTAATAATATAAAAATAAATCTACAGCTGAATGTCTTATTTTCTAAAAATCCGCTAGCAATTTACAAAACTGTAGTTTGAGGTGTACATTTCAAATTAAAAAGGCTGCAAGTAATAAAATCAGAAGTTTAAGACGGTCCCAAGCCAGTGGCACAATTCTTGTAGGAAGTTGATTAGAAGCAAAAACATGGCGTTTCACATTCAACAGACTCGGGATTGTTTGCAATATTTTCTGAACTTCCATTGTATTCATTGCGCCACCAATCGGATAAAATTAGTATGTTTTCCAATGCACACACAGGCGAACAGATACTGTGATTAAGGCAGCGTACGGCAGTAGTAGTTTTTCGCAGAACTTTTAAAGATGAGCACTCGAGATCTTCCAGATTCACGACGATTTTATTCAGAAAACTTAGAACCTCCTTTTTTTCTTGACCCTTGACGTACACTTTTCCATGTTTTTTGAGAACTCTTGCTAGCTCAGTTTCAAATTCATCAAAATGTATAGAGCGAGAAGTCCATGCTAGGCCGTGATGTCTATGCTCCATATAGTTTATGTCTTTTTTAACCAAATAGGGCAGAGTGACATAATTTCCAGGAGGTTTTAAAACGAAAATTGCTAGCTGATTACCATCTGCTGAAATAACAGCCACTTCTTTCGGAATAAACTGCTTCTTCTCACCACGGAACCCTTGTAGATCTACGAAGGCAGTGTCCATACCGACGTTTCGTCTGGGGCCCATCTTCAGATGCACTAGGTAACAGAACACAATGACTTAAAACGAGTTAGTGCGGTATCGGTTTGGACAGCTGGTTTTACAAATTTTAAAATAAAAAGAGGTGGAAACACTGCGTGCGCCGCATAGCAGACAGGTTGGCTCAAGCACTCACTGCATAATTAAGAAAACATCTAGTTTAAAACCCTTCTATTTGCAATTTCATACAATATTTTATATAAATTAAGCCATATACAAATTTCTAAATCGGATTTGATATATATTTATCGAAGGAGTTGCCCCCACATCTGAAGTTTTATTATTTGTCGTGATTCGTCATCGCTGAATTTTACAGGAACCAACCTGTCTGCTGTGTGACGCACGCAATGTCTCCATCCCTTTTTATTTTAAAATTTTATAAAACCAGAAGTCCAAACTGCTGGCGCACTAACTCGTTTTAAACCATTGTACTCCGTTACCTGGTGCGGCTGCATCCTAGGCTTCTGGTTTTACAAATTTTAAAATAAAAGGTACGGAAACACTGCGTGCGTCACACAGCAGACAGGCTGGTTTTTGTAAATTCAGCGATGACGATTCACGACAAATAATCAAACATCTCCTGCAAATTATGTCACTCTGCCCTATTTCGTTAAAAAAGGCATAAACTATATGGGGCATAGACATCACGGCCTAGCATGGACTTCTGGCTCTATACATTTTGATGAATTTGAAACTGAGCTAGCAAGAGTTCTCAAAAAATTTGAAAAAGTGTACGTTAAGGGTCAAGAAAAAAAGGAGGTTTTAAGTTTTCTGAATAAAATCGTCGTGAATCTGGAAGATCTCGAGTGCCCATCCTTAAAAGTTCTGCGAAAAACTACTACTGCCGTACGCTGCCTTAATCACAGTATCTGTTCGCCGGTGTGTGCATTGGAAAACATACTAATTTTATCCGATTGGTGGCGCAATGAATACAATGGAAGTTCAGAAAATATTGCAAACAATCCCGAGTTTGTTGAATGTGAAACGCCATGTTTTTGTTTCTGATCAACTTCCTACAAGAATTGTGCCACTGGCTTGGGACCGTCTTAAACTTCTGATTTTATTACTTGCAGCCTTTTTAATTTGAAATGTTGTACACCTCAAACTACAGTTTTGTAAATTGCTAGCGGATTTTTAGAAAATAAGACATTCAGCTGTACATTTATTTTTATATTATTTAGTATTATACGAAATAACAACAATATATTTGTTTATTACAAAGTGTTTGTGTTTTTTATTTCTACTCTGCTTTTGTTTTTTCACGAATCTGCAATAATTACAAAATCTAAAGTTAATATATTAGTATTTGAAGTTATTTTACAGTTACAAAGTGTAAAATTTCAAAAAATCAATCACGATTTCATAATGGCGTGATATAATTTCAAAAATTGTGATTTCTTTTAATTTTGAGCGATAAATTTTATAAAAAAGTGTACAAAATTAGCAAACTTATGCTTAGAAATAACTCTAAAACTGTTTTTACATCATTTTCGTTTTACAAAACGATTTATAAAACGAATTGTGATAATTTTTAAGTGAAATAATGTAGGATGGCGTATTTTTTATCGCTTATTGAATAAAAATGTCGTTTTTTGTATAATTTCAAGTGACATGATGTCAGTTTCTTGTAAAATTTTAAGTGAAATGATGGTGTCAGAACATTTTTTCAACGAAATTGTCTGTTTTTATTCAAATTTATGTTAATTTGTGGTCAATTGCGTTTTTATTTTCGTCCGTTTGCATTTATACTGGAATTTTTAAAACTAAAATACAGTTTTGATGGATATAATGACACAATTTCAGACGCTTACTTATAAAATAAAAACCAAACATGGCAATCTCGGTGTTACAAATTAAAAAGACCGTCGTGCTGTCAAACCATTATCGATTTGTTGGAAAACAAGATGCAGTTTTTATGCTTTTATGAAATTTGGTAGTACGAAATAGAAGAAATTATAACGATACGTTCAACTTGTGGATTCCGACAACAAATATGAATACCGACGACGGATTTTTATTTAAGTTTGTTGCGTAATAGTTCCATGAATTATTATCCTCCGCTTTTTAAAACTGGAGAAGCATTACGTCATACAAAATTTGTAAGATATACCTATGGGGTTGAATCTTGTCTATACCTGCATTCTCCGTGACGAATTGCGGTACAGTACAAACTTTCACTGACGGATTGTAATACCGGGACAAATGATAAAAATATAACAGCAATGAGATAGCATGAACAAGTAAATACAACGCTTGAGTAAGAAAGAGATAGCCATAAAAAAATTATATTAGTAGGCATGTTTAGTTGACAAATGACATAATTAAAATTAAGAGTCAAGCCTTCTCGAATATTTGCAACTATGTTTATCTCTTTCTTACTCTAGCAATACGTGTTATCTTCTTGTTCATGTTATCTTATTGCTGGTATATATAAGCCGTGACGAACAAAGCAAAATCGTCTCCAAGGATGTTTAAACGAACAAAGCGCTGTTAGTCACAAACACGTGTCTCAACCTGTTTTAAAAAAGGGAACTTAGAAAAAATCTGAAAATTTTGAAATTCAAATATTAGCGCGAAAATTGAAAATGACGGCCGCGTAATTTAATCAGAAGCTAATGCGTAATTTAATCCATATCAAGGTACTACGAGTGGAAAAGAGAAAGTTATAGAAACCAATGAAGATTGTGTGAGATAGCATACGTTCTGTTGGGGCAAATTATAAAAATAATAGCTTTCAAATTGCGACGGTCGAGCGGAAATTTCCAGGTAAATAGTAGGCAGGGACAATGGAAATATCGTTAATCCATTCATGGGCGTCACTCAAATTATAAATCTAAAATAATTAATTCTGGCAGAACCAATTTCAAAATCAGTTTTTTAAAATTACTAACCCTCATTTAACACCACAGAGTATGCAATTCCGTTATTATAATTTATATATATATATATAATCAATAACCTTAATTACCCTAAGGTGTTAAGGTGCAATTTACAACAATACATTTACAAATTACAAATACAGTCACAATAGAGTCAATCATAAATGTTTCACGAGTAAATAAATGTTGCCCATTCTTTCTTATTCTTTGCCATCTTCATCCCCTCTTTCCAAGATTTTCCTCGTTCTTTCAGACATTCTGCCACTACTTGATCCCATGTTTTTCTCGGTCTTCCTCTTGGTCTCTTCTGGGTAGATTTCGCTAGCCATACTCTTTTCGTTTGTCTTGTATCCTCCATTCTTACTATGTGTCCAAACCACCTTAACTGTTGTTTCTCTATGCTTTTCAAAACTGGTTCTACGTTGAGTTCTGCTCTGACTGTCTCGTTTCGTATTTTATCTCTTCTAGTAATACCTTTAACACCTCTTAAATACTTCATTTCCAGTGCCTGTATTTTGCTCTTCATTTGCCTGTTTAACACCCAGCTTTCACATCCGTAGGTCAAGATTGGTTTGTATATTGTGTTGTACACTGTCATTTTCGTTTTCTTCGTTATCTCCTTTTTCCTTTTGAAAGTGTTATGAAGGGTGTAGAAAAGTCTGGTTGTAGTCTCTATTCTGTTGCTGATTTCCGCCTCTTCCTTTCCATCCTTATGTATATTTACTCCTAGATATTTGAATGCTTCTATTTGCTCTATATCCTTTCCATCTAGTTTTATTGTTATCTTGGTTTCGCTCTTTCCGATTGTCATTACTTTGGTTTTAGCAACGTTTATTTTCATGTTTCTTTTTTCTAATGCTGTCTTCCAGATGTCTAAGTTCATTTGTAATTCCTTTTCGTTTTTTGCGTAGATCATCAAGTCGTCGGCAAATGCACATTCCACTACTTCCACAATCTGCATGTTTCTGTACCCTACTTGTAGTTTCTTTGTTTTACTCTTCGTTTCTTTTACTATGTCGTCGAGAACTAGATTGAATAGAGTTGGGCTCAGTACTCCCCCTTGTCTCAATCCTTCTTTGGTTACGAACTCCTCAGATTCCAAGTTTTCCTTTCTAACATAATTTCTTGTATTTTTATACAGACTGTAAATAGCTTTTACCAGCTTGTTGCTGATTGCTCTTTGTCTAAGAATGTTCCACACTTCATTTCTTGGGGTGCTGTCAAATGCTTTTTCGACGTCAATAAATGCTACATATATGGTGTTGTTTATGTTCTTTTCTATCATTTGCTTCATAGTAAATATGTGGTCTTGCACTCCTCTTCCCTTTCTGAAATCGCTTTGTGCTTCTTCCAATTGTGCTTCTGTTACAGTTTTTAATCTTTTCTCCAGGATTCTCTCATATATCTTAACCATCGTACTCAACAAAGTTATACCCCTATAGTTATTGCAATCCTTGTTGTCACCTTTCTTATGCAGTGGTAAGATCACTCCGACTTCCCAGTCTTCAGGTATCTTTTCTTCGTCCCAAATCTTGTTAAATAGTTTTACTAATACTTCTTTTCCATTGTTATCAAAGTTCTTTACCATCTCCGTTGTTATTCCATCATGTCCAGCCGCCTTACCTCGTTTTAACATTTTTATAGCTTCAGTTACTTCTTCTCTCTTTATTTCTTCGTGTATCCTGTTATCTGCATTCTCTATGTAATCATTGTTTTCTTCTATTCCATTTCCTGTGTTAATTTGTATTGTATTTAGCATATCTTGAAAGTATTCTTTCCATCGTGCCATTATGCTTTTCTCGTTTTCTATTATGTATCCTTCTTTACATTTGATGAATATGCTTTTATTTTGTTTACCTTTTCGTAATGTTTTTAAAACTTTGTAGAATAACTTTTGGTTTTCTTTGCTATCTTGTTCCATTTTGTATCCGAATTCTTCCCAGGATTGTTGCTTCGATACTTTCACCAATTCTTTGACTTTCGTTCTCTCTTCTTTATACTTATTGTAGTTCTCGGTAGTTTTGTTTTTAAGATACTTGATCCATGTTTGTTTTTTCAGTTTTACCTCCATTTTTATTTCGTCGTTCCACCATCTAGTTTGTTTTTTGGTTTTGTTGATTTTAATAACTCCACACATCTCTTTTGCTGTTTTTATTATTATTTCTTTAATATTTCTCCATGTATCTTCTACTGACATATTATTCATAGTTTCTTTGATCTTCTTGAACTCTGTTTCTATTTTCTCTTTGTATAGTTTAGCTGTCTCTTCTTCTCTTAGTTTATACGTTTTAATTACTTCCTTCTTTACTCTGTTTTCGTATTATAATTTATATTTCTCAAAAAATAGTTTGTTTAAAACAAGGGAGCGCGAGGTCGAAACCGCACGCAAGTGTTGAAGTTTTAATAGCATTCAGGTACGTTGTTCTGGGTAGCTCAGCTGGCTACGCCTTAGACTCGTAATACCGCGGTCGCTGGTTCAGATCCCACTTGGGGCCGACGCAAATAGCTTTTATAAATTAAATAAATCCGAGAAAACTAAGATAGCGGACACCCGGGAAGTTTAAATTCAAAAATGGAACTTAGAAAAAAAATCTGAAAAATTTCAAATTCAAAGCGCGAAAATTCAAAATTAAAAGGACAGCCGAGAGAAGTGCGCGCGCAGAAAACCAAGATGGCGGTATGCGATACGCATGTAAATTTTAGCGTAATTAAAAAATGTAAGCCTAGATTTAATTAATATCTGAATTTCGTGGGCTTTTATGAATATTCCCGCCTTTTATAACGTCCCATGGGATGTTTAACCAGATATTCGCGTCAATTTAATATTTGTTTAGTAACGGACGGATGATCTTCTGCTGATACATCAGCCAATCGACTACGGCCTGACGTAATGGATGCCAATTGGACTATTGTTTGAAACAATTGATGTACGTTTTAGGGCGGTGAACCCTCAAGGGTGTATATAAGGATTCTAGCGGTTTTGGAGCGTCACTTTCGACAATTAACTTTAAAAATTCACAAAAAAATTACTTCTAAATTAGTTACTGCGATATTAGCACCTATAAAATAATGTTGTCTAAACATGTGTTGAGCATTTTTTATGTAACTAATAATCAATAACTACAATGGGGATATCACCGCAATATGCATATATAATACATTATATATACTCATATGACGATGTAATAACAAAATAATAAGAATAACAATCAAGAATCTTTGAAATTTATAACGAAAAGTGTTTGCAAATGGCAAAAAAGGCGTTCCGCTTTCTACCGGGTGGCCATAAATATCTGAGATCCCGGTAGCCATGGAATTAGCTACTTATAAATGTTGGTTACCATTATATTTCAATTATTATAATAAGTATTGATATGAAATGTAATAAAATGCAAATAAGAGGAGGGGAATGTGCCCCGGATTCTGCAGTTTAGCCTACGACTCGATTATAAAAATCTCCTGTTCTAACTTCAATACTTATTGCAATCTGTAATAATTTTTGACAGATAGGAATTTTAGTTCTAATGACATAGTTTAGTTGGATTCATCACTTTAATAAAGCGGTGTTGATTCCAAAGGTAATGTGATATCAGATATTTATGGCCACCCGGTACTGTGATAACTTGTAAACAATTGATCTGAGAACAATGTGTCTTATAAAAAATTGTAAGAAATTTTATTCTCTACGACTTTGTCTGTAAGTACTTTTATTCTGAAATGCAGCGGAAATGATATATTCTTCATACTATAGGAGTAATCCTCCTGTATTTTAGTTAAATTTGCCTCTGGGACTGGCTCTAAAACGAAAATACTCGTACAACACAAAAATTCTTAAATTTTTACCACATCGAGTTTTGTCAACGCTTCGTATTTACAGGTTTCGCTGCTTTCGTTTCACTTCTGATCTTATTCATCGCAACATCTCCAAATCACGAATATTCTATTTTTATTCACTTATGAAAAGTCGACAAAATGTGAACAAAATTTGCGACTAACATTTATTGTTGTACTGAATATTGTTTGTTTGCAAGTTCTAGTTATAGTCGTCATGTTAATACCGTAATCTTACTAAATTTCTTACATTTTAGTAATAATAAATTTGCTTTATTTTCTGGGATACAGAAAAAAGGTGAAGTTCAACTAATGTTGTTCTTCCACTTAACCTAACATAATGTCCAGGTAGGAACGTTAATGTAATCTTCTTCCATCAGATATACTAAGACAGTTGATGTTACTTGAAATTTCGTGCCCACAAGTATAGTACAACACTGCATTATTTCATTATAATTAAAATTATTCACATACAATTTCACTACTACTGTAACTGGAATTTTGACGTTTATAGAATAATTAAAATTAATTTCTTAGATTCTTTTCATTGGATTGTCTTGCTGACTACAATTCGTGGTTTGAGTATTTTTTCAACATTTGTCGTTCAAACATTACTCGTAGCTGTTGTTCTTGAAAAATCTGCACTCGCGTAACAGTTACTTTTGCGCTGAACGACAAATATTATCGGCAATAATCAGACCACTCGTTACATTATATACGACAATACAAGAATACATTTCGTTAGTTATCATCAGAAAAAGTGACAATTGTTTGACAGTTTACATTTTTAGAAACGTCATCAAAACGAGTCGTATTATTTTCCGTGTCATCTTATTTGGTAAATAGTCTGATCGAATATATCTCCGTCTCATTATTTTGCAGGTAAAATTTGAACTCAAGACTTTTTGCTTATAGGTCATCTTCTTAGGCAAATGTAATGACAAAATCCTTCGCTATCGCTCGGGAGTTTGATCATGTCATTCGTCTCGGAAGTTTACCAAATCAACAATTTTTAGACAATTTTTTTCCGGGAAAATAATGATCCCTTGATATATTATAACTTAAAATTGCCTACTAGCTATTTCCTTTGTTAAGCCTTCGTTGGCGGAAATAATTTTGAAGGGAAGTTGTATAACCTACCGGCACCTTTACGTTGAAATGTGTTTGCAAAATGTGCTTTACGTTATTACTTTTCATGGGAAAATTTTAAACGGCTGTAGGAGAATCTTCTACTTCCGAGAATTTTTGCATGTGCTTACTTAACGCACTTAAAGACACATTTCAGGTTGTAGTATTTCCGAATGTTTATGACCCGATTATTTACAACTTTCGGTTATTTTAGCTACCCCAGGCATTCGATTTTATTCAATCTTATTTCATCAATTTCATTTCTCAGAAGTATAACTAAATCCCAAACGCTTTTTTACAAAACGTTAATCATAAGTAGAGACTGAATTGTAGACATAAAAACACTCAACAATAGGAAGGTGAAAACGATTGAAAATCAGATACATTTGCTTAAAGTAAACACTATAATGATTATAGGTACCAAAGGAAGCATTATAAGCACTAAATAGGCAGTTGTAAATACAAAAGTAGACATATTGGTAGGTGTAGTATTACTTGTACTTTATGACCCATGATTAGTTTTTTCCGTAATTAATGAGCGCTCTTAGGTACTATGCAAGTTTGCCGCGACCATTAAAAATATTTAGAAAGCCAGATCTTATTCTTTTTTCCACACATTTAGGGTTGAAATGAGAAAAGTCAATCAAATAAACAAACTCACCATATTGCAACGTAATCGACAAGAACGCAATTTCAAAACTGTTTACGGCCACTTGTATATGTAGTCGGCGTTTTGGCCATGACAACGATTACCTTATAAAACATTTCGCCGAACGGCCAAACGGCCGACTCCGAAAGTGGTTAGCGTTTTGGGCGAGGCTCATACTAGCGTTCTAGGACATTTTTCCGAATGGCCAAAGTGCCGAATAGATGTGCAGTCGGCATTTTGGGTCAAGTACAAATTTCAATTTGCTTTCTGCCCCGACGCGACGTCAAGCTCATGAACGACGTGACGACGGTTAGTGCTGTACGGCGTTTTGAACAAGATCGGCAGAATGGGAGTCGGCATTTTGGACATAGTCGGCAGAACGGGAGTCGGTGTTTTGGGCAGTCTTCTTTTTGCAGAATGGCCAAACTGCCGAAAAATCTGCAGTCGGCGTTTTGGGCCAAATACAAATTTCGTTCGGCCCCGACGCCAAGCTCACGAACGAAGTGACGACGTTTAGCACCATTTGGCATTTTTGACACGGTTAGGAGAATCGACTCCCATTCTCCTAACCGTGTCATTTTGAACATAGTCGGAAAAATGGGAGTCCGCGTTTTGCACGAATTATCAGTTCGGCGATTTCGGCAGTCTTCTTTTTGCCAAATGGCCAAAGTGCCAAATAGATCTATAGTCGGCGTTTTAGGACCAATACAAATTTTGATTTGTATTCGGCTTCGACGCCAAGCTCACGAACGGCTTGACGTCAGTTGGCATTGTTCGGCGTTTTGGCCACCGGTCGGCATTTTGGTCACCGATACCGTTCGACGTTTTGGGTACGGTCGGCAAAATGAGATCTAGGAAAGTTTACCGAAAACACTTTACCGAAAGGAAAGTTCACCGACAGGAAAGTTCGCCGAATGGAAATTTGACCGAATAGAAAGTTTACGGAAACGCAATTGACCGAAAAGAAATTTGACCGGAATTATAAAATCCTATATATTGAGACGATATCAAGATAGAGGTATCTATAGTTCTTCATTATTTTATTTATCTTCGGTTGAAAACAAGTGTTATTTGTTCTAAAATTTTGAATTTAGGGGAAGGATTGTTGTGTTGATTATTTATTAATTGTTACGTTTCTCAAATATGGCATGATTCAACAAAGACTATAAAGCATAACGGACAATAAAGTGTTTAATTAAAAAGAAGGTCCACCTAGTTGTAAAAAGTACAGAGATTGTGCAAGAAGAATAGCATGAGTGTCGCAAATTACAACCCAGAAAATAACTATATACGACTTTTTAGGTGGCATACCTCATAACATAAGTTACTAACGTACAATTTTGAAAACAAATATAAACTTAAAAATTAAAAAAAAGTATGCCAAATAAATGAAAACAAAAGTGACCAAGGAATTAATTTTCGACTTTTAATAACGCCAGTATTTTGCTTTCAGTCCTCAGGTTAGAAAAATAACTTCGTAGTTTACAAAATTTTAAAATTAATTTTGAACCCCCTGTACATGGTGGATCTAATATTTGCAGAACACTACTTACCAAATATTAAACCAAAAATAAAGTAATTTCTCTTATACTGTAATTAAATGTAATATGTTTGTAATATTAGCGAATACTAGCTTTTTCAAATAAACTGTTGTACCTGCGTTAATTATCCTCTCTGGAATGCAAATTTAGAATAAATAAAAAATGCTCTTACATCAATTATATATGGTCTCGTAAAAATAACACAAAGGAATACATTTCCTTCTTTTAAGGGTAGTATCATCTAAAATAAAAAGCACTTGAAACAGTTGTAATTGTAGAATCAGTGTCACGGTCTGTGTATACATAGGATTTTATAATTTCGGTCAACTTTCCTTTTGGTCAATTGTGTTTCGGTCAACTTTCCTTTCGACTAAATTTCCATTCGGCGAACTTTCCTTTCGGTAAACTTTCCTTTCGGTAAACTTTCTTTTCGGTCAACTTTGCGTCGGTAAACTTTCCGTCGGTAAAGTGTTTTCGGTAAACTTTCCTGGACCCGGCAGAATGGGAGTCGGCGTTTTGGATGAATTATCGGTTCGGCGTTTTGGGCAGTTCCCTCGTTCGGAAGTAGGATATGTGGGATGAAATTAAAACTAGAAAGTATAGATTACGGAATCAAGAGAATAGGACACCGGAAGACGCGAATCAAAATAATAACAGTAATGTACAGTAAGGAAATAGAAATAATAGCGTAAGAAGATTTAATACCGGTTTCAATAGGGTGTACAACTCCAAAATTACGCTAAGCAGCAGCAAGGTGGTCAAACCAATCATAGAACATGTTTTAAGTGTTAAAATAGGTTCCATAATAGTGATAACGAGGCAGAAATAGTGTTGGTCAGCAAGGAAATAATGGCACAACTACTGTATTGTAGGATGCCGGAATTCTATTACAGAAATAGGAATCAAAATCAAAATACGGAACAATATCAGGCCCTTAATATAAAAGAGGTGGCGGTCGAGACTAGTATACCTTCGGCATCAGCTGATACATAAAATGTTTGTTAGTGTGTACTACCCAAAAAAATATACTACTCTCATCCCAAAGGCTGTATTGAAGAGTGTGGTACACAAAAAGAAAATTTAAACCACATAAATAAATATTTCATTTATTCAGAATTTGCCTCTCGTATAGGCCATTCAGTAAACACAAAAACATTTAAATTTTCTTGAAGTTGGCATATACGTAAAATTTTTGTGCTAGGGATTCTGTATTTTGTTTTGCAAAGGTTTCCACACCTGCATAAAGGCTACTTTGAATTTATAAATGACAATTAATAAATGACAATTAATAAATGTCATTATTGCAGTGCCAAAGTACATATTATTCTGGAAATTCGTGCCTTAACTTTTATAAAATGTGATAAAAATACCTATTAATAAATGCTACATCAATAGTATCCAACACAGTATTTGTTTAACATCCTTAAAAGTAGTTATGACAGATGCTAATTAAATGTCACAGTCTTAACCTATTTGTTTTAGTAACTTTCTGTAAGTACATTCCTAGACAAAAGATGAATTTTGGAAGTACACTCATGAAATTATAGAAATCAAAGGCCACTTTGTGTTTTTATGTTTAGTGAACAGACTATAGTCCTTATAAATAAGCAAATTGTTGTAGTATTAGTAGATACTGGTGTTGTATTATCACGAATAAATGAAAACTTTGTTAAAAAATATGTACAACAACGTAAAAGAAATATTATTCGAAATAAAAAATATCTCTTGTATCAGCAAACAAAAAGAAATTCTCAACGGTCAATAAATATTTAATAATTGTTGTAACGTTTTGTGACACAACAATTCCGTTAGAAATGATAGTCGTGCCTAATTTCTCACTTGATTTAGTAATTGGTATGAATTCACTAACTGCACATAAGGCTTTAATTAATGTAGAAAAGAAAGAGATTAGTATGGCGGGGTGAACAGTTAGTTGGACGAAGGAAAGACAGAATGTAGGCAAAATCAACATAAATTACATAAACCTAGAACATTTAGAACAACGGACATGGGTGAATTACAAGAAAATCGAGCTAGATTGTCCATTGGAACATAAGGAAAAGGTGGAAAAGGTATTAGAAAGGCACATTAAGGTTACGAACATAGGTTACAGGTAAAAGATAAATCGGTTCTCAATTGTAAAACTTACCCAGGTACAGTACAGGAAAAGAGTAAAATAGAAAACACACGGCATGTTGGAACAAGATATAATAGAAAAGGCAGTTACGCACTTTATTAATCTAATTGTGGTAGTTAGGAAAAAGAAAGAAGCCTGAGAATTTAAAGATTTTTCTATACACTACGCCAATGATATTTTAATATTTAGCCAAGATTTAGAAAGACACTTAGAACATATGAAAATAATCCTGGGGGACCTAAATAGAAGTGGACTAAAGTTCACTTTACAAAAGTGTGAGTTTCTAAAGACCCAGGTGATTTTTTTAGGATATGCTATTAACACCAAGGGGATAACCATCGACAAGGATAGGTTACCACTAATAAAAGAATACCCAAGGCCACATAATTTAAAAACGCTACCGGAATCTATGGGTTTGATAGGATACTATCAGAAGTTCGTAACCCACTTTTTTACTAAACTAGTCAGCTTATGCGAGTTACTGAAGAACGGTGTAAAATGGAGTTGGACACAGCATCGACAAGAGTTGTTCGACGAGTTAAAAGAAAAATGTTTCAATAATGCTATAATTTTTCACCCATCATACCTATTAAATAAAGCACAAAACTAAAAATCCGTGTTTACACAACTAAAGGTACCACAGTTGCAATCGACCATTTCTATTTTCGGGTATTTGTAAACAAACTTCCCTTAACTTTTAATAGCGATATTATCACAGAAAACAATTATTTATTATGCATATTTCTTGTGTTTTTTAAAACTATTGACTCAGCTTCGAAGGCAAGTCCACTTTGGTTAATTTTCATATCTGCTTATTGAACGCTCCCACAATCTAAGCCTCACACAAACGCTAAAAAGGCGGGTCTGTTACATAACCTATATTTCTGCAAATTTTTATGCGTCGCCTTTCGTTTCTTCTAGCAGTAGTTACAAGTATTAATTCTGTGAAATTGTCTACTGTGCATCAGATAATTGTAGTACAAAGCAAGGTAAGGGATTAGCGTTGTTCAGATTTCCCAAAAATTTGCAACAACGGGATTATTGGTCTAAATTTTGCAAAAGCAAAATTGGACTCCGGCTGATTCTTCACGGTTATGTGAGGTAAGTAGTTTTGAATAAACTTGTACGTACAATCTTATTGCTTCTCTCTTCTGCAGCGTCACTTTGAAGTATCGCAAATTAAAACTAACGCTGAAGGCATTACAACATTGAATACGAATGCTGTACCTACTATTCTTACATCGTCTATTGCTGGAAATGTTTCTGCGTGTTTCGAATCGCTCCCATCAACATCCAACTGTACGAGTGCATCTTCGACTGTAGTTATTAACAACGCAGCCATGACCGAGGTTTGTACACATTTGTATGTAGCGATATTGCTTCTCATCTTCTGCAGCGTCACTTTGTCGCAAATTAAAACTAACGCTGAAGGCATTACAACATTGAATACGAATGCTGTACCTACTATTCTCACATCCTCTATTGCTGGAAATGTTTCTGCGTGTTTCGAATCGCTGCCATCAACATCCAACTGTACGAGTGCATCTTCGACTGTAGTTATTAACAACGCAGCCATGACCGAGGTTTCTACACATTTGTATGTAACGACGCTAAATTGTATGCAAAATTTACTTGTAATTTATAAAAATATTAAGCATTGTTGCATACAGAAAATTGGTTTTTATGTAAATTTTCATATTTTCGTTTAGTACGGTTTAGTGCTTGAGCATGTAAAGAAATTAGTAAACTGCTTAGTCAAGTGAATAGAAATCAGTTCTATTTACTTGAGCAAGTAGCGTACACCCACTACGGATTTCGGTAACTAAACGCAAACTAAGCAGGTGTAGACAGGTTACTTTAGTGAAGTGTATTAGTCAGACACATCGTTCGTTACATAATTTGTTGAAACATGGCGTCCCGTTGGAATGAAGATACAACATTAAAATTTGTGCAAGAATATCGAGACGGAGAATGTTTGTGGAAAACCAGGGCTAGCATTTACAAGAATAAACAAGCCTGAGAAACGGCTTACAAAGAAATTGTGGGATTTGGAGTTGCAGAAATAAAAAATAATACCTATACGCCAATTCACCACATAAGTGAAAAATACATGTCTTTAATGACGAATGAATTATTGCACCTTGTGCCATTTTGAAAAACGTCAACTAAACAATTATGCTAAAATGTGTGTAAACGTGCTCGCTTAACTAAACTACTAAATTTTAGCTACTTGATTTAGTAACTTGCTTTAGCTACTATACACGTGTAAAACCGCCTTAATGTTGGCGCTCCTATCTCAGATAAATTAAGGTCACTAAAGGGCCGGTATTACAATACAAGGTTAAATTTGTAGTAAAGTTAAACTTTACCAGAAGTTTAACCTGAAGATTATCTCGAATGCATATTACAAACCACTATGAGACGGCGTTAAAGTTAAACGCAACATTTGCAAAGTTGGTAGCACTAATTGCCAAATAACTAACTTTGCGTTTATCTTGCTGTCAAATTCTACATGCGGAAGTATATGAAATTTTATTTTAGTTATTTATTATCACATATAATCTCATAAGAGCATTAATTCTTTCCGGAAAGTTGAAACATATTATGAAGGCGAACAGTAAAAATAGAAATAGTGTTAATTAACAACTGGTTATTTATTTAAATAAGACATATTTTCTTATTGTATAGTTGTACATTACTATAAATGTTAGTTTAAATTTACTCAAATATTTGTTTTGTTAATTACAAAACTTAACAAGTTAATAAATAAAAGTATTTACAAAAATATTGCTCTCTGCTATCTAATAAAAATTTTCTTATTAATATCACTTAAACAAACGGCGAACGTCATCAAATATTTAGTTATTCATTTAAAGTTACCGTTTGATTCTGTGATTTACCTATAGTTTCAATAAATATGATTAACTATAGGTAAATCACGGAACCAAACGGTGCTCGTCATCAAACAGTAACTTTAAATTAATAACTAGCTTGCTTGTACTGTACCATGTACCCAGGGGTGCCAGATGGTGTCAAGCTGAATTCGTTAGCTTCGTCGGAAAAAGTCGTGAGATTTCGGAAATGGATGAGATTTGAAACTATGGATGCAAATTTAAAAAAAAGCTAGTTTAAAATTAATAAAATATGGAATATATGCTGCAGATTTATTAAACATTGAGTACATAGGTTGTACATACATAAATAACTGCAAGAGAATTATAAACATTTTAAATAATTGCCATAAATAAAAAAATTAAATTAATATAAAGTAAATCTTAAATAAACTAAATATTTTATTATAGAAATAACACCTGAATTCTAAAAATAAAAATATAGCTACATAGAATATAGTACATATACATAGACCTAAGTATGTATACAGAAAAAAATTGTTCGACTACTCACAATCTGAAGAATCTGTGTCCGGGATGACTGGTTTGGAGTTATAAAGTACTTGACTATTAAATTTTTTAAATTAAATCTGTGCTTATCTTGAAATTATGTAAATACCTATTTCTTGAAAGAACATTTAAATCCGCTTTCAACCGCAACTTGCGACTTTTTTTTTTTTTTTTTTTTTTTTTATTTGGTGTTACCTGGCTCTGCATTTCTAATGCAATACACGGCTTTGTTATGCTAAACTAATAACACACTATAACATAAAATTCGCATGAGGTTTATGTGAATCTTCACACCTCTAACTTACAATATATATGTTTTACTTAAAATTATGTACAGCTAGAAAGTTTTATATCAAGTCTTGTGGTAATTTACGCTTCAGGCGCTTGTGAATGTCCTTTTGACCAAGATTTAGTTTATTCGCACTTTCACACAGCACTATGTTTTCAAAAAACTTGATAGTGATTTTCTTGATAAAGTCGGTCATTAGTGGTATTTGCAACTCGTTATGAATTTGTGCATTGCGCACAAACCACGGACACTTAATTGCGAGTCTTAGCACTTTGTTTTGCATTATTTGGAGTTTTGTTAGTGAAGTCTTAGATGCGTTGTACCAGACTGGGCATGCGTAAGTAAGAATTGGTCGCAGGATGGTCTTATACATGAGCACAGCACATTCAGCTCTGAGAGAAGATTGGCGATTAATTAGTGGGTATAAGATTGCTAATCTGGCATGGCACTCGTTTAGTTTTTTATTTATATGATATCCCAAAGTGAGCTTCGAATCTAAATAGATTCCAAGATATTTTACTGCCGAGTCCTTGGGATTCCAGCATATATCATCATTATTTATTGTTATGTTAGGAAGTTCGGTATAGCGCTTCAGAGTGAACATTTTTGCCTGACATTTTTGTGGATTAATTTTAATTTTCCATTTGTGGAACCATTGGCATGTAACATTTATTGCACCCTGTAGGTACTCAATTGCTGTTTCTGCGGTGGCACCTTGAGCTATTATGGCCGTGTCATCGGCGTACATGGCTGGTATTGTGTTATTCACAGTAGGTAAATCGTATACAAATAAATTAAACAGGGTCGGTCCTAGAATGCTTCCCTGCGGTACTCCTGCTTCAATGGGCTTGGTAGTGGAGAATGTTGCATTGATTCTTATTCTGAATGTTCTGCTTCTTAAGAAGGAATTTATTATCTTTATTAAGTAAGCGGGAATGTTTAATTCGATCATTTTAAACAATAGCCCTTCTTGCCAAACCTTGTCGAATGCTCTTTCTAGGTCCATGAACACAATTGCCGTATATATCTTTTCCTCAAACCCTTTTTCAATCATCTCTGTTATCCTGAGCAGTTGGTGTACTGTTGAATGTGACTGCCTAAATCCGAACTGATGAGGAGGGATTACATCCTTTTCTAATAGGTCATCTTGAAGGCGAACAAGAATGATTTTCTCAAGGAGTTTGGCTAATGTTGTTAATAAACTAATGGGTCTATAACTGTTTGGATCTTGCTTGGGTTTTCCTGCTTTGTGAATAGGGAGTATATCCGCAGTTCTCCATAGAATAGGAAAATATCCTAATCGCATACAAGCATTATATATTGATGCTAGATAAGCCATAGCCTTCTTTGTTAACTGTTTAAGTATTTCATTAGTTATCATATCTGGTCCGGGAGACTTGCGTTTAGGAAGGCGTTGTATATAGGTTTTGAGTTCTAGGACAGAGACTGGGGCTATTTCTACGATATCTTGTGTTTGGAAGCTATCAATTCTGTTTGTTACCACATTTGAGAGATGTTCATCGTGTTTGTTAGTATTGGGGGTAAACACCTGCTGTAAATGCGTTGCCAGTAATTCTGATTTTTTGTCTTCAGTCGAATACGTAGAGTCGTTTGATACTAATGGATAAATAATATTTGGTTGACGTAGCAAACGTTTGGTTGCCATCCACATGGTGGGATCACTGGGATGTATTTCCTCAAGATAGCTACTGTATCTTCGTACTCTTAAACTATCTAACTCATACTTGATTCGGTGACATAGTCGATTATATAAGGTTCTTAGATAGGGCAGACGGAACCTTTGCCATTCTCTTCTGGTTCTATTTTTTGTTTTAATCAACTTTAGTATGTAATCCGGTGTTCTATTATGCGGAGCTATACTTCTGCGTTTCCATGGTTTGGTAGCTTCTTTGACACTTTTTTGTATTGCATCAGTACATTGTTCTACTGCTTCATCTATATTTTGCGATTCTTTCAAAGGGCCCCTCCATTTCAGTTTTTGATCAAGAAGAGCTTGAAAAACTTCCCAATCAGTTCTTCCTTCTGCTAATTTTGGAGCACGTGCTGTTATTTGAGGAGTATCTTGGAAAGATAAAATTATGGGAAGATGGTCCGAGTCTAGCTCGGTTACTACCGTTTGCCGGAGAGGTTCTTTGAGGTTCTTGTGTAGTGCCACATCCAAGATATCTGGTTGATGATCAGCTCTAAAGGGATGATAGGTGTATTCGCCTGGAGCGGCTATTAGAATGCCATGTTGAGCTGCAATATTATATAGCTTGATTCCAGCTGGATTATTAGCACGGCAGCCCCAAACGGCGTTTTTTGCATTTAAATCCCCAAGCAGTAGCGTGGGTTCATCATTACCGAAAAGATTACCTATTTCATGGTCAAGCATCCGCTTGTTTGGTGGTTTATAAGCAGATATTAAAATTATAGGAGCATTGCTTTTCATGAAAATCTTTATAGCAATAGCTTCGATATTTTCTAGACCAGTCAAGTGTAGTAGGTGGTGTTTTAGTTTCTTTTTTATTATTATCGCTACGCCTCCAGAAGCAATTATAGCATCTCTGTCATTTCTGTGTACTTGGTACCCAGGGATTCTAAGGTTTTCCGTGCTTATTAGATGCGTCTCAGTTACACAAGCTACATCAATGTTGTGGCGTGTCAAGAAGTCAATAAAAGTTGAGCGCTGGGATTTAAGGCCATTGGCATTCCAATTGACCAATGTTATGTTATTTATTATGGGCATATTATTTGGATGCATTGCTTAGCAGGGATGGGAGTATTGCTGTTAGGATTGGCGTTAACTTATCTATGTGGGGAATGAGCAATTCAACTACTTTTTTAACTATAGTAGTAATTAAGTCTGTCGAATCTTGCGATTCATGAGATAGATTTTTGTTGATTTGGAATGCACTTTGTTGGTGTTGTCTGGAAGTTGATGGCTGATTTGTCTTGTTTTCCCATGTAGTTGCAGTCACTTGGGAGTATGATCTGCTGTGCGTCCGGTAGCTACTGTTCCTCGTTTGATTCTGACTTATTTTCACAAAATAGCTACATCCTTTATAATTTGCAGGATGTTTTTCTAAACAATTCACACACTGTGGATCCTCTTCGGGTCTCTTAGGGCAATTATTATACAAGTGATTACCTGTGCATTTTACGCAGCGGGGTTGAGACCGGCAGTAGTTGCGGGTATGTCCGTACAACTGGCATTTTTTACACTGGGGAATCTCTTTGGATTTCCTTCGCAGTTCCACTTCTACTATGCTATAATTAAGTGTTGTTAAGCTAAATATTTGTTTGCCTTCTTGTGTATTGCTGAGATCCACAGCGCATAGCGGAATTGGGTATCTGTTTTTATTATAAAGTCGAGCAACCTTAACAATAGGGTATTTTAGAGCTTTCAGTTCGTCTTGTATTTCAGATTCGGTTAGTGATACCGGTACGTTTCGAATAATCACCGATAAGTTATTAGCCTCGGGATCTTTGAACGTGTGATAGCTTAAATTGTTATCACTGTAGTATTTGGTCATCTTCCGATAATCGTCTATGCTTGTTAAATTGACTCGTAACTGGTTGTTTTTATTTACCGTCGAAAATTCACTTTTAGCCATTTCTTTAAGATCTGCAAGTATTTCTTGGTATTTGAGTTTATCCGCACTGTGCAGATATATTGGCGGAATTTTTATCTTTTTCTCAATGGGCTCAGAAGGTTGTTGATCTTGTGTTGGTTGTGAGGTATCCATATCGTTTATTGCAGCAGCATGCTTGTCTTGATAAATAATGTTGCCTGCCTTTTCGATTTGCTTTTCAGTTATGAAGAATTTATTATTGGCAATTATTTTCTCTGGCTCGAAAAGGTATTTTTTGTTTGGTTCAGCTACAGGTGGCGAAAGGTCATCGCAGCTCCTTTTATTATTAGTTTTGTGCATATTTATGGGAGAACCCCTCCGCAGGGGTTCTTTAATAATTTCTACACCCGCTTCTATATGTTTTGAAATTACAACATGAAACTATCATTAAGCTCCTACCAGAAATCGGCTTCGTGTTATCACACGTGATAAAAGTTCACACTTGCACTTTCTTACGTTCAGAACAGCGTTGCACGTCTTAACACGGACAACACCTTTGTTGAACTCGCGACTTCTTTATGTGAACCATAGATAGCAGCAGTATCATACCTCTATAATAATGCAGAAGACTACAGGCCGTGTTTACACGATGAAAAGTACCATAGTTACATTCATACATTTCCATTTTCGGGCTTTTGTAAACAAACTTCCCAGTACTTTTAATAGGGATATTATCACAGAAAACAATTACTTATTATTTTCTTCAGATGCGAGCACAGAGCTTCACATCTGTGATAGAGCAGCCCTCAACGCAGATAGGTACATTAGGAACATTCTTGAGGAATATGTTGTTCCGTTTAGTCATTTTGTTGGTGACAACTTTCGTTTAATGCAAAATAATGGACGGCCACACGTAGCCAACATTACTCTGCAATATCTAAACGAACTTGGAATTACACTTTTGGATTGGGCAGCCTGCTCACCAGACCTGAACCAGATAGAACACGTGTGGGTTCAACTGGGAAGAGCAATTCGCACTCGCCCTAATTGGCCTCGGACATTAGGATAGGTTACCACAAGAAAATCCTGCACAATTGATTAGCAGTATGCCTAGACGTCTAGAATGTGTAATTAGAGCTCGTGGCGTAGAATTAACAGTTAATACTGACAGTTATCGGAAACAATTGACATGCTGTAAATATATCCCTGACAACGCCAACCTGATTCTTAACAAAACTTCATCAAAAACTTGAATAACGTACGACAGAAACAAAATGGCAATATTTCAACAATTGTATGGTTATGAGTTAGCCCACTATAGCACTAAATTTGTTTATTGATACGTAAACATCAACATCAGAACATGGAACATGAAAACGGAGAAATACTACCATCAAAACGAAAGTACGCTTATACCGAACGCTGATCCTTCCCATTCTTTTTTATGGATCGGAAACGTGGACATTGCTCAAGCCGGACCTTGACAAGCTTGAGGTCTTCCAAATGCGATGCTTGAGGCAAATTCTCGGTGACTCGCTCCGTGACCGCCTTCGAAACGAAACAATTACAGGAAGATGTGATCAACAAACACTGATAGGAGAACAAATACAAAAAAGTCGAATCCGATGGTTCGGACATGTCTGCCGAATGGATGATAACCGTTTGCCATGTAAACTTCTTTGGCAAGACCGTTCGGCAGACTGGAGAATTCAGCGATCGGCACCGAAGAAAACCTGGCTAAAGAATATCAAGGGCGACTCAAAGAATCAGCGATTATCGGTTATCGATGCCCAAGCCGTCGCCAAAAATCGTCAAGAATGGAAACGAATCGTAAATGGAGTTCGAGACCCAGCGGCACCGACAGCAGCTTATTCGTTGCGGGGACGTCCCGCCCGGACCGCCAGCTAACGGACCAAACAAGAAGAAGAAGACTAATACCAATAAAGAGGTAAAAATACATTCGACGCAAAATCACAATGAATTTTTTCAGGTACTTACTGTCACAGTTTCTTTACAAGTTTTAATTGCTTTTGTTTTTTTTTACATTTTAATGTGTATTTAACATATATACAATTTGTCTGTAACATATATATATAATTTGTAACAGTTACCAAGGTGCCTAATTGACTGAACAATTGTCTGCACCTTATAGACTATATAGACTATATTACTAAACCTTAAATAAACATTTAACGCATAGGTAATTTAAAAAAACGTATTATAATTAATGGAAGAAAACAATTTTCACACAAACCTGTTCAGTCAAAACAGATAATTAGTGTAAATAAACCATGCAAAAATAAATCACATTTATCAATTACTATACATTAGAATTATATAATCATTATAATTCCAATAACTTAATAAATTTTTCGTAGTTATTCTTCACACAAATTTTACATTCCATACTATACTTTTTAATATTAACAATATTTTTAATATGTGACGGTAATAAATTATAAAATTTTGGCGACAAGTAATTCACCGATCTCTGAGTAACATTATAATTACATTTGGGAAACTGCAAACGTTTCATTAAATTGTCTCTTGTACCATATTGATGGGAAATAAACAACTTGTTGAATTCGCGTTTTTTATGTGTATATACACATACTGCAAGAATGTATAACGTACGTATATTGGATAAATCGTGGTACCTGTAAAGCAATATAGTGGGATGACGTCTTTCCTTACGATAAATAACTTTTAAAATATAATTTTGCACTACGTTCAGTTGGCGAATTGTAGTTTTACCAGCACAACCCCAAACTAAAATCCCATACCTTAATAGAGATTCAACAAGAGCTTTATAAATAATGATGAGGAGAAACTCATTTAGAAAATCCCTCAGTTTATGAAATTTTAAAACGAGACCTCTAACATTATTTTTTAGTTTTTTTATATGTTGATCCCATTTTAGATGGCAATCTACTACTATTCCAAGGTACTTAGTACTCTTATCCTCATAAATAGGAATTGCAATATCATGTATTTGTATGCTATCAAAATCAGGTCTATTAGCTGCTGTTTGTGAGAATGCTATGTAATTCGTTTTGGTCATATTAAGATGTAGTTCGCGTACATCTAGCTATTTTTTAACTGTGTAAAATCCGCTAATTACTTCATTTTTGGTTTCTTCCCAGGAATTTTCATCAAAAATAAGTACCGTGTTATCCCCATAAGATATTGAAGAAAAATTTTACTTTAAATTAAGTAAAGGGTTTATGTAGGCTATAAATAAAATTGGACCAAGGACCGTACCCTGTGGTACCCCCAGCTTTATTTGTAATGGATTACTAAGAGTGTCATTTAGGCGTAAATATTGGTTTATGTCCGTTAGGTAGCTAGCAAACACTTGCAACACATGCCCCCTAACACCATAGCTGGAAAGTGTTTCAAGTAATTTATCATGTGGAACCGTGTCAAAGGCCTTTGGTAGGTCCAAAAAGACTGCAATACATTTTTTTTTTATTATTTAAATTGACCATTATCTGCTGTATCACCTTATGTAAAGCATCACAGGTACCAAGTCCTTGTTGAAAGGCAAATTGACAGGAATTCAAGATATTGTTTTCCTTGAGATAGTTTAACAATCGATCTTTGAGGCATTTTTCAAAAATTTTTGCAAAATTATTATTCAAACTAATTGGTCTGTAATTTGAAATGTTTGTTGAATCTCCCGCTTTATGTATAGGGTTAACAATACTGGTTTTAAATTGCGAGGGCACATGCCCAGTTTCAAAGATAATGTTAATTATGTGTGTAAGAGGTGCTAATATGGATTTATGTGCAAGTTTGATGCTTTCGCATGTAATGCCATCAATTCCCGGAGAAGAGTTTTGCTTTAAAGAATTTATTTGTTTTATAATTTCATTTCCATCAACAGGTTTGAAAAACATGCTATTTCCGGAGGTATTTATATCATCATACAAGATACAAGGACAGTTGGCGATCACAAATAGAGAATGGTGAATCATATTTTAGGTTACAAGGATTGTCACAGAAAGATCACATTTTTTCTCAAGGGACAATTTGAAACAAAATTAAAATGTCTGTTGTCATGGTATTCGTAAAATAAGTTCAAAGACTGCTAAATACCGATGGAGCCACAATTATATACAGAGAGATCAATAAAAAAAACCAATTAGGGCAGGCTGTGATATGTGTTCTACGTTTGGCAGTACTGAAGTGTATTGTCAGTCTATGTCAAATTCGAGATTAGCAGGTTAGGTTTTGTTCGTTGTTTGACACAGACCGACGTAAAACTTAACCTGCAAATCTTGAATTTGACATAGACTGACAATACACTTCAGTACTGCCAAACGTATAACACATATCACAGCCTGCCCTAATTGGTTTTTTTATTGATCTGTCTGTATACAGTGACATCTCCCTTGGGCGGACACCAACGGGACCGACTGAAAGTGTCCGTTCAAGAGGGGTGTCCGCCTAAAAGGAATACGAAAAAAAATCGGTTTTTTAATGAAAACTGTAATTAAAGAAATTGGGACATTTAAAACGTATATGTATGTAAATGTTTTTAAAATAAACAAAAAACTTAAAATTTAAGGAAAAAATAAGGATTTGTTACCTTACAAAATACTACTACATACAAAATATTTTCTTTATGTTTAATTATATCAGCAGCTTGTGTTTTTCCCATATCAAAACGCTTGGATAAGTTCCTTACACTTAACTTTTCTCTATTGTGAACTTCAACAATCTCAATTTTTTGTTTAAGCGTGAGAATTTTTATATTTGGCGCCATACAGATTCGGGTAAAGTAACAGCTCTTGTTTTATTAGATTATTCCAAAGCATTCGACACAATCTCCCATAAAATCTTTTTATCAATCTGCCATTTTATAAGATTGCTACCACTACTCTTCTATCTAATTACATAACTGAACGCTATCAAGCAGTGCAAGTTAACAATGAAATTTCGTGTTTTCGTCATGTAGCCTCGGGTGTTCCTTAGGGTTCCATCCTTGGACCTTTGCTCTTTACAATTTACATCTCTCATTTTCCCTCTGTAGTAGACTCCTGTAATTGCCATTTTTACGCTGATGACTCTCAAATTTATTTTTCTTTTAATGTTCAAGAAGCAGCTCGCGCTAGTCAACTAATAAACAAGGATCTACAACAACTTGCTAATACTTCTCTTAAACATTCACTTAAACTTAATGCAGATAAATCAGTAGTAATATTTTTTGGTAGGAAAAATGATATCGAAATTGTTAAGAATAATGTAACTTTAAAAATTAACGATGCTGTAATACCGGTCGCTGACTCCGTTAAAAATTTGGGTTTAACATTAGACTCAACTTTACGCTTTAAAAAACACGTGTCGAAATGTCTACAGAAAGCTTATTGCAACTTAAAATCGATTTTTCTAAACCGTCATGTGTTGAGTAGCAAAGTCAAAATCATTTTATGTAACAGTCTGGTCTTACCACAGGTCGATTACTGTGATGTGGTATATGGTCCTTGCTTGGATTCACAAGACAAGAACAGAATACAAAAGCTTCAAAATGCATGCTTGCGACTTATCTACGGAATACGTAAATATGACAGGATTTCTCACAAACTCCTGGATACTAACCGGTTGAATATGGTAAATAGACGATTCCTACACTGTTCTGTTTTGTATCGTAAAGTCTTACTAAATAAAACACCACCATATTTGTATAATAAAATAACGTTTCGAACGGATGTTCACAACTTGAACTTGAGATTTAGGGGCAATATCACTGTGCCAAGGCGCTGCACTGAAATTGGAAGACGTCGTTTTGTCTACAACATTGCGATTTGGTTTAATGACTTGCCCAGAAATCTTAAGTTGCTTGCAATACCAGGGTTTCGGCATCAACTTTCTACATTACTGTTTTCTCAGCAAAATAGTTATTTAAACTCAAACGTAAAGAGTTCATATACTGTTTAATTGTGTATGTTTTTCTTTTTGCACTCACCAACTATATTTTATTTTCTTGAGCACAGAATGGAGGCGGAATGAGGGGTAAACAACAATTTATTTATTTCTTTAATTATTGTACCCGGGGTTAAGTGGTGGAGCAGTTCGCGG
Source organism: Agriotes lineatus (assembly GCA_940337035.1). NCBI lineage: Eukaryota > Metazoa > Arthropoda > Insecta > Coleoptera > Elateridae > Agriotes > Agriotes lineatus. The sequence goes on from OW679202.1 coordinate 120,963,133, forward strand.
TTTTTTACTGTGCGCTGAACTTCGCCCCAGTATGTTATGTTGTATCTCTGTATATCTATATTTATTAGAAATAAAGGCATATTATTATTATTATTATTATTATTTCTACAATGAATGTGTCGCTCACTGTGTCTTTTCCTCATAGACGTCAGACTAATCCTGAATTTTCATATAAAGTTGTATGAGTCTAACTTCAACTGTTTTGGAGATATTAACAATTTTATGCAAAAACTTGCTGAACTTCAGGCGGCTGCTGTAAGCGACAGAAAACAATTGAATGAAGTAAAACGTTACCAAAAAATTATGACTGTTGTAAACTATCTTTCAGGTGTAAAATGGTGGATCTCGGTATTAATTACAGAACCATTTAAGGTTTACCTTTAATTTATATTTTAATTGTTCTGTAAATTTTGTCTGTTATATATATATTTTTTTAGATTTAGGTAGTAGTTGATTACTTTTAATTAATAATACTGTATATAAAAATGGTGGATCCAAAGAAGCAAAAATTTTACGTTGGCGATCGAGTTAGGGTTAGCAAGCATCGGGCGGCGTTCGCTAAAGGATACACGCCTACATGGAGCAATAAAATTTTTAAAGTTGTAAAAGTCCGCCTTACCAATCCAAGGACATACATTTTAGAAGACGAAAACGGCGAGGAAATTAAAGGCGCATTTTACGAATACGAGCTGCAGAAAACAAAACATCCCAGCATTTTTCTAGTAGAAAAAGTAGTTAGAAAAAAAGGAAGTCAACTGCTCGTTAAATGGTTAGGTTTTGATAATAGCCATAATTCGTGGATATCTAAAAATGATCTTGTATAGTTATTAAAAATAAATAAAAAATACATTTTCAAAACTCTTTTATTGAATAACTTCTTTATAAAAAGTATAACTTACTAACGAACACAACACAATTAATACTAATACTATTATAGATAATATAATCTCTACAACATAATAGTGATTAAATGTAATATGCGAAAAGAAGTCCCTACAGTTTTTCATGCCGCTAAGTGAACGGTTCCATATTTCCATTTTCCAATTTACTTCCTCCAGGGCATTATTAATTTTGTAACGAATTTTATAGAAGAGAAAGGAGGCAGTTCCTGTCTCATTACTAAATCGATGTTTTAAATTCGCTCGAAAAACAAAACCTTCGTGTCCATTTGATAAGTGATCCAAGGTCATGGGCATCCATCTTTTGGGCCAAAACGATTCGTCGTAGCCTGGTAATGGGGCAGTGTAGTTAGCAAGCTCGGAATAAATGTAAGCTCGCGTTGCCAAAACAGGTTTAGAGATAATTATGTCCTTTTCGGGTGTTAGCAGGGACAGCAACAAAAACGAAGTTATATTCATCCTGGACAACCGGTCGCTTCGATGCCACACACATATTTTTACGCAGTAATTATTCAAGTCTTTCTTTAACATTTCCAGTTTTGCAATATACAAGGTTAACAGCTTTTCATTTTGCTTACGTGTTTTTGCGGAAGATTGCATCATGTTTTCCTACCAGGAGCCTCATAACGTATTAACCGCTTCAAATATATTTTCCGGATATAAGGAAAGAATTTCCAACACGCACAAAATATTTTGGTAATTAATGTTTAATTCGCTGTTTAGAATTAAATACGCGTCACTAATGATCCTTTCCCCCGTCTCCTCTTCCGTGAGCTCGGACACTAATTTAATAAAATTTTTATAGAAAGCGGGCAAAGCGAAAGAATGCAACAGTTCCAAACGGTAATTAATAATATCTTTTAATTTATACAGTTCTACAAAATCGCTTCGATACAACCGACAACGGCACATCGTTCCAAACACTATTTCTTTTATTTTATTATCTTCGTTTTCAAAGTTATTTAACGCGCTTCGTAGAAAAAATGCTTCACGATTAGCAAGTTTACTTTGCCATTCGTCGGCAGAAATAGTTGTCGTTTTCACACAGCTGCGACAATCTTTACATAAGGTAGCACATTCGGAAATATCAGAACACCCCAAACAGCCGATTTTTATCGAAGGCTGAAGATTTGAAAAAATATCAAATCCCACTTCAACATACTTGTTGTGATCCTGTTCCTCGCTTAACATGTACACAGTATTGTAAATCAGATGACTTTTACAGCTTTCCGGCCGTATCGATTGGGTTTATTCATCCTCATTGTCGTCATCCACAAGGAGAGGAGATTTTCTATTTTTAGCTCTTTCTAGAAACTCCTCAATCACCCCACCAACATTCATACTGGTGCTTGAAGACGGCGTCATCGTTGTGATGTGTCAACTGTGTCGTACCCAAATTTCTTCTTCCTTTCTTCCCAAAGTAGTCTTGCAAATAAGCAGTTGTTGGACCACCGAATATGTTCAGACAGCGGATCGTCATCTTCTTTCCAATCTTAAACTACCACGTGACATACAAAGCACTCGACATAATCCTCGATATTAAAATCCGGCGCGGGCTAGAGAAGCAGGTAACACCACACTGTTGACCCAGTTGGAATATGTAAGTAAACGTGTTTCAAAAGGTAAAAGATTTAGTCTTATGTCTTCAATACACATTTCTATCTCCCATCCGTAATAATCAACGGCTGCGCACAGACTAAACTAAATAACAAGTTACAACAGGAAAAAACTTTCACTTTCTACCGGCTGTAGTAAACCACCTTTCCCCCTTCCACCCCTCTCACTCCGCGCAGCGAGATAAGGACCTTAAATGCCTAGTTCTATAAAAATCTGATGATCTTGAACCTTCCTTCTAACGTGAGCATGGGGGTCCCAACTGAAATGCCTAGGACTGCACAAATCTAATGCAACGTTGGCCACTCCTGCATTTTTACCCGAAACATGGGGCCCCAGGGGTTGATGTTTAGGGGATGTTATTCGCATCTAGTAACTTTTTACCAGGTTTCCACGATGGCAAGATGACACTCAAGATAACGAAGATGCCACGCTCGTCGAGGCTGGTGTTGCGCAATATCCAGGACATGTTACGCAATATCTTACATTTTTAATATAAAAATTTACCCGAAAATATATACTTGAACATGGAGGCCCCGGCGGCTGACGCAATATTACGAATCTAGGGCTCTGCCCCGCGCGATGTAAACTTTGACAGTTATATCCAGAACCCGTAGCGAACCACCTTTCCCCCTTCCCCCACCACCCCGCCCCGCGCCGCGAGGTAAGGGTTGAACGATTTAAATCATTAGGGACGTTTCTTATGGCGCATACTGTATGTTACCAATCGGTGACCTTGAAGTGGTCCACTGTCAGACACCCAAAATTGGTGGCCCACTGTCAGACTCCCAAAAATTGGTTTGGGGTCAAGTGAGGTCATTTTGACGTAGAACCCGCCTATCTTTACTACTCACATCAAACACCATGGAATTCTACACCAGAACCAAAAGAAAATTATATGAAGAATACATGCTTTGCAATCATTAAACAGAAACCTACTGAAAAACGGAAACTAAGAAAATAGTGATAAAAAACAAGATACCCTCATGCTTCACGACAAATCTAAGTTTTAAAAAAGCAATGAAGGAATTAAAACAGCTCCTAAACGAGAACAAAAATACATCAGTTCAAAATTGTTTGGTGTTTTAGTGCTACATAAATCACCTAATATTCGCTATGGAGAGTAACAAGAAAATTACAAATTACAAATTACAATCCCTCTACTAAAAATGGTAGATGGAAACTGTGCTACGAGCGACAAGCAAAAAGCCGAACAATTTGAAAACCGCAACAATAATCTTCAAACCGTTTGAATCTGACATCATATACGAAGAGAAAGCTGCATTCAATATCTTTTTTCATGCATACGGTCAACTAGAACTGCCGATCAAACACTTTACAATCACCAAGGTAGAAACCGCAATAAACAAAGGACTTAATCCCAAAATAGCAACTGGATATGATTTCAGAACTGGAGAAGTACTAACAGAACTGTTAACAGTAGGAATAAAACGAATCATACAACTCTTCAATGCTATACTGGGAATTCCACTTTTGAAGTCAATGGAAAGTTACTGAAATAATCGTGATTCCCAAACCAGGAAAACTAATAGATGAAGTGAAGTTACACAGACCCATTGGCCTGCTCCCAATTCTGTCAAAAGCGTTTGAGAAATTGTTCTAGAAAAATATGAGGCTAATACTGAAAGAACCTTAACTGGATCATCACATCCGTTTGAGTTCACGCAGGAACATGCAACCATCGAACCACAACAACGATAAACCAAAGCCTTGAAGAAAAGAACTACTGTTCAGCAGATTTTCTGGATAACAGCTAAGCTTTTGATAATGTTTGACATGCATGATTGCTAGAAAAAATTAGAAAAATATTCCCCGATAACACATCGTCATCATAATAAGAGCATACCTGCAACCTGAAAGACAGACACTTTCTTGTCAAATCCGGTAAAGTATACAACAATCTTTCCAATCGATCCAGCACGAGACCGGGACCAATACTGTATTTACTTTCTAGGGCAGCTCTAGCTATAAATACTAATACAATTACAGACACTTTTGCAGACGATGCCGCTCCAATAGCTACGCAAAAAGTGCCCCCAATAATATCAGAAGTATTACAAGATAATTTAAATAAAACACAGAAATTGCTAAAGCAATGGCTAGTAACGGCTAACGAAAGTAAGTCAGTACAAGTAACTTTTAAGCTAAGAAAACAATCGCGCCATCCCGTCAAAAAGCCAACACAATCAGAAGAAACAATATATCTCGGAATCCATCTTGGTCTGCACATATTTAAAACAGAAAGCTATTGGAACTGAAATAAATTCTACTGGATCATCGGTGGGAAGTCGAATCTTTCACTAGAAAAAGCACTATTAATCTAAAAATATATATTAATACTTGTGTGGTCATGCGGAGTACAATTATGAGGACAAGTTGCCAAGAAATTCTTGAAAGATTTCAGTCTATAGTACTGTGCGTGATTGGTGACGCCCCATGGTTTATTTCTCCAGATCACCAAGTAATGAGTGTTATACAAGAGGTAAAACACTACATGGCGAGCTATACAGATCGCCTAGTAAAACAACTTCTTCGAAGAACCAGTGGTAGCTGTAGACTTAACAACTAGATTTTAAGTTAATTTTAAATTAACCCAGTGGTCAATAATAATCGTTAATGATTAAACAGAAAGAGAGTATGTCGTTGGACAGCCTTTTGCATGTCACTATTCTATTGTCAAACTAATTACCGAATGTGCTATAAACAGATTGTAATAAATGGATACCATTACACTAAACATCAGCTTATGGCGAATCTTTTTCGTGTTCAAAAATTATTTGTGCTCTGTTAATTTGTATTTGATACATAACTTTACTAAATATTATTTAAAGAAACGATACTTCAATTTCTTGATTCAATATTCATATTGCAATGGTTATATGGCTTTAATATAATTAAGATTAATATTTAAAATAAAATTAGCTAGAGCCTCCAATGCTAATATTTTATTTTGGGTTCAGCAAATATTATTACAAATTTATGAAACGCTCAGGGATAATTATTGTGAGTTGTTTTATGTATTACTTGACTTGATGTTCGTATGCCTCTACTTTTTAGATAGAATCTAATTGCAAATTATATTAATGTTGACTAGCTCAGGTAAGCAGAGATCTTATCAAAAGGTGTGGGTCCACAATTACTTTATTGAAAATTTTACCGTACGCCCATGTGCGTAGTTCAAATACATGCTAATGTGCTGCAACAGATCTAACTGACAAATTACGTTTATGAAAGTTTATCAAGTGGTTGTCGTTTTGGTGTTTTCAGATAATTAAATGCAACTCAATGAGCAAATCTCACAGGTAAATTCATAATTTCCAGCTTTCTAGTAGCGTCAGTAGCTTTCTTTTGTTTTTTAGGCAAAAACAGTAACTTGATTGTTTCGACCCAAGCCAAGGATCCTAACCTCACTTCTGGGCTTGGATTCTTCAACTTTAATTTACACAGGGAAATAATTCACCTGGGCTCTGTTATGCAGCGACGTTTAAGCAGCCCCCCAATAGCTACACAATGGTATAAATTAAATTGGCTTCACAACTAACCTGTGAAACTTTTCCTGCATGCCCGTTTCGAAGCTCGGCCGCAGTAAGAATGTGCCCAGATCTTCTTTGCCGGTGCTTGGATCGCTGTGCTGTCCTCGCAGAAGCTGGATGGGCTGGCGGTTGACGTCCTCTCGTTCTCTGGAACCCCTCTGATGGCTACAGATGCTGTGCGAAGCACGTCTTGTCTTCTCCGGAGCTGGTCGTTAGCACTCACTCGGGCCGATAATAGAAAATAATTTTCACGGCACGGATTTCTTTTAATTCACTCACACAGGTGCAGGGGTAAGTTATATGCACCCTGCCGAAGTTTTGTTATGAAATAATAACTTTAAACGTATAAAATTGTAAATTTTCGGGAGCAAATAAAACTGATGCTAATTCAAGAATTTTATTCGATTGTCTGCCAAGAAAGTTATTAAAAAAAATTGCATAACAATATTAAACAAGTCAAATCAATTACTTATAACAATTAAAAACCTTAAATCTAAAATTTTTACAAACTTTCACTTATACAATAAATTGTTCCATTAATTTAGTCAATTTTGTCTTTCACATAACTGTGTCCCGCACTTATTAACAGTCCTTTTTCACAATGTTCGCACTGATCAATTCTTCCTTTCGTGAACTTCCACAAAAAACACTTTAGAGTTTAAATAAAAGTCCATTTCATTTTTCCACTTCTGCATCAATATAATGTTCGGATTTCAATTAATCTTGCATGTTAATTATTCATTTTCTTCCCTTTATTTGCCTTCAGATCTATTCCTATGTGCTCTTTGCACTCTGTTTTGCCTTCTGCATTTTTTTACCTTTTAAGAATATGCTCAAAGAGAAATTTATACAAAGATTTCTGACTTGCAATTTACCTCGACAAGCATGTGACCATTCTATTCATAATCGAATTACTAATACATGGATTGGCTTTTGCATTTACCATCCCCTTTTAATATTCTAAACTAATTAAATATTGTGGTCCCATTCCTATTAGGTTTAGAACTCTGCCTTTCCTTTTATGTTACGATTTTAATACTTATTACAGGCATTGCTTTGCCAATATGATTGCTAATTCAAATTTTATTTTATTTTATTTGTTGCCATTAAATCCTATCTCCCATTCTGAGCTTTTATGACATATTCCTTAGTTTGCTGTGCTCTAGATGTGCGATTCAGGGCTTAAGACCATCTCAATATATGATCACGGATTGTGGAATTATAATAAGAATAGGATCTCTGATTTTGTATTTGAAATTATCCTAATATTTTAAATTCCATCTATAACTAAGTTTTTTTTTTGTATGAAGAAGTAAATATTGATGCACTGGTATCTTCAAAACATACCACACAAGTATCATCACCGTTATCATTGCCCATAGAACCTCCAGGACTTTTGACCTCCTCCAGTAGACTTAGCCATCAAGCTCTATTAGAGGGTATTGTTCTCCAGTTGTTTACTTTGGTTCCTGTTCTTCTCTAATACAACTCAGTTGTATTTTCTGCATGGAAACCGTTCACTTAAAACCTACCATCAATTTTCATCTAATTTGTTAAACCTCCACATCTGATTTTATCCATTCACTCTTCTTTGCTGATAGTAGTATAGTTTTGTATGTGGCGATTTCAATCCGATTTCGTATGCTGGTGTTTCTAGGTTAAGAACAGCTTCGTTATTCTCTGTTTATATGAGTAGTAGTGTTACTGTCGTCCGTATATCCCAGTCTTTGGAAACATTGTTCCTGATTTATGTAATTCTGAAATAAAAAGTGAGTACAATGCATCTCCGCTCCTCACTGTCTTATATGTCTCATTCTTTACTGTAAAAATACCTATGTCAAAGTGAATTTTTGTTAACTGTGTTATGCGGCTTCTCGGAATTCCTATTACTGTCATGGCCAGGGTTCGACATTTTGAAACGGGCGAGTACGGTTTTTGTCTGGCGAGTACGATTCGCCGGGATTTGTCGAGCCCTGGCCAATGCAAATCATAGTTCTTCTTTCCTTATATTGTCATTGTGATGCATCGCATCTGATATATAATACCATGGGTTGGTTTTTCTGTTGCAATTAGCGATTAAATAAGCAACCGAAGATTTGCAGAAACTATTTATTATTAAAATAATATTAATATACAATTGGACACCTTCCAATGGTCTGGTTTCCTGGTAATTTTTAGTAATCTTTTTAGGAATGCTCTGGGAGCTTGCTTTTGGACACAAATACGCAACTTCACAGCTGCGAAGGTTCAATTCAATCTCAGTAATTCACCCCTTCAGAAAATTCTATTAATATTAAATCGCGACCAACACTGTAATTCTTTAGTGTTTGGTTTTTTAATACTGAGATTGTTCATCATGAGTTTCTAACTTCGCCTGACAAATACTATAGTACTTTTGGGCAGGAGCTACCGTCCATCTTTTCAGGACCATGACGGTCTTCTTCATTTATTAACAGTCCCTGCCATTTCTTGGTTCTCCTACCAGTAATTCTAATGGAAATATGTTTACAATTTAAGCACTGGAGTGCTCCATCATAAGTACCCTTGAAGTCAACAACTGTGTGATGTGTGTCTCTGCTGAATTATGATTTTTTCCCATAATTTTCCATTACAAAGTAGGGATACAACAGACTCATGTTTCGCCCATCTAATAGATATATTCTTGATATTCCATATCCAGTCCAATTTGTTCGTTAGTTCTTCTCAGTTGCATATGAACAACTCGGCTAATGCTTGGAAGGCTTTTATCACATATTTCTTTTATGTCTTCATTGTTGCTACTCAGAATCGCGCTGAAATATTTTATTAAACTTAAGATGATTTTCTTCTTTTCGCGAATTATATTATTATTTGATAAGGGTTGCCGATATTCGGGTTTTGTAAGTTTTGAAGGTGTGCGATGTGATTATCGCATTTTCACTTTGTTTTGATTGATATTCTTCGGATAATGCTCTCGTTCGATGATTTCCTTGCATTTGACATACATGGAAATTAGCGATGTGTCGATCCGGTCGGATTCGATACAAAGGATCGAATCCGGGGCAGGATCGATTTGGATCGAGTCCAAGTTTCGGTCCGGAATCGTTCCGAGGAACGAAAAGGTCGCGAGGCTTCAATCCTCGCGGACATTCATTCCTTTGGCATTCCGTTATTCTATCCATTTCAATACAGAATACAATACAATGTGTTGATGGGGAACAGCAAATGATGATGGTGTTCGTTTTAAAGGCTCGACGTCGACAGGCGACACATGATACGGCCGAACTTGCATGCTTGTTTATCAGTTATCAGTGATTTATGGCTTTTGGCGGCTTTGTATGTGCCCAATTGATGTCTGAGACATATAAACATACTGAATTACCGACTGCGTGACCACTCACCAAAACAAAGATACTCGCGTTGTTCGTTCCGGGTCCGGAATGACCGAGGACCCCGGGTGTCTGAAATGCACATTCAATTTCGATGTCGATCCGAGGATCGAGTCCGATGGACTCGATCCACTTGCGGAATGGGATTGGAATGAACGAGTCCGCAAAAGTATCGAAACTTCCCATCACTAATGGAAATGCAAGGAAATGTTGTTATTCCTCTGTTTCTCATGGTTATTTAACCTTGCCTTGATCTGGTGTGTTTTATTGTAAAGATTCTTCAGCTGTTTCATCTAATTTCAGTTTATTTGTATTAATTCCGGTTAGTGAATACGTTTTCTTTTTAGCATTTAAAATGTTTACTTTAATGCTGGTCCACACAAAATAGTTCACAGAGTTAATGTTGGCTTCGGTACGACGATCAGCTCAGGTTTCAGCAGTGTTTACAATAATTGATCCACACATGATTTCTATGATCAGATTGATATGAACACATGCTGTAATTATAAGTAAGGCGGTACATAGTCGCCATGCAGATAATTTAGAGCGCCTGTAAAAACGCCTCGCAGAGCGCTGTTTTAAACAACACAAATAAATCTGCCAAAACGCAGATTTCAGCAAAGTAGAGTAAGGAAACTTTAAACGAAACAAATCTTTTAAAAACTACATTTCGTCGAGGCCTCAAATAAAACCGCTTGCGAAGCAACAAAAGCTTTCACGGCAAAAACCCAGCGCGGCTTCAAATTCAAAAGAAACAGCATCCGAAGGGCGAAATGACCCGCAAATAAAAACATAAAATATCGAAGGACGATTCACTTCCACCTACCGAAATTGAAAATACAACATAGACAATCTGTAAGCCGCTTAGGTAAACGGATTAAAACATGTAGATAACACTGCGCAAGTGTTACATAAAGAAGCTCAAGAGTTGACCCCAGACAATCGACAATAAACAACCCCGGGAGATCACAATTTCTTTTATTAACAATTGTCACGCAATAATTATAGCCCCGTAATGTTGAAACACATATGGGCGTGTGATATATCGTTGAACGCGTTTTCTTACAAGAAATACGATAGACGATATTAGAAAAATCGCGGCGAATAATTAACGACGCCAAAACAAAAAGCAATTAAAAACAACGAATTCTCTCCTCCAGAACGTGTTTGTCGTTTTTATAACACAACCCCGAGATCTGAGAGAAATTAAGGAGGTGGTTTCCCTTTATAAAGAGCGAACCTTGGAAAATTAAGGCATTCGATTGATTTCTATTCTCGAATCTTCTACCACTTCTAATAGACCTCTGATCTCAGAAGTTCATCTGGAATAGGAGCGCCGCTTTCTTTCCTAAATAACTCCTCCGTCGACGCTTGGGAGTGCTGCAAGCCCCTAGCCCATTGCCACCGCCTTCTGCAGCCGCTGTTACTCCAGAAGCGTTGCCATTACCACCAACTCCTCCAGGTCGCTTTTCCAGCCGTTGTTACTCCAGGAGCGTCGCCATCAACATTGTTACGTGTAATTTTACATTTAGATGCAGTCAAGAGTTGTTTCGTATAATTTTTCGCTTAAATACATACAGATGCAGTTTCGAGGTTTAGAGTGACCTGCAGTTTTTAGGTGTAGATTTGGCTACATACTCATTTTTGGGATATTTTGAAAAACCTTCATATTTAGGGGATTACAGTAAAATTTTCAAAATAGTTTTGATAGTACGATTTCCGGCGGCTATTTTATGAGACTGATTTCGTGAGATTATTTCTTTCTGGGCCTGCATGTGATTTGGAATTTTCACTCAATGTGGATGAAGTAATTCCAAGATTATTAGCGAATTTTGTTGATCAGCCATAGAAAATGTTGTGTAGATAAATAATTAGGTTATTTGAAACTATGGCGTTTTCTGTCTTTTATTATTTTTATGAAACAGCTAAGTAGTTTAAGAACTTGCACAAACACCTGTAAGTTTTCTGGTTTGGACCGCCTCGAACCAGTGGAGCTTCCGGACAACTACCCCCCTCCATTCCTGCTCAGGAACTAACTGGAAAAAATTTACTACACTACTAAACAATTCCTGAACCGCCGTGTTGTAAAGTATATATTATTTTCTTGTTCTTTTGTGTACAAATAAATTCCCCGTGTAGCATATAACAGCATCACCTCCTCCAGGTCGTTTCTCTAGCCGCGGCTACCCCTAGATCACCGCCCTCGCCGCCCCCGTTTGCTGTTCACTGCAGCATGTCGACCAAGTAAATCGCACGCTATAATACTCCCCGGAGCCGCTCCAAGAAGATCCTCCGAAGAACGTTCACCTGCCCCAAGAGACGGCTTGTTCTGATCGAGGTTTTTATTCCATCACCAGGGAGCTGTTAGAGCGACTATTTGAGCCTTCCCCGCCCATCTCACCCGAGTCGCAGCTATCGAAGAAGGCTCGTCGGTGCCGACCGTCCCGAGTCCTCCAGATGCCTAAACAGCCCAGGTCGCCGCCCGCAAAGAACGACTTCTCCGTGCTGCCCCCGCACTCCCGATCCGGACTACACTCCCATGGAACTTCAGGCTATCGAAACCGGCACCCCTGAAGGCCTCCGGCACCCCTAAAGGCCTCCCGTGGCTCCGCACCCAGCAGGCTCGTCTTACTTTCCGCCCCCGCCGGATAGACATAGATTTCTTTCTACGCTCGAGGAGACGGCCAAGTTCGAGCAGCTGTGCGAGGAAGTGCGTCTGGCTCATCAACCCGGCCTGCCGCCGTCTCCGTAAGGTGCTGCTGCTCCCGCGCCGCGTCGCCACCGTTCTCACCCGCAACGCCGAGGGTAGGGATCTCCGGCTGAACGCTCGTCTACGCCTTCGTCCGCACCTGCAGCTTGTCCACTCGCCCCACCGCATTTAGGGAGTCCAACGGTTCCACCGCCGCCGCCGCTCCCCACGCCCAATACTGGCCCCCGAAGCCCGGGCCCGGTGCGTCGCCGCCCTCAACCCGCCGCAGTGCGCTCCCGCGTGTGCTCAGTGCCGTGAGCCGCGAGTGAGGCTAACTTATAGTGAATAGTGGTCGCGCCCCAACCACAAACAATGCACAAACAATTTTGAGACATTTATATATATTTTTTTGTATTAGCTAACCGTTAGGGTTAGGCTTGTGTTTTCCTTATTTTCTGTATAACCCTTGGAATTTGCGTGACCTTAAATAACACATTAAAGTTTTATTTATTGTGTGAACATTTTCTGTGTGTATTTATTCTTTAGCTCTCTCTACCTTTGGTCGCCACGCCCGACCGCTGAGCTAGGTGGGTAAAGGGGACGCACGTCGCCATTTTTATAACCGTCGCCAAGTGTGAGACCTGTAGCGAGTCGTTAAGATGAATGTATTGCCTATATGTAGCCCGTTAACTGTGTCTGCTGGTGCAAGCTATATTTTCCAATGCGAGGGATATAGAATTGTTTGATTCACGACATAAATTTAAGTATTTTGGGTATTTATCATAAGCGTCTTTAATAGGCTGTATAATAATTTTTTTCGGTCGGATTTTCTTTCGTGAATACATACAGCGTGTTCCCCGAATGAGTTTACGCATCTCAAAAACTTTAGAATTGTATTTTCATAATTGGGTTATCATTCCTGCTTGCCCTGAAACTTATTTTGCTCATAATTGCAATTCAGTTAAAATCAAGTACTCTTTGATAACTCAGCAATAACGTTTTTGGTCTCACGTAAAATACTGTAATTATCAAAGATACGGAAAAAGTGTATTAAGGAAAGTTGCTGGAAATGCTCTCAAATATTAGTATGCAAAATTTGAAAAAGATTGGTTATGTTTGAGAAAACACAGTGGGCATTATCAAAATAGTAAACTACGTGTTATAATATTTAAGATCATTTAGTAGCTTATTTGTGTATAATGACGTTTCTTTTACTCACAGTAGTAAAGGGCCATAAATAACTCAACCCTTAGCTTTAAGAGCCGTTGGGTTGGATGCCTTTTGTTGTCGGACGGGTCTTTGTTAAATCTAGCCCAGATTTGCCAATGGTCCGTTTTCTGTTAAGTGACACTTGTGAAATGTGTTAGATTTTAAGAAGCTGTAAACGGAGGAGGTCGGCTCTGCGAGCGATTGAAATAATAAATGTTTTTATTGAGTTTACGGTGTTTTTAATTTCTCACATACGTATATTTCCAATTTACTGCAGTATTTTAAATGATGTCATCTTTTTCAAACTTTGCATTTAAGTTGCTGAGAAGAACTTTTCTTAATAAAATTTTGCACTATTTCAGTTCAAATCACGTACTCCTTGATAATTCAGCTATAACTTTTTCGATTTCGTGTACTATCATTGTTTAAAATGTTTTGTCAAAGTTTATCATTGCAAAAATGTCTTGAAAGTTCTTTAGAAAAGGAGGTTCGAAAAAAGGAAAACTGCCATTATGGGAAGGATAAGTTGTAAGCTATTTCTGCATCATCACGCGAGGTGAGCAAATGAAACAAACAAACTTATTGCGCAATTAGATATATAATCATGCAATCGTTTCGTCCCGGCGATTTACAGATGTGTAAATAATTAATCTAGAAAAATAGTGGCCTCTGGCGCGGGTTATCTATTCTATTTTTAAAAACGCCTGGAATTAAATAGGTATTTACCGAAGTTCCAGGGCCAGCAGGAACAAAGGAACTAGAGAGAAATTCCGAGGAAATTCATTCTGCGGCTTGACTGTAACACAGTATTACCGTAATCGCCGGCAAGACTAATTCGATATTGTGAAATAATTGTCAAAAAGTTAAATCGTTACAAAATGAGTCATTCCAGCAAATAATGACGTAAAGGAAGAGTAATGACCTTAGGCATACCTGAGCTAAATATATTAATAATGAAATTTAACTAACAAATGCCACAGTCAATTTATTCGGATTTCGCAAACAAACCGGTGTTATATGTCAATTTCTGCAACGAGTTCATGCACACTGGTAAACAACCTTGTTATATTTGTATTAATTTGTGTTAAACAAAGAAAAACCACATCAAAGCAACCAGCAAGGCAATAAGTCATAACCAAAATAATGATTTGTCGACGACCCTGGTCAATGCCAAACGGTTGTCGACTCTGTTTCGCAAAATTAAACAGCACACCTGACAAACAACCGAACCAAACCAAACTAAAACTAATCTGTACGAAACAATCTTGATGACTCTTGCATGCGAAATGATCACGTAGCGGTAACAAATTGCTTCAATAATATTATATTGATGATGTAAATACACCCAGCGTTGTTTCCTGAAAAGATTCTTAAAACTAATTACTTGGGCAGCTTTCTGTATTTTATAACTGACTCAAAACTAAGAAGACTATTTCCGAACACCAATCTATGGTGGCGTAGAAAAAATATTTCAAAGAACGCGGTCGTTAGACTAAATTTTAAGACATTACGCAAATTCTTGTATTTAATTGAAGGCGTAGCATTCTTATTTAAAACAACTATTCTAGGCAGCTTACAGTTGCACCTATGCAGAATTATTAAAAATAATCATAGGTTAGGACCCTAAAGCAATCAATCCTTACTTAAAAACCCTACGAGTTGCAAAGTTTACTACTTTAATTGAAAAGAGTGAAGCAGCCTGCGTTTCCTTGTTTTTCTAAAAACAAATAGTAATGAACTTGGGGTAAACAAACTTAGAGCACCTTGTAAATTAAAGACCTTGAAGGCGAAGTACAGTGCTCTCTCATAAAAAAATTTGTATAAAAAACCGAATGTGACTTTCCGAATAAATTTATGTAAATATTTGGTTTAATTGATTTGGGTGTGAACATCTTGATAATAGCGAATTAATGCTACAAAATAAATTAACGCTCGGGCGTCTTCACCCAATTTTTTGGCTGTTAATTTGATTCGCGCTACGCCAGTTAAGTAAGGTGAGGTAGGAATGACCCAATAATTCGTTCTATTGCGTCATCGGACAGAGCAAACATTCGTCCTTTGCTATTTTGCTGCTCGACGAAGATCCATGGTTCAGGATGTTTCAGTTTAGAAAATATTCTCTTTAAGAAATAAACAACATTGCAGGCGATTTGAAATATATTGTAGATTTCTGAGCTGCTTGCTGCTTGTGGTGGATCTGCTGTACTTTCCTATACTGCGAATTACCTAATTCAATTAGAAACGTCTAAAAGTAGTAAATGAAATGGAAATTCTTCTAAGTAGTGTTATAAAAAATTACAAATCAAGATATGCGTGCTCCTGGTCAGAGGACAGATTAATTAACATGTACTAATGGTATGTAGTTAGAGTTGTTCACGTTTTCTGTTAGAACCTAATATAAGTTAGGATAAGCTAGGTATAAACACTTTTGTCATATATCCAAGGGTTGTAAATAGTATTAAAGTTTGTGTAAATTGTTTCGGGCGTTTATGATTAGGCCGGTGAAGTACCGCAAGATGGGGCACAGGGGCAATTGTATTGCGAAAGGATCCATCTTATCTAAAGTTAAATTAAATTGATTCATTATACCAGATTAAATTAAGTGTACAGGGTGGGAAAATTTCGACGTTTTTATAAGGAATCTCGATAACCATAGCAGATATGGAAAAATGGATCTCTTTTCGAGAAAAGCTAAATGGTAAAAGCCAAAATTGGCTATCGTCTTTTGTTTTCGAGTGATAAACAAAAAGTTATTTTTCAACTTTTCGTTTTGTGGCTATATATCGCTTTTTTACGAAAATAGAGAAAAGTAGTTTTTACGTTCTTTAGGCACCTGTTTTGATACGATGCAGTGGCACAGTCAGTTCTTCAAAAAAAGTTTGAAGTTCGAGTTATACCATAAAGTTGCTTTGTTTATACGGAACCCATTGTTACCTGGGGCATCATGAGAAAAAGGGTTTTTTCCATTCCAGTGATATATAGCTTAATATATAATACAAAATACAGTATCCGTCATACATTTTAACACATATGAATTTAAGTTTATTCCTGATAAAAAGGTCCTGCATTCTTTAAACTAAAAACCTACTTGCCAACATTGAAATATCTTTTTTCGTATACGGGGAAGGTTCAAAAATACGAAAATGGCTCAAGAACAAAGTACGTTCATTTGTCAAAAAGACAAAAATGTAATTTGAAATTGTTGCTTCGAATTAAAAATAGGTGTTCAATATGCTCCGTAAAATAATTTTCACTGGTTACTCCTATTATTTCTTGCCACCCTGTGTATTACCAAATGAGATACATATATCAAAGTTAATTTATCAACGAATATGATAAAGGTGTACTGTCGGACTTGAGTTTCGCCAACTTAACAACCAGAAAATTACGTGATTGAAAATTAGTGCCAAAAATCTCATTTTTGTGTCATAAACAGGTACCTTCCAACAAAATTAATAACAATCGATCCAAACATCAATAACAACTCAGAAAAATTACAATTTTTAATAGAAATTTGATTACAAATAGTTCTAATTGACATTTTTGTGTATTTTGAAAAATAAGGGAACTTTCTTCTTGAGCCGCTTTTTATATTTTCGAACCTCCCCTGTATACGGATAGTTAGATGTTTGCAAGTGCACTTTCAATTTGAGAAGATGCAGAGACTTTTATCAAAAATAAATTTTTTTGACAAACGGATAATGAAACCATTTTCCATGTGTTTCCAAATGTATGACGGACACTGTATAATATTATAAGCAACAATCAAACGTGTTTCATTATGTCAATGAACAATGGTATAATAACAACGCAAAGACAGATACTTTGTTTAATTGCGTATATTCAAAATAGCACATGCAAAAGGAGGAAATATTAAAAACTAATCTGAAAATTGAGAATTTTTGGTATAATGTAGTAGAAATGAATAAATAGATCCCACATGATATATATATATATATATATATATATATATATATATATATAAATATATATATAATCTAGAATGGGAAAAAAATTCTTTCTCATTACTCTACAGCCAACTATGAGTTCCATATTAAAAAATACACTGTATGGTATAACTCAAATTTCTGAAAAATTGACGTCATTGCATTCTTATCAAAAAAGTGCCTGAAGAACGTAAAAATTACTTTTCTCTATTTTCATAAATAAGCGAGATATAGCCACAAAACGATAAGTAAAAAATTGAACTTTTGTTTATAACTCGAAAACAAAAGACTATAGTCAATTTTGGTTTTCATCATTAAGCTTTTCCCGAAAAACAGATCGAGGATGGGGGTCCATTTTTCCATACCTCTTATAGTTATCGAGATTCCCTATGAAAGGATCGAAATTTTCCCACCCTGTACGTG
Organism: Agriotes lineatus; assembly: GCA_940337035.1. NCBI lineage: Eukaryota > Metazoa > Arthropoda > Insecta > Coleoptera > Elateridae > Agriotes > Agriotes lineatus. The sequence goes on from OW679202.1 coordinate 120,980,836, forward strand.
TCGATTACTTTCACTACAACTGATACATTCAAAATAAAATAAGAAACAGCGTATACAATTACGATTGTAACTTACAAAATTTGGAAATAGATGACTCTATCTTTTTCACCCCCCCCCCCCCTTTAAATATGCCATTATTGAAAATTGCCGTAATGAAATTTAAAGCATGAAGTGTTGACCACCGAACGCAACTTTAATGAAGAAAAAATCTCAAAAGTTGTCTTTATCAATCGTAGGGTTTTTTGTAAGCTATAAAGTGTTAAAATAAGAAGTCATATATATATATATATATATATATATATATATATATATATAATATATTATAACTACTAAGAAATATCTCACCCTGTTGCCAATGCACTAATGTTCAGTTACGTGTGAGTACTTGATTTGTGGCGTGCAACCAAGTTCGCGCCGTAAAATCACACTGATTTGATCTAGAGCCATCCCTCCATGTATGCTCAACAACCATGTAACGCTGTCGTAAATTGTTTGAGAATTCCCATATTATAATTATAGTAATTTAACATTACTTCTAATTGCTTACATCAATAGAGAGACATCGAAAAAGATTGATGACCACGTAATATATGCAGAAAATTATTAACATTTATTTTCTTTATATGTATGAAAGGTATACTCTCAGACTAAAATAGTGTCCGCAACCAACTTATCAACAAGTTTACATCCTTGTTAATAATGTGAGTGCTGTGTTAAAATACTTCATCACAAATTTACTCATTGCAATTTTTCATTCACATAGCAAGAGCTGGAATATAAACACAATAAATACTTTCAACACTTAGTTGTTCATGCTCAAAAATTAAAATCCTAGCCAATATTGTCATTAATTTAATAGGACAGCCTAGGAACCTATAATTCCAAATTAACGGTATCGCTAAACGTATTTTTGTAATTAATTGTAAAATTGTTTTAATAGAGATACATCAAGTGCGAATATTCTGTAAATTGTGTGAAAGAATACCACTATTACCAGTAGCTTTTGAATGCAGGACTATGTAAGCATCATAATAACAGCGATACAGGGGATGCTAATGTTCGACTTCAAAGCTCTCTTATGAAAAACTAAGAAAAACTGAGAAAAGATGTTTCTCTTTAAGGATAGGCCACAGAATCAAACCTATCGGTATTTTCGCCATGTCGAAGACACACGGTATATTAACTTTAAAATTGCTTTTATAATGTTTTGTTTAAAATAAAAGAAATCGCTTAGAAATAACATAATCAAAATCAGAACCTACTTGTACTGCACTGGTATATAACTAACAAAGGACTTCAGACTAGTGAGCCACCCGAACTACGCTTCGCTTTGCTAAATTAAGAGAGATTCATTAATATAAATTTTAAAAAAAGTGTGCTTCGGCCGGGAATCGAACCCGGGCCGCCCGCGTGGTAGGCGGGCATTCTACCGCCAGACCATTATGCATGGTTGAATAACAGCTGCTGTAATAGCATATGAACATAGTGAATCACCCGAGGCAACAGCTGCCATAGCACAGCGCACGCCCATAGACGCGATTTAAAACTTTTTCGCACTTTTTTTGAAAATAAAAACCGGCCTACGATCTAAATCTAAAAATCTGGTGTGATACACTCACACAACTTCCTTTTACAGTGATCTTATAATTTGCCAAAAATTTTATTTTTAATGTCTAAGCATTTGTCAAAAATTTTCAAGAATTGCGAATTCTACAAAAACGGTACAACATAGAGTTAGTTGAAGAGACAATTTTTTTCTAGAATTTTAAGGTAAATTAAAAAATGTAAGAATATACAGGGTGTTGTATTTAAAATAGGAGTTAATAAAAAAAATAGAAAAAAAAAACAAAAGAAACCCACTTTAGCAGTATTCAACTGGAAAATCACCTATCCCATATCAATACACATTAAAAATGTAATAAAAATATAAAGTTTGAAAAAAATCGTTAGAGCCGTTTTTGAAAAAATCGAAAAAAAACTGAAAAATCGCAGGAGTAAACACCTACTTCCGGTTTTGCGATTTTTTTCAAAAGCTTGCTGTCTCATCTACATAGTACAGTAAACTTATATATGAAGTTTCAATGCCATACCTCTTTTCGTTTTTGAGATATTCTGTTCACAGACACACAGACAGACAGACAGACACACAGCCACACAGACAGATAGACAGACAGACCAATGAAAAAAAAATAGGTTTTTTTGCGATCAGGGGACTCTAAAACGTGAAGATCTGTTGAAAACTCAATTTCGAATTTTTGGGGTGAATCCAATACTTCCTTTATAGTAAAAGGAAGTAAGAATTAGCTAAATTTTAAGCCATCATACAACGTAATCGGGCCAGTATCTTCGGAGGAGATAGCGAACAAACATACACGCAAACATACAAAGAGACCACCGATTTTATGTTATAAGATGTTGTTGGATATTTCTATTCTTCACTATGTTTTTTAGTTTCTCGAAAGTTATCGTTCTAATAATGTCATTCTTACTATTTGAATATATCATTTGTGTTAGGATGAAGCCTACTTAACTTCAGTCATTCTTCTAGTTGATTAAGATCGAATGACAAACTTTGTTGTTCATTTTGTGAACTTGCTATTAAGTAGAACTTTGTAATCGACACTCTTTAGATAAGTTGATTGCTTTTTCTTTGTGTTCATACCTTTATCATCCCATAACAAACTGCTTCAAATATCCTCAAGTGTTATAATGAACAACTTTGGTATCGCCTTGTCCTGCTCCTCTATGAATGTGTATTTGTTTTGATTTAACATTGTCTTAAAATTCTATTGTTATTGCTGCCTTTTGATAAATGTTCTCAATTAGGTCTGCATTTTTGGCATCGAGCTATTGTTACGTGATGTACAGCTCACATTTTCTTTTCAAGAGCGTATGAAAGATATTAAAAATTTTACGTGATAGGCGACAGCGTTTTGCTAGCAATTGTTTTCTTAATTATGTGCGCCGCGAGAGAAGTTAAACGACTGAAAGCAGTGTACTGCAGAGCAGTCGAAGAAACACGGTTTATAAGGTACCGCAATGACGGCTATATTGTTTCAGAAATGACATTGTTCAGTGTATTGTTTCTGTCAGAATATAAATAATGTCATTTTGACAAGCTTAGTATTTGAGTTGCATTGTTAAAAGTTATGGTTGCGTTATTAAATTACATATAAAGTCCAACCTAAAAGAATAGTTCGCTATTGTGTTTCTGGTTGTTCACGTAAATATGACGGAAAAAATTAGAAAAAAACTCGTATCCAACGAACTTCCATATTACGTTGAACAATGTCATTTGTGAAACAATATGGCCGCCATTGCGTTACTTTAGAAATCAAGGGTTTCTTCTACAGCTTTGGTTTACTGGATTAAGCTCCTCTATATTTTAGCAGACAGTCATTTCAGCAAATTTTTAAATTTGATTTGAAACTTATAATCACGATGACTAGGAAAGGAGAAGTTCTAGACTCATCGTTTGCTTTAGAGAGTAATACCATACGAGTATGCATAGCAGCCACTTTTCAACGCTATAAGACCGAAAAACGCTCTTCTTCAAATTTTTTGTGACTTATTTCTTCTAACCTTATGATTTGGACAATAGTCACGTCGATTTATTGTATTTTTTTTAATGTGCAATCGCGACCATCACTGCAAACCAAAGAGACTATTCGAAAAATCATCAATAGCCAGAACTTTGTACATTTGGAGAATTCGACACATTTGGCACATCAAAGTTGATGTTTCTGCCGTGCGACAATTCTTTTTTTTTGCTTAATATAGCAAGTCGGGCCAAAACACAACATAGCGGCGAATTGTTTTCACTATATTTATAAACTTTCTGTAGTTTATAGTATCTCAAATACTTTGATGCAGTACCTATAACGGATATATCCACATGCGACATAGTATTTTGTAGCCAATATTCGTTGAGACGCGCTAATCTAGTTTGCAGATTTCCGAATCCCATTTCTCTGTTCGTTAAGAATGGAACATCTTTGATTTTTAGGTTTTTCAAAAATAAGACGTTTTACAATATTGTAAATCGTGGAAGTTGCGACTTCTTCTTTAAAGTGTTTTTATCGTCTTTTTTAGTCTATCTATTTTTCTTAAATATAGCACTTGACCCATTTTTAGGTAAACATTTATCGGAAAGTCGGAACAAGTCACTCAGTAAATTTTATTATAACAGCAGGATACCTTGGTTTAACAATTTTTCAATTACTTTTATCTCACTCATTACCCTCTTGCAGTTTTACGGTTTCCCTTTTTGACTTGATTTTGGCGACCCATCAAGTAGCGACGGGTTGCACATCCCTAGGACCGGTCCTGTAAAGATCGATTACACAACAACCCCGGTTCGATGGACTAGGCAACTCGTTGTACCCGGAACATGTGCCCTGTGTCAAGAAACGTGACTAGGTAGATAATGCTAACCGGTGCACCGATATTACATCAGAGTTGAAGCGCCGCGCTACACTTCAACCACGTGCTCATAGATATTCATCTTCTATAATGCAATTGTGCCAAGAGGCACATGTTTATGTATTGCAGCATGTGAATTGTTTCTCCGTAGCTCAGGGATTTTATGTGCATAATTTCGCTTTATATACTACTACTTGCAATGACCATAACGTGGACGATGGCCTTGCCGCTGTCTACGTACTACTTCTATAAACTCGGCCGATCTTGTACGAAAACACCATCAATCGATCTGTGACGTTCACACAGCATAGGCTGAACTAACGTACATAGTTTTGGGGGCCAGCAACCGGCCTTCGTTTGAATGACACTTTGCGTTAGGTTGGTTTATAAATATAGCGGAAATGCACAAGGTAACTGGCCTGATAACCAGATGAAAATTTTGTGTACATGTAGTTGAACTTAATACAAAGTCTTACAAAATGAACACCATACAACTAAATTAAACTAAAAAACTCGCAAAGAAAATTCTACAACATTTATTAAGGTGATGTAATACCCTAAAACATTATGTATTCAGGCCACCCTTTGTTGTCAGTTAAATTATCATTTATAGTTATGCATAATTTGTAGTCAATATGGACTTTTAGTGTCTAATATATCTACTTCTTCGTAACGTCATGAAACATCATTTAGAAATAGATATTTAATTGAATTTCTGGCAATTTACCTAATTAATATTCTGGTAAAACAAGATCATCAACGTGTAAAATAGGTATTAAATTGCGTCAATGCCTAGTGAAATCCCGCTTTTCAAATATAAACTCTAGCAGCCTAATATTAAACATGAAACTTATTTATAATTATTGTCGGTAATTTTTCTGCTAGTAATTGCTGATAATTGTATCAGTGAACATTAAAATGAATCATATCAGCTTCAACAGCAATAATTCGCTGATGTAACTTGAATCGGCGTGAAAACAGCTGCCAAAAGTAGCCAGCCAATTTTAACAACGATACCCCAAGCAACCACAAAATTAAAAATGTAGTTAGCCCAGCGCAATACGGAGTATAAATCATTATTCGATTTCCTTAGTTTAAAAACTATACTTAGCTAGCAATATGTAAGTAATAATATATATATATTGAGGACAATACCCTAACAACTAAAATAAATTCAAAATCAACAACACTTCCATTGCAAACAATACTTTGCTTCATCATTCAGCTAATTTACTATTTGCTATCAACGATCTAACGCTAACCTTGCCGATACTCGCAAGCAGTCGAAAGGGGGCAGCACCCAACTCCAAAGTATTCAAAAGTTAATTATGAAAAAACTGTACATACTGCCACGATTAAACTTATACATAAATTAAGTTGCCCCATAACCAATCTAACAGTGCCCCTGTCAAACATTCGCAAGTACTCCAAGGTGGTAGCAGCCAACCCCAACGAATTCAAACATTAATTATGAAAAAACTGAAGATGCTCCGGCTGTGGAGTCGGTTGCCTTTACTTCTGTCCTATTTACTGCCACAGTGAAGGTAACAAACTCACGAATAAATAATTACGATACGGTAAAAATTAGTGGTGGGAACGAATGAATGAAAACTATCGAATAGTTTGATAGTCTCCGATCATTCGAATTATTCGATAGGTAAAACGAATGAATGGTTTTATTCATTCGTCATTTACGCTATCGAAAAACAATCGAAATGGCAAATGAGCGAACTGGTAAGGCTATAGGTGGCGCGGTAGTGAAAGCCGAACGGAAGGAATGAATATTATTCGGTTTTCGCCGGTTGCTACCTATCGAATTACGATGTACAGCACTTTTGCAGTAAACTACAGGTTATTTGATTGCCAAAACGCAAACCGAAGATGTTAAATGAATCGACGGGCACCCATGAATGCCCCATTGTCTATTCTAAAACACATATAGCACACCACTAAAGCGAATTAGAAATCCTTTACACTAACCTAATCGAGCAAATTAGACATTGGATCTACAATTTCACATATCGCAAACAAGTATTATCAATTATTATCTTATTATTTTATTGTTATACAACTTTAAATATTTTGAATTCTGAAGCGAATATGAGCATTCATTTAATAAATATTCTTAAGCAAATGGCGCATATAGGGAAAACGAATAAAAATATTCGAATAAATTCATTCGATAGTTGGTACTAGTCATTTAGTAAGTATTCGATAGTAGAAATCATTCGATAGTGCCCATCACTAGTAAAAATTTTCAAATTTCGAACTTGTTGATTGCAACTACCCCAACTCTCATTAAATGTTTGGTGCTGAATGGAGCGAATAACTTGTTTCTGCAACAAGTAAACCCTATTTCTGTCTACACAAGCTCCCCAAACAGCAATGCCATATGTAACTAGGGATTGAAAGTATGCATAGTATACTGCTAGTGTTGTTTTCAGATCTGATATATTCGACATAACTCGCAATGAGTAAAAAGATTTGTTTAATTTTGTTACAAGTTCATTATGAAAAATGACCATAAAAGGTAACTTTTAAAAAAGAACAGACATTTAACATAAAGAAAAGGTATCTTACTAAATTTAAACTGTAAGTATTTTCTCATTTGACGTTCTGAAACTTGGCTAGACTGACAATGATAAAACATTTTAGTTCGCCCGTGCCATGCGAGTTAAGTTTTCTTTACGTGGAAAACACTTTTTTTTAAATTATAACTTTTATTTATAAAAAGTAAAAATACGGAGTTTACAAACGTCTTATTACAATGGGAGCGAATGCAGAACTAAATTCTAAAGTTGCAGCTGGAAGAAATCGCAATATGCATATACAAAGGCGTTCAAAATTAAACTTAATGAAGCCATTAACAAACGACTGCATATAGAGCATAATTAAATAAGGAAGTTAGATAACAACACAAATCAGGGAATTATCTTTCTCTTTTATTTATGGGAAACACCCGTACCGGGCAAAGAATCCTCACGCCCAGCGAAGGCCCTAAGCAGCTCGTTCACGTATGAAATTTTAAAGGCAGCAAAGAAATTAAGGGCCGCAGAAGTAGACATCCAACTTAAGCTTCTCGCACATCAAAAAATGCCTAAAATAACAGCGAACAAGATGCAGGCACCTATTTGATCCGCGCACATGGGACCTCAGAACGCGGCCTAATTTAAGCCACGGCCGTTTCTAATATAAAGGCAGATAAGGGCTCGCGCAGGCAATTAGAAACGCAATTAGGGCGAGTCGCATATCAAAAAATGCGTCTTTTCAAGAGGAAGCGATTGCGAGAAGAACTACCTATCCCCCCCCCCCCCCACCACGCAGCACCACCGGACGCCGGCGATAGTGCAGTGTCGTGCCCTAAGCAAGCGCGGACCCTAGTAATCTTCCGTCTCCCCCCCCCCCACACGAGTGCACCAGGACCCCGCCTTTAGCTTAAGTTACTTGTATATATTTTCTAGAATAGGAATTCTGTTATGAATAAAATCTGATTATTGACCACCATTTCTCAGATACCATTTGTGTAGTTTTTCTTACGTCCCGATTAGCCGCCAGTTGCCGACTGAGCTAGCAGGAAGGTGGCGCTAACCTGCCATTGCTTAACTAAAGACCCGCCCTCGCGCCATTGGGCAAAGGACGAGGCTTGTTATACTGTAGAAGACGATTCTAAATTGGTTAAAAGTTCGTTTTGGTTTATCAAAACGGAACAATCATTTGTAACGTTAATTAGTATTGAGCCAATAGCGGTTTTCCTGCTTAAGGAATTAGTGCACTTTATGTCGATAATAGTGTCATTAGGAGAACTGATAATCCACGTGCATGGATTTAACTTTATTATTTTGGTAGAGTAAAAATGAAAAATAAACGGTTGATGAGTTTGATTGTTTTTGAAGGTTAATCACTGAGTTTCACATAGTTTGGAATTAGGTATTGCAAAGCGGTTGTCTTGCGAGCAAAGATAATGAGAAGCAGCCATTTGTTTACAACGGTTGTTACCAACGGGAATGCTAAATTCGGTATAAAAGAGGAGAGTATTATAGGTTGGTATGATCATCTGAAAATACTTATTATTGAAGGCAGAAAACGGGATTAATTTGATGTATTGGTATTCCGAGAATGACTTTATGAGAGGAATTTCGTATATGAAAGTAAATGTAGCGTTTTTTGGTAGGCTTCGATTAAAGACCCATATAGATATAAATTTCCAGGTTTAACGGGGTAAGGTAATTTTAAAGTCCTTTTAATGGTTGTCTGTAATTCAATTTCTTTTTTTATATGAGTTCTAAAGCGGATAAATGATCATCATAGTCTATTAAAGACAAATGTAATTGTTGGTTTTGGGCGAACATCAGAGAGGTTTCTAGGTCTGTACAAGTTAAAATAAATAATTCCAAGGATTGAATTGACTGATCAAGAATGGCATAAGTAGAGAGTGTGCCTAAAATTTTATCATTATCTATTTTGGTGTTAAAGATTACCTTATGTAAATTTTCATTCAGGAGTTCTTGTTTTTTGCAAGATTTTTAATATTTATATTGAAGGTATTGATTATGTCGTTTAGAATTTGTGCTTATTCTTGTAAAGCAGTTTTTTTGGTGTGTGGGAATTTAAATAATTTACTGATAAGTTATATCGTCATATCGTCTGCCATCTTCTGCATTAAGATTACCAGTGATAAATTTTATTATATCACCAAATCCGTCTATTATCGCTCTTTTTGATCTAGTTTTAATGGGAATTTCGGGAAATAACTGTTTGATTTGTTGATCCGACTTATCCAAATATTGTTGTATCGGTAATAACTGGTTTTCATAATTAAAAGTGATTTCATGAGTGGTGGAGAGAGTATAACGCGTACATTGTTTATTCTTAAGCAAAGCAATGGTATTAAGCAAATAATTTTTAAGCGTATCGTAATTATATACTAACAGGGAGTAATCTTCCTTTGGTTAGGGGATATAACCCGGTGTTGTCGCGCAATTGTTGAATCGTCACGTCACTGTAGACGAAAGTCCAGGTGAGGGCGAAGAGGGTGAGTTTCCTGAAAATAGTATGAGGTCATTAGCGTGTCTCTTAATTGTCGTATGGTTGGTTTTTTTTCACAGATCGTACGTGTCGTGTTCATGCACTTTTTCTATTACCTACGGTCCTGCAAAACGTGGTTATTTTTTATTTCCAGAGTTTGTCTTGACATATACTCGATCGTTTACTTTAAAAGTGTGTGTTTTACGGAGTTTGTTAATTCTATCGTTTCGTTTTTTTGTTTGGTTTTGTTTGTCTTAGAGGTCATTATATAGGTGTTTAATTTTTTCCATATGGTCGGTAACATAGTTTTCATAAAAGGTCTTGTTATATTCAAGATCAAAGGGGTTTCGACTCTCGGTATGACCGAATAAAATTTCAAAAAGAGTATAATTTAAATTTGAGTGAATAGGAATAATTATACGCTGAAATACAATATTGAATCTTTTTAGTTTCCAGTATGTCTTCGAGTAATCGATAATGTTCGAGAATTGTGGAATGAAGTCGTTCTACTACACAGTTCGACTGGTGATTGTAAGGAGTTGTTACACGTAGCTTAATTTTGTGTAGATCTACAAAACTTTTTAGAGGTTGCTTATTGAATTCGACATCGACGACTAAGGTGTCTGGTGCGATAAAAGTAGTTATGAAATTAAATATTTCTTGTGTTACGTCTATAAGATTACTTGACTCTAAATGGTATGCTTGGGCGAATTTTGAGAAAGCATCTATTATAGTCAGATATTTTTGTCTTCCTATCTGAAATATATCTGCGTGCTGAGTATAGAGCGGTCGTAAGAGTAGGCGTTAAATTTAAAGGTTGCTTTATTGGTTGTTTGTTATACTTTTGTTTTTTGCAAATTTGGCAATTATCTATATAATTTTTAATATCGTTGGCGATTCCTTTCCAGAAATATTTTCGTTTTAAGTGTTAGATGATTTCCGTAATTTCTCCGTGATTGCTTTTATTTTCATGGTAATTTTGAATTTGGTAAATTCTTTCATGTTTATCTAAAGTGGTGCATCTAAAGAATTTGGGGGTGTTTTTATTAGATATCGAAATAATGTAATTAGAAAATTATTTGTTTAAATCGTCAGTGGGAAAGTAACAATGATAGTTCATTTTAGGCAATGTTCGATTAATAATCCATTAAATTTATCATGCTTGTTGAATTCATTGATATAAATTTGTACCGATTGATTTCCGTCGATATTTGTTGTCTTTATTCGTTTTGGTAGAGGTGTCAGTATGAATTCGATTTGGTGTGGAAAGTATTGAAGGGGTTTTCCGCTTATGGGTATAGCAGGGCTCGATTCTTCTTGCGTGTGTATTGTGTCTGATTCTGATGTTTGCAGATTTTGGATATTTTGTTGTGATATATTTTCGTCATTTTGTGTAGAAAAATTAATAATAGGGATGTCAAAGAGGTCAGTGAAGTTAGGTGTGTCCGGTCTATTTGGTACTACGCTACAATTATCGATATTAAGTTCTGGGGTATTAATTCTGTCAGAATTTTGCAGAATATCGTGTATGTCGTTTATAATGTCATCCGTTACGGTTAGGGGGTGAATTCCAACACGAGATAGGGCGTCCGTTACTTTATTTATTTTACCCGGAAGATACTGAATTTTAAAATCGAATTCTTCCAACTTTAATAACCAATGTATTAATTTAGAGTTTGGTTCCTTAAGGTTCCGTAGCCAGACTAAGGGTCTGTGATCAGTAAAAAGTGTAAATTTGATTCCAAAGAGGAACGGGCAAAATTGTTTAGTTGCCCAAACGATTGCTAAAAGTTCTCGCCCGATTGTTGAGTACTTCTGTTTCGTTTCATTTAAGGTTCTCTACGCGTAACAAACTGGCTTCTGATTTTGAGATTGTATGGCTCCTAACGCAAGTTTAGAGGCATCTGTAGTTATTTCTAATGTTTTTGTGAAGTCCGGATATTGTAAAACTGGTTCATTAGTAAGAATGGTTTTAGTATGGTTAAAAGGTTTTATAAAGTCGGGGGTATGTTGAACGTGGTTATCCTTTTTAAACATTGAGTTAAAGGTTTGGTTATCTTGGCAAAATCTTTAATAAATTTTCGATAGTAACCTAATAGTCCTAAATAGCTCTTGATCTCAGTTTTTGATTTCGGTAAAGGGAAGTTTTGAATTGTCTGTATTTTTGAAGGGTCTGGTCGTATTCCGTTTGGCGTTATTATGTGTCCGAGGTATTTTACTGACTTGTGCAAGAATTCGGATTTGTCCAATTGAATTTTTAGATTTGTAGCACGGCATCTTTCAAAAATGCTTTTTAGTCGTGAAATGTGTTCTGTTAAGGAATTTGAATAAACAACGTCGTCTAGATAAACAACGTCGTCTAGATAAACAAGACGTTGTGTAGGGGTGAGACATGTAAGGGCGGTATTTATCATTCTTTGGAAGACAGCTGCAGCATTTTTTAAACCGAATGGTAAGCGTTTGAACTGAAAGTGTACCTCTTCCGTAGAAAAAGCGGCCTTTTCGCGGTCTTTATCTTCAATCTCGATCTGGTGGAAACCAGAAGCTAAGCCTAACGTTGAAAAATAGTAGGTACGGCCTAAATTATCTAACACTGTTTCTATATTGGGAATGGGGAACTTATCTTCGACTGTATTCTCTTTTAGTTTACGGTAATCAATGACTATTCACCATTTCCTTTTTCCGGAGGCGTCCAGTTTTTTTGGTACTATCCAAATCGGGAAATTATACGGACTTTCGGAGGGCTCGATAATGTCGTCTTACATTCTACCTATTTGATTTTTAACTTCTTCACGGTAAACGTGAGGATAGCGGTACGTTTAAAAATGGGAATTTTATTTTTTGTTCTAATGTGATGTTTTGTTAAAGTTGTTGATGATAAAGTATCTCTAGATGATGAAAAATTTCTTTATATTCCTGACACAAATTAGTTAATATGAAATTCTCTTCAGCGTTTAGGTGCTCTGTGCGTAAATTGTTTTTTAAGTTTTGCAAAAGTAATTTTCTCGTATGTTTCTGAAGATTTTGATCAATATGTTCGACATTATGGTTACTAACTTGAATATTGTCATTATAGTTAGTTTCTATGTAGTCTTCCAAATAAAGTGGATTGTTAATTGTTAAAAGTTGTGGTTCCTCTAACATATTAATAACATTGGTACAAAAATAATTGTTGTGTAATCGGACTAAAGCAGACGGCATATCTAATTCTTTTTTTTTTTTATATATATATTTACGGTGCATCGACTACTGGGTCATTAGCACCGGGTACAATATTTACATCATTTATCTATATCTTATTGAATAGCTTAGAGTCTTTTAGGAACTGTAGTAGTTTGTCTTCGGCTGCTTGATTTTGGCACAAAATGTCACTAATATTATTGACGGAAAAGTATTTATCACGGTAACTTTTGTATTTCGCACATTCGAGCAGAAGATGGCTGGGAAGTACTTGATATCGTTGGCTAATCGTCTCTGTTGTCCGTTTTCATTGTCAGTTTGTTCGTTGGGGTAATATTTTTGTCGGATAAGTTTTTTAATCGTAATTCGCAAGTCTGATGTTGTCATACATTCAACCGTGTGATCGGAGAATACAGCGGCTTTAGCAGCTGTATCCGCCTCTTCATTGCCCAAAATACCAATGTGTGATGGTACCCATATAATAGTTACAGATTTTCGTTGGTTTGATATCATGTGTAGTGTGTTGTAGATCAGAACAGTAATCTCACAATGAGTATTTTTGTTTTTTATGGCTAGAATGGCACTTAACGAGTCACTTATTATTAACCACTCCTTTTCAGTCGCCCCTGTTATGTATTCGAGAGCTTTGTAGATGGCGACCATTTCCCCTGTGAAGACTGAACTGTTGCTTGGTGTTTTAAACATAAGTGGGCCTTCCAGGGTTATTACAGCTGCTCCACAACCAGATTTGCTTTTGGAGGCGTCAGTGAAAATTTTTCTTGCGTTGGGAAAATTGTTGATGATGGAGTGGAACTCGCACTTGATAAGATTTGGATTGACTTCCGTTTTAGAGTATTGGTTTAGGTCTACAATTATTTTAGGAAAAGCCAGGGTCCAAGGAGGGATATTAGTGGAAGGTTTTATGGTCTTATTTTTTACTGTTATACCTATTTCATTTTGTAATTTATGTATGCGCTCGTAGAAAGGAATTTTAGTTTTAGGAGCATTTTGGTGTGATGTATTACGACATCTTGAAAATGTACATTTGTGTGCTGGGTTCGATTCGTTTGTCGAAACTTTAGCAGAGTATGTCAAGGAAAGTTGATTTCTTCTCGACTGTAGTGGTAATTCCGCAACTTCTCGTAACATGTTGGTAATGGGGCTGGTGCGGTGTGCTCCAGTAGCTATTCTGATTGCAGTGTTTTGAATGGGTTCGAGAATTGCTAAGGCTGAAGGAGTAGCAGAACAATAAACTATTGACCCGTAATCAAGTTTAGATCGAATTAGCGAGTAGTATATTCGTAGCAGAGCAAGTATGTCCGTTCCCCAGTTGTGCTTTGTAAGAGCCTTCATGATATTAAGTCGTTGCATGCATTGCTCTTTTAGATGCTTTAGATGAGCTACCCATGTCAAACATTGGTCGAATATAACTCCCAGAATTTTCATTTGAGTCACGTATTCTATTTCGAGGTTTTTCATGTATAATTTGGGATTGTAGAAAATCCGCTTCTTTGTGAAGAGAATGCACTTGCTTTTACTTGGCGAAAAGTGCATACCTGATATGTTACTCCATTCTATTAGTTTTGTTATAGTGTCTTGAAGGTGGCGCTGAGTCGAGTTTAGGTTGATTCCCCTACAGAAGACTGTAAGGTCGTCTGCAAACAAACAGGCTTTAACGGGTCTACTAATACAGTTTGCTATGTTGTTGATAGCAACTAGGAATAGGGAAACACTCAGTACGGACCCTTGGGGAACACCGTTATCTAAGCTCGTGTCATTCGAAAGATTGCCGTTGACTCTAACTCTAAACACTCTGTTTTCTAGAAAGTTCTTAATAAACGACAGTATGCTTCCTTGAATTCCCCATTGAGATAACGATACTAGGATTCTGTGCTTCCAGGTCATTTCGAAAGCTTTTTCTATATCGAAGCTTATCGCCAGCACGTGTTGTTTGTTTTTGAATGCTTCTTGTATTTCGGTTTCCAGACGTATAAGATGATCAGTGGTTGATCTATTTTTTCTGAAGCCATTTTGGATACATGTTAATAAATTGTTGGCTTCTAGAAACCAAGTAAGCCTTGAATTAACAATTTTTTCAAGAATCTTGCACATCGTGCATGTCAACGCTATTGGGCGATAGCTTGACGGATTCAACTTGTCTTTTCCGGGTTTGCATATCGGAATCACTATTGCTTTTCGCCAGTTGTTGGGAAAAGTATGGTTATACCAAATTTTGTTGTAAATTTTTAGTAAGTACGTTTTTCCAACTTCTGGTAGGTTAGTAATGAAGCTGTACGGAATTTCGTCGGGTCCTGGACTGGTACTTTTCGTGAGTTTAAGCGCTGCTGCTAGTTCTTCTTCATTTATGGGATTGTTGATACATTCTTCGTTCTCTAGATTATTGCTATAGTATTGGTTTTCAGCATAAGCTTTATGTTGAGCAAATTCTGCTTCAAGGTTATCATCACTGGAATTATGAGCAAAATTATCACAGAGTAGTTGAGTTATTTCGGTTGTTGATGTCGTGATGTTACCATCTTTGATGAGTGCTGTAATTTCTGTAGAATATGAAGTGCCCTTGATTTTATTGATTTTGTTCCAGACTTCAGAAGGAGGAGTTGATGATGTAATAGTTGACACGTAGGTTTCCCATGATTTCTTTTTGCTTGCTCTAATAATTCTTCTCGCGTTTGCTCTACATCTTTTAAAATGGATAAGATTTTCAATTGTTTGACGTTTTTTGTACAAATTAAGGGCCTTTTTTCTTTTCGCTACTGCTTCCCTACATTCGCTGTTCCACCATGGTACGGGTTTGATTTTTATCGTGCCGTCAGTTTTTCGTATAGAAGTTGAGGCAGCGGCTATTATTAGTTGAGTAAAGTCGGAGACTATGTTTTCAATCTGTTTTGTATCGTCAAAAGGTGGAAGATGTTGTTTAATATACTTCGAGTATTTCTTCCAGTCAGCACTATTAAGTTTCCATTTTGGATTAGTTTTTGTGTATTCGTTTATGGTTCCCGTGTTTATTAGAATTGGGAAGTGATCACTATCATGTAGATCAGTAATAACTTTCCACCTTGTATGGGTAGCGATAGTTGCTGAACATATACTCAAGTCAATAGCTGAAAACTCTCCAGTAGCTGAGCTGAAATGGGTTGGTTGTTTGTCATTGAGTAGGATTAGATTAGTGTTTTGTAGTAATTTCTCAACGATATGGCCCCTGGTATCAGTTTTTTTGGATCCCCAGAGGAAATGATGTGCGTTCATGTCGCCTACAATTATAAAAGGAGAAGATAGTTGTGGAATTATATCTTCAAGATCTTCTTTATCGAGTTTTTTACTGTTTGGTAAGTAGATGTTACATATAGTTAGTTTTTGTGGGGTCATCAGTGTCACCGCTGTTGCCTCAAGGTTTGTGGTCAGTAGTATTTCCTTACAATGATACTTGTTAGCTACATATATTGCAACACCTCCGCTAGCTATGTTTTGATTAACTCTGTTTTTATAGAAGATTGTGTATCCCCGAATGTTGTGATGATAGTTTTCCTTAAAATTTGTTTCTTGAAGACATAGAACAGTAGGTGAGTATTTAGATATAAGTTGCGATAGTTCAGGTAAGCGTGCAGTGAGTCCGTTTAAGTTCCACTGTATTATATTAGCCATTTAATAAAAGTTTGATTCGGTGTCGATATCAGATGTGGCGGAGCAGTCACTTTGAGTTTCGATCATGCTATCTTCGTTTGTGTTTGTTACTCGTAGTTTATTTATAATTCTTGTAAACCTATTCTTGATGGAGCGTTGAGTTAAATGTGGATATACGCTTTCCATCATAAGAGTTAATGCTTTAATATCTGTGGTGTATGAGTAAGCAATGTTTAAGGGGTCAGGTGATCCTTGTACATTTTCTAAGAAGTCTACGAGTAAGTCATAAGTCAGTACAAAAGAGTCACCATGTTCTGTTATGACTGTTTTTGTCGGGGCGAGCAATTCGGATATTGTAAGGTTTGAGGCTTCTTTTTTTTCTGGAAGTTTACAATTTTTGGCTTTCTTTGCTTTAGCTTGCTGTGGCTTTATAAATATTGGTTCTTCTGTGGGCTGTTTTGGTTCTGCAGAATTTGGTTCTGATAGTGTATTAGCTGAATTATCGGGTGAGTCACTAGATACGCTTAAGTTTGATGATAACGGACGCTTGAGTCCTTTGCTTGTAAATTCTTCATCGTTTTCTTTTGCGTTGCTAGTAATGATACTCTCAGGAGTTTCAGTAGGTGAGATTTTTTGGGCAAGTTGGCATTTACTAGCAATGTGCCCTAATTGTTTGCAGTTGTAGCATAGCATGGAATCGGCTGTGAGAAATATACGATAGGCTGTCTCGTCGTGATAAATTAGTAGTGATTCGGGTATATCTGCTGCTGTTTGGGTTACATAAACTTGTCTTCTGAAACTTAGAATGTGAGCGTATCCCTTCTCGGATACTCCAGCACGTAGGAAGCTTATAGGTGACACCAGTTTTATTCCTTTGTTTTGTAGCTCATTTGCGATTACTTTATGAGGGATTGTAGGGGACACATTAGATAGTATGACCCGTTTAGCTGGAGTAACTAGTCGACGGAGTGGCAATCGCGTGTTATTTATGTATAAGTAACTATGCTGGTTTGTAATTTCTTGTGCTATATGTTCACTAGATAAGTATACACAGAAACGATTGTTAGAAATTTTGGACGCGAATCTAATGTGACTGGGGTTAATGATTGCTCCAAGAGCTTTTAGATAGTCTTTTTGTACGAGACCGTCAAGCGTGTCGATTATTATAGCTTGCTCCTTTTTAGGGAATAGGTCGGGATTCTGTGTTTGTACGATAGAGGAAAATGTGGTTTGTTTTGGAGGATGTTCGTTGTTGTTGAGGTTATCTCCGGGACCCCTGTAATCAGAAGTCCCGGGAGGCGGGTCACTCATTTTTATGTATTAAAATTTAACTCGTATCGTATTAGTTAAATTTAACACTCGCACTATAAAGCACTTCCAAAATATCAACAATTGCACTCTGCACAAATGTGACCTTTCCGCGCGGCGGTCAGGGAAGAACTCCTCTAATTCTTTTGTAAAGTTGAGTTTGGGTGCAATTTTATTACCATTTTTACCTACGTCGGGTAATTTTATCATGTGTTCTGTTCTTAGGGGTATAGTATGTGCTACTATGTATTTTTAGTGGCTTTTGAAAAGTTTTCAGAACAATTTCGTTTTTGTATTTCTTTTTTTGTTTGTATTTCATTAAAATAAAAAGGAGTTGCTGTTTTTTTCAGTTTGTATGTGGTTCCAACGGTAGTCAACGTTTGCGGGCAATTTTGTTAGTAAGTCCGATCCAATTATACCTACGTATTCTTGGTGGAAGTTATAAAGATAAAATAAATGATCTCCTTCTTCATTGAAAAGACTAAGTAAAGGAATTTCGGCTAGATACTGATGATTTGTTTTGCCATGTGAAGTTATAATTTCGAATGGGTGTTAGTAAATAGATTCTGGAAAATTCTGGTAAGCAAATTTGGGGGAAAAGATGGTTTTGGAGCTGCCAGTGTCTATTAAAAGTTTTTCATTTGTTTTTAGAATAATGATGAACGGTAAAGAAGATTATGGGTTTATTGAAAAGGATTCAAGTTGTTCTTCGAGGCACATGTTGGAAAATTTTCTTCATGTGTTGGAAAATTTACTTCATGTGTTGGAAAATTTACATTGAACATTTGTTGGTTTGCGCCATCTGCTTGTTCGGATGACGTACCCGGAAAGTTATTATACTCGTCGGCGTTAATATATTCTAGTTCGTTTTAGAAGTAATCGGTTGTATTTGCTGAAGTATAACCAAAATTTAAATCTTGTTCGTTCTCGAAAGAAACATCTACATGGTTTAGTTCTTCACAGTGAAAATATCTGGGTTGAGAACTCGAATGTAATTAGTGCGTTTGGTTAAAATTTGGGTAAAAAAGTTTTTGGGATGGATTAGTACGTTGACCTTGAGGTGAGGCCAGTCTTTTCTTACTCGTACTTGTATCCATGGGTTCTGGGCGATTCTGAGGCAAGGAGCAAAAGTATTTTGACTAGGTCTTCCAAATTTTCGATTTCCAAAATTAGGATTTGTCCCAAATTGTCGAGGTGGTAAATTGGGGTCAAAATTTTGCCTGAATTGAGTAGGTTAAATTTGTCGATGAAACACAACATTATGGTTGTGAATAAAGGGGTATTGATAGTTTTGGAAAGGCCGTATAAAATTTTGTCTTGGTTGGAGGGTTCTATTCTAAACTGTTTGATTTACAGGCGTAAATCTTTGTTGCGGGTAGTTGTTATTCATTTTTTGAAAGTACCGAATGTCTAATTCCTCCTTTACATACGTTAGAGCCGTCTCAAGGTTTTGAGGCACTCTACTACGAAGAAAACTGCCTAGAGTTTCTAAAACACATAGGTTTTTAGGGCTAACAATTTTGAATCTTCTAGTTTGTAATTTTTGATATCTTGTGCTTCCGTTCCCAGCGAAATTTTTTAATTGAATATAGCCAAAACTGATCTAATCCTATTGTAGAAATCGATAGGCGATTCCTTTGGTGGTTGTCTCATTGGAGTAAGATCAATGCGAATATTAAGTTCGGACCTTTGATCTCCAAAGTTACTAATTAGGGTTTGTTTTAGTTCATTACATGAGTTACAAACTTGTCCGGCTACAACTTTTAAGGCTGCGCCTTTTAGCCGGTTACGTGCTGATGACAATAGCAATTTATTTATGTACGTATTAGCGTCTTCTTGTTGAAATTGATTTACAATATCTTCAACAGCTCTGATATATTCAGATAGCTCTGAAGGGTTTAGATTATATTGCGGAATCTCGTTCAATAGGGTAGTGGATATCCCACAAAGAGTGGAACCCGCTGAACTTGAGCTTGAGGAATTGACTGCTGTTGTCGCATAGCCATTTCGTAGTTTAATCGAGGAGGTCTTAAAATAGTTTTCCTATTTATTTGAATTTGAGGTTGAGTACCCTCGTTTTCACATTCACTAGATACTTCACTTTCAGAAGATGTTCTATCGCTTTCGGACATAAATACTTAAAATTATTGTGTACCTAACACGTACAATTTTAACTTAAACTAGTGCACTGCAGGTTGGTGTATTTGTTGAATCCACAGCGTGTCTAACAAATTCTTATTGGCATTAAATGTCAATCGCTAATCGATATAACAATACTTAGATAACCATTTTGCAGAATTTATTGTTTTACTGCGTCGACTGTCGTTAAAAGATATATAATAATAATAATAATAATAATAAAGTTTATTTCCAAAAAGTAAAACAATAGTAATTTTTATGAAATGCATTATAAATTATTTATAGGAAATTAGATGGCAATCAGATGACTTCTGTAAAAGAGACCCCTGCTCTTACTTACCACCTAGCAAAATAACTGAAACCAAATTCATTAAAAATACTCAAAAATACTCAAAATACACAAAAATACACATAATGCAATCTACAATGTACAAAATACAATATAGTATATACCATATGCTATATCCAATCTATAATATATAATCTAGAATATACAATATACAATGCCCAATCACTCACAATTATAAAGTAACAATGTTATCAAGTTGCACCCGTTAATAAGAGAGTTTCCGAAATTATATGCCATTATTAAATAGCATATTTCTAATTTGAACTTTAAAAGTAGTCAAAGGAAGAATTTTCAGTGAAGGCGGAATGGAATTATAAAGCTTCGACACATTATAAGAGAAAGAAAGTTTAAATAACTCAGAGCGATGTATACAACAATCTATCAATCCCCTATGTCTCAAATTCAAATTATGAATATCCGTACGAAATTTAATTTTGAAGTATATGTAAGGAAGAGCTTTAGTATGAATTATTTTATGAAAAATAACTAAGCAATGCAGAATTCGACGCTTATTCATGTTAAGCCAATTGGTCTCTTTAATTTTGTATGTTATATGTTCCCGACGTTTAATGCCATGAATAAGTCGCAGACATGAGTTCTGAACCATTTGAATTCTTGTACTGGTGATATTATCGATACAAGGTCCATAAACGACATCACAATAATTAAACTGAGACAGCACAAGAGAGTTACATAAAAGCGCCTTGATATTTTTGTTCAAAATGTGCCTATTATTATAAATACGTTTAAGATTTGCGTAAGCTCTACGAATGCAAATATTTACATGCTCACGAAATCTGAGTTTATAATCTAAGGTTAGGCCCAAATTTCGAACAACGTCTTTACATGGAATTATATTATCATTAATCATTATCTGAATGTGAGGCAATTTTAAAAGTCTATTATTTCTACTACCAAAAAGCATAACAACTGATTTTGCAGGATTAATTATAAGTGAATGGGCAGAACAAAATTTAACTAAATTATCTAGATCTTCATTTATACGACTACAAGCAGTTACAGTATCTTTGGGATTGAACGAATAATATAACTGCGTGTCATCTGCATACTGATGATACACGCAGTGCTTTAAAGTATTACATAAACCCGAAGAATAAATTATATAAAGTAGCGGACCTAAAATAGATTCTTGCGGAACGCCATATTTAATTTCTCGGTAATCAGATTGTTCATTTCGAATGAGAACACATTGCTGCCTGTTTTGAAGATAATTTTTAAAAAATTGTAAACGAGTTCTATCGAATCCGAAATGATATAAAACAGCAAGAAGTATCTCATGATTAATTGTATCAAACGCTTTGGAAAAATCGAGAAGAATTAAAGCCGTAAGACTACCTTCGTCATTAGCGCGAACAATATCATCCGTCACTTTTAACAATGCCGAAGCACAACTATGGTTTGAACGAAAGCCGGACTGGAAATTTGAAAATAACCTATTTTGACAAAGATAGTTTCTGACCTGAGAATCTACAATCTTTTCCAAAACCTTTGACAAAACCGGAAGAATACTAATAGGTCTAAGATCTTTCAATTGTTTAGGTGTATTCACTTTACCTATTGGTTTAATAAACGCCCGTTTCCATTCTAATGGAAAAACTCCCTCCAATAAGCAAGTGTTTATCAAATGAGTTACAATTGGCACTAAAAAAGGGCAACACAGGTGTATCATCCGTATGTTGATGCCATCACTGCCAGTAGCCCCAGAAGTAATCGAATTCAAGTGCTTGAGAACGTCACCATCTGCAACAGCAATAAAATTAAATTTTATATCAATATTAGTGTTAAGGACTTTATAAACTTTTGCCGCCTCTCTTGCATTCTGAATTCATACTGTGCGCAGTAGACTGCCGGGCGGGTTTCCGATTCTAAAAACTCACTTACGTTCCTTCTGTCAACGTGGCAGCACGCGAACCGGTCCGCACCGCGAAAGCTAATTCTTTGTAAATGTTCAAATGTTTGTGTGTTAATTTATGGCAATAAATTACTTCCTTTGCTTTCAACGTGTGTATAATTCAGTGAAGAAATAAATCCATACAGTCCATTAAATTCCAAGGCGAGCTAGCAATCAGGAATTTTCCAAATAACGGAAAACTGAGAGGCTCCCAACATTGGTCCTTCGATCCGGATTAGTACGAACCCGGAAAAGCCACATTGTTCCTTCGTGCCGCATGGATCATCGGCCCGGAGTCGCAGTTGTACAAGGCAAGTAAGTACAACAAGCAGTTTTCGTTCCTAACGAGAGGAAAAAAGACAGCAGACGGTGCTAGCAACGTGAGAGCGAGATAGCCAAACGCCAAGTCTCGCGCCAAATTCGTGCAGGTGTGGAGGCAGCGGCCAGCTGCAGACGAGACGGCAGTTCAAACCACAGAAACGAAAAAGGCGGCACACACACCAATATCAATGTAATCCTAATTTCCTATTTTTGCAATTCCTATGCATGAATTTGGTTTTCTATCATCTGTGTTATGCATGTGCATAATTTCAGCTGTGTATTATTGCATAAACAAATGGTTTATGAGTCATATAAACATTTTAATTGCGTGAAATGCCAAGCTATTACGTTTGTTCGCGATATCCTCTGCATGTCATATTGCAGTCGAATCATTCACAAGTTAATCTCGAGTTGTAACAGGGCCGTTTTCTGCGTCGTTAGCGACAAGTTTCTCGCGTC
Source organism: Agriotes lineatus (assembly GCA_940337035.1). Taxonomy (NCBI): domain Eukaryota; kingdom Metazoa; phylum Arthropoda; class Insecta; order Coleoptera; family Elateridae; genus Agriotes; species Agriotes lineatus. The sequence continues at coordinate 121,003,593 of OW679202.1, forward strand.
GTTATCAAGCGCTGTCTGCGTTGTAAACAAAATTCCGAGCCAGTGGCGTACGAAAAGTTAGTTCTATCCGTTAAACTGTTTTAATCTCAACAATTATGGATTCGCTTGTAAGAGTACGAGGCTCTATCAAAGGCAAGCTTACGCGTTTCGCAAATCACGTGCAATCCTTGCAAAAAATTTATGATGAAGATCAATTCTTATCTAGCGCTCAGATTATTCAATTGCAAAAAAGATTGAATGATACAGCCACCTTGTTATCGGAATATTATGCGGTTCATGAACAAATTTCAGAAAACAGTAAGGATACAGAATCTGAAATACAGGAATCAAATCATTAGCTACCGAACGCGAGCTTCTTGATGTTGTTATCATTTATGTCGTTTCTAAAAAACTGGACCCCATTACATTCCGTGAATGGGAGGTCCTTAGAAACCGGTCAAGTTCTGACCTGCCTAATCTTGACGAGTTCAAGGAATTTTTACAAAACACAGCAAATCTTCTAGAAACTCTGGAAGTAAAAAATATTAAGCTTGTACCCGAAAAGTCTTCCAAGGTACATTCGAAATCATTTGTGTCAGGTACCCCTTCGTGTCCATTTTGTAAAGGATCTCTTCCCTTGTACAAATGCGATAAGTTTGTCAAGCTGTCTTCTCTTGACAGAAATTCAAAGGCAAAAGAGCTCCGTGTATGCTTTAATTGCCTAACTCAGGGTCACCTTGCGAGCCGCTGTAGCTCCAAATATACGTGTAGAAAGTGCAAATCAAGGCACAACACCCTTCTTCATGAGGATAAACCTCAAAATGCTTCTTGTAGTCAACCAGGATCTGCGATGTCGGCAGAAACCCCTGTTGAACTAAATCAATCGATTTCGGCATTCTGTTCGAATGCTTTGCAGGTACTCTTACCTACGGCTACCGCTAAACTCATCGCTGATGATGATACGCCTCATGTTGTGCGAATCCTGCTGGATTCCGGTTCCCAATCGAACTTCATACGTTCAGATTTGTGTAAAAGGTTGAAGCTTCCAACTCGCGAAGTCAACGTTACTGTTTCTGGCTTAAGTAAAGCCACTTCTCAAATCAAAGCTAGGTGTGATATCAAGCTGCAAGCCCCTCACACCTCATACAGTATTGGTCTATCCTGTCTTGTTCTCGATGAGATTACAGGTACAACCCCAAGTTTTCGCGTCCAGCGAAACAGTTTCAAGGTTCCTGATAACATCAAGTTATCAGATCTGTCCTACGACCAGCCGGGCACCATCGACATTCTGATTGGTTCGCCCATTTTCTGGCAGCTCCTTTGTATTGGACAAATTGGTCTAGGCCCAAATCTTCCCATCCTCCAAAAAACTCGTTTGGTTGGATTGTTTCTGGCCCTACAGGCCCCCCTTCTGCGTACCCTGTACAGTGCAATCTTGGCACGATCGAGGATGCTTCTGACCCCATTGCTAGGTTTTGGCAACTCGAACATTACCCAGAGGAAAAGGTCCGCACAAATGAGGAGAACGCCTGTGAGGAACATTTCGTGCAAAATACGCAACGAGAAGCGAATGGTCGATTCGTTGTCTCTATCCCTCTCAAGGAACCTGTAGAGGTATTGGGTGATTCATTGCAAATCGCTCAGAAAAGATTCTTATCAGTAGAGAATATTTCAGATTCTGCAAGTAGTAAGGCTACCACGCGTAGCATCTTGCCTGAAATATCCCAGATTTCAGATTCTACAAGTAGTAAGGCTACCAATCGTAGCAGCTTGTCTGAAATTTCCCAGATAGTTGACCCGCTGTGTCTGTCAAGCCTTTGGTGGCACGGTCCCACCTGGCTAAGCGAAGGTGAGGCATCTTGGCCTACTTCCATGTTCAATATTTCAGATTCTACAAGTGGTAAGGCTACCAATCGTAGCAGCTTGTCTGAAATATCCCATATTTCAAATTCTACAAGTAGTAAGGCTACCAAGCGTAGCATCTTGTCTGAAAGATCGCAGATATTTGACCCGCTGGGTCTGTTAAGCCTTTGGTGGCATGGTCCCACCTGGCTAAGCGAAGGCGAGGCATCTTGGCCTGCTTCCAAACATGTTCGTGCTGAGCTTCCAGAATTCAAAAAAGAAGTTCAGAGTCTTCCTGTAACCTCTGTTGAACCATTTCCGTTCAATCAGTATTCAAGCTTCGCTCGCTTACAACGAGTTACAGCTTATTGTTTTGTCACAAAAGCAGTACACCTTGAATTGGTCGCTGATCTTTCTACTGAAACCTTCTTAATGGCTTTTCGCCGGTTTGTGGCTCGTCGAGGCAAACCGCTCCATGTCTATTCAGACAATGGCACTAACTTTGTCGGCGCTAATTCCGAATTAATCGAATTAGGCAATTTTCTTGCGGAACAAGGCCTTTCTATTTCCGAATCAGTCGCGAGCGACGGAGTAGCTTGGCATTTTATACCCGCGCACAGTCCCCACTTTGGCGGATTGTGGGAGGCCGGAATTAAGTCCTCCAAACATCACCTACGGCGCGTTATAGGTAACGCTAGTCTAAATTACGATGAATTTTGCACTTTGCTGGCACAGGTGGAAGCGACCTTAAACTCCCGACCCCTGTCTCCTTTGTCCTCTGATCCAAACGACCTTCAGCCTTTGACTCCTGCTCATTTCCTGATTGGTCGTCCGTTGGTGTCACTGCCTGATCCCAACGTTACTGAGATAGCCGAGTCTCGGCTGTCTAAATACCAGAGAATACAACAACTTCACCAGAATGTGTGGAAGAGATGGAGTAAAGAGTACATCTCGGAACTCCAACAGCGCACCAAATGGCGCACGCATCTTTCGGACCTCCAGCCTGGTTCCATGGTCCTCATCAAGGATGACAATCTACCCCCTCTAAAGTGGAGGTTAGGCCGGGTCACCGAGCTGCACCCTGGCCTTGACGGCGTTACGCGTGTGGCGTCAGTGAACACTGTGTCAGGAATCATGAAACGATCCTTCGCCAAATTGTGCCCGCTACCTAGTGTTGTGAACTAGTGCGTTAGCGTTCAGCGCAGTGTTCGTAAGGCCTTTTGGCTCCCCATTGTTCGGGTTTTCTTGTACTCGATTAAGGTCCATGTACTATTATGCTTTGTATATATGTGTGTTCATGTTACATGTTTTACTCTAGCTGTTACATGTCAACTCTGTACTGTTTTATTTGAAAGGTTACCCTTTCCAAGGCGGGCGGTATGTTAAGGACTTTATAAACTTTTGCCGCCTCTCTTGCATTCTGAATTCATACTGTGCGCAGTAGACTGCCGGGCGGGTTTCCGATTCTAAAAACTCACTTACGTTCCTTCTGTCAACGTGGCAGCACGCGAACCGGTCCGCACCGCGAAAGCTAATTCTTTGTAAATGTTCAAATGTTTGTGTGTTAATTTATGGCAATAAATTACTTCCTTTGCTTTCAACGTGTGTATAATTCAGTGAAGAAATAAATCCATACAGTCCATTAAATTCCAAGGCGAGCTAGCAATCAGGAATTTTCCAAATAACGGAAAACTGAGAGGCTCCCAACAATTAGGCTTTACGGTGTTATAAAGTCTAAGGATATTTGGATCCGGTTGATCCTGACCCTGAACTGAGCTAAGAAAGAAATCGTTAATTGTATTAGCATTACCAATAACTGGCGCAATCAGGTTAGACGTTTTTTTATTATATACATTGAAGTTTCTCAGTTCTCTCCATAGAAATTTGGATTTACCTTGCATGCATTTATAATTTAAGTATGCTTTTTTCTCATTCCTAATAGACAAAGTTGCTAGATTTCTTAATGATTTATAATAATCCCAATGCCCCGGTCTTTTGAACCTTTTAAAGCGCATATATGCCGCGTTTCTCAGTGTCATCATAAATCTTATATTGTCAGTGAGCCATGGAGCCTTTGGCTTACGAAAAGTTGAAGTTTTAAAGGGAGCAAAAATATTAAAAGTTTCCAAAACAAAATGATTAAATAAAGTAATTTTATCGTCAATAGATTGTATATCAATAATGCGATACCACGGTAGTGATCTAAGATATTGCTGAAAATCATCAAAGTTAAAATTAGAAAAATCACGGAAGGTATGAACTATTGGCTGCGGCTTTTCCATGTCGACGATGATATTGCAATATATTAACTCGTGGTCAGAGAACGAATGCAGATGTTTCGTACCGAAAACTTCTACCATAACAGGATCACTAATAAGAATATAATCCAACAGAGTAGCAGTAGAAGCAGTAACTCTAGTCGGCTCATTAATAAGTTGCTTAAGACCAACTGCACCAAACATGTAAGTATATTCAATAGTTGCAGTACAATCAAAGTCAAGCATATTTATATTAATATCTCCAAGGCAAACAATTACATCATATGAAAGGATCATAGAGCGAAAATTTTCTTCGCAAGTATTAATAAACTTACGAAAATTTCTTCTATGTGGCAAATATACTCCACCAATAGCAAGTTTATGTTTTGTTTATATTAATAGAAACCCACAGCTGTTCGAAATCTGGATTATTTATAGTAGTAATAAATTCATATTTTAAAAAAGCTTTTTTATATATAGAGCAATACCACCACCAAAGGTGGGCCGATCTTTTCGAACCAATGTATAATTTTTTATTGCAAGTATATTATCATTTATGTTTTCATTCAGAAAAGTTTCGGAAACAAAAATTAAATCATAATTGTTAGATTCAACGTGTTCTTTAAATAAGTGAAAATCATTAGTAAGTGATTGGGCATTGATATGCGCAACTGTTAAGTAATTAATATTTACAGTATTTACAACAAAATTAAAATAAGTTGTATTTTTGTATACAAAACAAATTAAACTAAATAACAAGTCAATTTACAAAAAACAAAATAAACTTAAATATAAACAGTAATTTAACATATCTGGGTTCGCGCTCTTCTAAAATAAAAATCTGTATCACTTCTGCTTGCACAGATTTTCTAAGTCTTTTTCGGTTTTTACTCTCACCTTTTGATTGTGCTTAAAGACGATAATGACACCATCCTGTGTCCAGACGTTTTTATGCCCAAAATGTTCGCATGCACTATTTAATAAATCTGACCTGGTTTGAGTGAGATCCTCCCGTAATACAATGCCAGCACCTTTCAGCTTCTTTTTTGCTTGAAAAACTTTCATGCCATGTTGATAGCTGGTGAATTTCACGATTACTGATCTTGGTCTAGATGCATTAGTTTTTATCGGACCCACGCGGTGGCACCGATCTAAACAGCCCTCATTGAAAGGAATTTCCAATTTGTTTTTAAAAACAGATGTCACCAACTGATACACGTCTTCAGCTTTTCCTCTTTCAATCCAAATATTTTAAGGCTATTTCTGCGAGAATATTGCTCTAACTTATCGACTAATCCAATCAATTCGGCGTTTTCTTCTTGTAAACGGGCATTCGTTTTCTCTAAAGCATTGCATTTTTGTGTCAGTCCTTGAATCTTCTCTTCAATTTTCTGAGTTATTAAATCAGAAAGCTTAGTAGATAACGCTTCCAGCCATTTTCCGTCTTCAAAGCATTCTGTAATAGTGCTTTTAATAATGTCTTTTATATCCCGTTGCTGGGTTTGAGTAAACACCATTTTTATTAAATTATATCGGCACAAAAATATTCTAACGCGCACCACGAACGACTACTGGCATCCTTTTATGCAACCTAATGACGTACGATCGACACGGGACTATAATAATTATTGTTGTTTAAGGGTTGCAATTAGTAAGTGGATAATAATCGTGCTACACATTCGTCTATCGAAGTAGGAAATTACATCGATTAATATTATGCTAGTTACTTGCTTAAAACTAAATGGTGTTGGTCCTAGTTGTAGTTTTTTTTTATGAAGCCGTCTTCCTTTCTTCAGCGAAGTTTTTCTTTCAGACAGGAATCGGAACTTCAAAGAGGGCAGTGGCAAATTAAGACTTCGGAAAGTCGAGGAGCTGAAGTTTTGATTTTTGATTTTAGAAAAATCTCACTAGAGCTCTTTTGCTATTGTTTAAACTTGGTTTAAACACACATAAATTTTAATAACAAAATTTACGAAACCAGTCAGAAGTTCTAAATGTAATTCTGATTTCATAAACAAACAGTTTTAACCTCCAGTTTTACTTCATAATTTCGCAAGTTTATACTTAATTTATATCTGTTTTAATCTTGAATTAAAACAGGCAAAATTCAGTTCCCAGTTACGAAATCTTAACAAAGGAATATTGTTTCGCCAACATTGAGTAAAAATGCAACTCGGCATTTCGCTTAATAAGCGACCTACAAAGCCAAGTTCAACGCTTCAGTCTGCAAACCCATGCGGAAATATAAAAGCTTATCATGCTGAGTTGCGGTCTTCGTACCTTTAAACGCATTCTATTACACTACACTATTATGAACTTTGATATTGTTACTTCGTTAAGCATTTTCGTTTTATATAAATACAAGTTTATTTTTATAATAAAAACAATCTGCATTTAATGTTTGATTCATTCACTACCCCTTCTAAGCCATAATATTTATGGGGCATGAGGCTGTGCTCCAGGGGTTAGTTTGGTTTTACTGTCGTCCGTTCAAGTACCATTGACTACATTGGTTTAAAACGTAAACACAGTCTTGTTTACGTGCTTGATGGATAGAACTAGCGCAAAGTACCGGAATCCTAAATCAGCCTCTCAGGCAATTCTGTTTATGGTCCTTCGAGCCGGATCTGTCTCCAACTAACGAAAAAACACATCTCGAGAAGAAGACAACATCTGCCAACCACCCAGTTCCCAGAAAATGGCCAACAACATGGAGGAATTCAACAACTTAGCTATCGCCAAAGAAGAGCTCGCGCAGAAGATAAAGCAAATATTCTCCAACAGCAAAAAGAACCCTGCCAGCCGAAAAAATGAAGCCTACATCGCCAGTCGCAACAAAACGCTGGACGAACTTTGGAACACTGCAACTCAAAATCATGCAGAAATGGGGCAGCTAAGTATTCCAACTCATAATTATTTTAAAACAGGGTATTACGACCAAATTAAAGCCATATACGGCGAAGCAAAAAGTTACTTGCAGAGCTGTTCAAAATCAACGGAAATTTCCAACCCCTCCGTAAGCAGAACTCAAGAGGAAATGGTGGCCAACCCCGAGCAAAAGGTTCGTATCCGAAAACTGCAGATTCGGATTCAGAATTTTAAGCAAGCGATGGACGACGCCGAACTAACACAAGAATTAGGGAGGCCCGCCATTACGACAAGGGAATTAAGAGAAAAATGGGATCGTGTGGTCGAGATGGACGAAGAAGTTATGTCAAACGACATGGCTTCAGAACAAATGCACTTCAGTCCTGAATATACTACGTTGGAAGACAGGTATAGAAATTTAATTATTTTATTGCAAGCGCCGACAAGGAACGAACAAGCAGCAGCCATCTCGCTTCCTCAAGTCAAAATTCCCATATACGAGGGAAATTATGAGGAATGGGCCACTTTCAAGGACCTGTTCACCAAATTAGTAGATGACAACCAGAATATGGACGATGTCATCAAGATGCAATATTTAAAGACGCATGTTAAGGGAGAGCCAAGCTGACTGATCCAGCATCTAGCTGTTACCCAAGCAAACTACAACACCGCCTGGAATCTGCTGCAACAAAGGTATCAAAATAATCGCCTTATTTTAACTAAATTGCTAGATACCATATTCGATCTGCCGGTCCTCTCCAAAGAGTCAGCCCAAGGGTTAAAAAGATTGCACGACTCCATCAAGGAATGTGTGGAGGCAATCAAAAATTTAGGCATCTCCACGGACAGTTGGGGTCCGTGGATTAACAGAGCTATAGCTCGAAAATGGGATCCTGAAACCAACAAATTATATGAGCAGTCGCTTCAATGTCCAAATGAAGTTCAGGATCACCAAAATTTAATGGCTTTCCTGCAAGCGGTTCCAATCCCTAGAATCCATAGATGGAGCTCGAAAGCCCACGCAGGAAAGACCACAGAAGAATTACGCTTCCGCGTCCCTAAATTGCAAGCTGTGCCATGGAGATCATTACATTGACAACTGTAGTCAATTCCAGAGACTACCTACCCATGAAAAACAAGAAGCAGTAAAAATCAATCGATTGTGCTATCGATGCTTGCGGCACGATTCAAATATACCATGCCGTGCCTATTTTAATTGTAGGATCTGTCGCTTCCCGCATCATACACTGCTTCATAAGGCGCAGCCACCATCAAGGCCGCTCCCTGCCCAAAGGATGAGAACGTCAGCTCATGCAGCAGCTATGAAGACTTCCAACGCTCCAGAAAAGAAGCCGAAGTCAGACATCATCACCGCCAATTTAGGCGCACAGGAGAGCCAAGTTCTACTTGCCACAGCAATGGTTCAAGTAAAGGCAGCATCCGGGATGACTCATCTACTACGAGTATTAATAGATCCCGGGTCTCAGGGGTCATTTATCACGGAAGCATCAGCCGAATTATTGGGGTTACCCAGGACCAAAGTTCTAGCTGAAATCACAGGAATCGGGAACAGCGAGCCAAAAATTGCCAAATGGAAAATCCCAGGTTTGATCACACCTAGATTTTCAAGTAACTTTTCCCTACCTGTCAATTTATTAATACTTCCTAAACTTAGCAAAGCCATGCCTTCATCCCCCATCCCAAACATAAATATCAATTCCTGGAGCAATATTTTTATCACCGATCCAACCTTCAACCAACCTGGCCCCATAGACATAATTCTAGGCGCCGAAGAATATTCAAAAATAATTCTAGAAGGAATCACTAAAACAAAGGATGGCATCTTAGGACAAAATACCGAGCTGGGCTGGATTTTATCTGGAACCATTGGAAGACAACACAACGACAGCATTAAAGTCAACACCATGGTTGCCAAAATCGAAGAAGATGAGCAGTTACAAAAATTCTGGAACATAGAAGTTCCCACTCAACGAAACATTTCTCCAGACGACCAGGTATGTGAGAATAAATTCACAGACACAGTGCAGCGAGACCAGGATGGAAGATACATAGTCAAGATTCCATTTAAGCAAACTCCAGTGAGCATGGGAAAATCCAAACCCTCGGCATTGGCAAGATTACTACATCTGGAAAAGAAGCTGAGACAAGACCAAGATCTAGAAATCCAATACAAGAAATTCATGCAAGAATATCTGGATCTAGAACATATGGAAAAAGTAGAAAAGAAACAGGAAAACAATGGCAAGTATTACATCCCACACCACGGCGTAATTCGAGAACCAAGTTTATCAGCAAAGCTCCGTGTCGTCTTCGACGCTTCGAACAAGGCATCTTATGGAAAATCCTTAAACGAAGTTATGTATGCTGGACCGAAACTTCAGCAAGAACTGGTCGACATTCTACTCCGATGGAGGACTCACAAGGTCGTCTTCTCTGTGGACATTGAGAAAATGTACCGACAAATCAAGATGGACAGCCAAGACCAGGAGTATCAACGAATCTTATGGAGATTCGATCAATCACAGCCAATCAGGGAATACAGGTTATGCACCGTCACTTATGGAACCGCATCAGCTTCCTATCTGGCCATCCGAACCTTGCACCAATTAACAGAGGACGAGAAATCTTCCTTTCCATTAGCAGTGGAAGTTGTGAAGAGAGATTTCTATGTGGACGATGTACTCTCCGGAGCCGGCACTTTAGAAGAAGCAATCAAGCAGCAAGGTCAGTTAATTTCCTTACTAAAACGTGGAGGTTTTAATCTACACAAATGGTGCAGTAATGAATTAGCCATCATACAAGAACTACCCGAAGAATTGAAGGAGCCAACCTACCTCGAAATAAGTGAGGACGGCGTAAAGAAGTCATTGGGCGTTCATTGGTCTTTATATGAAGACGTGTTTTGCTTCAATGTGGATATGAAGCAAAAGGGATCCACAAAACGCACCATATTATCCGAAGTCGCTAAAATTTACGACCCTTTGGGTTGGTTAGCACCCATCATCATCACTGCTAAACTGCTCATCCAAGAACTATAGATCGAAAATGTCAAGTGGGACGACCCAGTATCAGAAAGTATCCAAGGCAAATGGAAAACATTTAAATCTCAACTCAAATCAGTAGAAGAAATTACTTTACCAAAGTGGCTTTTTACCAAAAAGGAAGCTCAAATGGAACTGCATGGATTCTGTGACGCCTCCGAAAGAGCTATTGGAGCCGTGGTCTACACCAGAGTCATCACGTCATCAGGCCAATCCAAGGTATCATTATTAATAGCCAAATCCAAGGTGGCACCAGCTCGAGCAAAGGCAACCCTACCCAGACTAGAACTCTGCGCAGCAGTACTACTTTCTAATCTATTACAACGGGTAATCACGGCACTGGACATTCCTAAGGTATCTATCTTTGCCTGGACCGATTCCATGGTCACACTAGGATGGATAAAGGGAGATCCAGTAAGATGGAAGACATTCGTCGCAAACCGCGTAGCCGAAATCAACCACCTGATTCCGGCCCAACATTGGAACCACGTCAAGTCAGAAGAAAATCCTGCAGACATCATCTCCAGAGGTACTAGTCCAGGGAAATTAAAGGAACATACACTATGGTGGGCTGGACCAAGCTGGTTAATTAACAAAGAGTTATGGCCGTGTCAACCAGATACCGCCACAACCAATGAAGAAGCAAAGGGTTACACTGTGCATCAAGCTACAGTTCATCAAGACGAGAACGAAATTATTCATAGCTTCTCGTCTCTGACAAGAATGATACGAGTCGTGTCCTACTGCCGAAGATTCATCAACAAGTGTAGGCGTCTTCCCATTCAACCAGGATGTCTATCAGTTAAAGAAATGGAAGACACCATCCTCACACTCATCAAGGTCGTCCAAGGAAGTGATCCTATTTTGAAGGCAACAGGATCTCAAATCCAAAAGAGAAAATGTGTGGACTCCAACAACAAACTCGCAAATCTCAATCCATTCATCGATCAACATGGAATCATACGTGTTGGAGGAAGACTAGAAAATTCAAACTTATCCTACCACGAAAAACACCCAATTATCCTTCCTTATTCCAATCATATTTCCAAATTAATAATCCATGAGGCACATTTACGCACCTTACACGGTGGCACTCAACTCACACTGTCCTATGTCCGAAGAAAATATTGGATCATCAACGCAAAGAAAGCCGTCAGCTCCAGCATCAAGAAATGCTTTCGATGCATCCGATTCAAGGCAGAGGCAGCCCAGCAATTAATGGGGAATCTTCCACCAACCAGAGTCAATTCAACCCCGCCATTCTTCCATTCAGGAGTGGACTATGCCGGTCCAATACAAATCCGAACATCCAAAGGAAGAGGGCATTCTTCATCCAAGGGGTACATTGCTGTTTTTGTCTGTCTATCAACCAAGGCAATACACTTAGAAGCCGTCAGCGACATGACAACTAACAGCTTCCTAGCAGTCATCAGGAGGTTCATCTCCCGAAGAGGACGCTGTGCACATCTTTATAGCGACAACGGAACGAATTTCGTTGGAGCAAGAAAGGTCTTGGACAAGGAAATCCGTCAAGCAAGGGAAGGCCCAGTTATCCAAGAAAATTTATCCACCATTGGTACCCAATGGCACTTCATCCCCCCAGTAGCCCCACACTTCGGAGGAATATGGGAAGCAGGAGTAAAATCAATGAAGCATCATCTGAAGAGAACCATTGGCAACGCTACTCTAACATTTGAAGAATTAACAACTTTGCTTTGCCAAATCGAAGCCTGCTTAAACTCACGTCCTCTGTGCCCACAAGGCAACAATATTGAAGACACCACTGCATTCACACCAGGCCATTTCCTGATAGGAAGAGAGATAATCTCACCACCGGACCCAATCAGCACACCAATATCAACAAATTTGTCAAATCGCTGGAGATTGATCCAAAAAATCAAGCAAGATTTTTGGAAATCATGGAGCTCAGACTACCTTCATGGATTACAGCAAAGAAACAAATGGAAGAAACCGGTGGAGAATATCAAAGTTGGTGACCTAGTGCTAATCAAAGAAGAAAACATTAATCCTAGTAAATGGCCCTTAGCGAGAGTTACCGACATTCATCCTGCAACCGATGGATCAGTACGAGTAGTAACCATCCAGAAATCAGGAGGACATCAATTAAAACGTTCCATAGGCAGTATCATTCCATTACCAACTAACGAAGAATCGCAGGAACCAGAGCCTGAAGAGAAAATTTCGGCCAACAGCACCCACACACAATCATTCCCAGCACCAAAGAAAACTGTCCGTCCAAATGGAAAATGTTTCTACTAATATTTACTCTCCTTACTACAAATACATCGAGTAAGGCAGAATTCAACATACAAAAACCAGACAGCGGGTACTATGTAGAGCATATTGGACACGGGAAGATTGAACGAGGAACATTCAGGATCGAAATCCAGTTCGAGAGGGGGAAGATCGAAGAAGACTTCGAAACAGTTACCGACATGGTGGACAAATTCGACGACCTCTGCAACTCTGCGAAAGAACTGTCCGAAGATACGTTATGCAAGACATTGGTGCATCATCTTCTGGAACAAAAAAGGCATATGGAATGGATTAAAACTGGCATGGAAGATATCATAGCAAGACGAGAGAAACGAGGAGTGCTTGGGACTGTACTCACGTCAATTTTCGGAGTAAATGACGAGGTCTATCAAGATATTGATAGACTCGACAAAAATCAACAGGAATTAATAAAAATGGACAGTCAACAATCCAAATTCTTGCTATCAGCACTTTCAAGATTTAATGAAACCGAAGAACGAATCGATCAGAAACTGGAACATTTTCAAGAGAAGCTGAACCAAGGAATCAGGGCAATCAACAACATGGACAAATGGTATAAGACAACCGACTCCAACCGATTAAATATCCACATCATCAGCGTCTATCAAGTCGCCACAAATGTTATTAGTGAACTGTGCAATTACCATACAAACATTTTGAACGTTCATTTCCAACAAGATAATTTTTACGAGTTAATCACACCTGCCCAAATCAAGCAAATCCTCGCAAATGCAACCAGTAAACTCTCGCCAAACTTAGAAATTTTACCGACCCGAATCCTAAAGGTCGACATCGGACATGATGACATCTACATCAACGTCCAAGGATACTTCATCATAGTAGAAAAAACCGAATATACCTTAATCAAGGTGACACCAATTCCTCTGCGAATTAACAATGGGTCCTACTGGGTGATCGCCGTACCAAAAGGGATCTTCGCTGTGGATTACAACTTACAAATGTACTTTCAAGAGACAGATGAGGAATTCAAAGAAAATCTCCAAATTACTCGTATATCTGCAGTCCGACAGTCGTGAAAGGAATTGAAAATAACCCAAATTGCATCATTGATGATATATATCATCGAACGGAAGTTAGTCAATGCAGCCTACGAAGACATCAGATCCAGTCCATTATTTGGAAACAACTATACATGGAAAACACCTGGATGTTCGTAGTCAACAAGCCAACCCGAATAGCTATTACTTGTAGTGGCAATAGGGAAGAAGTCACTGTCAACACTACAGGTGTGATTCAGATCTCGTCAGACTGCATCATTCAAACTACAAAGAATACGTTAACCCCCAGGCATAGCAAGAAATTCAAGATCCTAGCAGGATATTCCAAGGACGTCAGCATCAATTTTACCAACACAATAACACCCAACTCCTTTTCAGAAATTGCAGAGGAGCCAGTACTAAAACAGTCAGATCACTTCGAGGATCTACAAACTTCGCAGTTGGAATTCCAGCAGCACCTAAAGGACATAACTTGGAAAACCATCCGCCACCACTCCTATCTATCCAGCGGGATCACAGGCAGCCTATTGGGAGGGGCTATTCTAATAGGAGCCTTCTACTACATTCGGAAAAGGATCAACCGAAGGAAGCATCAATCCAAACAACGCCAGTCCGCCGTAGAAGAATATCCTCTAAAAACCCTTAATGTGGAAGAAACAATATAGTTTTTTCTTTTTCTTTTTCTTCAGCCTAAAATTGACAATATGTTTAAACTTGGTTTAAACACACATAAATTTTAATAACAAAATTTACGAAACCAATCAGAAGTTCTAAATGTAATTCTGATTTCATAAACAAACAGTTTTAACCTCCAGTTTTACTTCATAATTTCGCAAGTTTATACTTAATTTATATCTGTTTTAATCTTGAATTAAAACAGGCACAATTCAGTTCCCAGTTACGACATCTTAACAAACGAATATTGTTTCGACAACATTGAGTAAAAATGCAACTCGGCATTTCGCTTAATAAGCGCCCTACAAAGCCTGAGTTGCGGTCTTCGGACCTTTAAACGCATTCTATTACACTACACTATTATGAACTTTGATATTGTTACTTTGTTAAGCATTTTCGTTTTATATAAATACAAGTTTATTTTTATAATAAAAACAATCTGCATTTAATGTTTGATTCATTCACTACCCCTTCTAAGCCATAATATTTATGGGGCATGAGGCTGTGCTCCAGGGGTTAGTTTGGTTTTACTGTCGTCCGTTCAAGTACCATTGACTACATTGGTTTAAAACGTAAACACAGTCTTGTTTACGTGCTTGACGGATAGAACTAGCGCAAAGTAACGGAATCCTGAATCAGCCTCTCAGGCAATTCTGTTCAGCTATCCTACAGCGACTGCGCCAGTTAAGTTTTCCAGGTCATTTTGGCAGTCTACAGTAATTCAATTGGTCATTTAAGCTTTAGAGCAGCTTGTCTGTATTTTAAACCCTTTTTAGTTATTTGGTTTCAACGCATAATTTAATAAAAATGATGTTGGACGCCCCTGGCCTCCAAGCGCAATATCTCGTATCATTTTGGATACCCCTTTAGTTTTGTTGTGGCAGCTGTATGTAAGCGCCTCCAATATTTCGAACTTTCAAGAATTTAGCCTGTAGGTGCGACAAGGACGGTTAGTACCCGGTTCGCGCCAAAAAGTCGCGTGTCTGGAGGATTCCGCGATGGGATTTGTTGAAGCGTTTTATCTAGTCCAGGTGCACTTGATTCACGCTGGCCTCGAGGCAGTTGGCAGAGGGTCGACCTTGAGTAAACTCGTGTGGTGGCAGTCCGTGTTTTTTTTACGTGTCGTTGCATGAATGCAGCATTATGTCGGCTTGTTAGCACTTTAAACCGCGTTTTTTTTGCTAAGTACGCGGGATCACGATCACTGTGTTTATACGTGTAACGGTTACGTTGTCAACATTTGCATAACCCTGGGAGGTCAACGCAAAAACATCATTCCGAAAGAGGACTCGTGAGGCCATACAACTATTTTTCTCCTGTATCGCATGAGCCACGTTAGGTGCCAGAGGCCAGTTCCACTACTGTGAGGAATGCTTCTCCACCTGTCATTAGCCGAGCCAACAAGGTAACGATCTGTAATAACCTTTGTGTCGCCGACAATTTTAATTGTACCGCTTCTCCCGTTCAAATTGTGCTGCAAACATGATGCCAGAGTGACGTACACTCCTTGTAAAAATCACTGATGCGAATTAACGCTTGCTATATCAACTAATTTTAATTGTACCGCTTCTCGCATTCAAATTGTGCTGCCAACATGATACCAGAGTGACGTACACTCCTTGTAAAAATCACTGATGCGAATTAACGCTTGCTATATCAACTAATTTTAATTGTACCGCTTCTCGCATTCAAATTGTGCTGCAAACATGATGCCAGAGTGACGTACACTCCTTGTAAAATTTACTGTGGTGTGCCAACGCCGACTTGACTACTATCGCATGTTTTATGTGGAATCGTTTGTGAAATAGTGCAGTGCAAGTACACTCTAACTAAAAATGTATTGGTGTGCGTCAACTTGTGCGTCGTCAGCCCACTTTAATGATATCGCCATTAGCGCCTAAATTTAATATTGCGTACCGCCAGTTTGTGCCGCAAGGCGGCCTTGTATGTCATAATACAGGGCTCTCGATTGACTTGGGCCCAAATTCAGGCCTTGTCTTTACGCGTTACGGCGACCAGCCGTTGGGCTTAAGCCTACGTTCAGCCATTACATCTGGCCTGAGTCTGGTATCCGACTCGGCTGTGCTCCGACCCTATACACAGTAAGCGCTTTCCCCAGCTGGGCTTAACGATTAAGTCAATCTTTTGAATTACTATACTTGTATTTTGTAACATGTTTATTAGATCACCAACTGAGATCCAGTAGATGTATTAACATTATCGTCTTTTTCTTGATACTGTTATGCCTTGTGCATGTATGTTGCAGGGTGACTGTGTCACTGTGCCACAACAGCTGTGAGGTGAAGCCCAGACGCGGAGGAAAAGCATTCCAGGTAGGTGGTCGCGCCTGGTACTGTAGCGTGGCTCATGAAATAGTTATTCGCGTATTTTTCCCGAAATAGTTATTCGCGTATTTTCCCGAAATAGTTATTCGCGTATTTTTCCCGAAATAGGTATACGCGTATTTTCCCGAAATAGTTATTCGCTCATTTTCCCGAAATAGGTATCTGGGTATTTGCTCGAAATAGTAATTTGAGTATTTTTCCGAAGTAGTACCTTGAGTGCTTCTCGCCCCGCTTAGCTGTCCAGTTCCGGCTGACCGCTGAGATCCCGAGTTAGAGCTGGTGGCGCCCTGTCTCTAACAACAATCTACAAATATCGCGTAACGCTTGCCCTGTGGCGTACCGGTGTTAACCCCGGCCATCTCCCTGAGCGCATTTCAGCCGAGGCCTTTAGCCTGTTTTATTGATCTCCCAAGGTGAGCGTACCCCATTTTCCGGATTTGTTTAGTACTCGATACTCGCCTATCAGCGGGTATCGTAAGGACAATTTAATACCGTAACAAGTTTCCTTTACGTGAAAAACACTTTTTTTTAAATTATAACTTTTATTTATAAAAAGTAAAAATACGGAGTTTACAAACGTCTTATTACAATGGGAGCGAATGCAGAACTAAATTCTCAAGTTGCAGCTGAAAGTAATCACAATATGCATATACAAAGGCTTATTATATCTTATCTACAGATATGTCCTATCTTAGCATTGTAAGCTATTCTAGGCATGTTAACTTGCGTGTTATTACGTATGTATTCCAGATGCGCAACTTATATGTGTGTATGATCAGCAGATGTTCTTCTATACGTGTATGCCACATTGATGGTAAAAATATAATTAATAGCAGATTTGGAATATGAGATGACTTGTAATAAGGCGACGTTTGAACCTTGAGATTAAAATCGTCATTGATGGCAAGCGTTTCCATCATTGTTTTTTGTGAATCCTTATGACGGAAAAACATTGTTCAAACAGAGTAATCTGTCAATATTCTATTATTCAAAGTTTTATTTTAAGACCGGATCCTAGTCCCTTTAAAACTATAATAATTCAGTTCTCCGGGATTATAATTTATTTTAATAAAATATATGTAAATACTTTAACTTATAACTTTACTCACACGTAAATAAATATAATATCGAAAAAATTAACAATCAAATCTAATATCCAACTATATACAGATGAAAAAATGTAGAAACAACCCTATTAAACGCTAATGGGAGTGCCGATGGAGTGAGAGAGCGGCGCAACTTTGCAAACACTTTTTATACAGTGCGGCTCATTGTCACTTCCATTGGAATTTGTTAAATTTTACAAGCTTGGTTTCTTACACAATGAGCAGTCTCGAATGTCGACATTCTTCAAAGGACTATAATGTTCGCGAGCAGTTTGCAAAGCCGTTGCTGCATTCATAAATAATATTTTCAATAAATTAACATTTTTTAAAACTATGTGGGTAATGGCTACATTTTTCTGGCACACTTACTTGAATGCAATAGTATATTTAGAAATCGTCTTATATTCAATATACAATAGAAATGCAAACTTGTCCAACACGTCGTCTAGTTTCAGAAAAAAAGATCAGAAGACACACCCTTATTTACGAAAAAGAAATGGCAGCCGAAGAAATAACCAATACCTCCAAACTGCGTACTTGGGATTTTGGAGGGCAAACATCCAAATGTTGCTAAATTAATTAAATAGAAATAGCAGCAGATAACACTTGTTGGAAAAGATAATAAAATTTTGGAAGGTGCAAAATAAGGTTACATATAACAATCTTATTGGACAGAGGAGTTGATACAGAAGAAAGTACGCCGAGGTATATACACTTCACATTGAGAGAAGCCGCATTGTTAAGCCAGTATGTACAAAAATACCCCCTTTCTTGATATAAATTTATTATTTCATTTTCTTGATGTCGACCCATCTGTAATATGTGGCAGATAGATTTTTTGTTGCTGTGAAATATGTTAATCGCTAACGTGTCCCACGAGAAAGTCTGAAGAATAGATCTTAAGTACAAATATTTTTTAACATAGCGAAAGTCATCATACATCGATCAGAATAATGCAGCTTTGAAGTTATTCTACTATAAACCGAAACCGAACACCTATTTTCCCATGTGGCTGAAAATAATTCAATTGCTGCCAACACGCTTTCTTATCAAGAAACGAACGACAAATAAAAACTTAAACAGGTAGTGAATGGCACTATCTATATATTTAAAACGTGAAGCGTTTTCTTTCGACATCTATTTTGAGACATCCACCAAGCCGATTTCGATAATTCTTTTTTTAAATGAAAGCCCTTACCGTGTAGATGTGCACAAAAGTCCTAAATTGCAAATAAATTGGTAATTTTTAGAGAAAAACCATCATATTGTAGCTCTCAAGTGGTTGCAGCCGGCCATGCAGTAGCAGTAAACCAGGTATATTCTCACAGTGAGCCTGCGGCGTTCTGCCGATAATTGTAATGGGCTACTGTCACTACTAAATGTTTATTTGAAATCAACGGTCTGCTGATTCGTGAGACAAACGTCAAAATACATGTAAACTGACAGTTAAATCAAATCGGTATTGCTCAGATGCTGTAAGGTGTTTCTTCTGCTCATTATAATTATGTGGATGTGCTTATTTACACACTGCCTCATTGCATTCCCTGTTGGTACACGCATACGTATATTGTTAAAACGTCTTTCGACGTTGTCCGACACCTGTTTTTCATACTCTACCATCCTCACAGTTTCTTTCGTGTAAGTTGCATTCAGTCATCGCTTTTGTAATCTATTATTTCAAAATTCTATTCGGACTTCTTCTAGCTCTTCTTTGTGGCACCCTTCCCATTTTCTCTGTGCGCCTAGCATGTGTGATGATAGCTAATAAATCACAAAGACAAACTCTGAATAAAGTAGGAATATATAATATTCGTCACAACCAGTATTTAGCTATGGTCAAGTGTATGTAGCAATGTCACGTGCGAGTAGTTTTTAAAACTTAAAAATTCAAATTTTACCTGATTGATAGTGCCATACGTTAAACATTGTCTACAAAGAAGTTTTGTAAATTTCAAGATATTTTTCAACGGGTCCCATTAGTGTTTTTTTTATTTACTGTGGTTTTATCAGCTCGACGATGATATTTAAATGGCAGTTGCTCTCAAGACAAATACGTGTTATAATAGTGATTTTTAAAAATGCAGTATCAGTACAATAAGGACATATTGTCTTGAATTAACATAAAGGTTCACCTGAGAGGATATTCCAAGGCCGAATAGTTTTCCAAACTTAACTTGAAACTCGGCAACGAAAACCTATGTCAAGCCGTGACAGATATCGCCAGCCTCACTAACATAATATATTCCGACATCAAGAACATAACAGCAAAACCTGTGTCCTGGTTTCGAAGAAGGGCGAGTATCACTCTGAAGAATGAAAAGGCACTAAAAATCAACAACACACACCTCGGAGCCTTTCATTCGGAGGAAAAGATTTATCAGTCGATTAACACTGTGGTGGAGGCAGATGACACAGTTTTGGAGAAGAGAAGACAGTCTTCATTCCTCGAATAACCCTTATTCATTCAGACTATTTTTTTCAATTTAGGAGACTGCAATTTCCCGTAAAAACCTGTTTTGCCATGATGATCAATAAGGTGCATGGGGAGTCGCTGAATCACGCTGGGGTCGACTTGAGGGAAGACTGCTTTTTTCTCCATCAACTTTATCTAGACTGTTTAGGGATCAGTTCTCCAAACAACTTAGTGGTGCTCAAACCAGAAGGGAAAAAATCCAATATCGTCTACAAAGAAGTGCTTTTACCCTCTATTCGATGGGATTGACTTCTACTTCACAGATCGTTACATAATAGAATCTGGGGAAGGTAAGAAGTTGTAATTCGCCATATCAGTTCTTTTTAGAAGTAGGGTCAAACCATTTTCAGGGCTTTTCATAATGCATTCCTCCAAAGGAGCTAAATGTGGTAGACCTGTTTTTGTAAAGATCTACAACGAGGAAACTACTACAGGTGGGAAGCTAAAATTCGACATATTAGTTCGTTTTACAAATCAGATCAAGTAGATGTCAAGGTTTTGCAGAATTAATCCCGAAAGGGGTTAAATGGGACAAATCTGTTTTTCTAAATATCTCTCCAAGGAAACTACTACGAGTACAAGTATAGGAATTTAAAATTGAGCATATTAGAACATTTTTCAAATTGGTTCAAATCAGTTTTAGGGTTTTGGGGAATTCATCCCCGAAGTTAAATGAAACAAAGCTGTTCGTCAAAATAACGCCACGGGAAAACTACTACAGGCAATAAGTTGAAATTCGGCATTTTAGATTGTTTTACTAATGGAAAGTAATTTTTATAGTTTTTCGAAATGCATCCCCTCAAACTGGTTAAATAGACCAAAAGTGTTCTTCTAAAAAATAGCCACAAAGTAATTATTACAGGCAACAAATTGAAATTCGGCATATTAAATCGTTTTAGAAATTAGGTAAAATCAATTTCAGGCTTTTCGAAATTAACTCCCGAAAGGATTAAATGGGGCAGATGTGTTTTCTAAAGATCGCCATAATACGGTAACTGCTGCAAGTAGAAAGTTGATTCGGCAAAGTAATTTGTTTTACACATCAAGTCAAGCCATTTTCAGGGTGTTTCGAAATGTATCCTCTCAAAGGGATTAAATGGGATAGATGTGTTTTCCTAAAGATCGTCACGAGATAGATACAGGTAGGAAGTCGAAATTCGGCATATTAGTTTGTTTTACAAATCATATCAAACCATTTTCAGGGTTTTGCAAAATGCATCTCCTCAAAAGGTTGAAATGAGATAGATTTGTTGTTTAAAGATTACCTTAACGAGCGAACTACTACAGACCAAATCATTTCCAGGGATATCTGGAATTCACCCCCAAAGGGTGTTACGGTGTAACTGATCTCTTAGCGGCTGATACTGTGTGAACAAACCTTTAGTGCCGATATGCGGTTCCCGCCCATCGAAATTTGTTAGGTTGGCGATTATTTTTTTTGTGGTGCTCGGATTTTGCAAACTCATGGCACTTCGGCCTTTGTCTCATTTTTACAGCGAAGCTAGCAGCTTGCACGGATTTTCGCTTTCTATAATCCGATGGGGAGTTAGTTTGTTTTTGATTATTTGTGTGCCCCATGCAGTTTGGCGGAGTTTTGGTTTACAAGCGAATATTTGGACATTTAAGTCCGCGCCGCTTGGCGGATTTAGTTGCCGATATTCTTGGGGCGAGTTAAGTTGGAGTTTTGTCCACTCTCGCGTGAATCGCAACAAAATTATATCTCTCTTGCCTGAATATGAAAAGCAATATTTGAGTGTAAATACAATTGTATCACATAATGACAACACTTTATAATTTTCTATGGAATTAATAGATTCGTTAAATTTCAGTGGCATATATCCACATTGCTTAACACTAAAAATATGATCAATAGATATTCTTTTGAAAAGTTTAAATGTATCTACTGGTTTAATAGATGAGATAAGATTAATGGTACGCAATTTATTTATAACTGCTTAGATTTAGTATTAAATGGACAAGCCACAAGCCAGGCAGAAGAGTATTATTACTGTGTATAGATCAATACATTCTAATATTGCACTACCTTTTTTTTGCCTTCGGAAAAGAAAATTTTCAGTGCACCTATCATTTGTGATAACAATTCATAAATCACAAGAACAAACTATGGATAAAGTGGGAACATATCGTATTTGCCACAACCAGTATTTAGCTATGGTCAAGTATATGTAGCAATATCACGTGTGAGTAGTTTTAAAAACTTAAACATTTAAATTTTACCTAATGGATCCTGCCACACGTTGCAAATATTTTGCAACGGGTCCACTAGTCATACTGTGAAAACAATCTAGCTGGTTCGAAAAGGTACGGAATTATAATATACATACCTTGTTTTTGTCACCTTAGAAAAATTTCACGTTTCTCATGTTTTTCACGGCAAAAAATTAACAACAAAGTAAAAATATTGGGAGTAGTACCATTTCAATTTATTTATTTATCATGACAAAAGCGTTGATCACATACTACATACAATTAATAAAAACAGTAAAATATAATAAATTGAAACACAACGGAACATACAAACCTAACAAGAAACGTGACACACAAATTATAAAATATAAAACATGAAACTAATGTAGATGTAAATATATAGTGTAAGATTAATTAAATTTATGTCCGACCAAAAACGCGCTACTTGGACAACATTCCATCTTTCAGGAATAGCCCTTCTAATGAGGGATTTTCTTAACACTGCGTAGTTTCATATGCTGAGTAGTTTGTCTCGTTCTACATATACATAAGGTAAATGGTTCCTCAAAGTAAGTCAATGCGGCGAAGTTAGCTTTTGTTTGGCCTACACCATATCTCATTCTTTTTAAGGTTTTCCAAGCTTCCTAGGGAGTCTTCCATTGTTCAAAGTAATTTATTTTAACTTGCCAAAGATACGAGAGGTGATTCCATGCTCCGCCCCTGACCTGCTTTTAGTGGAGATACGAACTTTATGCCGCAGTAAGCCCATTAACGATGTATGTCAACAGCGCATGCGCAGAAGCAAGTCTGTATCTAACATTGTTTGGTTACAGCAGTTGTTTGTTTCAAACAAACTGACAAGTTATTGCAAAAATGAAGCACAGTGAACAAAGAGCGGTAATTAAATACCTGTTAAAGAAGGGCATGACTCCCACCCAAATTCATGCTGACTTGATAAACACTTTAGGGGAGTGTGCTGTTAATTATGATTATGTGAAACCATGGTGCCGTGAGTTTAAATGTGGAAGAACAGCGTGCGAAAACCAACATGCTGGTGGTTCGCCAATAACCGTTACAACTTCGGAAAAAATCGATAAAGTTCATGATCTAGTAATTCAAGACAGAAGAATCACTGTAAGGGCAATAGTTGAGGACACTGGCTTTTCGTATCACTCTGTGCACAGCATATTAGGAAATCATCTGGACATGAAAAAAATCTCTGCAGGATGGGTTCCGCGATTGTTAACCCAAACACAAAAAGAATTCCGAGTTGTGATTTGTAAACGCCTGTTAATGAAATACAGACAGATTTGTAACGATGGACGAGACGTGGGTTCGACACTATGATCCAGAAACCAAAATCCAAAGCATGGAGTGGAAGCATCATGGTTCTCCACCTTCTCGAAAATTTAAGGTTTATCCATCAGCCGGAAAAGTAATGGCTTCTGTTTTTTGGGATGCCCAGGGTGTAATTCTAAATTATTTCTTACAAAAAGGAGCTACAATAACAGGCAACCATCATGCAAATTTAATATCAAAATTGAGCGAAGTTATAAAGGAAAAACGTCGTGGCAAATCGAAGAGTGGTGTGCTGTATCACCAGGATAATGCACCGAGACACACTTCTTGTGTTGCTATGGCTGCCATAGCCAATGCAGGCTTTAAAGTATTTGAACATCCGCCATATTCCCGAGATCTCCCCCCTAGCGATTACAGAGTGTTCCCCAAACTCAAGGAATACCTTCGGGGCAAGACATTTTCATGCAATAACGAAGTAATAGATGCTGTAAATTAATGGTTTGCAGAGATTGGACAATCCTTCTTCCAGGAAGCCGTTACAATGCTGGAGCATCGGTGGGATAAATGCATTAGTCATAAAGGAGATTACGTAGAAAAATAAGGTGAAATAAATGTTAATTTTGCAGGCGGAAGTTTGTCAGGGGCGGAACATAGGGATCACCCCTCGTATATAATAATAATAATAATAATTTTATTTGTTCCACTGTATAAAATTAATATAAACTTAGTAACATAAATTACGAATAAATATATGCGGAACAAAAAGGGGAAAGTTCAGTATTTTTAGAAGATACTGTTCTACCACTTCCCCGTATGAAATTGAAACGAGTACTTGCAAAGAGTAGTATGATAGAATAAAATAAATTAATTACAAAACCGTTAATATTAATTAGGCAAAGCATAGTTACAGTGTATGTGTAATACATAATGCAAAGCAATAAAATTGCGTTCGAAATAAACTTACATACTATCAGCTCCCAGACAATACAATTATAATAGACAAAATAAAATTAAAGAAATTGGGTAGTTCTAACCAACAATATAATAAAATAAAATATACACGAAAATACGTTAAGTTTGAGTGGAACATGGCAAAAAAATATAGAATCGTAGTATATTTACAACGCATGCAGTAAAATGGAATACCAAATAAACTTAATAACATCAGCTTGCAGACAATACAAGTATTATAGAAAATATAAATAAAATTTTAGGTACCTTGTTCCAACAGCCTTCTTTTATATAAGAATTTGAATTTAGGCAACGATAATCTAAGAAATTCCACCGGCAACCTATTAAAGAACATGCAAATGTTGTATGAAAAACTTCGCTGAAAGATGGCTGTAGAGTGTAAAGGCGTAGTTAATACACCTCTGAAACGTAAGTTAAGATTATGTATGTTAGTGCGGTAGGTTATTTTACGACACAGATATGTGGGCTTCTTAACTAAATAAATTTTATAGTATAATACTGCAGCATGAAAGTCTCTTCGTTGCTGCATCGACAACCAACTAGCTTCTTTTAATGTATGTGTGATATGTTGGTACCTTGAAATACCATATATTAATCTTAAACAGTTATTTTGGACAACTTGTATTTTACGACGATCAACGGAATCAATATAATGCATATATAACGTATCACCGTAGTTAAATGGTGAAAGTACCAACGAATCGCACAGCATTATTTTAAGTTTTTTGTTCAGTATGTATCTATTTGAATAAATCATTTTAAGACTAGCATAAGCTTTGCCAATGACTTTCTTAATGTGAGTTTTAAATTTTAAAGTGTAGTCAACCACAACTCCGAGATTTTTAGCCTCGTCTTTCAAAGGGAGGAGAGTATCATTTATATAAAGTTTTATATCATTAAGAGCAGAACACCGATCTTTTCGCCTACCAAAAAGAACAACATTAGTTTTGCTGGGATTGATAGATAAATTATGCTCATGACATTTTTGAACAAGGGACTCTATATCTTCATTGATTTGATACACCGCAGTCGGCAAACATTCTGGAGGAAACGATAAATATATTTGAGTATCATCTGCATATAACTGCACCCGACAGTATTTAAGCGAACTTTCTATTAAATAGCACGTGTATATAGTAAAAAGCAGTGGCCCTAGTATAGAGCCCTGTGGAACCCCCGAATTAATGTTAACTGCATCAGATAATTGATCATCAATCAATACTCTCTGTGTGCGTTCCCTCAAATACGATCGAAATACACTTACAGCCGATAAATCAAGTCCAATAAAATGTAAAATGGATTCCAAAACAGCATGATCGATCGTATCAAATGCCTTACTGAAATCTAATAATATTAATACAGTAAGTTTGCCCTGGTCGATTGCCGTCACAATGTCATCCACCACGTTAATCAAAGCAGTTGCACAACTGTGATCAGACCTGAATCCAGATTGACACCCGGGGAGAATATTATATTCGTCAATGTGTTTAGACAGTTGAGAGGCAATGATTTTTTCCATAATCTTTGAAATAACTGATAAAATACTGATTGGTCTCAGGTCTTTAAAATCGCAAGGTTGGCACTGTTTAGGCAAAGGGATAATTTTAGCTTGTTTCCAAATTTTTGGGTAAACTCCGGTGTTAAAGCAATAATTTATAATATGAGTAATAGCCGGTAACACATAGGGACAACAAAGTTTTAACATGTCAATGGAAATGTTATCAAGGCCACTAGCTTTAGTTTTAATGCTGTTAATGTAATTAAGAATTATTTCGTCAGTTACTTCTTTAAATTTAAACTTATTTATGAAATACGATTTGTAGTTGTTATTGTAGAAATTAATTAAATTGTCCTTGGCAGTAGTGTTAATGAGGGATGTAGAGCTAATTAAATAACGATTAATTTTGTTAACGTCTTTAAGGTGATCTGGTAGAGAATGGGATTTTTCATTACTACGGACGTTAAGATTTTTAAGTTCTTGCCATGCGAGCTTGTTATTACTGGCATTTCTAATTTTAAATTCTAAATACCCTTTTTTTTCTAAATGAATTGTCTTATTAGTCAAATTTCTTAAGCTTTTGTAATATTCCCAATGCTTCGGCAATCCTGTTTTCTTGTATTTGGCTGCAGCTTTATCACGCAGTGACATAAGTAATTTAAGGTTATCTGTAAGCCACGGAGCATACTTTTTCCGTGATTTACAATTTTGAATGGGCGCATGCTAATTAAACAAATTCAAAATACACTTGTTGAGAAAATCTACTTTTTCATCGATATTATTCAATTCAACAACGTGATGAAACGGCGTTTGTTGTAAGTCAATAGTAAATTTCTCATAATCAATATTTTTTAAATTTCTAAACGAGAAAGACTTTTCGAGACTAACGCGCTTATTAGTTGTAATAGAACAGAAAATAAGTTCATGGCCCTTTACATTGTTAATTGTATTTGTACCGGTACTTTCTATAGCTAATTTGTCAGTGACAAAAATTAAATCAATTAAAGATACGCTGGTTTTAGTGATATGAGTAGGAGAATTAATAACTTGTTTTAAATTTAAAGATTCGCATAATGACAGCAATCGTTTTGTTAATAAACTTTCAGTGTGAAATAAATTAACGTTAAAATCTCCAAGGCAAATTACAAAATCATGATTCAGTACAGCACTGGACAAGACTGCTTCTAAACAATTTTCGAATACATTAAAGTCAAATGTAGGCGGTCTATATATCACACCAATGCAATAAGAGACTTTTTCAACAGAAAATTTAATCCACAATTGCTCAATAGTAGTGTCTGATTGAACTACCGAACACATCTTAAGTGTGTTTTTTACATACAGTCCTACCCCTCCTCCTCTTGTAAGACGATCAAACCGATAAAACCTATAATTATCAATACCAATAAAATGATTGCTTACTTCCGCAGTTAACCACGTTTCAGATAGTGCAGTGACATCATAATTATTGGATAATACGAAATCTTTAAAATCTGCAAAATGCGCAGTTAATGAACAGATATTTAAATGAGCTATGCGTAAATTATTATTATGCATCACACAAAGTACTATTTACAAATATACTAAGAAACAAATATGAATCAGTTAACCTAAGCTGCCTAAGTAAATAAATGAATTGTAAACAGACTAATCTAATAAAACTATATTGCAAATTAATTAAGCCGAAATCAAACGTGTGGAATTGCAAGGCTGGTGCCCGATAACAATATCACTCACATAGCTTTTCCAGATCCAACATACTTTGGCAAGTGTACTTCTTTCCCTCTTTGTAAATGTAGATAGTCCCATCCTTTGACCACACACTTTTTGTTCCGAATTGCTCTACTGCACAGTTAAGAACTTCCAGACGGTTTCTTGTCAAGTCTTCTTTTATGGTGATTTTGCTACCTTTTAGTTTCCGTTTGTTCTGGAAAACAAAAGATCGATGTCGGTAGCTGGTGAACTTTATCTTGGTCTTGTTTGATGGTGCTGCTTAGGAAACTCAGTAGGTGGGTTTGCCACATAGGGCACGCATATTCCGGAGTGTAATAACAAGTTCTAGCACTGCTATTCTTATCACCTTAGGATTTGCAACCAATATGGTGACAGTGTCTTTTTCGTATAATATTATTGCGGATTGATACTTTATATTTAGTATTCATGCAGTGCTTCTTGTACGAGAGGATGCGTTCCCAAAATATTTTGGATTTCTGCTGTTTGTTATTTCGCACACATTTAGTTCTTGGATACGTTTAGTTTCAGTTGATTATCTTGATAATATTTTGTGAAATGACCTAGTGCCTTGGTTAGCATCGACTCTGCCATACCGAACTCTTTGGCTTGTACTGTTCCAGCTACATCGTCAGCGTACGTTAAACTTCCCTTATCTAAAAGCCGTCGTTGATCTATAGTGTAAATGTAGAAAACGACTGGAGATAATACACTTCCCTAAAAAAGTCTATTTTTTTACGGTAGTGGTAAAATCGTAGTCTCTCGTTATTTGGTACAATGTATACAGTTATGATATTGTGCTGGATAGTGCCACATGTTGAAGAAATATTTATGCAGGATACCCCTGTGACTAGCCTTAGCTCAAAGCCATCCTCAATATGTTGGGTCACATTGAGAACTTGCACAATATAGTTATTTGGTCTGAATTCTGTTGGTTATGGAAGTTTTTGGTTTTACTATGAGACCGGGAAGTTAAACAATATCCTTTCAAAATATTTATAGAGATGAAAGATGACACGACAATATGTTTTTAATCCATTTGCTGTCAATCAATTATTCAAGATGACCGCTCAGCGCTATATTGAATATTTTTTTAAATAGAAAGGAGGGCACCACATTTGGAAGATATCATTGGGTAGAATACTTACCTACAATTTCAGAAAATATGGCGTTAGTGTTGAGTATTGAAGAGCAGGAATACTAAAACTGATGTCATTTTATTAAGGATTATCAATTTTTTCTTAAATCATAGATATGCATTTCTATGAATTTTTTTTTCATTTTGTTTATACCAGTTCAGCAATGTTGCTATGCATGGTAATGTTCAGTGATATGTGTCACATAATACCGCACTAGCGAGGTCCTAAATACCTCTGTCAATAATGTTTATAACAGTTAAAATAGGATGGCACCATGAGGCACTGTGCGCACTACAATTATGAGGGGACCGATTACCGAGGTTGATTTATTTAGTCACTGTCACTTGTTAAAAGGTCTACTGGTAATTTCCTTTTTAATCTTGTGTGCAGTGATCTTGAGCCCATTTGATAAAATATTGAGCCACTACATTTGTCTATGTTGTTATAAAACTTTTTGGATGTTTTCGTGATGAATTCTTGTATTGTGGGAATATCCGTTTCTCGGTTTCTATGAATGAGATCTTTCAAATGAGGTTTCACATAACCCCTTTTGCAATAAAAATTTTAATATTGAATTTGTTTTTTCAACTTTTTCTTCTAAATCCCTTCCCGCCGAATTATACCCTCCGAAAAAGGGACTTAAAATCAAATTTTTGTCATTTTATTGAAAACTGGAATACGACATTACAACGAAAATTTGGAAAAACGCTCTACCAATAGCAAACTTATTTATGAAATGTTTTTTTTTATTTTTGCGTATGAAAAAATTTTATTCTGAAAAAATATGTTTTGAAAAGTTTGCTTTATTTCAAAACTTTTTTAGTTCTTTTAGCTTTATCGTGTAGCTAATATTTTTTTTTGTAAATAATAAAATAAATTGTGATGCAAAGCATTTTGCCTGATTTTGCTAAATAACTGTGCCGTGCATCACAATAGTTATTTATATACCAAACGCGTAAAGGCGTAAGAAAGCGTTTATGGCCCGTTGCGTGAAAATTAGAATCTAAAGAGTAGCCGTGGGATCTAACACGATAAGGACCATAGACGTCAGTTATGCACGAGGTGCATACAACATTTTATGTACAGACCAGAATATTGGCAATTAAAACCAGATATATATTTTTTATAAATTTTGGCAACCTACGATGTCACTAATTGTCACTGATTCTCAAACTGACAAAGAAGATACTAAGCGGGATGGACCTTGGCCTGTAAAGTGACACAACGCTCTCAAAAGCAGAGTATAAATAATGAAGCATTCCACCAGGTCGCGCACGAAGTGTTTTATGCTCACACAAAAAATATGAGTTTGACAAGAATACCAAAGGAGCTGAAAAATCTTTTGAATGAATCGGATTTCTAGTGCATATTTTTTGTAACATCAAATTCTTGTCCATTAAAAAGTTATATATAACCACCCTCGTTAGGGCGACCAAACTTGGCGGGAAAGGATTTATAATAAAAATTTTATATGCAAACGTCCTCTATAAGTCCCAGAAGTTTGTCGATCGGATTACAGAACACCCTGTATAAAATGGCTGGGGCACACAATACAAAGCAGTGAAAAAAGGCAATGGAGTAAAGTTACAAGGGATATAAAAACTATGGATATTGATCATTGAAAATGCAAATAGAAAGCTTAAAGGAGTCGAGTGATGATAGTTTTAAAGGAATTGGGCCATCTCAATGATGAACCCACAAAACTTCATAAAAGGCTGAATTCAGATGGACTATATGGTTTCATAAAAAAAAATAAAGTTACAAGATATATAATAATACTCGTAAAAGGCAATTAATTTCAAGTCGGAATTTGCAAGCGCTCCTCCTGGAAGCGTTCTTTATCAATTATTTATGGGTGTGGATTAATGATTAATCACCATATCTCCTCTATCGTTTCTTTGCTATAGTTTCTTGTGTTACTTAGTACACACACACTAAACATACAAAGCAAAAACAAATTGATCAGTGGATCTTTCTGAACGTAGAATAGCATATAAAAAATTATTGGTAAAATTATGTAACAATCTGGACGCTTCTATTCAGTACGGCCATGACTGTACTTTCAATAAGTTAATGGTATTCAACTCGTTAGGTATAGAACATTGCAGTGGCGGCTGCTCCTTAGGGGCGCTAGCCTCCCAGGTGTCAACAGCCCACCAGTCATTAGAAAAAAGTAACTATTCTATAATTGAAAGTATATTTTATCATCTATTCCACCTTTGTACTACAACAATATTTAAATAATGAAATATGTAAAACAATATCCCAAAAGTATGTCAGCATAACACGATTTATGGCTTCAACATACTCACGCGTGTCTGCAACAAGCGGCTGGCAGCTGTTGAGGGCGATCCAAAATTTTGCTCCAAACTTATATGGCATTACGGATAAAACGCCGACGCTGCAGAATTCAGCACAACTGACTGTATCGCCATTTCAATTGACAATAGGCTGGAAACCCCAGTCATCTTGAGTAGCTACAAATATGGCACGCTCCAAAATGCAATTCGATCTGCGAGTTGAACCACTGCCGCGTCATAGTACTAACGCCTTGGAAATATTGCAAGCTTTGCCATTGAAAATAAACTGCAATGTACAAGGTGAATTTAAGAATTGATACATGCTCTTGCATCGTGTTCGGTAATACTGGTTGCAGTTGTTGCAGCGCGATCGCTTATGTGCAGTGATTTCGGTTTCGTACAGGTTTTATTAACGAATGGCAGAGAATAGCGTAAATCGTATAATCAATATTAATTTTAAAAACCTAACTTTAGCTGAACAGGTTAATATAAAGCAATCTACGACGGCCTGCACCGGTTTTGAATCTCAACCAACAATATAAAGCTGGGACTCGTAATTATACAAGACATGTTTCTATTAACGTGTAGTTA
>OW679202.1:121035355-121112834 GCA_940337035.1 Agriotes lineatus
TAATTTGCCCCAGTGGGACGCCAGGGCAAATTAGGATGTTGTTGGCATATATATAATACACATATATTGCTGGTAGGGCCTGGAAACTTCAGAAAACATTACGGCGCGGACATAGTCTCACTTCGAGTATAACGCCTCTCGCGCGCATGCATGAGAATTCGAACTCCGCCTTTAGAAGCGAATTTTAAACTTGACCACTTCCCCATTGGGCGGACGCCTCCGCCGGGCTTGCGCAAAGCTCACCGTATACATGAAGGAGTTGGTTGTGTGTCTCACTTCATCGGTGAGTTTCCCACTCATAGCCGCTAGCAATATAGTAAGTATTAGATATATGGTTGTTGGTATAGCAGCCGTTAATTAATACACCGTGCCGACCAATTATAAAAAGGAGGTGGAGTTTAGTAATGGCGCCGAATTCAAAAAAAGATATGCGTATAAGGCCCGGTATTACAATATCAGCTTAAACTGGAGATTGACAGTTAAACTGCAGATTTCGTGAATACTGCGTATTACAATCTTCAGTTTTCAGACAGCGACGCTTAAACTTCCAGTAAACTTAAACGTCCGATCGGTACAGTTTAAACCGCAGTTTACATCAACCTGGCATATTCTAACCTGACAAATCGGGTATTGTTGACAAAACGCGAAAGAATGGAAGACGTATTCGAGATATTTGAAGATTTATTATCCGATGACGAGATGTAATTAATGTAGTAGAAATGCCACGTCAACGAAAAATATTTAGAGAGGTTAAATCATTTTGAATTGTGGAATGATATGGAATTTATTAATAGATTTCGAATATCCAAAAACAGTGTCCAACAAGTATTAAATGATTTAGAACATCTTATAGCATTTCCCACTGATAGGTACCTTGGTTATTTTATATAAGGCTAAACTACAGAATCTGGGGCACATTTCCCTTCTTTTATTTACTTCCTTTGTAAATTTAGTTATGGTTACTGGAGAAAGATGGTTAATAAATATTAACAATATAAGAGGAATGTGCTCTTATTTCAAACAACCACAAATATAACACATCCGCTAATACATCCAACCGCCAATTGAACGTCGTTTCTCGTTTGACAGAAAATAAATAGATTGGAAGTTAGGCGTTTTGTCGACAGCGCTACCAACGCAAACGATTTCACGGTAAACTTAACCAGCAGCCTGAAACAGATTGTAATACGCTAACGAAATAACCTACAGTTTAAACTTCCAGTAAAGTTTAACTTTACCTTCAGTTTTACTGTGCATTGTAATACCGGGCCTAAGAGTACACCTACATTTAAATTATGTTGCGTTTGAAAGAAAAATCGGAGAAATGATCAAAGAGCTCTTAAAACTTATAAAGCTAAAATATAAAATACATAAAAATTATACATTTAATATAAAAACATATATGTATATGTATAATCTGTAACTTCATTTACCTTGCGGTGTAGAGGCTGGTGCTTTATGCGCTGGCATCTGGCGGTACAATGCTCAAGTTGCCCCGGATTCGGGATACAGAGTTGGAGATCGCCTTTGGTGCTTGCGCAGCAACCATTGTGTGAGTTGTGTGTCTTGGTGATGTGTTCACCTTGTTACTCTATCTCTTAGGTCTGTGGTTCTGAGTAGAGCACAGTTAATTTGGTGCCCAACTGTGAATGGTCTCACTGAGCCCGATTCTAATCGCCAAGGATACGGAAAATTCCGACCCCAGCGGGATTCGAACCGAGGACTTGCTTAATGCAAGCCTGGCGCTTCAAAACCTATATGTATGTATGTATGTAAAATCTGTAACCATATAAAAAATGATAATTGAAGTTACTTAGTGCGTTCCGTTATCACTGTAATACATACCACAAATTATTAATTCATTGATTACCAATTTTATCAATGTAAGCATTCACATGCTTCCTGTATGTTAATTCATTAATGCTCATGGGAATACATTTCAGTTTCTAAGGGGAATCCTCTAATTATTTAGAATGTTATGACGTCATTTTGTCTGTTTAAGTTTTTATGATTATCACAAATGCGAATCTATTTAACAATATGTATTGGATGTTCAATTTGTCAGAATTCAGTTTAAAAGATAAACTTATTTTAGTGTAAATTTTCTTTTATTTGTAGTTTATGGGAAGACAAAGCTATCATTTAACTGAAATTTTAGATTTTCCCGTGCAGACATACTAAATTAAATTTTAACATTAACAATTAAACTTGTATATTTACCCAATTTTAACCTCTTGTTATCAATTTTAAAATATTGGAATATGAAACCCTATTAATATAAAATCTGAACAGTGTCAATCATCCTAAGAAAATAGATATAAAATTTAGGAAACTTGAAATGTTAACAGTGAAACGCTTGTGGAATAATTTGGATAAGCACTACATTGGTAATGTTTACAAAATGTACGAGGACAACACTGGAAGCTAGGCAACCCAAAAGACGTCTAAGCACGATAATCTATAATATAATTTTCCTTAATGTGTGTCTGTGGCACAAAATAAAATGTCACGTTCCGGCTTCACAGATGTTTATATTTGTTTAGGTTTTGTTTTTCTTATCTTAGCGCTCGGCTCGGAGCTTGACCTTTCGCGCATCCTATTTCACGTGCGCGTAGCGCGCAATTTGCTTGTACTGTTACAATATTCCAACCAAATATTGAAATCTATTTCAAATCAAGTAAGTACAGTCGGCGCCTTAGAAATCGGGAACGTAATATGTTGTGCTGTAATGTTTGATTCATCATTATTTTTTTTTGTATTATTGGAATTTTACTATCAAGCAAAAGACGCGACATTTGAAAGATTATATAACAATCAAAACCATAACAACTGCAAAAACCCAGTTTATACACTTAAAAATATGTACGGCTATCGCCTTAAAAATTTGGTACACCAAAAAATTTTTCCCTTTGTGAATACGACTGAAATAACATAAGTTACGTCCACAATTTTTAAATTCAAGTCACTAGATTTTCGACCTTGTACCAGATTTTTAAGGCGATAGCCGTATAGTCGAGTCAATAAAGCCTAAAAATCGACCAAACTTCTTAATTCTCAGTAACAGCTCCGATTTTGATAATTTTTTTTGAAAAATGTGTGTTTTTTAATATTATTCAAAATCAGAAACATCCCAATTTCAGGAAATAATTTTTTATATTGTTTAAACAATAAAAACTGAATTTATGGGAAAAATTATTTTTAAAATTTGTTTTCGCAGTATTTGTGAAAATATTAATTGTTTTTATTGAAAATTCATTATCAACAATGTCTCCCGCACTGGTGGTTAACATGTATTTATATTGTTTAAACAATAATAGCAACATTTACGTAAAAAATTGATTTTTTAAATGTCTTTTCGTAATATTTACAAGAAAGTGAAGAGTTTTTATTGAAAATTTAGTATAAATAATATTTTAGACAATTTAAAATAATAATTATTTATATTGTTTAAACAAATGATAACAACATTTATATAAAAAAAATTTTCGACATATTTATAGAAAAGTGAACTGTTTCTATTAAAATCTTACGGAAAGATATATTTATTTAAATCAGAGTCAGTAATTATTTATATTATTTAAATAACAATTACAATGATATTACTAATTTGCCGAATTTGAAAGAAATTTTAAAGATTCTGCGATATTTTACAATTTTAATTACACTGAAATGGAAAATAATGAAATATTTATCAAATTAGTGAATTTCTTTGAAAAAAAATTATTCTCCTTGAAGAAAGAGGTAACACTTGTAAACTTTGGATTACATATTTTCGTATGATATCTCTTGTCAAGGATTTTATAGCTGCTGAGAAAATGGGAGACTGGAATTTACATTTGAGAACTGTCGAGTTAATGATTCCATTTTTTTCTCGCTGCAAGGCATTTTCCTTATGCAAAATCAAGTGAAATTTATTTGCAAAAAATGCGTCAATTAGAAGACCAATTAGATCCGGTCGATTTTGAAAAATTTAAACAAAATCGCAGCGCCAGAAGGTCAGATGTTTATTTCTCAAAAATATCGACAGATCAGACAATAGAGCAGACACTAATGAAATCCATGAAGGTGGATGGGGGACCGTTTAGACGTGGAGCAACTCCAAGTGTAGTTTTCAAATAGATCTAATCAGCGATATTTTCAACGGCTGTAGTCGAAGGAATGGAAGAATTTTGTGAAGTGTCATTTACATCATCATTTCAACATGTTGACGCCAGCGATAGTAGGATAAATGAAGATTGTACAGCTGTACATAAAATTATAGAATTTTTTACAATTCACAATCCATTTCCCGATGTACAACAAGTTATGGGAATTTCTACAGGAATTGTAGGTGATGATACCATAGATTGTAACAGTAAAGTTAAAGTGAATAATAATGAAATTGCCGTCGATCCAAATTTAATTTTTCAACGAATATGTTTGTAGTTATGTTGCACTACTTCAATGAAAAGTCTTCTGCTTTGCTAATGAACACTTTATTCTTGTGTCATAACTAAATACAAAAACATGTAGGATACTTAACCAAACCACGATGTGAACTGCACGCTCTGCGACCGGTAACTGTCTAGCGTCATTTTTCGTGCGCGTGAACCAACAGCGCCGCTTCGCCGGAAACGAGGTTTAACTGTTGCGCGCAAACTTGGATACGCACTGCCGCTACATCACCCCCTTCCCAATGACGTAGTCATGAATCCGTAAACTGGAAACGTACGGGGAGAGTGATGGTGCGACCGGATCTGATTGTTGTGGAACGGAGGTTTTGCGGTTGGAGAGTTTTCTCGTTTTTTTCGTAAAAACAGGGTTTTAAGCGATCCATGGAGATGTTGACAGGCTTTCCTTTAATTTGTATAGTGTACACCTTGCCTTTGCGGTCCAGGACTTCGTATGGACCTGTGTACGGGGGCTGTAATGATTTTCGCACGCTATCATCCCGCAAGAAGACATGTGTGCATGTCGGTAATTCGGAAGGCACGAAAACTGCTGCTTGGCCGTGGTGTGAAGTTGTAGGGCGCATTTGCCGGATGGTTTGACGAATTAGTTCCGGGAAGGATGCTGGGTCTACATTATTAGTCGGCTGATCTATAAAAAATTCACCTGGAATCCGCAAAGGCGTACCGTATAGCAATTCAGCAGGCGAACAATTTAAATCTTCCTTGTAAGTGGTGCGAAGGCTTAATAAAATTACTGGCAATACTTCTGACCATCTGTCTGTCTCGTGGCACATTATTGCTGTTTTTAATGTACGGTGCCAACGTTCTAATATGCCGTTTGTTTGTGGTCTATATGGCGTACAGCGGGCGCGCTCGGTGCCAATTAGCTTGGTTAGAGAGCTCATAAGTGCTGACTCAAATTGTCGACCTTGGTCCGTTGTAACAGAACGTGGGGAACCAAAACGGGAGACCCATGTGCTGA
The DNA here is from genome assembly GCA_940337035.1 of Agriotes lineatus. NCBI lineage: Eukaryota > Metazoa > Arthropoda > Insecta > Coleoptera > Elateridae > Agriotes > Agriotes lineatus. The sequence continues at coordinate 121,040,768 of OW679202.1, forward strand.
AAAATGCATCTGCTACTGTTTCAGCTGTAATATCCTGTAGTGGGGTTGCTTCGGGCCACCTCGAAAAACGGTCTATCATGGTAAGACAGTAGCGGTTTCCTTGTGAAGGCGGAAGTGGACCTATTAAGTCTAAATGCACATGCGCGAATCGTTCTGCTGGAACAGGAAATGTTTGTTGCACACTTTTTGTATGTTTCAGTATTTTCGCTTTCTGACATGGTAAGCAAGTTCGTACCCACTTGGCAATATGATTATTCATCAATGGCCATACGTATCTGCTTCTGATAAAACCAGACGTTGATCGTATACCTGGGTGCGACAGATTGTGACACCTATCGAAAATGCGTTTACGCAAGCTGTTTGGCACATATGGACGTATTCTATTCATCGATGTATCACACCGAATTTGTACGGTTTCTCCTGGCGGTGTAAACTTACTCATTTTGAGGGAAGTCGTGTTTAGGTGTTGCAGTTCTTCGTCTTGTTCTTGCTCTGCTGCTAGTTCAGATGCTGTAACTATCGTGGGCAAGTTAATGGCGGCAATACGTGAAAGCGTATCCTGGATAACGTTTTGAGAACCTGCAATATGAACAATGTTCGTTGTGAACTGCCCTATAAAATCTAACTGTCGAAGTTGCCTGGGAGCTGCCTTCTCGGCTTTTTGCTGAAAAGCGTAAGTGAGCGGCTTGTGATCGGTTCTTACAACTAAAGGTCGTCCCTCGATCATAAAGCGGAAGTACTTGATGCCTTCGTAAATTGCAAGCAACTCCCTATCATACGCACTATAGTTGCGTTGTGCTTTATTTAATTTTTTTGAAAAGAATCCTAGCGGTTGCCACACATCATTACTTTTCTGCTCCAGAACGCCACCTACGGCGAAGTCGCTAGCGTCCACCATGAGTGAGAGGGGTGCATCTTCGATGGGGTAAACCAGTAGCGTCGCGTCAGCTAATTGCTCTTTGCATGCCTCGAACGCTGCTGTCGCTTCCGGGGTCCAAACAATGGGTCGCTTGTCGTTCTTCTTAGAGTCGCGCAGGTATTCATTAAGCGGGGCTTGTATTTTAGCAGCGTTCTTAGTGAATTTCCGGTAAAAATTGATTGTTCCTAGAAATCTGCGTAATTCACGTACTGTTTCTGGCTTTTGATATTGTTGAATAGCTCGAACACGCTCCGGAAGTGGTTTAATTCCGTCGGCTGAGATTAGGTATCCGAGGTATTCTACTTCTTCCGCGTTAAATACGCACTTTGCGACATTTATTGAGACACCGAACTCGCGTAAACGTTCGAAAACCGTTCGCAAATGTTTTTGATGTTCGTCTATATTGCTCGATAAAATTAAGATGTCGTCTATATATACATGACAAAATGGAAGTCCTTGTAAAACTGTATGCATAAATCTTTGGAATGATTGCGCTGCGTTACAAAGTCCAAAAGTCATTACTGTAAACTCAAATAAACCGAAAGGCGTTATAACCGCGGTTTTCGGAATGTCCTCCTCGGCTATGGGGATTTGGTGATATGCACGCACTAAATCAAGTTTCGAAAATATTTTCTTGGCATCCAATGAATGTGTGAAATCGTGAATATGCGGAATCGGATACTTGTCAGGAATTGTGATTGAGTTTAAACGGCGGTAATCACCACAAGGTCGCCAACTTCCAGGTTCCTTTTTTTGAACTAAATGAAGCGGGCTTGCCCAAGGGCTATTCGATGGCCTACATATTTCTTGTTCCAGCATATACTCGAACTCGGCTTTGGCTGCTTTGAGCTTTTCAGGGGGAAGACGGCGAGGTCGTTGCGCAATAGGTGGTCCTTTTACTTGTATGCAATGGTGTATATCTTGACGTATTTGTGTTGGTGTCGGATTTGGCCTCGTTACTTCCGGGAATTCGGAAATAAAGGGATGCGGGGCGGTGTGCTTATTTACAGTTGATATATGCGTGTGATTGCTTGTTGGCGTTAAATGGGCATCAACAAATAAATTCGTAACAGTATCAAGTAAACGGCGATTTTTTAAATCTACTAATAAACCGTGGTGTTTGAGAAAGTCTGCTCCTATTATAGGTCGCGTAACACGCGCAACATAAAAGTGCCATTTGTATGGCCGACGTAAACCTAAATTTAAACAGTAAAGCTTAGTACCGAAAGTGTCTATGGAGGAACCATTCGCGGCGTATAAGCGAAAATCAGATGTCACTCGATGTGCGTTTTTGGCTGCAGGAATGACAGAGACGTCAGCGCCGGTGTCGATGAGGAAGCGAAGGCCTGTTCGAGCCTGTTGACTTGTCGGTAATAAAAAGACGATTGCTAATGATATCTTGTCCGTCGTTGACCGTCTCAACCAGCGACGGAGGACCTAGTTTTCCGGTTGGGGGACGTAGCTGCAGGGCTTTGTGCACTTGACAGCTTTGTTGCCGAACCTGCGATGATAAAAACATACACCTTCTTGGGATTGGCTTGAACGGGAGCGAGAGCGCGAGCGGCTTCGAAAAGGTCGGCGCGGTTCACGAGACATCTCCTCGACAAGTTTGGTTAGCGCCGCCACTTGCTGTTCAAGCGCAGAAATCGACGCCTCCGTTCTGGTTGGTCCTGCTGACGCCGCGACGCTGGATGCAGCGTGGCAATGCCCAACGGATGTAGTTGGCGTGGGTGCAGTTGGTACTGTCGGTGGCGCCACCTGTGGTGCTGAGGGTGTAGTTATGGCAGCTATGTTGGGGGCGCTCACGAGACTGACTTCCGTTATCTTGTCAGCTATGGCAGCCATTTTGTCCAAAGAAACTGCATCGCTTGCACATAAAATTAACTGTACCGCCGCGGGGAGTCTTTGCAACCATAAAGTCCGTAGTAATTCGTCACTTAGTTTTCCGCGGGCTAAAACTTTCATCTCGCGTAGCAATTGCGAGGGGGTTCTATCACCTAATTCAATGTCCGTTAGCACTGCACGTAATTGTTTTTGTTCGGAGTCTGTAAACCTATTTATGAGTTCTGTTTTCAAAGTTTCATATTTGTTTGTTTGCGGGGGAGCCGTTACAATGTCCGACACTTGTTGTAGTACCGCACTGTTTAAGGAGCTAATTATCGTAAAGTACTTACTTTGGTCTGAGCGTACGTGATAAGCGTGGAACTGTGCTTCTACTTGCGCGAACCAGAGAGCAGGATTCACGTGCCAGAAAGGTGGTAGCTTTACTTGCCGCATTTCGTCAACATGTGGAGCACCTCCGGTGGTTGTGGACTGCTGCGGAGCACCTCCCGTGTTTGTTGATTGATCTTGCTGCGCGTCTGCGAAATTTTCAGTATCCAAATCGACCGGCATGGTTGAAATAGCACCTGCTCACTAAAAACACTATATTCTGTTTCTATTAGGGTCACCACTGTAGTTATGTTGCACTACTTCAATGAAAAGACTTCTGCTTTGCTAATGAACACTTTATTCTTGTGTCATAACTAAATACAAAAACATGTAGGATACTTAACCAAACCACGATGTGAACTGCACGCTCTGCGACCGGTAACTGTCTAGCGTCATTTTTCGTGCGCGTGAACCAACAGCGCCGCTTCGCCGGAAACGAGGTTTAACTGTTGCGCGCAAACTTGGATACGCACTGCCGCTACAAACGTTTACAAAAAAAAGAAATGGATATGTTGATGTGTTACCTACAGTAAATTCCCTGTTTTATTTTTTATGTGTTCTGTTTTATTGTGAAGAAATGGACAAAACCTGTTCAAAATTAGGATTTAAAGATCTCAAAAATTTACATCAGCGGGTAAAAACACTAACTTTCTGCACGTTATATGAATTGTTCTACAGAATTTGTTTTATTGGGATCTGTAAATATTGCAGTTCAGTTAAATTCAGTTTATAGACAAAATATACTCAAACATTATGAACATGTGACTAAAAATAGGTACATATTAAAGACAATAATTAATTGCATAAAATTTTGCCGAAAGCTGAAATTAGGACTAAGAGGGCATGATGAAAAAGAGGACTCTGAAAACCGCGGAGTTTTCCGAGAATTAATATTTTTTCTTCAGAATTGAATACAATCCTAAAAGAGCATATAAATAATGCAACTGTTTTTAAAGGTACATCCAAAACTATACAAAATGAAATTCTGGACAGCATGCTTGCAGTGTGTTGTCAGGAAATTCAAGAACAAATTAATGAAAGCGAATTTTTGGCAATTCATTGTGACGAAACAACAGATATTTCAAACCAGTGTCAAATGGTTGTCATACTTAGATATTTACATAATGGAAATATATACAGGGTGAGTCAGTAGTACGGGAAAGCTCGGTTTCGCTTTTGGCAAAATTTTTAAGTCTTTCGTGAAAGATGTACTATTTCCGTTTGCAAAAAATATTTCCCGCAGCAACATGGATTTCATTGTGGCAGATCAGTACACACCAATCTAATTTTATTTCCTAAATATATCTTAGTACGGATGACCGTAAACAGGTTGATGCTGTCTGCAACTAAATTTCGATAAATATTGTGTCATTACTTTCACCAAGAGTATCCACACTTTTGACTTTGATTATCACTTTATTCTCTGCAATAGTTTACTGAAATTGTGTAAGGTGTCAGAAATTAGAGATCTCGACATTATAAAGAGCAGCAACCTACTTTTCCGTTTCCATATAGATTCTATAATTTCTAAATCTTTAAAAATGCTTGAATTGATCATCCGAATTACTAGTAGGCTTACTTCCATTTCTGACCTGAGGTCTCTTTATTTTGTTATCATATACAGCCATTTAACTTTTTCTTCTATGATCAGGAACCACCAATATATTTATTAAGCGAATAGATTAGAACATAAGTTTTTAAAACATCTCTCACTTTCGTGTCATGCATATCAATCTCATGACTCTTGTCCTACTCTTGGCAAAACATTTACATTTTAAACTCTACAAATCGTAGAATAGTGTTTGATCTCATTTTGCTTTTCAAAATCTCCAATCACCCAATTGCTGCCTTCAAATTTTGTCTTTATTGTCACATCTAATTTCGCAAAACGAATTCATCTTTCAATTTGCCCATCCATAGAATTACTAGCCTGTTTAATATTTATCATAACTTAGATCCTTTCGCTAATAACTTAAGCTCATTTAAAACACACATTTTGAACAGCTTAACATGCACATTTTAAGATTAGCCTAGAATAAAATTGTAGTTTAATTTAATCTTGTATTACGATTAGTTAAATGCCATATTTTACTTAGAAATGTAATTTAATTATTTGTGCATCATTAGTGAATGATCTACTGTGTATATCATAATATTTCTATCTTCATAGACTAGACAAAAAAGTATGTTTTCATACGCAATAGTTATAAAATATATCAGGAATTTTTAAAATTCATATTTTTGGTTTCTGAACTGGAACCAAAATTTCATTTTTTTACGTTTCTTAGGTACTGGAATAATATTGAGCATTTTGTCCAATTTAACCGAATATTTATCTACTACGGTTTACGCGATTCTAATGGTTAATGTTGTGACTTGAACACACTATATTTTTGAATATTTCTCCACTCATTTCATAACTTGTTCTAATGAGTTTTACGGCTTTAAAAAACTTTCTCTTATATCATAATAGTTTTAAAAATTTTATAATATCTAACACAAAATTGAATATGTTCAATGTTGGCTAATTTACAGTTTAAAACATCAGTTTTTAAAAACAAGTACTAGTTGGTTACGACCCTCACGGAGAGCTATTTTCACTATATTTTCAGTGATACAAAGGTTCAGATGTTTATTATGAATAACAACAGGGTTATTAGAAAACAAAGTTAATTTAATTCGCCAACTAAAAAGGACTGCAGGTTCCATTGAAAAACACAACTAGTCTAATGGCTACGTGTACATTATAAAAATAGTAAACCAGTAGTAATTCTTTTATTAAGTACAATTTTTAGTACACTCAGTTGTTAGACATTTAATGTACTTGTTCAAATATTACAAAAAACCTACAATAAAAATTATCATGCAACAACAATGAAACAAGAACACAAACGTTTACGAGAATCGCCATTTTGGAAATATTTCAGGAACTAATTGATGAATATATAACGGTATAAAAAGTATACACAAATAAACTGCAACCGACTTATATCGAAATATACTATATTAAATTTAAAAAATATATATTTCATTTTCAAAAGTTATCGTCTAACTGCCGCTTCCACGAGTTTTTGTAACGTATGCATTGGAATATTTTGAAATGTAAGAAGCTTGAACCCCAAAAATTAATCATCCATTTAGCACACCTCTCACTGGCTCAGCGCTGGATGCTAATGGCGGCAGTCGAAGAAAGGTGGAGACGTTACCCTCGGCTAAACAGGCGATTGGTTGTAGTTTTATTATATAGTTTGGAAATATATACATGTATTTAATCTGATTACTTAAATCTAGTGAAATCAGTGACAGACTTCAGCGGCTATGTCCTAAAGAGCAGTGGCAGGCTTCAGCGGCTATGTCCTGAAGAGCAGTGGCAGACTTCAGCGGAAATGTCCTGAAAAGCAGTGGAAGGCTTCAGCGGCTATGTCCTCAAGAGCAATGGCAGGCTTCAACGGCTATGACCTGAAGAGAAGTGGCAGACTTCAGCGGCTATGTCCTCAAGAGCAATGGCAGGCTTCAGTGGCTATATCCTAAAGAGTAGTGGAAGGCTTCAGCGGCTATGTCCTAAAGAGAAGTGGCAGGCTTCAGCGGCTATGTCCTGAAAAGCAGTAACAGGCTTCAGCGGCTATGTCCTGTACAGCAGTGGCAGACTTCAGCGGCTACGTCCTGAAGAGCAGTAGCAGACTTCAGCGGATATGTCCTCAAGAGCAATGGCAAGCTTTAGCGGCTATGTCCTAAAGGGCAGTAGCAAGTTTCAGCGGCTATGTCCTGAAGAGCAGTGGCAAGTTTTAGCGGCTATGTCCTGAATAGCAGTGGCAGACTTCAGCGGCTATGTCCTGAAGAGCAGTGGCAGGATTCCACGGCTATGTCCTGAAGAGCAGTGGCAGACTTCAGCGGCTATATCCTAAAGAGCAGTGGCAGAATCCAGCGGCTATGTCCTGAAGAGCAGTGTCAGGCTTCAGAGGCTATGTCCTCAAGAGCAATGGCAGGCTTCAGCTGCTATGTCCTAAAGAGCAGTGGCAGCATTCAGCGGCTATGTCCTAAAGAGCAGTGGCAGACTTCAGCGGTTTTGCCCTGAAGAGGAGTGGCAGGCTACAACGGCTATGCCCTGAAGAGCAGTGGCTGGCTTCAGGAGCTATGTCCGCAAGAGCAATAACAGGCTTCAGCGGCTATGTCTTCTAAAGCAGTGGCAGGCTTCAGCGGCTATGTCCTGAAGAGCAGTGGCACGCTGCAGCGGTTATGTCCTGAAGAGGAGTGGCAGGCTTCAACGGCTATGTCCTGAAGAGCAGTGGCAGGCTTCAGCGGCTATGTCCTATAGAGCAGTGGTAGGCTTCAGCGGCTAAGTCCTGGAGAGTAGTGGCAGGCTTCAGCGGCTATGCCCTAAAGAGCAGTGGCACGCTTCAGCGGTTATGTCCTGAAGAGGAGTGGCAGGCTTCAACGGCTATGTCCTCAAAAGCAATGGCAGGTTTCAGCAGCTATGCCCTGAAAAGCAGTGGCAGGCTTTAGCGGCTATGTCCTATAGAGCAGTGGCAGGCTTCAGCGGCTAAGTCCTGGAGAGTAGTGGCAGGCTTCAGCGGCTATGCCCTAAAGAGCAGTGGCACGCTTCAGCGGTTATGTCCTGAAGAGGAGTGGCAGGCTTCAACGGCTATGTCCTGAAGAGCAGTGGCAGGCTTCAGCGGCTATGTTCTATAGAGCAGTGGCAGGCTTCAGCGGCTTTGTCCTGAAGAGCAGTGGCACGCTTCAGCGGTTATGTTCTGAAGAGGACTGGCAGGCTTCAACGGCTATGTCCTCAAGAGCAGTGGCAGACTTCAGCGGTTATGTCCTGAAGAGGAGTGGCAGGCTTCAACGGCTATGTCCTGAAGAGCAATGGCAGGCTTCAGCGGTTATGTCCTGAAGAGGAGTGGCACGCTTCAGCGGTTATGTCCTGAAGAGGACTGGCAGGCTTCAACGGCTATGTCCTGAAGAGCAATGGCAGGCTTCAGCGGCTATGCCCTAAAGAGCAGTGGTACGCTTCAGCGGTTATGTCCTGAAGAGGAGTGGCAGGCTTCAACGGCTATGTCCTCAAAAGCAACGGCAGGTTTCAGCAGCTATGCCCTGAAAAGCAGTGGCAGGCTTCAGCGGCTATGTCCTATAGAGCAGTGGCAGGCTTCAGCGGCTAAGTCCTGGAGAGTAGTGGCAGGCTTCAGCGGCTATGCTCTAAAGAGCAGTGGCACGCTTCAGCGGTTATGTCCTGAAGAGGAGTGGCAGGCTTCAACGGCTATGTCCTGAAGAGCAGTGGCAGGCTTCAGCGGCTATGTTCTATAGAGCAGTGGCAGGCTTCATTGGCTTTGTCCTGAAGAGCAGTGGCACGCTTCAGCGGTTATGTCCTGAAGAGGAGTGGCAGGCTTCAACGGCTTTGTCCTGAAGAGCAATGGCAGGCTTCAGCGGCTATGTTCTATAGAGCAGTGGCAGGCTTCAGCGGCTTTGTCCTGAAGAGCAGTGGCACGCTTCAGCGGTTATGTCCTGAAGAGGACTGGCTATGTCCTGAAGAGCAGTGGCAGGCTTCAGCGGCTATGTCCTCAAGAGCAGTGGCAGACTTCAGCGGCTATGCCCTAAAGAGCAGTGGCACGCTTCAGCGGTTATGTCCTGAAGAGGAGTGGCAGGCTTCAACGGCTATGTCCTGAAGAGCAATGGCAGGCTTCAGCGGCTATGTTCTATAGAGCAGTGGCAGGCTTCAGCGGCTTTGTCCTGAAGAGCAGTGGCACGCTTCAGCGGTTATGTTCTGAAGAGGACTGGCAGGCTTCAACGGCTATGTCCTCAAGAGCAGTGGCAGACTTCAGCGGCTATGCCCTAAAGAGCAGTGGCACGCTTCAGCGGTTATGTCCTGAAGAGGAGTGGCAGGCTTCAACGGCTATGTCCTGAAGAGCAATGGCAGGCTTCAGCGGCTATGTTCTATAGAGCAGTGGCAGGCTTCAGCGGCTTTGTCCTGAAGAGCAGTGGCACGCTTCAGCGGTTATGTCCTGAAGAGGACTGGCTATGTCCTGAAGAGCAGTGGCAGGCTTCAACGGCTATGTCCTATAGAGCAGTGGCAGGCTTCAGCGGATATGTCCTGAAAAGCAGTGGAAGGCTTCAGCGGCTATGTCCTCAAGAGCAATGGCAGGCTTCAACGGCTATGACCTGAAGAGAAGTGGCAGACTTCAGCGGCTATGTCCTCAAGAGCAATGGCAGGCTTCAGTGGCTATTTCCTAAAGAGTAGTGGAAGGCTTCAGCGGCTATGTCCTAAAGAGAAGTGGCAGGCTTCAGCGGCTATGTCCTGAAAAGCAGTAACAGGCTTCAGCGGCTATGTCCTGTACAGCAGTGGCAGACCTCAGCGGCTACGTCCTGAAGAGCAGTGGCAGGCTTCAGCGGCTATGTCCTGAAGAGCAGTAGCAGACTTCAGCGGATATGTCCTCAAGAGCAATGGCAAGCTTTAGCGGCTATGTCCTAAAGGGCAGTAGCAAGTTTCAGCGGCTATGTCCTGAAGAGCAGTGGCAAGTTTCAGCGGCTATGTCCTGAAGAGCAGTAGCAGACTTCAGCGGATATGTCCTGAATAGCAGTGGCAGACTTCAGCGGCTATGGCCTGAAGAGCAGTGGCAGGATTCCGCGGCTTTGTCCTGAAGAGCAGTGGCAGACTTCAGCGGCTATATCCTAAAGAGCAGTGGCAGAATCCAGCGGCTATGTCCTGAAGAGCAGTGTCAGGCTTCAGAGGCTATGTCCTCAAGAGCAATGGCAGGCTTCAGCTGCTATGTCCTAAAGAGCAGTGGCAGCCTTCAGCGGCTATGTCCTGAAGAGCAGTGGCAGACTTCAGCGGTTCTGCCCTGAAGAGGAGTGGCAGGCTACAACGGCTATGCCCTGAAGAGCAGTGGCTGGCTTCAGGAGCTATGTCCGCAAGAGCAATAACAGGCTTCAGCGGCTATGTCTTCTAAAGCAGTGGCAGGCTTCAGCGGCTATGTCCTGAAGAGCAGTGGCACGCTGCAGCGGTTATGTCCTGAAGAGGAGTGGCAGGCTTCAACGGCTATGTCCTGAAGAGCAGTGGCAGGCTTCAGCGGCTATGTCCTATAGAGCAGTGGTAGGCTTCAGCGGCTAAGTCCTGGAGAGTAGTGGCAGGCTTCAGCGGCTATGCCCTAAAGAGCAGTGGCACGCTTCAGCGGTTATGTCCTGAAGAGGAGTGGCAGGCTTCAACGGCTATGTCCTCAAAAGCAATGGCAGGTTTCAGCAGCTATGCCCTGAAAAGCAGTGGCAGGCTTCAGCGGCTATGTCCTATAGAGCAGTGGCAGGCTTCAGCGGCTAAGTCCTGGAGAGTAGTGGCAGGCTTCAGCGGCTATGCCCTAAAGAGCAGTGGCACGCTTCAGCGGTTATGTCCTGAAGAGGAGTGGCAGGCTTCAACGGCTATGTCCTGAAGAGCAGTGGCAGGCTTCAGCGGCTATGTTCTATAGAGCAGTGGCAGGCTTCAGCGGCTATGCCCTAAAGAGCAGTGGCACGCTTCAGCGGTTATGTCCTGAAGAGGAGTGGCAGGCTTCAACGGCTATGTCCTGAAGAGCAGTGGCATGCTTTAGCGGTTATGTTCTGAAGAGGACTGGCAGGCTTCAACGGCTATGTCCTCAAGAGCAGTGGCAGACTTCAGCGGCTATGCCCTAAAGAGTAGTGGCACGCTTCAGCGGTTATGTCCTGAAGAGGAGTGGCAGGCTTCAACGGCTATGTCCTGAAGAGCAATGGCACGCTTCAGCGGCTATGTTCTATAGAGCAGTGGCAGGCTTCAGCGGCTTTGTCCTGAAGAGCAGTGGCACGCTTCAGCGGTTATGTCCTGAAGAGGACTGGCTATGTCCTGAAGAGCAGTGGCAGGCTTCAGCGGCTATGTCCTATAGAGCAGTGGCAGGCTTCAGCTGCTAAGTTCTGAAGAGTAGTGGCAGGCTTCAGCGGTTATGTCCTCAAGAGCAGTGGCAAGCTTCAGCAGCTATGTTCTGAAGAGATGTGGCTGCTGGGAGGTCCTGGATCTGGCTGCCCCTAGAGATGGCTGCTGGTAGGTTGTTCAACCCGCCGTGGCAGAGTAATCTCCTCTGGCCCTCGTTATTCTATTTAAGGGGCCCAGTTTCGTTGTGACCCAGTCCTTCGATGCTATTTGCCAGTGGGGGTGAAAACACATTTCTGGGGTTGCTGTTTTAGACGACGGCGAAACCGCAATTCTAATTAATTAGGGCGTCCAATTGGCGGTTTGATTTCACTAGACTGGCTTGCTGACAATTAAACACACGTTTTGATATCAAACAGGATTGGTTTAGTTTGATATGTCCCGGCACTTTTTGGGCCCTTGTAGTTCCCAGGGTGATATAATTTTGGGTGTGTTTTAAACCGCGCTGCAGCGGTTCGTCCGGGGGGCGCTTAATCTTTAATTCGTGCGCGCTCTTCGCCTGTAAACGTTTGGACATGTTTTCATTCGATTGACTACGCCGTTAGCTGTCTAAAAAGTCTACATATGACCTATTGGGCAGCGAGCTAGATTTTTCTAGCGGCTTTTTGTAAAAGATTTTCATTTGTACGGCATTTCTGATGCGGGAGCGACAGTCTTGCTAACATCTAACTTTTCCAGTAAAAGTTATTGCATGTGCCGATATTATCGAGCGGTCGCGTTCTTTGTGAAAACTTTGGTTTTAAATTCGCAGGCCGAACTTGTATCAATCTTTTTTTCATTAAAGAAGTAGTTAAACATCTAGGTGCATTACTTTGTACGGTTTAAAAAAACCTATATAATATTGTTAAAATATGATGACGATGGCAATCAGAGTTTGACACATTAGATCAACAAGCTGAAATAATAATCTTGTAACAGAATAAAATCTGCTACAAAAGTAGTTTTTGTTAAAATTAAAATTGTTTCCCGAAAATTAGATTTTCTTGAAAATTTCAAAGAACTAAAAATGTTCCAAATGTTTTGATTGTCTCTTACTTATCACCAAATTATTCAACTCTACTTTAATTTAATCGATTTCGTACCTCTTACCGCTTTCTTGATCTTTATAGTGATAAATGATCTGAATAATTCTGCATAAACAAAAGTCAGTTTACTGTGCGTAGTAATTTACAACTCAGAATGACCAAATATAAATTATAAGAAAGTGGCGCCGTTGGGTAAGCACTAGGCTTACATTAAGCAAGTCCTCGGTAACGAATCCCGCGGGGGCGGAATATTTCCGCAGCCTTGGCGATTGGGATCTGGCTCGGTGAGACCATTTACAGTTGGGCACCAAATTAACTGTGCTCTACTCAGAACCACAGACCTAAGAGATAGAGTAACAAGGTCAACACATCACCATGACACACACCTCACACAATGGTTGCTGCGCAATCACCAAAGGCGCGCTCCAACTCTGTATCCCGAATCCGGGGTAAGTTGAGCATTGTACTGCCAGATGCAAGTGCATAAAGCACCAGCCTCTACACCGGAAGGTAAATGAGGTTACAGATTATACATACATACATACATACAATTAAGGTATTTGTGACGTTTTTGCCGTTTTATTAAGTTATACGTAAACGCATTACACATTTTTCAAAAATCTGTAAAGGACTTTACTCATAACTTCCGTCGCAAGTGCAACTTTTGCCACTAAGCATTTTGAAAAATCAAAGGAAACTAAGGGTAAAAATATCTTAACGTTCCTAGTAATACTGAAACAATAAAAGGAAACACTAAATTCAACAAGCTTACTCTTGCCTATAATTTACCCAATGTTTGTTGGATCCTATTTTTATTAAGGGTAAATCCTGAGCTATGTGCAAATTATTACTTTTATCTATTCCCCAGTTAAAGCAGATATAGACAAAATTAAATTTTTTAAGTCGTTCACTCTTCATATATTAGACCAAAATTTTCACGGATCCTTGCCAGGTAGACATATAATACGCATGCAAAATGTCGTCTTCCTTTAACAAATAGTTTTTGAGTTACACCGACAACAGACAGACAGACAGACGGAATTGTGAAAACCTGTTTTTCGTCAACTAGGAACCCTGAAACGTGAAGATCTGAAGACATTTCGAAAGGTAATTTTTCGTGATTACAATACTTTCTTCGTCTTTTAGACGAGGAAAGTAATAACAAGAGTAAATATTTTCAACTGGTTAACACTTTTAAATAGCCAACTTAGTACGGCGGAAAGCAAAGGTTAGATATTCTGCATAAATAGATACGTAATTGAAGCCATGCATTTATTTATTAATAATAAACATCATAAGGTTTTACTGTATATTTTATTTATACATTACATGTCATTACATAATATTCTTCTAATCGTATTTCCTTTTGTTCTTAAGGTCGTCGGAGTCTTGGTCTTCCTAATCCATATTTTCCATTTTTTATCTCTCGCTAGTTCTTTCATGTTTTTCGTTTTACCGTTACTCCCTATTTTTTCTATTCTTGTTATCGGTGTTTTTCTAGATATGTTCTTTTTCTGCTTGTTCCTACATCTATTATCTCCTTTTATTCATCTAATTGCATCCATTATCAGTGTATGACCGTACCATTCTACGCGTTTCTTTTCCAATATCAGCATTACTGATTTTTATTCTGCATTCCCTTTATTTGTTGTGTCCAACCGTATGCATCCTCTAGTTTGTTTTCTATATACTTACTTCCTTACTTTTCTAACTATTATCTTACTGTATACTTTATATGCTACCAGTAATAGACATACAGCCTTGGAATCAATAATGACTTGTCTCCTTTTTACTTCTATCGTCTAAAAGACGAAAGAAGTACTGTAATCGCGAAAAAAATACCTTTCGAGATTTCTTCAGATCTGCGCGTCTTAAGGTCCCTAGATGACAAAAAACGGTTTTTTAAATTCCCGTGTTTGCCTTTCTGTCTGTTGGTGGAATAATTCAAAACCTACTTGTTCGAGGGGTACGTTATTTTGCATGCGGATTATATGTCTATCTGGCACGAAACCGAAATCTTCGGTGAAATATATATAGGGTGAACACATTAAAAAATACAATTCTGCTTATTTTTGCAGTTTAAGTTTTAGTTAGATAATAGTATATTGTGATACGAGTTTTATAAGAAGCATTTTGTAGCACGCACGGATTTAGAGTACGACGAGCGAAGCGAGGAGTGCCCTAAAAGAGTAAGTGCTACAAAATGCCTTATAAACGAGGTATCATACAGTATTTTATCTACTTTGCCACTTTTTTAAGCAAAAAATGAAAATGTTTAGTATTTTTATTATAGTATCGCAAACGCGTATCGTAATAGCCTCAGTACGAACGCAAAGTACATAAAAGTAATATTTTACATAGATCAGGTTTTGATCCTTGATGAAAAAGGGCATATTTTGGACCCAACATATACAGAAAGAATACCGTAAAAAATAAAATTTCTTTTTCCTTTGATATTTTTAAAAATTTGTAGTTTCAAAACTTCCACTTACGACGGAAGTTCCGTGTGAAGCCCTTTACAGAGTACTTGTCGAGAAAAATGGGACGTTGGTGTTTTTTTTAATTTTTGAACTGAGTATAATAACTTGTATATTGGCTCTTCTTTGGTGAGATATAGAAAATTTTTAAGAATCGTTGATTTTTGAGAAAGCACAAAGTGCAAATTGTTTTAAAAGCAATTGTTAAGTGAAATATATAAACAGAAACCATCAAATTATTTTCCTACTCGCAATGATTTAAAACAACTATTGTCAATATTACTTCCCTTGTCTGAAAGACGAAGAAAGTATTCGAGAAAAAACTCACTTTCCGAGATTTTTTCAGATATTCGCGTTTCGGGGCCTCTAGATGACGAAGAACAGGTTTTCTCAATTTCATCTGTCCGTCTGTCTGTCTGTATGTCTGTCTGTTGGCGGTATAACTCAAAAACCATTTGTTGGAAGAAGACGATATTTTGCATGCATATTATATGTCCACCTAGAATAAAACTGAGAACATTGTGGAGAAACATTTACAGGGCGAGCACCTTAAAATAATAAAATTTTGATTTCTGCTTTAACTGAAAAATAGATAACAGTAATAATTTTCACATAGCACAGGCTATATCATTGGGGAAAATGAGACCTAACAGATACAGGTTAAACATCATAGCTGTCTTTATAACGCAGCAGAAACTCTTACAATTTGAGCACGGTCACGGCTCAGTTGTTCAAGCAGGCGCAAGTGGCGGATCAGTGCGGCGAACTAGAACCTGGGCTCGAAATCTTAGCCTGAAAGCGCGGAGTTCGAATCTCAGCGGACTATATTTTTTAGGAAATTGATATAATTCGAGCGAGGGAAGTTCTATGTAAAATCTTTTACAGATTTGTTTCTTTGTTTGAAAGTAAAATAATTCAATTAATATAAAAGCTACCAGATTTTCATTGTTAATACCTTATATTTGCTGTTTTAATGCTTCTTTAATGTATTCTATTTGATACGAATCGGGCAGATGCAATGAGTGCAATGGATAGCTAATTACATAGAGGCCCTCCCACGCTAAAAATTCGCATTTTTCCTGCACCCGACCTCGATTCCCGCGCCTAAGTTATCGGAAAAACATCATAAACTTTATAGAAGGAACTCGTAGGAATTCTGCAGAATGGCAAGTAGCTGCCAAAGCTAATAAATTATGAAGCTCGGTACAAAGAAGCGACGTCCGGGCTGAATGACAAGCGGCCGCCACATTGAGCCGACTTCGGCGAAATTTGCAATGCGACCCGGACAAAACGGCACCTTTGCTAAGACGCGTTCAAAATTAAACTTAATGAAACAATTAGAAAACGACTGCAAATAGAGCACAATTAAATAAGGGAATTAGATATCAACAAAAATTAGAGAATTATTATTCTCTTTTTTTTTTTGAAGCACTCAAACACGGCAAAGAATCCACGCGCCCAGCTAAGGCCATGAGCAGCGCGTTTGCCTATGTAATTTTAAAAGCAGCTAAAAATTAAGGGCTGCAGAAGTAGACATCAAACTTAGGCATGTCGCGTATCAAAAGATGCCTAAATTAACGGCGAACAATATGCAGGCACGTGTTTGATCCGCGCACATGGGGCCTCCGAGCGCGGCCTAATTTAGCCCGGGGCCGCTTCTGATATAAAGGCAGATAAGGGCTCGCGCGGGCAATTAAAAACGCAATTAGGGCGAGTCGCATATCGAATCGATTGCTCGAATAATTGGACCGCTAATCAAATGGTCCAAAACGCTAGGCCAAGAATTTGCCAAAAACGAAAATATAGCGACACAAAGCCACCACCGCGGCGAGAAACGGGGCGGAGTCCTTTATAAACACGGGTGGGTTTCAGAGAGATTCATTCCATTCTCCGCTTTCGATCTTTCACAGCGATCTCTAACACGCATGCCATTGTGCGAACCAGAGCCTACGGACTTAGAAGAAATTCGGCCACAGCTCCAACAGCCATCTCTAACACGAATGCCATTGTCCGAACTAAAGCCTACGGACTTAAAAGAAATTTGGCCACATAGTCAACAGCGATCTCTGACACGCACCCCCATACTGCGATACAGAGGCCAGAATCCCCGCGCAACGAGGATGACGTAAGCAGTCCGCACCAATCTTGCTCCTTCACCGGCACTTAGGTTAGTCGTCTCGTTGCCGCAGTTGTAGGGATTTTCTTTTATTCACAGGTTACAGGCTATGTTCAACTTGCTGTTTGGGCCGTCCACACCGACCACCACGGAGACAGCGCTCCAGCAAAGGGCTTTAATACCTAGAGGGCCGCCGCGCCAAGGAAGTCGCCGCCTGTCGCCGCCCCCGGACGCCCGACCCCGCCAACACGCCGGGTGCTTGGTTGGCTTACGACGCCGTAACTCCGGACAGTGCCCTCCGCCGGGCACCTTTTCCCAGCAGCCGAAGTACCTGCCGCCCCCGCCGACAGGCTGTGGGATGCCGCCCTCAAGACCGCGGGGGCCCACATCCGCGCCAACGTCCTCCAGCCCCCCTGCGTAGTCAACCCACCTATATACCGGCAAGTCGCCGCAGCCAACGCCGCCGCACCGGGAGCCGCCACCGCCCCGAGTAACGCTCCGGCCCCGAGAGACGCCGTCGCCCCGAACAACCCCACCGCGCCGAGCAACGCCGCCGCCCCGAGCCGAGCCGCCGCCACGAGCCCCCGCACCGCCCCGAACAGCATCGCCGTCCAGCCCAGGCCCACCAACCCAGGAGACCTCCCCCCCCCCGCCCCCCCAAGCAGCATCGCCGGACTCCGGCCGTAGTGAAGTGTCGTGCCCCGTTTAGACGTGGACTTTAGTATTCTTCCCTCACTCCCACGCGAGGTGTAAGTGAAACAATTTTTTGGCTTAGCCTGATTGTTTCGCCATTTATCCAATTATTTCAGGCTTAACCTGTATATTTTTAGTTGAATTATAAATCCTTTTGCATTTCAAATTCTTCAATTTTCCAAACCAACGCATTTTGTGGCTGTATCAAGTTCTTTTCGTTTGCACGATGCCCTCTCGACCTCCGCTATCTCTTATCAGAGTCTGAGTCTTCCTGTGGGCTCGAAATTTTTGTACCTGGCACTTGCTGTCTTCGCTTGAGCCCGCCGATACCGGCGCGGCTGAGGTTTGATTTTAATTATGTCAAATTACGTGCGCTCAACCAATTTTAATGAGCAGTGTGTTTCCTAAGGTCTGATTATGATCAGGTACGATTGCGCTTTTCTGTCTTATTATCCCCATAGTAATTATATTTTTATTAGCTCTTAATTATCAGTTTCAACCACGAGTTTATCTCGGAGGCCAAGTCGCTAACCTCATCGCACTTTCGACACCCGCTGGGTTCGACGTATTTGCCGCCTTTTGGAGATGCTTCGAAGCAATTTTCGGCGCATCCATGGCGATTTCAACAAGGGTTGTTGCCGTTCACGTCCAGCTTATGTTTCGAGGTTAGTTAGTGCTATTCCGGAATTATTTATCAACTTATCTTGAATACCTGGTTTTTCCATTTAAACATTTTAAACCCGTAATGATTTGGAATTTAAATTCATATATTTTGCTATTATTTACATGTAACGTTTAATTTCATACATGCTCTTGTTTTACATTTAAATTTTTATACTTATATCTAATTATGCTATATTTAAAGTTGCTATTATGTGTATTTCGACCCTCTGTAAAAGGTACAGTCACGCTTTTTTATTTCAATAGCCTAAACAGAAGGTATAATTAAATGATTGAGGTATGCATATCTCATGAATAATTTGAATTTAGAGTTATTAAAATAACCCGAAAGGGGTTTTTAATTTTATGCGTGTCGCAACCTTCAGTTCACGTACACAATGTTGTTATAAAATTGTTTGCATTTTAATTATTCTGATAATTTATTACTGACACTACAAGTCTTTTTTATTGATTATTAATTAAACGCTAGTCACTTGTAGTTTATTCTTCTTATTATTCGAAATCTGTTGATTTCTGGCGCCCATTTCCATTTCCTTTCCTTTTTTGAAGACATTCCAGGGCACATAGCTGATGATTTGAACCTACGATCTAAGGCCTCCGATATTTGAGCTAGTTCGGCCATTGCGGTGAGTAAAGAGTTTTTCAGAGCTGCCGTGGTGTATAAACGGTAGGGGGGTTGATCTGCGATTTTTACTACCATCGATCAATTTTATTAATTAATCGCAGGTAGGCTTCTTTATTGTTTCATAAGGACCACGCCTTAGTTTAAGTTAATTGTAAATTATTTGTAGAACAAGAATTTTGTTTATTAATAAATACTGATCATTGACCACCATATCTCAGATACAAATGTGGAGTTTTTCTTAAGTCCTGATTAGCTGACAGCCGCCGACTGAGCCAGCAGGAAGGTGGCGCTAACCCGCCATTATTTAACCTGAGACCCGCCCTCGAACCATTGCGCAGAGAACGAGGTGTGTTATGTTCTAGAAAACCTTTGATCGTCTCATTTATTTTTCCACAATATTTGCTGTTAGAGTTATCTTCTCTCGAAGGTAATGTTTATAAAATCACCTATTTTAGAAATAGTAACACTATACGACAATACCTAATATAATTTAACATTACTAGAAAGTTTTCTGGTTCCACGAGAATCAAGCAACTAGTTGGGTGATTGAAGGGTTTGATTGAAGGGTTTTAATATCCCCTTCACAAAATACCCAAAGATTCACAATCATCATTACCTTTATCTTTTCAAATAGCTATTGTAATACATATTTTTGAAATTTTTAGAGATTAGTTCTAAATAAGCACCGCAATTGTGTTCCCAAACCATGGTGCTTGAATCTCTTATTAGAAAACATTTGTTGCCAAATACTCCTTTTTTTCAAAGTTCTTGTAAAATAAAACATCAGTGCAAAGTAATTGCAATTTTTATAAAAGAATCAAATCTCCTATAAAGCGTAAAACGAGATCTTTAACATAATTTCAAAAATATGTTTTTAGTTAATTTCTTTTTCCACTTAATGATACATGTATTAGAGGTAACTTTAGAAAAAATCGATTTCAGTAACATCTTAAATATTTTAAGCAAAGCAAGTAACAGAATGCTAACGTAAATTGTTTTTAAACTACTCGTAGTATAAGAAATTAATCATAATATATTTGTTCTTTCTTTGAAATCAGTTCTCGAAACAGAGAGAGAGCTCAGTTTTTGAAAGGTTGTCAAATATCCCTTGAATTTAGCAACCGCCGCTAAATCTCTTACCTCGTATGCCTTTTTTATACTTTGGCAAGATCTCTACTATATGGAGGGTGAATGACCGGTTGCATTTCAGATTCGTATAAGAAACTTACAGTTTTTGCGGCTTTATGCGAAGTTGCATTATAACGGGGTTACAAAATGCCAGGCAAATGAGATTTTCGGCGATCACTACACAATCTTCCAATAAGTTGGAGAACGCAAACTTTGTTTTTTAATATAATTCTATAATATTTACAATGTGTTCTACGTTTAAGAAACAATAGGTACCTAAATTGTATGATCTATACTATAGTATTACAAAATGTCATGTAGGGATTGATCCTGTGATACTTCCCTTTTCTTTTAAAACTAATTAACATGTTAATTAATATTATATGTCTACATTGATTTCATTGTATAATGTTTTATTACATTTATACTAATTAAATATATGAACCAAGTCCGCCGGTTTGAAGCGTTTCAGCCGTCTCACTTTACCTGTATTGTCTGTTAATTTATTCGGAAATCCATTCGGGTAAATTTCAAGTCTGCTATGATATCTCTCACTATTTTTTTTTATTTCCTGTGGGATGGAGGAGACTTGCACATAATTTTCAATGATAAAACTTTGTATGAACCATGGGAAAGATATTATCAGTGGTAGCACTTTATTCTGGAACCTCTGCAGAATTTCAAGATGCAAGTACAGGCAGTCCTTCATAGATGAATGCCGTACGTCCATACAGGCTTAATTACGTATTGTATGAAAGTTGTGATTTTCGCCTAATCAGCCAATACATTTGACGAAGTTTGCGACTAAGTTGTTTTCTTTTGTAAATATGTGTTTTCGCCTTGGCATTCTTCGGTCCAAGTGCAGTTGTAAGTATTTGGCTTCATCTTCCTGTGACACTGGTTTGGCGTTTAAGATTACCGGTAGACACGGACCTTTCCTCATAGTGAAAGTTACTTGTGTAGATTTATTTACCTTCGTTTACTCTGAAATTACAGGTTTTAACCATATTTGGATTTTATCGATATTGGCTTGTAAATTTCTAGAAGCTGATATTGGGTCTGTATGGGATGCCAGGACTCCCGTATCATCTCCTAATGTCGCCACTATTGTTAACGTGGTGGTTGGTAGATGCGCCGTATACAACAAATACAGCACAGGGCCCAAGATACTTACTTGGGTTACTCCAGCTTTGATAATGTTTAGATTGGTCTATTCACTTTGGTGTCTGACTAGGAATTGTCTATTACTTAGATATGATTTGATGATTTGATAGTAATGATGTGGCAGGTTATGTTGCAAGTTATAACACAAGTCGTCGTGCCAGACTTAAAATGCCTGGATAATATCGGGAAACGCAGCAGAACAGTACATTTTGCCTTCTAGCTCTTTGTTTATTTGATTAACTATCCTATGCTCCTGTTTAATTGGGCCAAGTTTGTTAGTGAAACCAAATTGATGTTTAGCAATTAGCTTCTTTTCGTCTAGTATTGGTTTGAGTTTTTTTTTCTAGAATTTTTGATAGTAACGGGAGAAGGCTAATAGGTCGTATAATGTGATTTCATTTGGTTTTTCCTAGATTTAGGTAACAGAATAATTTGCCCAACCTTCCATTGATTTGGGAAATATCCTAACCTCAAAAATGCGTTGAATATCATCGTAATCATTGTTTGGCATTTATTTGTTGTTTCTTAGAGAACCTTTCCTGTAATTAGGTCATATTCCGGTGCCTTCTTAGAATTAATTTCTTTTGTGATTACTCTCTTCACTTCCTTGAATTTGAATTTCTGAATCGGCAAGTCCATTTGGAACGGTGTTTCTAAAAAGCTTAATATTTGGTTTTTTCTGCTGCGTTTTCTTCCTGAGGGTAAAGTGTAAATACTCTTGATATGATGTCACGACAGAATCACACTGGAAAAAATTACACGGATAAAATTACACATGGAAAAAATAACAGGTGTATAAATTACTTGGAAGAAATTACACGTGCATAACTAAACATAGTTGCAAAACTAAATTGGTATTCAGACGGGTCCCAAGGTTAAGTTATTCTTATTATTATTATTACAAAATTTTACATGCTGAAGATAAACCTATAAGCACAGTAAAAAAAGATATGATACTACGGTTATGCATTCAAATATAAGAAGAATTAGAAAAATTAGAAAAAATTAGTATGTATTCCAAAGTAGCAGTATATAAACCGTCACAAATACTAAAATAAATATTTTAAACACGCTCTAAATTACCATGCAATAAACCTATTAGGAAATATAACTAAATTAAACAAATTTTCCTAAATTAAAATAATTTTCCAAGAGACCTATGAAGTTAAAATGTTTATAGTGTGTACATCAATGAACAGTAACCAACGAAACCCCTAGAGGCACTTCACTCCGGATTCTAGTATGAATCGTCTTTGTTTTTGAACACACTTAACGATGATGCAGTCACTATATCATCACTAATATCGTTCCATTGTTGAAAAGTTCTGTTCCAGAAGAAATGTTGGCCTGAAAGGTTCTTTTTTGAAGTCGCAACTGTGGCCACGTACGCGGGGTTCTGAAGATAATTGTACCATATTTTCAGCAGAAGGAAACAGATTGTAGGCAAATCTATATAACTGAATTAAGTCACCCCACTTTCTTCGGTTCTCAAGCGTTGTCAGATTTAGTGACTTAAACCTAGCCTCGTAGGACAAGTGTCTGAGCTGTCTGGGCCAACAAGTTGCTGCGTTTTGTATTCTCTCTAGGCATTGCACGTCTCGACGGAGCCACGGAGACCATACAGAGGCGGAAAGGGACGTTTAGGCGCGCACCTTTAGGCGCGCATTATTAGGCGCGAGCTTTTAGGCGCGAAGCTTTTAGACGAGGACGCTATTAGGCGCCTGGACGTTTAGGCGCCGCAACTTTAGGCGCGGGGACAGTTAGGCGCCACATGAACGAAATTCACATTATTTTTGATTTTATAATTTTTTGTTACTTAATTATTGCAGTCATTAATGTTGAAGAAAAATTCAAAACTTTATAAACAATATATATTCAGCTTTTTACGAGCCTCCTTCAGTGTGTTCAGTGTTCAATGTAAAGTTGTACAAATTTACATATTGAATTTACATTTTATCGATTATGAACAATTAGTTATTTACTTTTTGTATATGGATAGTTTAGCGTAGTGAAATTATATGGTGTGTATAATTCCACCACGTTAAACTAACCATATACAAAATGTAAATAACTCATTTTTCATAATCGATACAATGTAAATTAAATACGTAAATTTGTAAAACTTTAATACTGAAGAAGGCTCGTAAAAGCGCCAAATACATATTGTTTATGAAGGTTTTAATTTTTCTTCAACATTAATTACTGTAATAATTACCCAATAAAAAATTTTGAAATCAAGAATAATGTGAATTTCTTTCGTGTGGCGCCTAAGTGCCCCCGCGCCTAAAGTGGCGGCGCCTAAACGTCCAGGCGCCTAATAGCGTCCGCGTCTAAAGAGCTCGCGCCTAAAAGTGCGCGCCTAAAGATGCGCGCCTAAAGAATCGCGCCTAAACGTCCTAGACCGTACAGAGGATACAAATTCGATCAGCGGTCGAATGTAAGTAGTATAAATTTTAAGGACTAAATTTGGTGACGGGTTTGGAAATACTTTTTGAAGGGGGTACATTTCAGATCTAGCCTTCTTGGCAATGGTTAGTATGAGGTTAGGCCACGACAAGTCCTTCGTAAACTCATATTATAAATTTTTGCTTGAAGTATAATGTGTACCCTGATAGTTGGAAGCATGCCCTTGTTATTCCATTGCCGAAAGTAAACGAACCTGGGCATTACTCAGACCTTAGCCGATTAGTATCTTGCCTACTTTCTCTAAAATAATTGAAGAAATTATGAATAAACAAATCCGATATTTTCTAAATACATTCAATTTGCTACCGGAATTTCAGTCAGGTTTTCGTAAATGTTATAGCTGCACTACTGCAATTGCAAAGGTAACAGACGACATACTCGAGGCTACAGATAACGGAAAGTTAACAATTTTGGTTCTATTGGATTACAGTAAGGCATTTGACACTATTAATCAGGAATTATTACTTTTAATATTGCACTTTATAGGGTTCTCGTCAAATGCAATTGATTTAATTAAACATTATTTCAGTAATAGATCGCAAAGTGTCAAAATTAATGAACATAATTCATCTTTACGTAACATTGAAAAGGGCGTGCCTCAGGGGTCGATTTTAGGACCCTTGTTGTATACCATTTATACATCAAATTTCTATAAATCTGCTACCTATTGCAAAATGCACATGTATGCCGATGATACTCAGCTTTATTATTCATTTCAACCATCGGATTTGACTCTGCCGTAAGAGAGGTTACGCATGATTTAAATGAACTCTATAAAACATCTGTACATCACGGACTAAAATTAAATCCATCAAAATCGTGTGCTATTTTATTTGGCAGATCATCTAATTTATTGAATATTCAAAATTTGTTACGTATAACTATTAATGATATTGAAATTCCAATAACTACACAAGCAAAAAATTTAGGATTGATAATTGACAACACTTTTAGATATCGGCCTCATATAAACAAATGTATTCAGAAAGCGTATTTAAATTTAAAATTGTTATATCCACACAGATCTTATTTAAATAAGATTCAGAAAAAAATGCTCTGCGATTCTCTTGTATTATCCCAGTTTTCATATTGTTCTGAAATTATAGGTCCTTGCTTAGATGTTGATACCAGAAATAGATTGCAAAGGGTGCAAAATTCATGTTTGAGGTACATTCACGGTATACGTAAATATGAGCACATTTCACATAAGTTGCAGGAAACAAAGTGGCTTAACATGAAAAATAGATGCTTATTACAAACTGCATGTTTTTATCATAAATTGATACTTTGTAAAACCCCACCGTATCTCTATAATAAAATAACTTTCAGGACGGACGTGCATAGTTTAAATTGAGGTTTAGAGGTTTAATTACGCCACCTCAACACCGAACCGCTTTGTTTGAAAGATCGTTTACATTCAATATCAGTAAAGTATATAATGAGTTACCATTATCATTCAAAACCCTTTCTGTTAAACAATTTCGAATAAAGTTATTTAATTTGTATCTAAAATCTCAAGAAACGTGAGTGACCTAAATTAACGAACTTTTTAAATTTACCACTTTTTAATAAAACAAAAATTATGAGTTTGCAAGAATTGCTCGGACTTGAAATATATTTGGAAACGACGGGCTTGTATTTGTATTTTGTGTTTGTATTTTGTGTTTGTCATGTGTATTACTTAAACTTAAAAATTTAATTTATATTTGCAAGGTTCAGATGAAAAACAGTTGTACTGATCTGGACCTTGAGATTTTGAAAATATTTTAATTTGTATATGGTTTTTTATATATCTGTTTATTTTCAAATAAAAACAATTATTATTATTATTATTATTATTATTATTAATGGTAATTCCCAAATCCACTTGAGAGTCTACAGTACTAAGTGGTGTGTTGTCCATAAAATATATTGTATTTCGATTTCTCTTCCCTAGGTTCATCACAACACATTTCGTAACATTTAACGGGAGAAACCATGTTGAACACCAACAAGTAACCGTGTCGAGATCCGTCGAGATCCATTTGTAATGTTGAGGTAGATGCTAGATTTGCATACAATTTTATGTCGTCAGCATAAACGCTGGTTTTGCTGTGTAGAATAAAAACAAGACTGGACCAAAAACTGAGCCTTGCGGTACGCCGCTCGTCTGGGGTATGGTATCAGAATAGCTATTTCCGACTCTTACAGCTAAAGTCCTGCCTGACAAAAATGTTTTCAACCAACTTACTAACTCTCCCTTGCAATTTTTGGAAATTTAGATTTGTTGGTGACGTGTTGGGTATTACTCTTATTCGCTAGTACCTGAGTGTACTTAAAATAAAGTTATGTTTTATTTTCTTCAGTTCTTGTTTAGTTACAGTTAATACAGACAACAAGTGTTATGTTGTAAAGTGACATCATTAGTACTTTTATTTTATTTTATAAATTTTAACTATTTTAATTACTTAGATGTTATCATTACTATAATTTTTGCATGTTTTATTTCAATAATTTTCTTTAGTGTTTTGTTTCAAGTTTGTAATTTTTTGCTAAATGCTTTAAGCCAGCCCAACAATTTTGTTTTTTATTCGAAAGAGTTTTCGCTTACATCAAAGACCAGCTACAGTTGTACAGCGTGCAATAAGTGTTCAAGTGTATTACAATATTTTTTTTATTTTAGCATGGATAATTTTGAATATGGTATTAGTAATAAGGGTGGTCAAGTTATTATTTACAAAGGATTTGAGTTTGTTCGTCATCGTGAAACTGTTACAGGGACTATTCATTGGCGTTGTGCGAAATTCAGAACTTTACGCTGTGGATCGCTGCTCCATACCTGAGACAACAACATCATCGCTGAGGCTTCGGACCACTGTCATGCCAATAGGACTTTTAAAGCTGCAGCTCATAAAGTTGCAAATCAAATAAAAATGGAAATGTCGTATCCAGGGACAACAGCTCGTTCAGTCATAGCTAATAATTTAATGAATGTATCAGATGGGATAAAAATTGGTCTACCAAGTAAAGTTCATTGACAAGGCAAATGGATCCAAAACTAAGACACTTGGGAACGTTCCGGCAAATCCAAATAACAAAAATTTCGAAATACCTGAAAAGTATGCGTATTGGATTATTCACGATTCCGGCGCAGATGACCCAGAGCGCATAATACTTATTGGCCACAAAACACTTCTAGATCTTCTTGTGGTTAATGATTTTTGACTAGGAGATCGTAAATTTAAAGTTGTTCCTGAAATATATTACCAGTTATACAGTATCCATGTCCAATACGAATCAGGCATCGCTTTTCCTTGTCTACTGGCTCTTCTACCAGGGAAAGAAAAACAATATACGTAAAAACGTTAAATATGTTGCTGAATAAAATTTCCCAAGCCCGGCAACTAAAAATTTTGACTGATTTTGAAACTTCAGCAATGAAAGCTTTCCGTACCATATATGAAAATGTGGAAACTGGAGGATTTTTCTTCATTTATCACAATCTATTCTGAGCAGTAAATTAATGTGGATTGAAATCTTTATATGAATCTAATCAATCGTTTGCGATACAGGATACACATTCAAATGTTGTTATCACTTGCTTTGATACCAGCAGAAGAGCTTTTGGAAGTATTTTTGGAAGTTGCTTATTTGTTCGCTGATTTAGACGAATAAAATGAACTAATCGAGCAAATTTGCCTTTATTTTGAACGTACGAGTACATATGTTCGGAATTGACAACTCAGAAACGGCACTTACAAAGCACCACTATTTAATATTTCTATTTGGAACCATAGTCAATCTGCAGCCAACTGTATAGCAAGAACTACAAATTGTATCGAAGGATGGCACTCCGGATTTTTTCACTGTTTTTTCAATGTTCCCATCCAACTGTTTGGAAATTTTTGGATAAAATCTTGAAAGAATTATCCTTACACCATACAAACTATTTACAGTACTTAACGAGTCAAGGACACCCCGGACGTGTTAGGTACATTTCTTTGAAACAACGCATTTCATATATTGTATTGAATTATGACTCTATAATAGACGATTAGATTTCTGGTTCTAGGTGAATTGCTCGAATGCAATTCCTCGAAAATGAATTGCTCGAAATCAGTTGCTCGAAAGTCAATTGCTCGAATGTGACTTTGCTCGAATTGCAAGTTTCTCAAACAGCAATTTCTCGATTATCTGTTGCTCGAAAAAAATAAAGTTGTGAAGTAGCCTTAACTCGAATCAGTTAATATCTAATATAAAAAAAAATAAAAATTACAAATTATAATCTTTATTAATAAAAAATAGGTAGAGGTATGTTATTAAGTTAAAAATTATAAAAACCAAATATTATATGTTTTTAATATGATATTTTATGTGCTGTTCCGCGGACATAATCATATATATTTCTGTCATGTCCTTAATTATTCACTAATCTTACTGTGCACTATCACGATATATTCTTCGACTTATGGTGTGTTGTTGACCGCTGACATATTGTCCTATCCGTAATTCGTTCAAACTGTGCTCCCTCTTTAATGCCGAAATAAATTTCCAGATGTTGAGACCACATAAATTCGAGCAAAACATTTTCGAGAAATTGCGGTTCGAGGAACTTGTATTTCGAGAAAAGTTACATTCGAGCAGTTTTATTTTCGAGCAATTGATTTCGAGCATTTGATTTCTAGCAATTGCATTCGAGGAATTTGCCGGAGACGTAGATTTCTTGCATTGTATACTCATATGACGTAGTGTTATTTATTTAATGTAAAAATTGAATTGTGAAATTTTTTCTTGGTGTAATTTTTTCATGTGTAATTTCTTCCTTGTGTAATTTAATTATGTAACCGAATTAAGAGTTTTGAGAGATTCTGAGAATGCTGAAGAAAATATCTGCATTCATTAACAACGTAGCTTCTAAATGGTTGCTGCGTCGTTAGTGAATGCAGATAATTTTCGTCAGAATCCTCAGAATCCAACATTGACTGTCAAAACTCTCAATTCAGTCACTGGGTGCTATCCAGTGTTATAACAAAACAAATTAAAGACTGAATTGGAAGTAATTTACTCAAGGAGAGATTTCAAAAGGATTGTGGGTCGCTTAAACTTGCTCTCTTTGATGTCTGAAAATGGCTTAAATGAAAAGTTCAGTCAACAAAAACTTAATCCATAATGTAAGTAACTGACGAAAAAGTAATAGAAAATTATAATTCCCTGAAAGTCAGAAGACTTGATTTTGTGTACAAGCAATAATTTTTATTTTAGTATCAAGTTACCATTATCGTTTTTTTAACTCTTGTGTATATGTACTGTTTGAGGCTTTCGCGGTTACTCGAAGTATTCTCCTTAGCATAGAATTTCGGCTTAGACCGCGTAGTATTTGTATATGAACACCCAGCATTTTCTGGCTTAATGTGCCTTGCACCTTGTGAAGTCGAGCAAAAACCCGCGCGATGGCCATTCTCTTTGGTGGCTTCTTGTGTATATTTTGCGTTGTGTTTGAAGTTGGCATAATTTTTGCTGTGTATTGTGCATATGACTAAAATGACCATTTGTCCCGATTTAGTAGGGACAGTACATGCTCTATAATGCCTGTACCGATTCTTATTTTGTCCCAAAAATTGACCCGCTTTAGCTGATTTTACACGAAAAGTCTCGCTTCAGACATGTGTTATACAGTGAAATCTTTCATAAGCGGACACCGTGGTGCCACGACTTTTGTCCGCTTAATGGAGGTGTCCTCTTAATAGAAATGCTTTAATTTTCAATTTTTTTTAATCTTTATTTAAATATACAGGGTGTTAGGGAAGTCAATACTGCTGAAGTGCATATTCATACAATCCGTTTTTGGAATTTAGTGCGCTGTTATCACAAGCTGGGAGTATTTGAAAGAGTACAAGGGTCTATGTTATGCAGGGTCGAAGCTTGCATTAGAGCAAATGACTCACACTTTAAGCATTCACTGAAAATAATTTTCAATTTTAATGTAATCATTTCGTTTTAGTTTATTTGATTTGTTAATGTTTATTTGATTCGTTAAGCGTTTAAATCATACAGTGCATAATTGCTTAGTAACAGAGAATAATCAAAACTTAAACAATGTTAAGGGATGCTCATTATGTCAACAGTTCCAAAAATTTTCGGCACCGTTTTCAACATCCATTCCCGAAGAATCTCTGCATCTAATCAAAAAATGTCTCGGGACTTTTCAACTACATTTTCGTCATTCTTTTATCCCTACAATTTATGGTATTGCCTTCCTTAACACCCTGTAGAACTACAAAGAATACATATATTTTTAAATACATACAGTGCTACGTTTGCTTTTCATTATGATACTACTGTAAAAAATTAGCTTTAGTACATAAATATCAACTGCAGCCTGTAATGAAGAAAACCTACCTGCTTTTAATCAAATGCAGCTATAAATAAAGAACATTTTGATATAAATAAATAAAATCGTTTTTGCACAACAATTCTTTCAGTTCCAAAATTCACATACACAACTGAGGATTAAGGTTGGAAAACATAGGGCGCATATGAAATTCCTCTAGTTTCCCAGCTAGCATCTGAACACGCAAATTATAACGCGCCCCATACCACACATATGAAAACATGTAATTGCCCTAGTTCCCTAGCATTTAAGCACATAATAATTAGTAACATGTCCGCTTAAAAGAGAGAAATATTTAAAAATTTCCAGAATCTTTCTGTCCGCGTCCTGTTAACAGAGAATCCGCTTAACGGAGATGCTCTTGCATTTAAACTACATTGGTTCCCGACGGTGCCAAAGAGAATGTCCACTTAATAGAGGGGTCTGCTTAATGGAGTGCCCGTTGTGAGAGATTTCACTGTAGTCAAAAGTCATTTATAGGTACTTAGATAATTGTTCTCTGAATGTACTTTTTTGGCAGTGGTTTATTATGATATGTTTTATCGGACTTTTTCCACTGTCTAGGGTGTATATCACAGGACGTTTCGGGAGTTTTTAATCTACTCCCGTCTTCAGGTGTTTCTAGTTATAGTCCTGAGAAGGACTGATGTTGTACATCTTTATACGTACACTCGTGCCTACCCCGGGATTTGAACCCAGGACAGCTGATCGCTGTGATTACTAGCCTGTCACCTTTACCACTAGGCCACCAGATCTGTTATATATTTTAGTTATAAACTTATACCGGGTGTCCGCTTTCAAACTGGAAACAGGGATTTAGCATTGCATTTAACAGTTTCATGAATTCCTGCTCGCCAATTCAACCTACAGAAAATGTTTTGGTATTAATGGACAGAGAAAATTATTGCGCATCTAATAGTGTCAAAAATTAAATTATTTTTCTCAATTTTTATTGCATAATATTAAGAAAAAGTTTTAATGTTATTTAAATATGAGTTGCCTTGACTTGAAAACGGTTGACAGCTATACTCAAATAATTTGTTATTTGATAACATTCAGAGTTAGTTCATTAGTTTTTACTTTATATAAACATAGTATAATTTAGGACCTACCTATGTATAGCAATTATTTTGAAGTATTCGATCACTGCTTACTTACGATCATTTTTGCAATGTCAAGGTTAAATACAAATGGAAATGTGTATCATGTACGATCAGTCATTTTTTTTTGTCTTTTTAATCAATCCTGTATGTACTGTGAGGTTTAAAGTTTGGATGTTTACTTTATGTTAGTGGCCAATTAACTCGGTTGAATTAAGCTTAATTATTGCAAGATATTGAGCTAATAATTCTCTTTACCCGATGTATTGAAACAGATAAAGATTTTAATTAATTAATAATCGTATTCCGGGTTATATAATGCCATATTTTGAACCAAGATCTTGGGGTCTGTACGACCTATCTGTAGATTATTAATTAAATGAGAATGTTCTTCCATTTGTGAGTTAAGGGTTTCAATCTGAACCCAACATTTTCACTTTAACACGCTATCGCAGTTATGCGCTTTTGCCGAGAAACCTGTTGGTAATGCAAATTTTTAGTGTTACCGTCATTTATTTTTTTATATTGCTTATTTATACTAAATATACTGTTATGGTATTGGTACAGGGGTTTAAAAATCAGATTAATAAGATTAAAAGAATACATTATTAAAAATTACAAAAATGAATTTAGATATGAAATAGATATCAAAATTATTAAGATGTATTTGGAACGAAATAGAATTTAAAATTTAATTAAATAAAGCTAATTAAGAAACAGTAGGATTTTAACATAATTTAATATCTGAAATGAAAAGGGAAGTTAATGGCAAATACTTTTTCGAAATATTCTATTTAACATAATGGGTATTAGTCATATAATAAAGTTTCAATAGTGTGTTGGACTGTAAAATAATATAAGCTAGATCACTAAGGAGATTTTTTATTGATTAAGAATATAAAAATTTTGATAACAAAAACTGATGTAATACAATTTGTAACGTTTGAAATTATAAAATAAACCCCTTTATAAAAGTTTTTAAAAGTTATTTGGTATATAAAAGGGTTAAAATGTGAAATCAAATTGGCGCGGTAAAAAAAAGTAAAATGTTAAAAAGATAAAAGATATGCAGACTATATGGATGAAGATAACAATGTGGTGAGAATACCAAAGTAATACAATTATAATCTAAAAGGCAAATAAAAGGAAGAGAATGCTGAACTGAGTTTATTGTATAATTACATTGCATCAACTGAATTGGATAATAATGAATGGTTTTCAACGGAAGTGGTTTACATCGACACCATTAGCAGAGTGAGCGCATTAGTGGGTGAATTGGAGGTTTTTCATCTGGAGCAGTTCTGATTTGCTAGGCTTGTCAAGTGACATCTTGTGGCTTGCATCTGGTCAAGGTTCGTGGTGCTGGGTAGTAGGAGGTTTGAAGATGTGGATACGGGCTGCCGTGGAATTGTTGCTTGAAGTTAATGGGAAGAGCTAGTCTTCAGAATTCCAGTGCAGGTCATGCTTGTGATTTGGTTGAGCATCAGAGTAAACACATCTATATCTGATGTCGATTTGGATACATATTGAGGTGGAGACGTCTTGGCAGTTTAGTTGTCAATTGAAACCTTCGCGGTGGCTTTGAGTGGAGCAGTTCTTGTAATGTAGTGAGTCGCAGAGCTGGATGCATTGGGCTTGGTAAAAGAGAGTGTTGAGGCCAATAACAGGTAATATAATATAGGTAGTTAAAATAAAAACTGAAAGAAAACATAAAGAGTGAAGTGGGTTAATTTTAATTAAGAGAGTACTTACCATTTGATATTGTGGAATAACAAATGTAACGAGAGTGTATTTGTAATTAATTTTTTCAAAACTAATCTGAAGTGTCAGTTGACAGTTGTACGAGTTGTCATAAAAATAAGAAAATCAAATTTCAGAATATAAGCAATCTAGATTAGAAAGAATCCGACATGTTTTTCGGTCAAGTATTCTACCGAAGCTAGCAATTAATAATTTGATTATCCATAACAAAAATAGGGCAAATGAGTTAATTAAAATTAAATTTTAAAAAAGAATTGATTGAGAATAAACGTACAATATAGGTTAAAGTCAATTATAAAATAACATAGGCGTTACAACGTGGTAGAGTCATGAATGGCGCCCAAAGTGGAGCTGTCACCATAACAATACATAACTTTTGATTATATACTTTTATGACTTTTAAAGCGGCCCTCACTTACAATTGAGATATTTCCTATGATTTTAATCTGGTTTGCCGTGCTCTGTGTATGTACTACCGAGTAATTTTTGTTGTTATAATTATACAGCCCTGTTAGTTATGCCTGAGAATTTTATTTGTGGCCTTGCCTTTCTCTCTCCTTTTCAGGGATTGGTTAGTAGAGACTTTCGATGTGTACTTTTTCTTGATTAGCAAAGTGCTTTGGTTAGTTGCTACTTGGCGCCTAATACAGTTTTGATATTAAAGTCTCTCGTTTAACCCACGACCAGCTCCGGCTGTGAAGTCGGCTGCCTTTGCTACTCTTCTACTTATTGTCAGAGTGAGGTAACACCTGTTGTAGGCTATTTATTATTGGTCACTATACCTTGACTGGGGATTGCTTACATAAAGAAAACCATGCACAAATTGCATGCATTTTTCGTGTTTGCTGATTATACAGACATAGTAGCTATATCTTGATTTTTATTGTACTCAGACGTATAAATTTACTTGTTTAGAATTTTAAAATTTTGTTAATTTGGATTTCGTTTTTATCATAGACTATTAAAATAGTGTGACACTTGTGTTTTATTTCTATGCCTAAACTTAGAAAAATATATAAAAAGAAAATAAAAGCTAGAATTTATAGTTAAAAATCAGTTTACGTAGCTATGGTATGGCAGTTGGATATGGTGCACATGACCCCAATCCTAACATTTTTCATAAAACATGCAGAAAAATCGAATCTTGGTGACATCATTTCTGAAAAAATGTAAGCCCCGGGGGCTCCTGTCCCCATACTCCCTACCGTATACCTCCACTACCCCACTCTTGTAAATTTCTGAATGTTCCGCTATCCAGTATTTAAGTTCTGGTCAGTTTACATATTACGTTTCCTCTGGATTATTAAAATTAAAAAACATCGGTATATTTGGATTAAAACATCGACGCAATATAGGTGAGTCATTACTTACAACGTTTTGTTTAGTTATTGTTAAGAATTAAGAGCGTCCCAAATAAAATTATCACGAGCCACCACTGGAAGATTGGGATACAATATTTAACTATATGAAAACCGCATTACTATGGTGTTTGATTCTCTCCCATTGAGGTTATAGCACATGTACCCAGCGGCATATTATCGCAAACGCCTAGAAGCCCAAGCTTGTGGCTCAAAATGTCAGGGTATCCAAAATTTTATTATCGACATAAAAAATTTCACGTTTGTCATAAAATAGTGATTCCTAGGCATATACCTACTGAAAATTGCAACCTACAATTACCGTGGTAAATAATTTCTGGATTTTTCTAACACTAAGTAAAATGTTAGGGGCTTCTGGGGGCAACACCGGTAATACTCCACCGAATATACGATCGCAAATCCACAATTTTGTGCTTTTATTACGAAACAGCCTTCATGTACAAGTACAACGAAGCCCGCAACAGGAGAATTCAAATTTCACTACTAATGTTTTCAAAACCGACTTTCTCTTTCGGTGCAAACGCACATTGACTTTTTATTCGGATTTAGATCAAAGGGCGAGTTACAGCATTAGCCTTGTGGGCACCTGATTGATTAATGCGGTCCTGGCTAAGAATGGCTAAACTATAACTAAAAGGACGATGCGATGTTGAGTTTATGAGCAAATTACAGCGAAGAAAGGCTGCACATATTCTGCACCGTGAAGTAGGTCAGTGTTTAGAGAACGAATTTGGTCTGAATATCACATTGAAAGCGGCTCCAAGGTCAGGAATTTGGCAGCAACGATTAAACTCCATTGAGAAGTTTACGAACTGACCGCTTACTACTGCCAAGCGACTTAATACAGCCATCGGTTCTACATTTAAAAAATTATTAGACAAATCGATTACGTATAACCTATTTCGCCAATTTTGTGTTAATTAAACATCAATAGATAAAACACGCTACTAACAGAAAAAGCGTTGAAGGTTTGTCAAATTATTAACGTTGGCATAACTTTAACAAGAAGCAAGTAAATGATAAAAGAACTATCCGTTACTAGCTGAAAAATCAGAGTAAATCGGCTACCCTTGTGTCATAACATTTTTTATGAAACTTGTTGCCACTATTTTTTAGCATTATTTCCTTCACTTTTTCAATACTAAAAAATCTGGTGTGATACACGCACACAACTTCCTTTTACAGTGATCCTATAATTAGCAAAAAATTTAATTTTAAATGTTTAAGCATTTATCAAAAATTTTCAAAAATTACAAATTCTACAAAAACGGTACAAAATAGAGTGTTAGTTCAACAGACAATTTTTCTCTAGAACTTAAAGCTGAATTTAAAGATGTAATAATATGCTGGGTGTTTTATTTAAAATAGGAGTTAATAAAAGAAATAGGAAAAAACAAAAGAAACCCATTTTAGAAGTATTCAACCCGAAAATCACCGATCTAACATCAATACACATGAAAAATGTAATAAAAATGTAAAGTTAAAAAAATCGTTAGAGATGTTTTTGAAAAAATCGAAAAAAAACAGAAAAATCGCAAGAGTAAACACCATACTTCCGGTTATGCGAATTTCTTCAAAAGCTTGCTGTCGCACCTGCATCGTACACAAAACTTATATATGAAGTTTCAATGCCATACCTCTTTTCGTTTTTGAGATATTCTGTTCACAATCAGACACATAGACAGACAGACACACAGACAGACAGACCAATGAAAAAATATGTTTTTTGGGTTCAGGGGACTCTAAAACATGAAGATCTGTTGAAAACTCAATTTTGAATTTTTGGGGTGAATCAAATACTTACTTTATTGTAGAAGGAAGTAGAAACGTTAAATTTTAAACTATGTAGGTTTCTATAATATTAGCTTCAAACATTGTCAGGAGTTTTCTTTGATTTTTAAGCTGAATGCTTGGATTGCTTGAGATCTGGCTTGTTACCACCTAGGTGGTCTGCCAGGTATTCGTAGTTACTTAGGTACATTACGTACAGGGTCCTTCACGATGAGCTGAGTCGATAAGTATATGGGGACTCGTTTTCTGAACATTTCTATACGGGGGTTCTCCAAAGAGCTCGTTTCAACTAAAATATTTTCAGTTTTCTGCAACTTCCGGAATACCGGAAATGAACCCCATCTTCGTTATTTTAAATGGAATGTCCCAATTTTTATTGAATTTTTGGGATGTAATCTAAATTTAGATATAACAACATATGAGACATTATTATATGTCTAGAGTGCGCCATTTTTGAGTTATTTCAGTTTTTTAGAAATTTTTGGCAGATGCAGCCCCTTACAAAAAAATAATTTTTCGAAATCCAAGTGAGTCATGCCAAATATTTTCACGGTCTGCACAAATGAGATCTATAGCTAGGCAAATATTAAAAACTCTTCCCAACAAATATACAGGGCGCTCAGAAATTGGCGCCGAATGTTGCTATTTAAAAAATTCTAAAACTTTATTTTTTAAATGGCAACCCTCCATTTTCTCTTCACCAGTGGATTCCACTCTGAAAAGTAAGGGCACTTTGTAATTACATCCCTATATCTAGAATAAACTGTTTTTGCAGAAACTTGAAAATACTGAAATTTTCGTGGGTATTGGAGAATTTCAAATTATCAGTTGGCTTGTTTGAAGGTACTAAGGAAACAAAAGCTAAAGTGTCAACAAAAAAGAATTGCAAATAATTTGACTTTTAAGAGTGGCAAATGTGTTACTCATGTCCGTTTACGATTTAGTAAAGAAGATTACTTCAATTTGTTAGTCATATACGGGGGACTCTAACAAGGTAATCAAAGAGGCTTGCGAAACCTTCCGTTCGCGATATTTGGATAGACCAAAGCCCACCCATGGCACGCTCTCGCTGCTCATTATAGTCTTGGGATACTTCAGAGCGCATCCTGAAAATTCCGTAACAGATGCGGAACGAGATTTAGGAATACCTGAGATAAGTATCCACAGGATTTCATCCGTAGTCATTAGTACAAAATTTGAGGCCAGGTGACGATCAAAAAAGAATTGATTTTTGTAAATTTATATTAATTAAAACTCAGGACAAGACGAAGAATTGTTACAAAAGTTGATTTGGACGGATAAGGCGAAATTTCAAAAGATTGAAATGTTTAACCGGCATAACTCTCATTATTGGAATCATACTAATCTCCACATATTTCGTAAAAGACAGTTCCAAGGTTACGTTTCAATGTTTTTGCTGCAATAAAAAGTGAAGGTGTGCTAGTAGTACATTTTTATAATGAAAATTTGAATGGTAAGCTTATTGGAGATTGAAGGGGAAATTTTGTATCAAATTCTTGTTTATTTCAGGCGAAAGATATCTCGAAATTTTACAAAATTATTTATATTCACTAAATATGAACTGGAATCACCTGTGGTAACAACATGACGGAGCCCCACCTTCTAGTAGTGCGCTTGTAAATATCTTCTTACAGAATCGCTTCGAGTATCGTAGGATAGCAAACAATGGACCCCCTCAATGGCCTACCGGTTCGCCTGATATCACTCCATTAGATTTATTTGTTTAGGGCCCTATAAAAGATATTCTGTATGCTTCGCCACTCACAACCAAAGAAGATTGCCAGAAAAGAGTTCGTAATGCATTTCGATCTCTCTCCCTCTCTCTCTCTCCACAAGAAATCCGAAGCGCCACTCATGTCGGGTTTTTAAGAAGGATTCATAAATGTTTGGAAGTTAGAGGCAACCACTTCGAACATTTACTATAGTTTGATCAATTTTTTTATTTGTTTTTCTTATTCCTTCCATATATTGTTGAATTATCCGTAATTTATCTCCTCCTGTTGTAATTCTTTATCAATTACGAAAATTACAAAACGTGCTTGGAGGTCGAGTTTTGACGATTATTTTTAAATACAGACCCCACCCATAGGCTGTAGCGTCGAGAATAGCAAACTCGTCTGTTTTTACTTCAAGCCAATGCCAAC
Organism: Agriotes lineatus; assembly: GCA_940337035.1. Classification (NCBI taxonomy): domain Eukaryota; kingdom Metazoa; phylum Arthropoda; class Insecta; order Coleoptera; family Elateridae; genus Agriotes; species Agriotes lineatus. The sequence goes on from OW679202.1 coordinate 121,078,763, forward strand.
TGATAATTTAAAATTCTCCAATAACCAAAAAAATTTTGGTGTTTTTAACTTCCTAAAAAAACCGTTCGTTATTTTTTTATTTATTTATTTATTTTATTTAATTCGCACTCAGCCAACAGCCGTTAGGCCAATTATAGGCGTCGCTGTGCAGTTATGAGGACTTCCAACCCCACTAATGACTGTCATGATGTTGTATGACCGCCGGGACCAACTTTTTTCCGTGATAGCCGTACCACGAGGTGCCGAGAGATGCAGCCGTGGAACTCCCATCCAAGTTCTGACCAGAGACAGCGTTGCTTAACTCTGCTGATCGAACGTGGACGCTTGTTCAAGCTACACCACTCGGGACGTTATAGATATAATGATGTCATCATGAAGTCCCCTTACTTTTCAGCCAGAATCCACTGGTGAAGAAAAAAATCTGGTGTGATACACGCACAAAACTTCTTTTTACAGAGATCTTCTAATTGGCCAAAAATTTGATTTTAAATTTTTAAGCATGTCAAAAATTTTCAAAAATTACAAATTCTACAAAAACCCCAGTATACAAATTTTCAGAAAACTAGTCCCAGTAATGTCCCATCTACATATCGACTCAGCTCGTCGTGAAGGGTCTTATATATTACAATAGCTGTTACCCACGACTTCGTTCGGGCAAGGATCGTTATTTGTGTATTAAATAATGACTAATTATTTTCTGTCATCCCATCCTATCTTATCCCCGTCCCCGTCCCGTCCCCGTCCCATCCAGTCCCATCCCGTCCCGTCTCGTCCCTTTCCGTCCCGTCGCTTCCTTTCCCGTCCAGCTCCGTTCCGTCCGGTCCCCTCCCCTTCCATCCCACCCCTTCTCTTTCCGTCTCGTCCCGTCCCGTCTCGTCCCTTCCCGTCCCGTCCCGTCCCTTCCCTTCCCGTCCGGTCCCTTCCTTTCCCGTCCAGTCCCGTCCCTTCCCGTCCAGTCTCGTTCCATCCGATCCCCTCGCCTTCCATCCCTTCCCTTCCCTTTTCGTCCCGTCCCGCCCCGCCCGTTTCGTCCCGTCCCGTTCCGTCCCTTTCCTTCCCGTCCCGTCCAGTCCAGTTCCGTCCCGTCCCTTTCCTTCCCTTTCCGTCCCGTCCCGCCCCGTCCCGTCTCGTCCCTTCCAGTCCCGCCCCTTCCTTTCCCGTCCAGTCCCGTCCCTTTCCATTTCGTTTCGTTCCGTCCGGTCCCCTCCCCATCCATCCCATCCCTTCCCTTCCCTTTCCGTCCCGTCTCCTCCCGTCCTGTCCCGTCCCCTCCTCTTCCATCCCATCCCTTCCCTTTCCGTCCCATCCCGTTCCGTCCCGGCCCGCCCCGTCCGACCCGTCCCTTTTCTTCCCGTCCAGTCCCGTTCCGTCCAGTCCGTCCCGTCCCGTCCAGTCCAGTCCCATCCTGTCCCATCCCGTCCCTTCCCTTATGTCATGTCCACCGTCTTGGAATTAAAAATAAATGCCATTTTGTAATCAACGTCCCAAAAAACCTCAATAACGATACCCATATCGTATTTTATGCTTATTTACCCCATTTCACTCCCTAAGGGGTTGATTTTCGGAAAATCACAAAATTCGTGTTTGCTTATTTGTTTTTAGAAGTACTCCTACGAAGTTTCAAGTCGAAATGTCTATTTAATATTATTTTTCCATACAAAATTGGAATCCCAATTTTACCCCTTTAAGCGTTGAATTTCAAAATATCCTTATTCCTTGTTTACATCATAAAGGGAACCTCTGTGCAAAATTTCAGCTTTCTAGGTATAAGGGTTTGTGCAGGGCGTTGATGAGTGAGTGAGTGAGTGAGTCAGGACTTTCAGTTTTATATATAGACTAGAACGCGTTGGCCAGCCTACGTCTGGCCGTGCCAGCGTAAAGAAACGGTTAACAATAAAAATGCTTGCTCAAGGCGGCAGCCAGCCTACGTCCGGCCCTGCCAGCGTTAACAATACAAATGCTTGCCGCGTCGCCACTTGTGCGCGTTCATGCTGCGTGTTGGTGGGCGATCGGCAAGTGCGCGCACCTGCTTACGGACGGCCGGCATCGGCTCTTATAATATATAATTACAGGTACTGCAAGCAACACTTTTTCAATAAGTATGGTTTTACTTTAATCACAAAACTAAAAAGAATAGAGCAATAATGTTACAAGGGTGTGACACCACGTTTAGTTTGTTAATGGGAAATCGAGAAAGTAATAGATAAAAATTATTTCAGGCGGCATTTTTCACAATATTACCTATTTTAGATGGCTTCGTTCTTTTGTTTCAGTATTCAACCTTGTCTTCTACAGTTAGAGATTTTTTCTATATTCAATATTCGATTTCAATTGTAGGCCTTACCGCGATTGGAATTAACCATTTGCTATTATGTAATTTCAAGTAGAAAACTTTCAAAATGCAAGATACCACATGTATGAATTTGAAAACAATCGTTTATTACATTGTTATCATTAGTTTGAAAATGTTGCTAATGCAAAAATAATCTGTATAAAATCCTTCTCGCAAGTAAACATTATTAAAGCGACACAGTCAAACAAAGACTGGCTACACATATACGCTTTATATTTTATACAATAATTTATATTCATCAAAACGCATTAAAATGACTGAAATAATATTTACGCAAACTATTGCTATACACAAACATTTTTTAAGACAGGAAAATAAAATGCACGGTTTCCTAAATGTTCCCAGATAATTAGAAAAACACAATATATACCAAAAATGCAAATTAATAGAGTACTGAAAATTCTACGCAACGTATCAATTCTACTAATTTTAAATAAAGGGACTTTGTATTTGTAATTGCTATTATTAATTAATTTAAAAATTTTAGCTTCATATATGCAGTGTGTTTTCTTATTAACTTCCTTGTATTTGTTTTAAAAAGCTGTTACTTGCATTGATTGTCTACTTATGAAAAATAAATATAAACACTCTAAAAGGCTATAGACGGAAATTCCCTTGCAAGTGGAAGTCTTGAAATTAAGAATAGGAAAAATATAATTTAATTTTTTTGAGGTGTTCACCCTGTATATGTTGGATCCAAAATATGCTCTTTTTTGTCAAGGGCAAAAACCTGAGCAATGTACAAAATATTACTTTCATTGAATTAATAGTTCTTGAATTAAAGAAAAGTTGGAAAAATTTATCTTTTTAAAGTGAACAGCCGCCCTGTCTGTATTTGATCGAAATTTTCTGTATTTCCTGTAAGGTAGACCTATAATCCGTCTGCAAAATATCGTCTTCCTCCAATAAATAGTAGTTATGCCGCTAATAACAGATAGACAGACGGACGGAATTGAGAAAACGGGGCCTGGACACAACGCCCACTGGTCACAACGTCCACCACCTAGTATGGCCGCCATGTTGGACACAACGTCCACTTTCAAATTTGGTCATAACGTCCACCCTGGTCACAACGTCCACCGCCACAACGCCCACTCTGGTCACAACGTCCACCGTCGCATTTGGTCATAACGTCTACCTTGGACACAACGTCCACCGCCACAACGCAACTCTGGTCACAACGTCCACCGACGTTTGTCGAGAATAACATTTTACGGCGTTGGTCGTAACGTCCACTTGGACACAATAAACGTCACCGCCATAACGCCCACTCTGGTCACAACGTCCACTTTCAAATTGGTCACAACGTCCACCTTGGACAACAACGTCCACCGCCATAACGCCCACTCTGGTCACAACGTCCACTTTCAATTTGGTCACAACGTCCCACCTTGGACACAACGTCCACCGCCATAACGCCACTCTGGTCACAACGTCCACCTTTGCATTTGGTCACAACGTCCACCTTGGACACAACGTCCACCGCCATAACGCCCACTCGGTCACAACGTCCACCTTCGCATTTGGTCATAACGTCCACCTTGGACACAACGCCCATTTTTGTTTTACTTGTTATTTAAGCAACCTTTAACTGCCTTCTTTAATGCTTTTTGAGTGGTCTAATGTTGTTTAGAATATTTCCAGCTGGTTTCTCATATAAATCGCCTATACGAAGAATAAGGATCCTATTATAATTATAACACTAAATATGCCTCTCCTCAGCATAGAATTTCGGCTTAGACCGCGTAGTATTTGTATATGAACACCAGCATTTTCTGGCTTAATGTGCCTTGCACCTTGTGAAGTCGAGCAAAAACCCGCTCAATGGCCATGCTCTCTGGTGGCTCGTGTTGTTTGAGTATCTTGAGAACGAGGATACTTAGGCAGATTGGCAGTTTTGCTGTTTGTGCATCATATTCACTAACGTTCGCAAGACCTTGCAGCTTGCATCATCAGAGTGAAAGTCGCACTAAGAACCGAAGGTCAGTGTGGAGCTATTTATAGTCCTCTGTGCCAGGCGCGCGGAGTGGCGTAACGCTGGTTGGTCATCCGAGTGTAACGTAGTCCATGGGGCGTGGCCGTATGACGCACAGCGGTTGTAATGCTTTAGATCGTGTATCACAGGGGTCCACGTTTACTAAGCTTAAAGCCATCTTCCCTGTTGATATTATTTGGATGTTTTCTATTTCTATGGCTTCACGTATCACTCGCGGGAAGTAATGAGGTGTTCTGGCAAGTACTCTGGCATGCTCAAATTCTAGAGTGTGCCCATTTGTAAATGTATGCTCAGCTACGGCTGATTTTGTGATGCGTTTGTGTTTGCAATCGCCTTTGTGTTCTTGGAGTCTTAGATCAACGGAACGACCAGTCTGTCCAATGTAACTCGAGCCGCAAGAACAAGGAATGCGATATACGCCAGCGGTTTTGCTCAACTTCACAAGGTGCAAGGCACATTAAGCCAGAAAATGTTGGGTGTTCATATACAAATACTACGCGGTCTAAGCCGAAATTCTATGCTAAGGAGAATAATTCGAGTAACCGCGAAAGCCTCAAACAGTACACTAAATATACCTAAAGATTCATTGGTTTGCGATACACCTCATTCGAAAAAAACGTTTCCTTATTGTTTATTGTACCAATAAAAACGTGGTTGTACGTGTTATCATTATAGTAATATAACAAGGGCGAGACCAGCACCATAACTCTTTTGATGGGCAAAATTATTTGTAAGTATGTCACTCGAGTTTATATTTTGAAGATTATTATATTGAGAGATCCAAAAAAAACCTGTTCCTCAGCGGGCTGTGGAAATTCAACGTACGAATAATATGTTGGTGACACTGTACGTCAATGTCAAATTCGACGTTATCAGGTTAGGTTTGCCGTCAGTTATGACACAAAATGACGCAAATCCTAACCTGCTAACCTCGAATTTTACATTGACGTACAGTGTCACCAACATATTATTCGTACGTTGAATTTCCACAGCCCGCTGAGGAACAGTTTTTGTTTGATCTCTCGATATAAAAACAGTATACGAATTATGATTTAGAATTGACCTAATAACGCAAAAAGACTCAAGTTGCTTGTTTTTTGCAATTCTTCTTCCAATTATGACACCATTCACGGGGTCGATAGTCATCCCTAGGGCGTTTATCGCTTGAGAAGCATCCCTAGAATCAGGTAATCAGTTCAGTATTGGTCAATTTTCAAAAAATGCATGTTTCTCCTTGGATGATATCAGTTATGTGACAGTTGAGTGTAATATTCCAACTAATTAACGTTCGTGTGTCCCACTAAGTACAAGTGGCCTATTTGTTTCAATCTTTTACTACAGACTTTAGAATACCAATGCTTATATAATTTTAGTTGTTTAATGTTACATAGGGTCTAACAATGACCTTGACAAATCTGACCAATGTGTCGCTTATGTAATTCATAAAAAATGCATTGTCATGGATATATATCTGTGCTGCAAAAATTACGTATTAACTCCATGTTACGTTATTAAGAGGACAATTCTGAGTAGGAAAAAAGTTACACAAAAATTCCTTGTCTTATATTTTCGAAGATATAGCGAGGTTTTATTAATTTCAAAACTAGCAGGACTGGCAACCATTTTTAATATATAACACTTAATTGAAATAACTGTAATTTTCCACTGATCTGTTATTTGTTGTTTATGTTTGATGTACGAGGTAGGTATACCGGTTGGCAATGAGATAAGAGCCATGTCTCTATCTCATTTACTTATCAATGGATTTGCATTAAATTTGTTGCAAGAATATTAAACATAATTTCGGATTGACAGACGGATATAATCAAAATATCCAACTTCTGCTTTTACCGCAAATGTTATTAGCTTTGATTTTTTAAACGGATCGCCCTACATGTTTTATGTTTTTCGCTTAAACTACATACGACAGCTGCTTAGGTATCACAATCTTATTTTAAAAATTTATTAATTAAACATCTTTCAGTTTTAAATAAATATAAAGTAGGGCATAGTGCGCATTGTTAGACTAGTAATTACAAATTCTATCCAATGGTACGATGGCTCTTGGTAGGTGCCATTTAAAAAATTACTTTTTCTCAAAAAACACGTTCAGCAAATTTTAGCCGTGTAGAAGGTTTAATTACATATTTTCATCGTAGTCAACCAAATTTGTAAAACTGGTATTGCACTGCCAATTCAACAACCGCACATTAAACATCTGGAAATATATCAGTGTTTAGGACTTGATTTCTTACAAAACTGCATTGGTTAGATAAACTATTGTTTTTTTCTTTAATTGATTTTAAGTTTGCGTTAGTCAAGTTCTCTATTTCTGATGATGTGATGTTCATTAAATTACTTATTTCCTCATTAGTTACTGGGGATAAAAATATGGGGAAAATTTTTATAATTAATGTATTGATTGTTTAATTTATTTTTTATCCTAAGTAGGTACATCAGCCATATCTTTAGCAACCCCCCTGAAATGTCCATTGAATTCATCAGCGATTTCCTTTTCATTCTGGAGTTGTGTATCTTTTTTTGATATATTTGTTTTATGATAGATTTACAAGCACTAACATTCATATTGTAGTTTTCAGTTTTCCAGAGGTTTTTCGAATCAGAAGTTTTACTTATTTGTTCAGTATCATAATTACACTTACCTATTCTTATTGAAGTTGGTAATATAGTGTAGGAATTTTTATAAGTTTATCGCATTTCTATATTCTCTTCTTTCTAATCCATTTTTGCCAGTTCAGCATATTCTGCTATTCACGGCAGAGTTCATTTGTAAGAGTTATTAACAGCAGATGCACTAGTCACTAGAGTTAGTTTGTGATCACTTCACTGCAGTTAGTGTTTGTTGTGAGGCACTTCTGTGTAGTTGGGACACAATGGTTTAGATTATTGATTAAGGGATTATTCATTATCACTCGTTATTAAATCGACCGGTAGTTTACGTTTAAGTCGACTATGTATTAATTTTTGTCCGAGGTTAAAGTATGTTGCTCCATCGCATTGGTTGATATTAGTATAAAATGTTTTCCTTGTTTTTATCAGAAATTGTTCTACTGTGAGGGTATTGGTTTCTCTGTGTATCTGAGAATTCCTGATGAACCAGTCGGAGTTGGTTATGATTCTTAATACCTTATTTTGTAGGACTTGCAATTTGTTTATGTTCGTTTTTGAGGTAGCACCCCATACGTTGCATCCGTAAGTGAATAATGGTCTTATAAGTGATTTATATAGTAGAGTTCCACAATTAATTTTTAGATGAGATTTCCTATTTAATATGGGGTATAACATGCCCAATCGAGCATAACTTTCGGACAATTTTTTGTTTATGTGGAGGCTCCAACTTAGTCTGCGGTCTAGGTGAACTCCGAGGTAGCGCACAGCGCGGTCTTTAGGATTCCATGTAATAGGTTTATTATTAATAAGGACATTTGGTGGATCTATGGGTCGGCGAAGTGTGAATATTTTGGTTTCACATTTATCTGCATTTATAGTGATACACCACTTGTTAAACCAGGCACTGACTTCATCGATGCATTCTTGTAGATTATAGGCAGCTGAGTTGATTTCGTCGTCTTGTGTTATGATTGCTGTATCATCAGCATACATGGCGAGCTTGGCACCTGGTGGGTGGGGGATGTCAGACATACGCAAAACCTAACTTGATAACTTCAAGTATTATATAGACTGACAGTGCCACCAAAACTACACTTGAGCGTTGCCAAATGTAAAACGAATCGCCATTGCTATGGTGAAAAATACCGCGTTACTCAACGATTTTGAATATAGAAATGTAGTACATTAGTTTCTGACATGCGATAAACTATGGTGAATAATACCACGTTACTCAACGAGTTTGAATATAGAAATGCGATAAACTTATAAAAATTCCTACACTATATTACCAACTTGAATAAGAACAGTTAAGTGTAATTATTATACTGAACAAATAAGTAAAACTTCTGACTCGAAAAACCTCTGGAAAACTGAAAACTACAGTATGAATGTTAGTACTTGTAAATCTATCATGAAACAAATATATCAAAAAAAGGTACACAACTCCAGAATGAAAAGGAAATCGCTGATGAATTCAATGGACATTTCAGGGGGGTTGCTAAAGATATGGCTGATGTACCTACTTAGGATAAAAAATAAATTAAACAATCAATACATTAATTATAAAAAATTTCCCCATATTTTTATCCCCAGTAACTAATGAGGAAATAAGTAATTTAGTGAACATCACATCATCAGAAATAGAGAACTTGACTAACGCAAACTTAAAATCAATTAAAGAAGAAAACAATAGTTTATCTAACCAATGCAGTTTTGTAAGAAATCAAGTCCTAAACACTGATATATTTCCAGATGTTTAATGTGCGGGTGTTGAATTGGCAGTGCAATACCAGTTTTACAAATTTGGTTGGCTACGATGAAAATATGTAATTAAACCTTCTACACGGCTAAAATTTGCTGAACGTGTTTTTTGAGAAAAAGTAATTTTTTAAATGGCACCTACCAAGAGCCATCGTACCATTGGATAGAATTTGTAATTACTAGTCTAACAATGCGCACTATGCTCTACTTTATATTTATTTAAAACTGAAAGATGTTTAATTAATAAATTTTTAAAATAAGATTGTGATACCTAAGCAGCTGTCGTATGTAGTTTAAGCGAAAAACATAAAAATGTAGGGCGTTCCGTTTAAAAAATCAAAGCTAATAACATTTGCGGTAAAAGCAGAAGTTGGATATTTTGATTATATCCGTCTGTCAATCCGAAATTATGTTTAATATTCTTGCAACAAATTTAATGCAAATCCATTGATAAGTAAATGAGATAGAGACATTGCTCTTATCTCATTGCCACCCTGTATACCTACCTCGTACATCAAACATAAACAACAAATAACATATCAGTGGAAAATTACAGTTATTTCAATTAAGTGTTATATATTAAAAATGGTTGCCAGTCCTGCTAGTTTTGAAATTAATAAAACCTCGCTATATCTTCGAAAATATAAGACAAGGAATTTTTGTGTAACTTTTTTCCTACTCAGAATTGTCCTCTTAATAACGTAACATGGAGTTAATACGTAATTTTTGCAGCACAGATATATATCCATGACAATGCATTTTTTATGAATTACATAAGCGACACATTGGTCAGATTTGTCAAGGTCATTGTTAGACCCTATGTAACATTAAACAACTAAAATTATATAAGCATTGGTATTCTAAAGTCTGTGGTAAAAGATTGAAACAAATAGGCCACTTGTACTTAGTGGGACACACGAACGTTAATTAGTTGGAATATTACACTCAACTGTCACATAACTGATATCATCCAAGGAGAACCATGCATTTTTTGAAAATTGACCAATACTGAACTGATTACCTGATTCTAGGGATGCTTATCAAGCGATAAACGCCCTAGGGATGACTATCGACCCCGTGAATGGTGTCATAATTGGAAGAAGAATTGCAAAAAAACAAGCAACTTGAGTCTTTTTTGCGTTATTAGGTCAATTCTAAATCATAATTCGTATACTGTTTTTATATAATAATCTTCAAAATATAAACTCGAGTGACATACTTACAAATAATTTTGCCCATCAAAAGAGTTATGGAGCTGGTCTCGCCCTTGTTATATTACTATAATGATAACACGTACAACCACGTTTTTATTGGTGTATCGCAAACCAATGAATCTTTAGGTATATTTAGTGTTATAATTATAATAGGATCCTTATTCTTCGTATAGCGATTTATATGAGAAACCAGCTGGAAATATTCTAAACAACATTAGACCACTCAAAAAGCATTAAAGCAGGCAGTTAAAGGTTGATTAAATAACAAGTAAAACAAAAATGGGCGTTGTGTCCAAGGTGGACGTTATGACCAAATGCGAAGGTGGACGTTGTGACCAGAGTGGGCGTTATGGCGGTGGACGTTGTGTCCAAGGTGGACGTTGTGACCAAATGCAAAGGTGGACGTTGTGACCAGAGTGGGCGTTATGGCGGTGGACGTTGTATCCAAGGTGGACGTTGTGACCAAATTTGAAAGTGGGCGTTGTGACCAGAGTGGGCGTTATGGCGGTGGACGTTGTGTCCAAGGTGGACGTTGTGACCAAATGCAAAGGTGGACGTTGTGACCAGAGTGGGCGTTATGGCGGTGGACGTTGTGTCCAAGGTGGACGTTGTGACCAAATTTGAAAGTGGGCGTTGTGACCAGAGTGGGCGTTATGGCGGTGGACGTTGTGTCCAAGGTGGACGTTGTGACCAAATGTAAAGGTGGACGTTGTGACCAGAGTGGGCGTTATGGCGGTGGACGTTGTGTCCAAGGTGGACGTTGTGACCAAATTTGAAAGTGGGCGTTGTGACCAGAGTGGGCGTTATGGCGGTGGACGTTGTGTCCAAGGTGGACGTTGTGACCAAATTTGAAAGTGGACGTTGTGACCAGAGTGGGCGTTATGGCGGTGGACGTTGTGTCCAAGGTGGACGTTGTGACCAAATGCAAAGGTGGACGTTGTGACCAGAGTGGGCGTTATGGCGGTGGACGTTGTGTCCAAGGTGGACGTTGTGACCAAATGCAAAGGTGGACGTTGTGACCAGAGTGGGCGTTATGGCGGTGGACGTTGTGACCAAATTTGAAAGTGGGCGTTGTGACCAGAGTGGGCGTTATGGCGGTGGACGTTGTGTCCAAGGTGGACGTTGTGACCAAATGCAAAGGTGGACGTTGTGACCAGAGTGGGCGTTATGGCGGTGGACGTTGTGACCAAATTTGAAAGTGGGCGTTGTGACCAGAGTGGGCGTTATGGCGGTGGACGTTGTGTCCAAGGTGGACGTTGTGACCAAATTTGAAAGTGGACGTTGTGATCAGAGTGGGCGTTATGGCGGTGGACGTTGTGTCCAAGGTGGACGTTACGACCAACGCCGTAAAATGTTATTCTCGACAAACGTCGGTGGACGTTGTGACCAGAGTGGGCGTTGTGTCCAAGACCCGAGAAAACCTCTTTTTCGTCATCTAGAGACCCTGAAAGGTGGCGGTGTTTGGAGAAATCTCGGAATGTGATGTTTTCGCGATGCGCCTTTTAGACTAAGGAAGTAAAAAGTAGGTATACGTTGGTCAAGTACAGCTCGCCCAAGCCTAGAAGCTCGGAAAATTCTTGAAATAATAAGAGAGATTTGAAAATATTCATAGAAATCGTCTTTGTGCAATCGAAGAAAAAAGTGTTACACGGGCATTGTATCATTTATTCACACTTTGTACGTTCAATGACAGCCCTGTTAATATAAATTTAATAACGGTTTTTCTATGAACTTATTTTGGCATTTGCAGTTTGTACAATAACGTCATTCGCCATTCCCGTTCTCTTAAAGCACCTTCTAAGCTTGAGCGGGCTGTATGTTGTATTTAAATTTGATTCAAAGTAGTTTTGAAAATTATGAAATTTTGATTACACTATACTTTAAAATAAAAATATTATAAATTATTGTACAATTTAGTTCATTTGTTTAATATACCTAGTTACTGCTTATGAATTTTATATGTCGATTGGTAAACAAGTAAGGCGCGAAAAAGAAAGACAAAACTAACATTGGGAGACGACGTTCGAAAGTAATGTTTTGTCTCTATATTAGAAATGTTCTTATATCTCTAATTTTCTTTTTAATGTAGTTTTTATTCAATATACATGCAATTCTCACAAATTTCTGATGATCACCCTCTACTGTACAACATCAGTTTGGTAGCACCTTCTTCCGGGTGACATAGTGTATAGTAGGATGCTGGTTCAAGTGAAACACGTTAATAATGAGCAGAGCATGATTGTATGCCACGACTACAAAACAAATAAATTCTAGCTATTCGTATTCTTGTTTTATATGTAAGTATAAGTAGTTGCACAAGTGACTTGAAGTTATATTGAATTATATCGATTTTCAAAATACCTTTTTTGCTGGTAAGACTGGTCGTCGTAGAGTGAAGATCTTCGTTTCTCATGTAGTTGTATTGACATCAAGTATCCTTTTTGTTGCTTGCCACATTGTGGTCGTCGTAGAGTGAAGATCTTCGTTTCTCATGTAGTTGTATTGACATCAAGTATCCTTTTTGTTGCTTGCCACATTGTGACGTCTCTGGGTTGTAGTTCCAAAATATACTGTTTGTGCTTGTTGATGCTATAATTGTCTAGAGCAGATTTAACCTCGCGAGTGGCACGATTGAATTCTGCTTTAATAAGAAGGTTTCTTGTTCTTGCCCAGATTCGCCTTAAGTCTGTTTTTATTCTTAATGAGAATCAATATGTGCGCAGGGGTATCTTTGTCATTGTTCGCTTTGCGCATGTACTGAGTGGTAGTCGCTTGCGCTGCTGCATTAGTAATTGCTGAGTTGTGTTGTTTGATATGTACGCCAATTTCTTCCGTTGATTTTATAGAGGCTGGACAGGTTATTGTTTCACTTATCAGTTTTCGGAACAGATTCCAATCAATCAATCCCTTGTTTAATATGGGGAAATTGTGTTTCAATATCGGAGTGTCTTGAAACGTCTGGGTGATGATCTCTTGGGTCGAGATAATGAGTTGGTTCTGTAGAAGCTGAGAGTTGAATGGCATGGTTGGAGAGATAAGTGTTTAACTTAACTCCACTAGGATTATTCCTGATACAGCCCCAGAGGGTATTTTCCGAATTATAATCACCAATGACTAATGTAGAAGTATTGCTTTGGAATAGCGCAGCTATATCAGCTTCAGGTAGCCGCTTATTTGGTTGTTTGTATACTGCTGTAATTATTACATTTTGGTTGTTTTGGTTTCCATCTTGATGGTGACTGCTCCTAGATTAGTGTTGCCTTCTAGTTCGTATGGATTGGCAGACAGTAAGAGTTTAATTATTATAGCTACGCCACCTGCAGCAAAGTTTGTTATACGGTCTGGCCGAAAAATGTTGTATTGTGATATTTTAAATTGTTCATCTTTGCTACGTGTGTTTCGGTGACAATTAATATATCAACGTTATGCCTTGCTAAGAAGGCAATAATGAATGCTCTTTGTTTGACTATTCCATCGGCATTGTTGCAGATGATGGGTTGTGATAGCAATTTGGATGAAATTTATCAATTGAGAAAAGAAGGAATAAGTGAGAAGATGAGAGTCTTAATTTGTTCATGGTATGGGGTTAGAATGTTCCAGGCGGTTTGAAATATTTCAATGAAGGATGGTTGGGGGGGGGGGGAGGTAAATGGCTGTGGATTATTATTTGAGGAGAAATGTGGATAAGTAGTGGCTGGAGTTACATACTTGTACAATTTAGAGTTTAGTATTCTTGTTTGTATGTATTCATGTAATAGGTGTAGCCTCTGAAATTAGCGGGGTGTACAATTGATAAATTTTTGTGCGCGTGTCTTCTTGAATTCTGAGTAATGATGCAATCCGGTACATTTGACACATCTGGCTGAACTGTGGCAATACTTTTTTGTATGTCCTATGCGCTGACAACTTGTACACTCAGAAGAACCTTTGCTACTATATCGAAGTTCAATCTTAATTATACAGTGGAATAATTTTGAGAGTTGAAATATCTTCCGCCCCTTTTCATTTTTTCTTAGTTCAATTGCGCAAATTGGGATTAGCTGTTTACTCTTCAGAAGTCGAGTAACTGTCTATACTGGGAGCTGTTTTGTTTTAAGTTCTTCGAGTAATTCTTGAATTGTGATATAGATGTGGGAACATTTCTCATAATTACTGATAATTTGATACTTTCAGGATTACGAAAAGTATAATATGCAACTTTGTCTTTGTTGTCATAGTAAAGTTTTCTGAGCAGGCGATACTCTTCGCCATCAGTTAAGTTAATTCGTAACTGAGAACATTGGTTGATTGTTGTAAATTCTTTTTTAATTATAGATTTAATGTCAGATATAACCGCTTGATAGTTATTAGCGTTTTGCAAAAATATTGGTGGTATTTTGGGAACTGTGGAAATTGAAGTTGATAATTTGGTATCATCAATTTTGATGTCAATATTCGTTAGAAGATAGTATTTAATTTTAGTGAGCAGGTCTTTGTTATTAAACGAGTATTTCTCATTCTGGCTTTCAGGCGTCGGAGAGGTGATAAAGCGCTTATTTGTATTGTTGTTCATCGGCTGGTGTTCCATAAGATTGTGATCTTCTATTTGACTACCTTTGTAGATAAGTATAGGATCCCGAATTAAAGGTTTATCCATTTTTATAATAGGATGTACAGTTTGTCCAAATTGAGGTAGCGCAGTCCAGGTATACGGATTATAAAAGGGATTTGCCGTAGTTAATTGGCTTCGGAGCTTACCCTAGTCATTTGAGATTACGAAACCCCTTTACCTGCAGAACAGGTCCGCATTTAGTTAGCAGTGGTTTTTCGCACAACTGATATATTGAAAATCTAGGAATCAAACAAAAGCAACTAGGTATTTAAATATATTATTATAAGTACCTAGAACACAGCAATTTTTGTATATTATACAATTTAAATAAAAGAAAGTGTTAGGCTATTTATTTAGAAAACGGTACAGAAATTAAGAATAACAGTTATGACTCAACCAAATGGCACTGCTAATGACTCATTAGTTACTATACAGTTGTTCAAATTACATTAATTCTTTATCACTTATCAGCATACTCACCCTGATCTCTGTAAGCTAATGAGATTGTTGTTTGCTTGCTACAAAGTTAAGAAAGTAGGAGGTATCTATTATATTTGATTCAGTATGCACGCAACTCGCGTAACTGAAAAGAGAGTGTTTCAAGTGCGTTAAGTGTGTATTAAAAAGTAGAAATTTAATTATGGCTTTGTGTCGACCCTTCGATATTGAAGAAATTCCTTTTAATGACAACGAAATTTTCGCCATAAATTTCTGCCTCCGCATTCACAACAAATTATTCTAAACCTTTACAAAAATTTAACAAGAGAAAACAATGGAAGCAGCTACGGCAAAGAAAATTGGGGAATTAACGGAAGTACCTCGGAGAACTATTCAGAGAATAATTCGTGCTGGAAATGTAGTGGACCATAAGGAAACGCGAGTACATTTGAGAAGGGATGTCGCGTCACGTGTGGATGAAGCAACAAAACGGCTTTTAAAGGAAGTGATTTATGACCATTATAAACAAAATACTGTTAACATTACGAAATCTCCAAGAGAAAATTTTCGAGAAAGGAGTTGAATTTCCATACAAGTGTATAACTTCTCTTCGGCTCGTTTTGTTAAGCATGGGTATGCGTCATAAGGTATTAAACAGAAGAGCAGTTTTGATGGAAACTCCGAGATTGGTCGATATGCGAAGAGATTATTTGAGGAGGAGACTTCCAAAATGCGTTTTGTTCGAAAATTAAAATTTTAGTTACAGATGGCGTTGCATCCTATATTTAAAGGAGTATTTTTTAACATTATCCTGGAGATTCAAAACCCATTCTGTCCTACTTAAAATGTGCTGCAAAGGTGACTTGGACATTCAATATGCATTTTGTCCTACACGTAAGGACATTTAAAATGCGTTTTGTCCAAATATTATGGACATAATGCATTTTGAATGTACCAGCACATGATGTCATCATTGAATAACCTGTTACTGCCATTTATTTTGGTACTTTTAATGCTTTCTCAGTGTTTAATACATTATATTTAGCTAATGTTAATTCGAAGAAATGGAAAATCTAACATTAGTTTACTACAAAAATTCGCCTTTTTACGTCATTTCCAAACAAAATGCATTTTGTCACCTCTGGACGGTCAAAAAGCATTTTGGCACCGACAATTTTGCTGTTATTACAGAAAAAGAAACGTTAACGTTTTACATATCTGCGCAGACGTACAGGGTGTTATGGAAATGAGTGCAAATATCTTAACCAGTGATAGAGCTCATCGAAATGCACAACTTTTCTATTTATAGTTTTTAATTTAATCGCATATTTTTTCAATAATTTATCTCCCCTAAATTTGACGAGCCGCTTGGTCAGCAAATCTAAGTTAAAGGTGAACGACACAAGGTATATTAAAACTGCAAAGTTCTTGCACAAAAAACATGCGGTCAATAACTTACCTACCTCAATTGATAAGGAACGTTGGTGACCAGATGTGAACTATAGGTTTTATCAGCGTGCGTTTAAATTAAAATATTATTCCAAATGCAGGTATGCATTTTTAGAGTAAAACTGTTTTGAATTTTAACTCAGTTTTGGGGGCGTTTTCGAAAAAATGATAAATGGAGAAGTTGTTCAGTTTAGCGAGTTCTATTACGAGTTAAAATATTTGCACTCATTTTCATAACACCCTGTATAATGATGCATTTAAGTATATACCTTCAATAAGGAGGCGACTGACTACTTCATGCATTCGTCATTATTGAAGGTCTGAAAAAATTATTTACACATAAATTGTACAGAATTTTATCTGCTATTTCAAAGTATAGGATAATGTTTACAGTAAAATGCTTAGTTTTAGTGTTATGAATGGAAACGCTGTAAAAAATGTGTTTTTTGCTATTTTCCAAAATCTACTGATTTTCGGCAGTTTTTCAACGCCTCTAAGCGCGGAAACCATATGTCGTACAAAAATTGATACAAACACGAATTGTAGGAAATTTTCTCGTCTTTATTTTAATATAGGATCAGTTTTTGCGTAGAAGGCTTACTTTGCAAGTTATAAGCCAAAAATTAAAAAAACTGTTTGTATTTGCCGAAAAAATTTTGGTGGGCAACTTCAGATTTGTGTTCAGCACCCCAAAAACATAAAGTAAGCCACTAAAACCAATTACACCAGAAATTTCGACCTCGAATTACCATTTGACTGGACTAATTTGCGGTGCACTGCACGGTTTGTTTCCAAAAGATGCCTACTATTAAGATTTTAACCGCCTTTTTGAACAACCGATTGGTGCGAGTCTGATAAAATACATTTATTGATTTATTATGTGGAACATTAACACGTGTTATGTCTACCTGCTTAAAATAATAGCTACTTGGACGAATAGTGATAATATGCATGTCACTCGAGTGCAATATAAAGTTTTGTCACCTCTCTTCGATCTGCCTCATTCGCGTGTGTGCTCAGGTCTGTAGTCTGTAGTATACTAGTGACTAGTGCATTATTTGTAGCTTAAAAGAAATCAATTATGACACAGAAAAAGATATTCGAGTTTTTAACTCAAATTTCTAATACAATAAGGAAATGTAAACTTTATTGGGGAATTCTGTCTTTCTGTAGTTAAAACTAACTTAATTATTTTAGTAAACGATGATTCTGAAGCAAGTACGAGTAGTGCAAGTCTGCAAGTGCATGCCAGAATACGAGTAGTATGCAATCTACTGAGTCTACTTGCCAAAGTGAAAAATCCAGTGGCGTAACTAAAAGGTTCTACAGCTTTTGTAGATTTAAGCAAGTTGCCTGATAAACCTTTTCAACCTGGAGACCTAGAGAACGTAAATTTAATTACGAATGGTTTCAAACATTTCCATGAATCCATTATGATTCTGGTATATCAAAAGTTGTTTGTTATTCCTGTGCTAAAGCTAGTATGCTGAATCTGGTTACTTTTTCGCATGAGACTAGTTTCGTAAAATCTGAATTCAGTAATTAGAAGAAAGGCATAGAAAGATCCATAATGCACGAAAGTAGTAGTATTCACTAAGCAGCTACTCTAAAATTGTTTCAATTTGGAAAAACGTCTATTACTTCACAATTAAATACAGCTTTCCATCAGGGCCAACATGTCGCAAGACATGCTCTCAAAAAATTTTTAGTTCGTTGTTATACCTTGCAAAACAAAGAATTGCAATCAGATCATATTCTGACGTAAAGAGCAATTTCCAGGAACTGATTAAATTACGATGCAGGGACTGCCCAGAATTGTGCACCTTTATACAGCGAAGGAACAACTTTTTATCACCTCAAATACAAAATGTAAACACGTAAAAAATAAAAATTGAAAAAAAAATTTTGTTTTAAAAAATGATAATTTGGTGAGACTGGTTTATGTAATTTAACTTGTAGATTCCGAAAAACATAAAATATACAGAGTGATCTATTTAAAAAATCAAAGTTGGTATCATTTCCGGTGAAACCGGAAGTTGGCCATTTTGACATATTTATCGGTCAATCGGAAATTATCTCTAGTATCTTCATATAAAATTTTATCTAAATCGATTCATAAATAAAGAAGATAAAGGCTTGGCCCTGTTCTCATTGTCACCCGATATGTGTATTAAATACTTATATAGAGCAGGTAGAACATGTAGATCTAGATTCTAGAGTCTAGACGAATTTGTAAACGATTTAGTAGGTGCTTTACCAAATAGAATTTCTGTTTGTGGTACAGGTTTCTAAATGATAGTTTCTTAATAGAATTTATTTTTGTATTTGTGTTTCATTGTTTTAATCTTTATTTACACTATTTTTATTTTTTGAAAACTCGTTCCTATATTTATTTAAGTTTGCTTATTCATGTGTATTCTTTGCTTATGTGAAAATCTGATAATAAACATTGTTCATTGTTTAATTAATTTTTTTATGGTACAGTGTTTTTTTTTAATAAAATAGCACTTATTAAGTAACCAGTGACTACAATATACTATTATAGTATTAAACTAAAAATTGCTAATCAGGAAAACAGAAATATTATAGCTCGTATTAATGGATCAAGTTAGAAGTATAAGTCTTTATTGAAAATAGAATGGCCCCCGCAGCCTAGAAAACGCTCCTACGCGCCTGACTAACAGCAGCTGCAAACTCGCGCGGGTTCGTAACAGGCAGAGTATAGTTACTTGTAAATAAAACTTCAAAAGCACGTTGAAAGAATCAAGCTGGTGATTGATCGCATAAGAATGTATGCGCAGTGAAGCCTTGAAGCGGAATGCTAGCGCCACCTATTGGTAAACTTCTGAATAGTAAAGTGATTCTATTCCTTGCTAACGTAGAATCTGGGAGTGAGGATAGCACGGGCTGGTCTTAATGTTTAGCCGTTTGTCATTATTATCAATGTTTTGTGACGTATTAAGTGGTACATGTCAATGTGTTGCAATATGCACTATTTTTTCACAGTAAACTTTCTTCTTTCCTGAAAATTATGAAAAATGGACAAAACGCATTTTGGAAGTCTCCTCCTCATTTGTTCAAAATCGAAGATCTACGAAAACAAAATAAAAACATTGTGTATTTAGATGAGACCTGGTTCGATACACACGATGTTGTAAAAAGAGGTTGGTCAGATAGTACACTTAACTGCGCCTTAGATGCTCCACTGTCCAAAGGCAAACGAATAATTATTATTCACGCCGGAAGTAAAAATGGATTCGTTCCTAATAGTCTAATGTTATCGCCGAAAAATATTGCAAACAGTTCTGCAGATTATCACTCGGATATGAACTCCGAACTCTTTGAGGAATGGTTTTCTACCAAGCTTTGTAAAAATATTGCTCCTAATTCCGTTATTGTAATCCATAACACTCCTTATCATTCACGACTTTTAACAAAAATACCGACCACAGCAGCCAAGAAATGTGATGTCCTTAGTTGTTTAGTGAGTCACGGTTTCCAACTACCCAAAGATAAAAAATTAAAGAATGCCGACCTTCTCGCTGAAGTTATTAAGAACTTGAATTTAAAAAAGCAATATGTTGTTAATGAATTTGCAAGAAAAAACGAACATGAAGTTGTGAGATTACCACCCTATTATTGCGAATTCAATCCAATAGAATTGGTGTGGAGTGCAGTAAAACATAAACTTAGAAAATGTAATACAGAACCAAAGTAAATGAAGCAAATGTAGATAAAATAAGGTTAATTATAGAAGATATGGCCAAAAACAAGACGTTGTGGGAAAATTGTGTGCGACATGTGATTGAAGTCGAAAACAGTTACAAATTGCCACGTGTTAAACCGCTAACTATCAATCTAGGTGAGGACAGTGACGACGATAATGATTGGGTCTGGGATGGTTTTATATCTGAAGACGAGGAAGATATTTAAATTATATGCTGAAATTTTGTTTTTTTATATATGTATTTTATAAAACTAATTGCTTTCTCCTTGTATATTAAATTATGTATTATGTATGTAAATTTGTGTTGCTATGTTATATGATGGCCTTGATTTATTTATAATTATTAGTCGAGTTCAATTAAATCATTAAAAGAGTTTTTACTCTAAACAAATAGAAAAAGTATAAATATGGAGCGTTATTGCTATTTTATTTAGTCAATTACAATGTGTTTCCAATTAAATACAGTTGAGATTTTTGTGTTACTTGGGAATGATAAGCTGAAGTTGATTTTCTTATGCTATTTATGATTTATTTTGAATTTGTTTCAATTATCTTTGTGTAGTTTGAGATCTTGAGCACCATTTATCTGTAAAGGAAAATAATTGCATTAATTAATTGATTTGGAAAACCCAAACGAGAATTATTTTTAAAAAGTGAATTAAAAGCGATTAAACGTTTGTGCATTATGAAACCTGAAGTGATGCGTTTAAAATTTAAATATTTGTTTATTAATTTTAAATAAATGAATTTAGACTTATTATTCCATGTGAATAATTAATATTTAATCATGTTTTCATATATCTGAACTTATGTTACATTATAATTACAAATTTGTTTAGTTTTAAAATTTATACTTGCACATTATGATTTATTTGAAATTTGAATGTGGTACGCTCTTTTCTGATTGGCTATAGGAAAAAATGTAAATTTTGTTTAATCAGAAAGGACGCCGTTTATAAAACATTTGCAAGTTAGAGGACTTCCTGTTACTAATATCTAATAACGAAAATGTAGTGTTTTTATGTGCTCTTAATTAAAAATGATATACCATAGCAGTGTATTATTTTAGTACTAAAAACTGGGGTTCAATAATTTACCTAAATACGTGCAGGTTTTTAAAAGTCGTCTCAACTGGTAAGTAGCGTGTACAACCAGGGATTACATGTAAACAAAGTATCACTTACAGGAAACCCCGCTTAATCCGTATACCTGGACTGCGCCACTTCAATTTGGACAAAGTATAATTACTTGATTAGAAAAGAAAGTAACATAGCCTAAGGCTAGCCGTGTCGGCTGTGTTTGTTTTATTCTTATAGATTAGATGTGGGTTGACAAAAAGCAAATTCAACTAAGGTTATACTTGGCTGGTTCACAGAAAAATGCAGTGATTAACTAAGATCACTCGCATTCAGGTGTGCATCGCGATTAAACACAACCACTCGCGACTTGATACGCCACACTCAGATACGGAAACTCAGACTAAAAATGTTGAATTAAACATTGTCAGTATTATTATCTTTATCATAAATATAGTATCCTCAGTTTCCCGACAAAGTTTATTACGCGAATATGAAATATTGTTTTTCGTTCAAAATCAACGTTAGTTTTTCTTCATAAAGGAGTCTTCTCAATCTTCACATCTTTTAAGTGTTTCAGCAAGCTGTTGTCTTTTACTTTAAACCCGCATTCTTCAAATTGCTTGCTTTAGTAATCCGAAATAACTCCAAACTTTCGAACAGTGTTTCAGTAACATTAAGACGATTTACTTTCTTTACATATCTTATACACTTTTATGGTGCTACTAATTTTCGTTTTACTTGTGAAGGTGTTAATTTAAGCACAGTAGGTCTCCCTGTTCAGTAGGTATATCTCGTTCTAAAGCTGTTGTCACAATTCCATTGCATTCGTGGTTGTTGCACCTTTTAATTGCATGGTATTCCTATATCTGGGTTATATATTGCCTTATATACATATATGGACGATTTGTTCTAATTTACTTGTCAATTGACATTTCAGTAAGGATTGAGCTTTAGACATTTATTATGAGTTCTAAGTTCGAGTACCGTTTTATATACAGTATGTCCACGGATCGAATTGCAAAGAGGGAAAACATTTTCATTTTTTATTTTACAATAAAAATGTATTCTTGATAAAAGTTTTTGCATGTTCGAAAACGGCCAATTCATTTTTAATCTTTTTAAATTTTCTTTTAGTTTCAGAGAAAAATCGAAAATAGGTCGACTTAATTGAATTTTTTTAAGTCCCAAAAAACAAGTTTGCGTTGCCATAGTAACTGGCATTATTTATTTAGTTTTATTGACTGTTGTAATCGTTGAAAATTTTGTCAAAAGACCAACGAATTTACCTAATTCAATGCTATGGCAAAGGTAATAAAGCGATCCGTCGAGCTGTGGAAGAATTTAATCAAAAGTTTCCGGATATTTACATCTCAAATAAAAGTGCATTAAAATTGGTCAAAAAATTCCTGTCAGCTGGTTCCGTACTGGATGTAAACAAAACCAAGATAGTACGCGATGAAGATGACGCCGCCACTCTTCTTGTAATGAACTCGGTACAGAACTATCCAATACTTTCTTTGCGGCGAAGATCGCTCGCCTTGGGAATTAGTAAGTCGCTAATTCAAAATATTTTAAAATAATGTAAGTTCCATCCCTACAGGCCAATTTTTAATCATGCATTAAAACCTGAAGATCCTGCGAAACATTTGGATTTTTGTCTGTGGATGGGCGCTGATATTATGAATAATCAATACTTTTACCGAAATATTATTCTTTCTGATGAGGCCACGTTTTCGACTAACGGTACTGTTGCATCTCAACATGTGAGATACTGGAGTGATTACAATCCAAATTTCCGAATCCCTGCAAAACGACAATATTTGGCTAAAGTTTATGTGTGATGTGCAATTTCTTACCATGGTATCTTTAGACCATATTTTTTTGATAATACTGTCAATCAGCATACATATTTGGATTTGCTGCAAAATTTTCTTGTTGAAAGGTTGGACGATTTACTGATAAATTACGGTGTAAGGTGTTATTTTCAACAAGATGGTTGTCCGGCCCATTATGCTCGAGTTGTTGTAGAATGGATAAACCAGCAATTTGGACAGAATTGGATCGGTCGAAATGGTTCCGTGTTATGGCCACCAAGGAGCCCTGATTTGACTATAGCTGATTTTTGTCTTTGAGGCATTTTGAAACAAATAGTTTATGCAAATAATCTTCCTCCGAATGCAGAGAATTTAAAGGAGAGGATTAGAGACGCTGTGACGTCTTTAACTCTGGAATAAATTCGAAGAAGTTATAAAGAATTGCGTCGAAGACAAGAATTGTGCTCTCAAAAAAGCGGTGAATAGATTGAGTAGAATAGTTATTGTTTATATTATTTTTGTTGTTAAATTTATGAAATTCAAATTAAGTAAAAGTCATGTTAACAATTATTACTATGACAACGCGAACTTGTTTTTTGGGACCTAAAAGCAGTTTCAACTAGGTCGACCTATTTTCGATTTTTCTCTGAAACTAAAAGAAAATTTGAAAAGGTTAAAACTGAATTGGCCGTTTTGGAATATGCAAAAACTTTTATCAAGAATACATTTTTCTCGTAAAATAAAAAATAAAAATGTTTTCCATTTTTGCCACTCCAACTTATCCAATTACATGTTCTAAAAAATGTTCTCATTTAGATAACTGTAAAAGAACATTTACAGGATTTTTGTAACAGTAATTCATTAACAGAGTTAGATTAGAGTTTCTTAAAGCCATTTAAATAGATATTAATTAGAAGTGAAAAATATTTCTCCTAAAAAGCGCATTGCATAAAAAACGTAAAAATTATGCAAACATACTACTTTTCGGTAAAATCTAAAGAAGTAATTAACATTTTGTATTATTTTTTCCAATTATAAATTTTAAGTCTTCACATAAAAAATTTCAATTACTTAATTTCCGAAAAATAGCACTTTTTGGATTTTGATAATTTCGAAAAACTCCATTTTCTAAATAGGTAAGTAAAAATCACTCGGTATATATGATAAGGGCTAAATAGGCTTTTGAAAAATCTAAAATAAAAATGTTTAACATATTATGCCGACTTTTTGGCGCTTTCAATTTATTGTTGTTTATCCATCTTGAGACAATCTTATCGATTAATATATTAATTATAACGTTTTTCTATTTCTTGCATGTGTGCGGTACGACTGCGTAGCGCAGTAGTAGGGATACTAGGGGCGTCAGGCTTGTAATAAGCGAGTCCTCGGTTCGAATCCATGAGCAGGCGAAATTGGATCGGTATCAGGCTCGGTCACCATTCTCCGTTGGGGTAAAATTAACGGTCCTCTTCCTGAAGACTGATCTATGAAAAAAAGTAACCTGACCAAACACAACACATGTTACATACAATTTACACTTGATATGATATCATATACCCGGTGTCCACTTTCAAATTGGAACATAGGGATTCAGCATTGTTTTTAGAAGTTTCATGGATTCTTGCTCGCCAATTCAACCCACAGAAAATGTTTTGGTAGCAATGGTATCAAAAATTAAACTATTTTTGTCAATAATCATTGAAAAATATTAATCAAAAGTTTTCATGTTTTTTAAATGTGAGTTGCCTTGACTTGAAAAAGTAGACAGCTATACTCAAACTAATTTGTTATTTGATGACACTCAGAGTTAGTTCTGTAGTTTTTACTATAATATGAACGATTACTCGAAACGAAGAGGGAGTTTTTATCGTTAAAACATATTACAGTGGGGTTAGTTTGCGTAGAGTGAAAAATATTTTTCAATGAAATTTGACGAAAATAATTTAATTTTTGATATAATTAGATGCGCAATAATTTTCACTTACCATTAATAGGTACCAAAATATTTTCTGTAGCTTGAATTGGCGAGCAAGAATCCATGAAACTGTTAAAAACAATGTTAAATCCTTATGTTCCAGCTTGAAAGTGGACACCCGGTATATATATATCATATAGTTGGCGGCAGAACTTTTTACTTTTACTTACCATACGATAAATAAATAAATGTGTGCGGTTATTCAAGGTACTAATATTACCTGATGATTTGCATGAACTATTCTTCTGTAAATCCGAATTACACGTCAGCACCTACCGCTGTGCGGCATTAAGGTTAGCCGACCATGTCATTTGCCCAAATTTGGCGTTTAATCTATTAGCAATTTCCATATACAACCACGGTTAATTACGGTTATGCGCGGATTTGTAAATTTACCAGACTAATAGTTTATTAGCACAGCATAGCTTTCAATGCAGCATTCGTATGCACTTCCGCTATATTACGTAATTACTTGCAACCTTGACATCTTAGAAAATTTTCAGTCTTAATCATGAGCGAACTTTGAACTACAGTGTAAAATACCGTTAAGCGCAACCTTTGGTTGGTGATCTACCTCGTAAATCGAATGGTCTACTTTTAGCACGGATTCCCTCCAAGCGTGGAATCAATTTTTATAACAGCTTTTTGGATCACCCAAGCCTGCGAAGCACAGCGTGAAAATAGTTGTTACTGATGAGGATCAATCAAATTATCTTCAAAATGACACAATGGGCTAAATATAATTCCAGCCTCCTATTGCCAATAACGTGCGATTTAAATTTCAGGTATGTGGAGCAGCCATAAAGCGATTATTTCTGGCAATAATCTTGCTTTAATGATCTCATTGTTTTATCATCAAGCAGAGAGATGTGAATCGAGGCCAATTAAACATGCAGATATAAAATATTTAATTTCAATAGCGCTCCGGGGAGACCTCGGCAGCAAGGCTGCATTACGCATCAAAGCAATAAGGAACTACAAAGCACGTCCACGCCTGTCCATGATACTCAATGCAACCGTCACCTAACCCTCCGCGACGGAAAATTATCTGAAATTCATTAACGTTACTCTCGAACGCTATTTACCGATTCGGCACGGTTGTTTTGTAGATATCAATCAGATGAGTTACAACTGGAACTATAACTCGGAGGCTGCGTCACAGAAAATCCGGACGCAGTCGGAAGAAAAGTCCCCATAAGAAGATCGCTTTTGTTTTTCTGTCTGGATATGTTAAATCGATGCCGCCTGTTGCTGCTCATTAGGTGCAGGAAAAGCGTTTTGTTTCTGGATCGGCTGCTCGCGATGTCTCGCTTTTGCGCACCTTTCCGTGTGGAAATTCAGATTCACACAAACCTCAAGATGATTGTGTAATACTTTATATTCGGAATTCGGGGCGCATTTATTTTTTCCTGGATTTAGATCAGTCCTCATGCATAAATTTACAGGCTGGTGACTCACCAAAAACTCCATAACGCGCCTTTAGTCTAATGATTGTGGATTAAAAACAGGACACAGAGGGAAGGCGAGGAAATTAGCGGTCCCTTTCATGCGGCATGTGGTCTCACACACACTCGTTCGTAGACACAAAACCAGCCAAATTCTACAATCACACATGCAAGCAAGAATAAAGAAACACAATATTTAGCAGTACGCGTTCGAACGAAGCCGGACAACTCGGCTCCGTCATCTCGGCGCGGCCAGCTCGGCGCCGGGACAACTCGGCGCTAGGCCATCTCGGCGCCAGCCAACTCGGCGCTAGGCCATCTCGGCGCCGAATTTAAATTCGCAAACTACAGTAACTACGTAAGAAAATTATTATAAACAAATAATAAATAAAGTGATCGCCAAAAAGATGGCATCAAATGGAAAAAAAAGTATTTAGAATTTCTTGGAAAATCAAACACTGACGACCAGAGGTGGTTGCAAAGTGATTACAAATGGGCCAAACAAAAGTTGTCACGTGACTTCCGTTATCAGTAAAATATTACATTTTTTAAAAATAATTACGAAACATGTATTTAATAGTCAAGGTAGAGACACATTTTACGAAAAAAAGTTTTCTGGCCTTGAGATTGTTCAGTCAGCTACACTAACACACTAAAAATCTCATGAAAATCTTGCTTAATTTCCGAAAAATAGCACTTTTTGGATTTACACAATTTCGAAAAACGCCATTTTCTAACTAAGTAAAGTGCCTTTTATGTGACAAATATTTCTTTAATGTTTATTTCCCAAATCAAAGAATTTTATTTTTAACAAAGTTTTTTTATTATGAAATAAAAAACTTTGTAAAAAATATTTGTTTTTCCATAGCAGTCTTTGTAAAAAGTAAAATCCTTTGATATGGGACCTAAACATAAAAGAAAATGTAAGAGATCAAAGTTGGCCGAAGATTTTGAAATTTGGTATAGCAGCCTAGATGTTGATTCAAACAACTTTTCTTAATAACTTTTTGTCGTATTTGCTGCATAAAAGGCTCGCTATTCTACAGTAAAATAGGTTTTTTGAAAACTTCTAAGACATACTTGATTTTTCAAAACTGAAATGCTGTTAGAAATTCGCCTCTAAACAAGCAGGGCTGAACCCCAAAAAATGAAAATTTAAATCGAGAATTTTTTACCTTTAAAAGAGTCGTTTCACCTATCCGGGGACACACTTTATATACATGGTGATTTTTAAGTTGATTCTTTCCTTTTACCAGGATATAAAGCTAAAAAAATAAGCTTTTTTTCTCATTTGCCACTTTTCCAAAATATCAAAACTAAAGGAGGTACAGGGTGTTAAAGTTTCAAATAAAATACTAAACTTTGGCGGCTGGACAATTTTATTTTTGTAGTATCTCTGTTGTCAAGCAATGACCTCTCAACTAGTTTCACATTGTAATTTTCTTAATGTTATTGCTACAATAATGGCTTATGTTTATGAAAATAATGAAGGAGTGAATATGCTTATTATTTAATGGGAGTGTCGTCAAAATGCCTCTGCCGCATCGCTCTGATACGCGGAACGTGTGTGTAGAATCGAATGCTGATAATTTTGAACATATCATTTAAGTTAGATTAAGTTTAGTTTAATTTTTGTTCAAGTAATTTTAGATCTTAATTTGAAACTTTAACACCCTGTACCTCCGTTAGTTTTGATATTTCGCAAAAGTGGTAAATGAAAAAATAGCTTACTTTTTTAGCTTTATATCCTGGTAAAAGGAAAGAATCAACTTAAATATCACCTTGTATACAGGGTTTCAGGAAAATACGTGTACAACGGAAGACCACAAGTTCCTTTGCCCAAAATATGATGATTTAAAATGATTAACTTTTTTAAATGTTTCAACCCCCTGTATAATCACTACAATTTTTTTTCTAAATAGTTACTTTAATTTATAAGCTATTTCCTCTCTTACAATATTCTAGTTGGGTGAACGGTTTAGCCACAAAAAATATTTTCTAAATCCCTACAAGCCTAGTGTTGAGTTACAATTACCTACTGATTCGGGCTTGTAGAAAATATTTTTTTTGTGGCTAACCCGTTTACCCAACTAAAATTTTGTAAGAGAGGTTATAGCTTCTAAAATAAAGTAGCTATTCACAAAAATCATTGGTTGTGATTATACAGGGGGTTAAAAAAATATGGATGGATAATCTATTGTGATAATGTTTTTAAACACCCTGTTATTCCACAAAAAACTATAGTTTACTGGTACAAACGCAAGAGCCAAAAAATTAATAAAATCTATCAAAGATTTTTCGACTTACTTGAAAAACTAATCATTTTTGAAGACCTCTAGCGGCTAAACTAAACAACTTTGTATATAAGTAAGTTGAGTTAAATCATCATATTTTGGGCCAAGGAACTTGTGGTTTTTCGTTGTACACGTATTTTCCGAACACCCTGTATACAGTGTGTCCCCGGATAGGTGAAACAACTCTTGTAAAACGTAAAAAATTCTCGATTTAAATTTTCATTTTTTGGGGTTCAGCCCTGCTTGGTTAAAGGCGAATTTCTAACAGCATTTCAGTTTTGAAAAATCAAGTATGCCTTGGAAGTTTTAAAAAAACCTATTTTATTTGAAATCGGCATTAAAGTACCTCGAAATGGTCAGTAAACTACGAGAAATCGGCATTAAAGTAATCCATTGTTTTACGACTTTTTTGTACGTGGCGAGGCGACAGATAAACGTCAACCGACGTCAACATAACCTACAAAAGTTGGTTAAAATGTTGTAATTTCACAATTACTCGATTTCAAATAAAACATAGTGTACACCTCGGCACTGAAGTTCCTTTTTATCCCTCATGTGGCTTATTTGCCAAAGTTAAACTTCAAGGCCTTGGTATGCAAACTACTATTACTGTAGAGTAGCGAGCCTTTTATGCAGCAAATACGGCAAAAAGTTATTAAGAAAAGTTGTTTGAATCAACATCTAGGCTGCTATACCAAATTTCAAAATCTTCGGCCAACTTTGATCTCTTACATTTTCTTTTATGTTTAGGTCCCATATCAAAGAATTTTACTTTTTACAAAGACTGCTATGGAAAAACAAATATTTTTTACAGTTTTTTATTTCATAATAAAAAAACTTTGTTAAAAATAAAATTCTTTGATTTGGGAAATAAACATTAAAGAAATATTTGTCACATAAAAGGCACTTTACTTAGTTAGAAAACGGCGTTTTTCGAAATTGTGTAAATCCAAAAAGTGCTATTTTTCGGAAATTAAGCAAGATTTCCATGAGATTTTTAGTGTGTTAGTGTTAGCTGACTGAACAATCTCAAGGCCAGAAAACTTTTTTTCGTAAAATGTGTCTCTACCTTGACTATTAAATATAGATTTCGTAATTATTTAAAAAAAATGTAATATTTTACTGATAACGGAAGTCACGTGACAACTTTTGTTTGGCCCATTTGTAATCACTTTGCAACCACCTCTGGTCGTCAGTGTTTGATTTTCCAAGAAATTCTAAATACTTTTTTTTCCATTTCATGCCAGCTTTTTCGCGATCACTTTATTTATTATTTGTTTATAATAATTTTCTTACGTAGTTACTGTAGTTTGCGAATTTGAATTCGGCGCCGAGATGGCTCCGCGCCGAGTTGTCCCGGCGCCGAGCTGGCCCCGCGCCGAGATGGCGGCGCCGAGTTGTCCTAGACCCGCGTTCGAAATACTAGTGGAGGAGATTTCGTGGATCCCGCGGAGCTCAAACGTAGCATCTCGTAGCGTATCTCGTTTAGGAACAATCTTCAGGTGCACAGCCGATGATGTACACTTCTGTGCAATAAAATTAAGCACACACGGATTTGTTGCATTTATTAATAGCGTTTTTATTTCGAAAAGTCTTAGTTTTGGTCTTTTAATAAAGGTGTTATTTTCAAGTTATGGTGTTTTATCATTTATTGAAACTGCTGCTAGGCAATTAAAATAGATCCGAATTAAACAAACTAGAATATTGTGAAAAATGGTCATATCACGTGTGCTTAATTTTATTGCACAGAAGTGTACCTGTAAATCCCGTAATACGGTTGCTGCCCCTTCAAAAGACCAAAATTATAAAGCATTTGTGGGAAATGAGCATCCCGTGGCTATCCAGTCCTAAATCACTGATAAGTTAGGTGCTTATCAGGTCTAGGGTTAGCAGTCATCTCCTCAGATGTCCGCTATCCCCAAGTACGATAGCAGCGGTGCCAACCTAACAACAATAATAATAAGCAACGACCCAAATAACAAAGCTCTCTACATTCAATATCAACAATAAAACAGTGGCCAGTTCAACTGCACCATCGAACTGCATACAACGTCCATTACAAAGCTACTCACGCCATAATATCTACTACAGGCCTCATTTTTCATCATTTCGATTAATCCAAGTAATTGCTACAAGTCGCTTCAAAAATCACACCCGAGCTATTACATTGTAAAATTCCACCTCGGTCGTGTCAGGTTTCACATCCACGCATGCACGATCTCGGGCACTAATTGACCGCGGAGTCCCTGAGATTTTAAAGCTACCCCAAGCCCATTAAAATAACTTCGGGTTCCGTACAATTCTAGAAATATTTAGAACGTATTATATTTAGGCGGTTTGTCTATTCAAAGGCCCATAATTATACGAATACTAATAAATGATAGAATATTTACAAATAACTAAAAGAACACAAAAGTAAATATTACAATAAAAGTAACCTTATTTTTTGCTGCAGTTCGAAAAAGTTTAAAACATATCTCTGTCTGAGAAACATCAAATTGAAAATTAACGATTCAAAATTTTAAATCCGGGGAATTAATACATGCAACCTAGAATTGCTTGTACCAATACATCGGCTGGAAAACGCTTCATTACGATACATCGTTGCGGTCACCCAGTACTGCAAGAATTCACCATCCTGCTGATGCCATATTACATTGATCGGTATAGCAGGACCTTCAGAATTAGGAAAAAGAACTATTAATAATGGACCAAGATATTACTGAAAACACGCTAATGTCCTTCGCCTCTTACAGTATATTCAAAAAGAAGTATCTCTGCCCATACATACTTTCTGTAGATGTTGATTATATTCCTTACTCATCCAGTATGAAATTTCTGTACCCAAATGCAAGTCCTTGTTTCTGTCCATTAGAAAAAAAGTTAACTTGACGGAAAACATGCTATTTATTATTTAATGTTACAAATAAACAATGCATATTTATTTGAAGGCGATCTAGAATACAGGTCTCTTATCGAAATCAGCATCGGAAAACTCTTGTATTTTAGTTTATAAAATCAGTATTTACTTTTTTCTGCAACATTCCTGATGCTGTTATCTTTCCAATATCTAACTCATAATTTTGTTGTTGACTTGCTAGATGCGCATGTTCTTGATGTAGCAATAAAGTTAAATGCGGCTCGATCAACAATGAAATTAATTAATTAACTAATAGATTGTGAACAACAAATAATAAAATACACAAAATAATAAATTGCCTTGACTTACCAATTTGATGATAACAGCAGGAGCGGGATGGACGGAATGATAGCGATTTTCGTCTTCAACAAATATGATAGATTTAAATATCTTTCCTTACAAAGACGAGAAACTTTTTCTCGAGTCCGCTTCATATGACTTTAACGGACCACTATTAATACTTCTCTATGCTATAACCTTCAAATGATTAAGCCCTACTTCGTTGATGATATTCTGGTTTATTGTAGACGGCAATGCTTCGGCTAGCTCAGAGTGGAGTGGATCACGATCCAGCTGCAGCCTTAGATATGATGCAAAAAAAATTAAGGCGCCAAGCATCTAATTAACAAAACCTGAATCACTATTTGGAGGCGGACACCACTGGCTCCAAAATAGCCAGCACAGTCCAAACAACAACCGAAACTAAAGTACCTTACCAGCGAGAGTAGATACTACAATGGCGTCAGTTGAAGGAGGGGTGTAGGCGTTACTCTTGTCGATACTGCTGATTGACTGGAATGAACTTTTAATACTTTTATTTGAATAACAATCTTATATACACAAAATGCTTAATAATATATATAAAACAAAGAAAAATAAAGAAATATATATACAGTAGTAAACTATTCATTTAGGCTCGGGCGCCGGTGCCGAGGGTGGCGATGGGACGCCCTTTTCTACCAGCAGGAGGCGGGGAACGCGGCCTGGCGTAGTTCTGTCCTTCCGAGGAGCGCTGCGGGGCATGGCTAGTAGCGGGCGCCGGCGGCGTTCTTCGTGGGGGGTCGAGCGGGGCTGGGAGGTCTTTTTTGGACGTCTGGGTCGCGAGTCGACCTCTCGAGGGCGGCGGCTGGATCGTGGCGTCGTCCGGACCCTGGCTCGGGCTTTAGTTGGGGGGGGGGTCCGGGGAATGGCCGTTCGTCGCCAGCGGGGGCCGCTGTCGGCGCAATTGGCCCGCCGCAGGGCTTCGAGTTTGGCCTCCTCGGCGTCCGTCAGTCGCACCTCTAGATCCTAAGTGAGGATCCGCGTACGGGGGGCCTGGGGGTCGGTCGGCGGTGCAGCAAAGCAAAGGGCGCGTTCCGAAGGTGCTATGCCAAAGGGATTCTCCGAGGGGTGCCAAATTCGGGGTCGCTTTCGTCCGTGAAACAGTCGAGACCCGGGGTTCGTAGCCTCGTTGGCGTGCGGATTATCCCTGTTGGCACAGCTCCTGGATCCGGGCGCGGGCGATCTGCACCAGGGGAGAGGCTGGGGGCGTCTTGGGAGACGGGCCGAACAGCTCCTGGATACGGCGGTTCCTGGAACACAAGGTTCGCTGTAAGGCGGCGGGCGCAGGACCTCCAATAGGTCGAGGATGGCTTACGCAGCAGACCTGGAGGTGTCCATGACGAGCGGGTGATGGTGGGTTCGGAGCGGACCGGCTGAGTATTCGTCCTAGAAGCGGCCTGAGCTGTCGACCGATCCTGCGAATTTTCTGGGAGGCCGGCGAACTCAGAGCTGGAGGCTGGAGGGTCGATTGTTGGTGGCTTCCTTTGGGCTGGAGAGCTTCCTGTTGATTGATGGTCCTGAAGAGGCTTCTGGGTCGACCTCTCCTGGATTGAGTCTTCCTGGAAGGCTGGATGCTGCTGGTGGACTCTCCTGGGTTGAGTGAGTAGTGTACCTACGGGTGTTCTGCCTTAAAATGTGTCACTGAGCAGGTTTTCTGCGCAGGTTTGCGCAGAGATGTTCGCGCAGGTTTGATAAGGTCGTTGGCCTAGCAGGGGTCAAGGTCACGGGCCTAGCCGGGGTCTACACTTTCGGTACCCACAATAAATGTTTGGGGATAACAGTCTCATTTTGAAATTTTACAAGATTCTCATAATGAATTTTTGAGCTAAAAGTCTAATTTTATTCCTACGCTTATCAAAAAATATTTCCCAGGTTCAAGCGGATGTTTTTTTATATTAAGTAAATTGGCAAGCAGAATACAATAAGATCCTATAAGCTAATATTTTAAATGTGATACTGTCGTTGTGAGGGCCCGTCCAGTGAGAGGTCCTCTTTATGGGGAGCATTGTTAAGGTTATGAGGTCCCATCTAGGGAGGGGTCCTCTTCAATGGAGATCAGTGGGC
>OW679202.1:121112934-121288458 GCA_940337035.1 Agriotes lineatus
TCATGATGATGATGATGAATAAATATTCTCTACGGTATATCTTCAAATTTGATAACGAATGATGCTAGAGGATTAATTTTTTCGTTGGGTGTATAGAAACTCTCAGAAATTAATTATAACGAACATAGTAGTTTTAATCCCATCTGAACTAATTCTTCTTGAATCACTATCAGGAATTAAAGGGCGCACAGCCGGCAATACAATTATTTTGGATGGAGTTATGGGCCTTCGAATACCAACACATTTTCATTCAATTATTACATTACTGTGATTATTTACTAGATGTTCAAGTTGCTCGTTATAGAGATAAATACATATGCGATTGTTTGACATACGCGATGCAAAACAGTACTTTTGTAGGACCAATAATGTTTCCTACTGCTGTAACATAGCGACTCAATTGTAAATCGTCAACAGCATTAAAAATAATAGCTTGCTGTTTTCTTGAAAAAACGTTTTGTTGGACAGTTTTAGCGATTTCTGCAGAGGGACGATTTATTTGTTTTGATGAATTTTCATTTGTCTGCACTAGAGAGGAATATTGGATTCCCCTGCAGTCAGAAGAATCCATTTCGTTCATTTTAAAATTAAACTAAGTGTTGAGAACAATAATCTGCATTACTGTTAAACGGGTTCCCTGCAATTGCAACGAAAAATTGCTTAATTATCAATTACATGTTAAGATAAGGAGGAAGTGAAAAGGTTTAGAAACCATTCGCGATAACTACTCACCTACACCGGTGACAGCAGAGTCCATTAAAACTGTAGGCCACGTGCGCTAAAACATTTGGGTATCGAAGGTATCATATTAATGTTATAACACGTTCTGCACTCCAAAGCAAACCTTGAAAAACCCTTGTTTTTAAAAATAATTAAAAATTGGAACTTTAAGTACCGTTTTCTCAAAATATCAACTTTGCAGGTACGTGGAATTGGCATAAGGACAACGATATTTTACTTACCTCCTACATAGGCAGGGCCGTCTTAAGAGGGGGCAATGGGTGCACCGCACCCGGGCGGCAGGCTCTAGGGGCGGCAGGCTCTAGGGCGGCAATATACTGTGGTTACATAACTGATGTTTTCAAATTCGAAATTTAGAATTTCCCTTAAACGCTATTGGTGAAGATAAAGCTTGGTAACCAATGAGATAAAGTGATCGTGTGTCGTCACGCGCATCCAGAGCTATGATTGGCGTGTGTATCATTATTTTGCGCTGCATGTTTATTATTTGGCTTTCACAACCGTTGTCCAAAGTTAGCTGATCCAGATAGTGGCTTTTAAACTAGAAAAAGTTAATTCCAAAAAGTCCCTACCATGAGAATTTGAGAATTCCTTGAACACATGAATCCATATATACGAGGATAAATCTAGAAAAAGCCATTCAAATCAGGCCAACTAATAGATTCTGAACTTAAAAACAATATTCAGACTAAAAATTCATAAAACAAACTACTTTTCGATTGCTTTTGATTATACTTCAGATGCAGCTTGCAAAGAACAATTTACTGGAATTGTAAAACATAACAAGATTTTAAAAAGTAAAAGAATTGTTGAAGAAAATTTCCCGATTTTATTGAATCAGAACAAAAAACCGAAGCTCAAGAAATGTTGAAAAAACTGCAGACCGACAATCTTGTAAATCACAGTGCTATGACAATAGTGCAAATATGGCAGTCAAATACCATATGTTCAAAAAGAAATTACAGAGGGGTTGGGCATGGAAAATAAAAGCAATATTAACAGCAAGCTTCAGAATTCATTAATTGGTATCACTCTTGTCATAAATTTATATATTATAAGCTGATTTCGTGATTGGAAATTCTAAAGCTTGCTGTTGACATTACTTTTGTTTGTCATGGCCAACTCTTATGTAATTTCTTTTGAAACACATGGCGTAATGCAGTTCAAGTCAGAATGATCGAACTGTACATATTTTTTATTTGTTAGTTTGTTTTTCACACCCTTTAAACTTGGTAGGAGTTCACACTGCCAGCGTTTCACAGACAATGATAGTAACAGCTGTGGGCACTGTTGAACATTTATTTCTATCTTTTACGTCATCTGAAAGGTGGGATAGACTTACGTCATATGTAACAGTTTCTTTCAAAAACATTGTGATACTCGATTGTGATAAAAATACAAGCTATATCTACAGTGTTCAAAGAGTTGCCAAAGTTTTTAGAAGCTTTAAAAGAACTTTAAAATTAAAGAAAACTAAAGAAACATACTCCGGAGCAAAAAAAACATATTAAACACATTTTAAAAATCATCTTGTCAGTCATTTACTAATGTAGAATAATATTTTGGACAAAATGGGCAGGGTCAATATTCTACAGAAAAATACTATTAGTGTTTCAGTTGCTAGCAAGCCACTTAAACGTTTAAGTTAAATATGTACAATAAGAAATAAGAGGGGGCGGCACCTGAGACTGCACACCGGCGGAAGGAAAGCTAGAGACGCCGCTGTACATAGCTGCATACCAAACCGAATGATCCCCATGATTCAGGGTCCCTAGATGACGAAAAACATGTTTTCTCAAATAGTCTGTCTGTTCGTCAGTTGGAGGTATAGCTCAAAACTATTTGTTGAAGGAAGTCGATATTTTGCATGCGTCTACCTGGCACGAAATCGAATATACGTTCAATCAAATATATAAACGGTGAGTATACCTTAAAAAATAAAATGTTGTCTATTTTAGCTTTCACTGAGGAATAGATAAAAGTAATAATTTGCACACAGCTCAGGCGTTATCCATGATGAAAATGAAACCCAATAGATACAATGGAAATGTAAAAGAGACCAAAATGGCAACAATAAGTATGTCGTATACAGAGTGAGTCATAATTAGGTGTAAAAAATGTTACTAAAGCTTCTTTAGACAAAAAAAAAGCAATTAATCTAATACACCTTAATACCACAATGCTCCCTTAAAAGTATACAGGGTGTCAATAAAAAAAATCTATTTGTGACTATAAGTTGGATAGTAATTATCCGATTAATTTGAAAATAGATTATAATAAACACAAAATTAACAACAAAATGGACAAAAGAATGACTAGGACATAGAAAACAATAGCAAATGTTCAAACTGCTGCCCTCCAGCCGCAATACAAGGATGGAACGGTCCAACTAGCAATTTATACACTTACTAAATATTATAGTTTCCACGAATTTCATTAGCAACCTCGAAAATTCTTTGCTGCAACTGTTCCCTCGTGCTAATTAGCTAACAATAAAACACCAGTTTATAAAAAACCCTATAAACAGAAATCCAGCGGATTGAAGCCGGCACTCCTTAGCGGTCATCTCACAGGGCCAAACCGGCCAGTAGAAGGAGGACAGTTCACCCCTCCACTTTTAATTGATTCGTGGGTACGCCACTGGATTCGCGGTTTTATTCGCGGATTGACCCAATTAATTTCGCGGTTTGACCTAATTAATTTCGCTGATTGCTCTAATTACTTTTGATATGTGTTACTGATTAAATTACGCATTAGCTTCTGATTAAATTTCACGGCGGCCATTTTTAATTTGCTTCCGGAATTACGCGGCGGCCATTTTCAATTTTCGCGCGAATATTTGAATTTGAAATTTTTCAGATTTTTTTCTAAGTTCCATTTTTTTTATTTAAACTTTCCGGGTGTCGGCCATCTTGGTATTCTGCGTGCGCACTTCTCGCGGCTGACCTTTTAATTTTAATTTAGCGACCGTTTTGAATTTCAAATTGATAAATCTGTCTCTCTCAGGTATTCATGGGGCGTTGCTTATCTCTCTTGCATTCACAGGATGGATGTTTAATTTTAAAAAAATCTCTGGCGGACTTGGATTTGAACCCTTTACGTTCGCATCCACATTGGGCTTACATAGACCTATGCCGTTACGCCACGGAGTGCTACGGGATTTAAAGGGTTTGAACAGAACTCCATTTAACTGTTCTGACTCCAGACTTTAAAACTAAATATTTTTTGAAAAATATAATTTATAAGAATGGAATTACATCGTCTATGGACTTAAGAGATTGAAACGAATTTTTAAAAAATGATTCCATAAGTGCTCTTGCTAGAATTAATCATTTTAGTTTCGTATATAAACACGCGTATTCTGATTGACGCGCATGAATGGATTATTGAGATTCCCATTGTCCCTGCCTACTATATAGCGAAATCACTGCCAAATTAGCGGGGAAAGAAGAACTTGAATAATTGTTTCAGGTTTTGCAATTTTCTAACGGTTTGGTTCATATAATTTTTGTCGCTTTTAAAATAAATAGACATTATTTTATTTTGTACTTGAGTTTTATAATTACGCTGTGCCATTTTTGGATTTGATTACGTCACGCAGAAGTCTTCCGCCTCACTCATCGCAGCTGTTCTCCCTCGCTCGCATTTATTTAATTTAAAAAAGCTTTTTGCTCCGGCCCCAAGTCGGGTTTGAACCCTAGTTGTCACGAGATTGTCATGTTTGGTTTTTATTTTATAAGTAAAGCGTCTTAGTTACTTTGAAGCACACCTTTTATAAAACGCACCAGTCAAATTTAAAATAAATCACTAGGTTTTGGCGAAGGTCGGCATCGAAATGACAATTTAATAATAGTTTTTAAAGTACATTACTCTAACTTGTTGCAATTTTAGTAAGCTTTGAATAAAAACAGCACTTTCTTTGAAAAATCTTCTGCCACAAGCAGTTTAATAAACAAAATTTCAGTTACGTAGGCTTATTGTTCATTTTTATTACGAAAATTAACTCAAAATTGAACAAAAATCACGCAATTACACATCATCTCACATAAATTTTTTACAAAAATCGACATCATGTCACATAAATTATATAAAAAGTGACATTTTAATTCAACACACGATGAAAATTTAATAAAAATCACGCAATTACACATCATCTCATATAAATTTTTACAAAAATTGACATCATGTCACATAAATTTTACAAAAACTGACATCATGTCACTTGAAATTATACAAAAAACGACATTTTTATTCAACACACGATGAAAATTGAACAAAAATCACGCAATTACACATCATCTCACATAAATTTTTACAAAAATCGACATCATGTCACATAAATTATACAAAAAATGACATTTTAATTCAACACACGATGAAAATTTAATAAAAAATATGCAATTACGCATCAGCGCACTTAAAAAATTATCACAATTCGTTTTACGAAACGATTTATAATAACGAAAATGATGTAAAAACGGTTTTCAGAGTTTTTTCTAAGCATAATTTTGCAATTGTTTTACA
This sequence comes from Agriotes lineatus, assembly GCA_940337035.1. Taxonomy (NCBI): domain Eukaryota; kingdom Metazoa; phylum Arthropoda; class Insecta; order Coleoptera; family Elateridae; genus Agriotes; species Agriotes lineatus. The sequence continues at coordinate 121,118,200 of OW679202.1, forward strand.
CTTTTTTATAAAATGTAGCGCACAAAATTAAAAGAAATCGCAATTTTTTAAATTATATCACGCCATTATGAAATCGTAGATTGATTTTTTGAAATTTCACACTTTGTAACTGTAACAAAAATGTAAAATAACTTCAAATACTAATATTTTAGCTTTAGATTTTGTAATTATTGCAGATTCGTGAAAAACAAAAGCAGAGTAGAAATAAAAAACACAAACACTTTGTAATAAACAAATATATTGTTTTTATTTCGTATAATACTTAATAATATAAAAATAAATGTACAGCTGAATGTCTTATTTTCTAAAAATCCGCTAGCAATTTACAAAACTGTAGTTTGATGTGTACAACATTTCAAATTAAAAAGCTGCAAGTAATAAAATCAGACTTCGTTCACGATAAATGGGGGCAGTACAACCAAGTGTTACAAAGATACCTTCATTTCACAAACCAGGCACGGCAGCCAATCAAAATACCTATTGAAACAAGCAGTAACAGCCTATCAAATGCCATTATTTTATCTACACTTCCCAAAAGCTTTTAAGAAAAAAGCTGAAGTTTTCCTACGCATTTTTGAGTGCCTCAAACGATGTGAGCTGGGATCACAAAGGTACCGTTACTATAAAGGGTGAAATTTTACCGGCGTCTAACATAGTCGATTTAGTTCACGACACTCTGAAGCCTCGAAAAACTATTAATCCACCCGGACGCATACAGTTTGCTGATTACATCAAAGCCCTTAACGTTGCTAATGTGCTGCTAGCTAAACTTAAGCAGCAAAAAGTGCCAGCCCCGACTGGTACTACAGGAAAAACCGATATGGAAACTGATAACTGCGAGTCCGATTTAGAATATAAATTAAAAACACCAGCTACTCATCCAAGTCCACATCAAAAAGGTGCAGTCAGAAAAACGTCGATTAGGAAGCACTTCCAAAACAGGGCCGTTAGAAAAACACCTCTAAGGCAGAGGTCCTCAACATCAAATACGAATGGAATTCTGGATTGGGAGCGCCTTAAACTTTAAAATGCCACAATGAAATTTGTTCTACGATCCCATGTAAATGAATTCTGATTTTATTACATGCAGCTTTTTTAATTTGAAATTTTGTACACCTCAAACTACAGTTTAGTAGATTGCTAGCGGATTTTTAGAAAATAAGACATTCAGCTGTACATTTATTTTTATATTATTAAGTATTATACGAAATAAGAACAATATATTTGTTTATTGCAAAGTGTTTGTGTTTTTTATTTCTACTCTGCTTTCGTTTTTTCATGAATCTGCAATAATTACAAAATCTAAAGCTAAAAATATTAGTATTTGAAGTTATTTTACAGTTACAAAGTGTAAAATTTCAAAAAGTTAATCTAAGATTTCATAATGGCGTGATATAATTTAAAAAATTGTGATTCTTTTAATTTTGAACGATGCATTTTATAAAGAAGTGTAAAACATTTGCAAAGTTATGCTTAGAAATAACTCTAAAAATTGTTTTTACATCATTTTCGTTATTATAAATCGTTTTGTAAAACGAATTGTGATAATTTTTTAAGTGCGATGATGCGTAATTGCATATTTTTTATTAAATTTTCATCGTGTGTTGAATTAAAATGTCATTTTTTGTATAATTTATGTGACATGATGTCGATTATTTATGTGAGATGATGTGTAATTGCGTGATTTTAATTAAATTTTCATCGTGTGTTAAATTAAAATGTCATTTTTTGCATAATTTATGTGACATGATGTCGATTTTTATAAAAATTTATGTGAGATGATGTGTAATTGCGTGATTTTTGTTCAATTTTCATCGTGTGTTGAATAAAAATGTCGTTTTTTGTATAATTTCAAGTGACAATGTCAGTTTTTGTAAAATTTATGTGACATGATGTCGATTTTTGTAAAAATGTATGTGAGATGATGTGTAATTGCGTAAATTTTGTTCAATTTTCATCGTGTGTTGAATTAAAATGTCATTTTTTGTATAACTTATGTGACGTGATGCCGATTTTTGTAAAAATGTATGTGATATGATGTGTAATTGCGTGATTTTTGTTCAATTTTGAGTTAATTTTCGTAATAAAAATGAACAATAAGCCTACGTAACTGAAATTTTGTTTATCGAAATGCTTGTGGCAGAAGATTTTTCAATGAAAGTGCTGTTTTTATTCAAAGCTTACTAAAATTGCAACAAGTTAGAGTAATGTACTTTGAAAATTATTATTAAATTGTCATTTTGATGCCGACCCTCGCCAGAACCTAGTGATTTATTTTAAATTTGACTGGTGCGTTTTATAAAAGGTGTGCTTCAAAGTAACTAAGACGCATTACTTATAAAATAAAAACCAAACATGACAATCTCGTGACAACTAGGGTTCAAACCCGACTTGGGGCCGGCGCAAAACGCTTTTTAAATTAAATAAATGCGAGCGAGGGAGAACAGCTGCGATGAGTGAGGCGGAAGACTTCGGCGTGACGTAATCAAATCCAAAAATGGATGCCGCAGATGGAAGACTTCTGCGTGACGTAATCAAATCCAAAAATGGCACAGCGTAATTATAAAACTCAAGTACAAAATAAAATAATGTCTATTTATTTTAAAAGCGACAAAAATCATATGAACCAAACCGTTAGAAAATTGCAAAACGCTTATGCATACATTTTTTAAAACACGTCTAATATATATTTTTAGATACTTGGAAGAAATGACCAAATAACTTCCATCATATTAAAACTACAGACATTTTGAGCGAGTGCAAGAGATAAAGTTACGGCAGTCAATGAGTACGAATGAGATAGAACGACGACGACGAGATAATCAAAACCCAATGAGTACAAGAGATATAGACAGATTCATCAATTTGAAAATCAAAACGGGCTCTAAATTAAAGAAAGGAATGACGAGGTTTGCCCTGGTGCCCTTAGGGGTGTAAAACACGACATATCTAGAAGAGTAAACCTCGATAATAAATCCTGTTCCGAGACTGGGTAACCAATCCTAGTGGAGAAACAGAAAAGCTGGCAGCTAGCTCTAAAATGCAGGAAAAGTCCTCGGATATGACTATGGAAGATTACAATGAGAGTAAACAGTTTACGGTGCAGGGGCTCGGATCCCCAGTACCGGTCGGATCTGGAAGTGATGAAGCAGGCTTCCCCGACCGTCAGCCAGCGACTGCAACGAAGAACCCATAGTATCCCTGGTGGGTGACCAGGCTGGGATTACAAAACTTGCTACTGGAATTTTTGCAATTGCAGACCCATTTAAAAGAAGGGACAGCATAACAAGATCGCCATCATCATGCACAACAGGGTCGGACTGCGAAATTGTGAGAAGAACCGATATAGAAGCAAAAAGGCGACAACCGTGTTGGAACAGCAGGAATATGTGTCTGGAAGAGCTAGAATAACCAGCAGAACACCAGCAAGAGAAGGAAGAAGGACTTCTTCCCTACCAGAATTCCCATATTATATAGATACAAATGAAACTGGGGGAAGAGGGAAAGCAAAAGGAAGAGAATGGAGACCCCGACAAGAACAGAAATGGAGGAGCAAGTGGAGAAAATAGTGAAGGAAAGGAAAAAGGAATACGAAATGCATATGGTATACTTAGAAAAAATGATGAAAGACCTGGAAAAGCTGAACAAACTAATAGCAGATAACGCCAACACGAAAAAAGAGATAAAGGAAGCGGGACAAAGACTAAGCGGATACTCTAAAAAGATGAAAACGTTAGCTGCCCTAACATCTGCCGAAAAATTGTTTGAGGAAATTAAAGACGCAGTGATAAAAGACACAGGAAGGCGGTTGGAAGAAACAACAAAAGAAATGAGTACCCAAACAGAAAGTAAGCAGGCACAGGAGAAACACGCTTTAATAAAGAAAATTGAACAGACGCTAGAGGTCGAACCCGATGAACAATGTCTGCGAGAGATATTGCAGCTGAACTGGCCAGAGGAAACCTTCAAGAAGAGTAAACTTGTCAAATGGGACACGGAACAAAAGTCTCAAAAAGATCTCATAATAATTATGAATAAGGGAGAAGACTTTGACAACAACCGGCACATTAAAAAAGCCATGGAAGCGCACCCACAACTAGAAGCTGAGCTAAGGGAGAAGGAAATAAAACCAGGAAAACCTGTGTGTAGTGTGACCAGAAATGGACTCATAATGGGAAACGGACAATTGCGTGATGGCAAGGAAAGGCACCTACATGCAGTGGTGGTTAAGGAAGGAGGAAACACTAACGACATGGCAGGCCTACGTGCCTCCTTCCAAAGGATACAAGAGATAAATAAAGGAAAAGGAAATGACGAGATAACATGCATCATTACCAATGCAGTAAATGAGACAGCCACAAGAAAGATGGCGGAATATGTCTTTAGGAGAGATGGCCCACAGTTAAACATCTATAGTAAAGGAAAACAACTGACCAAATATGGCGACAAAGACGGTAACCAAGAAATGACGATGGTAACAAATCGTAAAAATACGGAAACAATCATCTTAAAGCCGACAACAGGTACCTCTTACGCTGACATAATAAAAAATATGAAAAGGCAGGTGGATGCAAAAGACGTATTGGTGAATAGCATAAGCAAAACCGAAAATGGAAGTATACAACTTAAAATCAAAGGGAAGAAGGAAGACACCACGAAAGCGTTCAAAGAACTACTGACAAAAAAATGGAAAACATGGCGGAAATCGTGACAAAAGAAAGAAAGCGAACAATAATAATACTGGATATCGATGAAGCGGTAACAGAACCTGAAATCTGGTAGGTCCTAAACAAAGAGACAGGTAATGAGCAGCACCTTGAAGATATCGGACAAAGCTAACAAAATGGGAATGAAGTATGCCTTCTTTACAACAAACCAGAATAAGGCAACACAACTACTGGCAAAAAAGAGAATTGGAGAAGGATGGAATAGATGGAGGGTAAAGGAAGTAATGATGCCTCCAAGATGCTATAAATGCCATAAAATTGGACACACCGCTAAAAGCTGCAAAGAAAAGGAAAGGAAAGAACTTTGTCACAAATGTGGAGAAACAGGACACAAAATTAAAACCTGTTACAATGAACCAGCCTGCTATCTATGCAAGGAAAAGGGCCACAAATCCGAGACAATGAGATACCCTGTATATCATAAAATGGTACAGGAGTTGAGGACGAAGAGTGCGACCTCAACAAGCAGATAAAATGAAAATAATGCAAGTAAATCTAAACAGGAGCAAAAGAGCGACGGACCTGTTTAGACATAACTGTGCCATGGAAGACGTGGACCTAGCCCTAGTGTCGGAACCAAATCGAAATATGGCAAAAAGTTCTAGAAGATGGATCTTGGACAAAAATGAGGATGCAGCTGTATACATACCAAATAAAAGGATTAAAATATCAAAAACTGGGGGTGGCAACGGATACATATGGGTTAAAACAGACGAATTAACTATATACTCCTGTTACATATCCCCAAATGTGAATGTAGAACAGTTTGAGCAATACCTGACTAAACACCAGATATGAGAAGAAGAAAATCATAATCGGGGGAGACTTCAATGCGAAAGCATACAGATGGGGATCCCCAAGAGCAGACCATAAGAGTGCCATATTGACCGAATGGATAGACCAATATGAATTCTGCGTATTAAACCAGGGCAATACGCCGACTTTTGAAAGAAACAACAGCACTTCCTATGTCGATGTTACTATGTGTTCTGAAGGTATAGTGAGAAACATCAAAGGATGGAACGTGGGGGGACGAAGAAAACCTAAGCGACCATAAGAACATACACATAGAAGTCGGAGACGAGCTAACAAGCCTCAGGCGACAGCATGATGTCAGGAAGGGCTGGATCTTCAAGAGGGAAATGATGGAAGCTCTCATAGGAAAGATAGATGAAGAAATAGAAAAAGAAAACTATGAGTACACAGTTAAAAATCTCATGCACACCATCGAAAGCGCATGCAATAACGCCTTTCGAAAGAAAGGCTTAAATACCAAGAGACAACCGGCATATTGGTGGAATAACGAAATTAACGAGCTGCGACGTGCCTGCCTAAGAGCAAAACGACTAGTAACAAGAATCAACAGAGACGATAATGCGGACGAGAATCTGAAACAAGAAAAACGACAAACTATAGAGAAAGAAAGCTAGCTCTTAAAAAAGCTATCAAGAATGCCAAGAAGCAGGCATGGTGCACCCTCTGCGAAAATATAGACAAAGATTTATGGGGCACAGGATATAAAATAGTAACTGGAGTGCTGGGCCTACGCACGCCGCTTACCATGACAGATAAAGAACAACAGCAGGTGGCACAGGAATTATTTCCAAGTTACAGAAGAAAGGTATGGCCAGCAATGCAAGTAAAGCCCGATGAAATACCCACGTGCACAACCGATGAAATTAGAGAAGCAGGAAGAAAAATGAAACCGGGCAAAGCGGTGGGCACAGACGGAATACCACCAGAAGTGGTCAAGGCAATAACAGAGGGAAGACCAGAACTGTGCTGTAAGGTTATGGATTCGCTGCTGAAGAAAGGTAACTTTCCAACAGAATGGAAAGTAGGCAGATTGATACTAATCGAAAAGCCGAATCAACCAGGAGAAAGAAAGACGTACAGACCTCTCTGTCTTCTAAATACTATGGGAAAGCTATTTGAACAGTGCTAAACAGAAGACTTCTGGATGAAATAGAGAGAAATGGCGCACTATCAGAAATGCAATATGGGTTTAGAGAAGGAAGATCCACGGTAGACGCAATAGCAAAAGTACTGAATATAGGAATGGAGGCCAATAGACAACGCAAAAACGAATATGCTGTATTGGTAACATTAGACGTTCGGAACGCATTCAATACGGTACCATGGGAGGGAATAATAGAGGAATTAAAAAAAAAACAAGTGGCTCCTTACTTGGTAAACGTAATATGCAGTTACCTCCAAAAACAGAAGGATACAGGTAGGAGAGAGTTCCAGTCTGGACATGACATGTGGAGTCCCCCAGGGATCCGTCCTCGGCCCAACATTGTGGAACCTGTACTATGACGAAGTACTAAAGCAGGAACTACCTAACGGAACATCGCTCGTGGGTTACCCCGACGATCTGGCGCTGGTGGTGTGCGGAAAAATAAAACCGAAATTGAAGAGAACATAGAGTGGGCTATATTCAAGGTTGAACAGTGGATGGAGAAGAAAGGCCTTCAACTTGCCTAGCACAAAACCGAAATAGTAGTGCTATCTGGAAAAAATACCTTAAAACAAGTAGAAATAAATATGGGAAACATTGAAATTACAAGCCAACAATGTCTCAAGTACTTGGGCGTGGTTTTCGGCAGAAATATGAACATGGGGTGCCACATACAAAAGATAGTTAAAAAGGCGGAGGGGGCCGCAGCAGCTCTCGCCCGATTAATGCCAAATAAAGGAGGAGCAAGGGCAGGACGCAGAAAAGTGATAGCCTCGGCTGTGAGCTCTATTATACTATATGCAGCTCCAGTATGGGCAAATTTTGCGTTAATGAATAAATACAGGAAAATGCTGGAAAGAGTACAGAGGAAGTTAGCAATAAGAATCGCAAGCGCTTACCGAACTGCGTCTACGAGAGCGATTCAGGTAGTAGCTGGAGTGATCCCCATCCACTTATTAGTGGCCGAACGATCATACGCAAACGGGGCAAACCGAAGGCAACAGAAAAAAGAAGCGAGAGAGGAAACTTTCCGTAAATGGCAAGAAGAATGGAGACAGCAAGGACAAACGGCCGAGTGGACAAGGAACTTAATAGTAGACGTAAAATCCTGGGTGACAAGCGAGCACGGAGAAGTGAGCTACTACTTAACGCAATTTCTAACTGACATGGAAGCTTCCAAACGTACCTCTACAGAATGAAACTCTCGAACACGGAGAGCTGCGTGTACTGCGGTGAACGGGACACTCCGCAACATACGAGTGAGATAGGAAATTTCCACTTTACGTAAAGTATGAGCGCAGACAAGCCAACCCCCTGCAGAATCGGTGATATCATGCTAACAGTCAAGTTAAAGCCTGCATTTCAAGGTTTCAAATTAGGCGCGCCGATATTCATATAGCTTTCAAACTTTCGTCGGCTTTTATAAATAATTTAATAAAATATAAAATTAAACAAGCACATAGATTGTAATTTCTTCAGACAAAATTTAAGCTGACATTACAAGTGAACCAATGTCATTCTTTTTAAGTTAAGCGAAGTTTCCATTTGTTTCATAACCTCAAACAATTATTCAAGTTCTTCTTTCCCCGCTAATTTGGCAGTGGTTTCGCTTTATAGTAGGCAGGGACAATGGGAATCTCGATAATCCATTCATGCGCGTCACTCAGAATACGCGTATTTATATACGGGACTAAAATGATTAATTCTAGAAAAGCACTATGGAATCATTTTTTTTTAATTCGTTTCAACCTTTTAAGTCCATAGACGATGTAATTCCATTCTTATAAATTAATTATTTTTTTAAAATATTTAGTTTTAAAGTCTGGAGTCAGAACAGTTAAATGGAGTTATGTTCAAACCCTTTAAATCCCGTAGCGTTCCGTGGTGTAGCGGCATAGGTCTATGTAAGCCCAATGTGGATGCGAACGTAGAGGGTTCAAATCCAAGTCCGCCAGAGATTTTTTTAAATTAAACATCCATCCTGTGAATGCAAGAGAGATAACCAACGCCCCATGAGTACCTGAGAGAGACAGATTTATCAATTTGAAATTCAAACGGTCGCTAAATTGAAATTAAATGGTCAGCCGCGAGAAGTGCGCACGCAGAAAACCAAGATGGCCGACACCGGGAAGTTTAAATTCAATAAATCTGAAAAATTTCAAATTCAAATATTCGCGCGAAAATTGAAAATGGCCGCCGCGTAATTCCGAAAGCAAATTAAAAATGGCCGCCGCGTAATTTAATCAGAAGCTAATGCGTAATTTAATCAGTAGCACATATCAAAATTAATTAGAGCAATCCGCGAAATTAATTAGGTCAAACCGCGAAATTAATTGGGTCAATCCGCGAATAAAACCGCGAATCCAGTGGCGTACCCGCAAATCAATTAAAAGTGGAGGGGCGAACTGTCCTCCTTCTGCTCCGGCCAATCCATCGACCATTAAAATGTCATTTAACGATTCTGTAACGATTCTGCTATTGTGAGGAGGCTTGTTAGAAGAACATCTGTTATCTAAAGTTTAATGTGTAAGTAATACATGCAGCTGGTGTTCAAGAAAGTTCTGATACCATTCGCATTGATGCGATTATCGAGTTCTTGAAGCTCCAGTAAACAACCATTGCAGATTCCTCTCCCCATATTGTTGACAGAAAATCGTTGCTGGAACCATCTACTCCTTGGTATATGGGATTCTCTAACGATTAATGGTGCAGTAGTAATTCCGTCCTTGGTAAAAATGGCTTAATCGGTCCATAAAATAGATGGAATAAAATTGGGGTCCTTTCAAGAAACCACCGACGGAGAGTTCGTGACACAAAACTTTGTGAAAGTTTCAACTGCACAAAAAATTCGGCGAGTACTTATAGTATTTAGGATTGTCTAAAAACGAACCAATTACAGGTTGCTCTTGCATTACATTTTCCCGTTCCAGTACACCAGCCCCTCGGGCTCGCGGAAGACCAACCTCACCCAGTCTTCGAAAGCTGAAGTAAAGTCCTGATGATTTGAAATTCTTCTGTCAGGGAATGTGCGGTGTATTCACTAACGGCTGCTAAAGCCATATACGAAAACGATGTGTGCTATTTCTCTTGGAGTACAATCAGCCGTTTCGAAAGAAAATCGTTATTTTAAAAAATACACAGTCTTTCAAACAATTAACGGATGTTTATGACGGCCGCTGTCTTGATATTGTTTCAAATTAAAGTTGACTATTAAAATCAGGCTACTTGATTTTAAAAAGCCAAATGTTTACTTTCCAAATATAGAAACATATTTTTTTTATTAACACCGGGTATTATTTTAAAGGAGTATTTTGGTTACTAAGCTGTATTAGGTTAATTGCTTTGTTTTGAACTGAAGAATCTTTGGTTAATTCTTTACACCTTATAACTCGTCCTTTATAATCCAGCGCCGAGCAAATGCGAGGCAGTACTTCGTGGCAGAATGGGACCATCGGCTGAAATGATTTTTTATTTGCAAATTGATGTAATTCGCACTACCAAGTGTTTCATTTTATTGTTTCAGTATTATTAGGAACGTTAAGATATTTTTACCCCTAGTTTCCTTTGATTTTTCAAACTTCCTCTTGCGAGGCAAGTTTTCTATAAATGCCTTTACAAGTTTTTACACAGCAGAGTATGGGTTTACAACTTCACAATTTTCTTGAATTTTTCATGGAGTTCTTCCGGAAGAAAATAATTGAAACTATCAACAAAACTTGGGATTGTCTAAATTTAGATGTTTCATTGTTTCCACCCAAAATTTGATTTCCTTTTTAAACGCTGGTACATTATCACTGGCGTCAAAAACAGTTACTGCCTTACCTTGATGTGAGAGAACCAAATTGTTAACTAGTTTTTTTAAATATTGCGAAATACGTTTATATGAACCAACGCTGCTCCCATAACCTGTCTCCCAAATCAAAGTGGTTGTTAATCAGGAAGGTTCCGAATTCAACTCTTTTTTTCAAAAAGCCAATTCTAAGTTTTCCGCGAGCTTGAGCAGGCTAGGGCCCGTACTGGGCTGTAGCGCCAAGATGATGGTAGTGGAAGTGAAACAAATATGATATTTCTTGTCAACTTTCCTAGAAAGAATGCTTAATTTATGATTGTGGTAGTTTTTCAAGCAAATTTCTAAGATGCAACAGAGGTTTTACACAAATAACGTAGAGCGAACCCGAATTACAAAGTGTATGACGCCGTAGATTAGTTCATTTGTACCTTTCACGCAGATTATCTTAATTATCTTGGTTGGCACTAACCTAGTTTGAAAATTGACGAAAACAATGGACAAGATCGTTTTGCTTGGGCTTTTCCGTATTTTGAAGACGAATAATAAATCAAATTTATATAAAAGTATTGACTGTTTAATTCCAATACCACTTCAAATCACAATGCTTTCGCAAATAAGTAAAGATGCATTTCTGTAAAGAGTAATAATAAATTATAATCAGATTTTTACCTTCCACACAGATCATCACTAAAAAATTGTCGAAGCTATAGAACTTGTAACTTGTAAATCTATATAGCAACAGTTTGCATACTTTCTTTTACAAAAAGTTGCACTAAATATAAATTAATATTCAAGAAAACCTGAGTAAATTTAAAAAAAAATCCAAATAAGTCTCCAAACCGCCTTATATAATTTACCTTGTTATAGTAATACTTTTTGTATTTTTAGAACTTTTACTGTTGACATTGAAAGATAGGATCGAGTTTCATTGTAAACGACCGTACACCTAAAATACGACTATTTTCAACTACGTTTTTTATCATCTATCTACGCGATTAGCTACGAGAACTTTTCAAGAGCGCTGTAGCAGTACATAATTCGTTATCAAACTTTATACGAAAGTAACTATGCATGACAGTAAACCAACCATAGCGGTTTTTTTTGGATTTAGCTAAAGCGTTCGACACAGTCAGTCATTCAAAATTGTTGGAAAAATTAGATTCGGTGGGGATCAGAGGAAATGCAAATAAACTTTTAGAGGATTATTTAACCAATAGAAATCAACACGTCCAAATTGGTAACACACTAAGTGATCCATTAAACATTAAAAATGGTGTGCCACAAGGCACCATACTCGGGTCAATTTTATTTTTAATATATATGTAAATAATCTACTTATGGCCAATAGAAGAGGGCAAATTATATCATACGCAGACGATACGGTGATTGTTTATGATGCTGAAGACTGGGCTAGCCTGGAAAATAAAGTAACCGAGGACTTAAAATACATTAAATTATGGTTGGATAGTAATTTATTAACAATAAATATCAAAAAAAGCAAATTTATTGCTTTTGCATCATACAAAAACTCGCTTCCAAAATACAATAAAATAGTTATACATAACCTAGACTGTGATCTTAAACAATGTAACTGCTCAGTTTATATAGCAAGATCAGAAGAAATTAAATATTTAGGAATCACTATTGATTCTAATTTAAAGTGGGATGCACATATATCATTACTAGTTAAAAAAATACGTGGTTTTTGTTATGTTTTTAAACAGTTAAGAGAATTTCTGCCAGTTGTTATACTTAAAAGAATTTATAAAGCTTTAATTGAAACGCATCTAACGTATGGTGTTATAGGTTAGGGAGGGGGGGGGGTGTATATAAGTCTACACTTTATAATTTAGAAGTTGCACAAAAACTTATTTTAAAAATAATACTGCGAAAAGAATGATTGAGGAAACCATATATGTTACCAGAAATAAAACCAATAAAATTCTCAATATTCCATCTGTCAAGAAAGAACATGGTAAGAGAAGTTATAAATTTTTATACATAAAAATTTTTAATACATTACCTTTACATGAAACAACATATAAAAAGTACATAAATAAAATTAAACTATGGCTATTAAACTATCCAAGACAAGAATTACATAAAATATTTGATTAAAGTCGCACTCTGTTTAGCTTTCCGGTTTTGCCCATCGGCCTTAGCATATATATATAGGTGCATGTACATATTTTGGGTGCTCGGGAGTGTTGTGTATATATAGTTTTTAAATCTCACGCACAAGTTTCTTTATGGAACTTAAGTGAGGGAAATTGTTCATTTGTTTATTTAGTTATTGTACTTATTTGTTGATCAAATTTTGTAAATACAAAATAAATAAATATTATTATTATTATTATTAACTGTCCAGAATGATCTGTAGATAAAATGATCTCCAGTTTGGGAGAAAACGCTTTGAAATGAAAAAATAATAGGTTAGCTGATTATGACTTTGAGGTTGCTATGTCAAAAAACCTGCTTTAGATTCGCATGATTCTGTAGGCCTTTTCATTAAATAAATACAGACGTTTTGTAAGTAATTTAGACTCACTATTGTATACGTAAGACGTGGATGTCAAATAGAACACATTTGTTTAAATTAACATTCCATAACTGACAATATACTAAAAACAGTGTTTATAAGAAGCACTGACCTGAAACGTAATAATTTTAGCAGTGTAATTGAATAGCTATGCATTTTTAAAAGAATAAATTCTCTATATAAACACTACAAAAATTTTAATAGGCTGCGTGTTCCAAGGATTGATAGATTTTGCAATTTAAAAATCATCACTTGATTGAATTTACAAAACGACGAACTTGCAAAACATAAGAGAAATGGAAACGTAAATGCATATGTCGCAAGTTTACTACTTGAAAAATATTCGATTCGTTATTGCAAGCAGTCCGTGGTAATTTAACACATAAATTACGGTTTTATAAAATAATTGAAACAGTATGAAGTGGCAAGGCAATCGATTTGAATTTGTAACAGGGAGATGACGTAACAAGGAAATGCAGTGAGCAATGATCACGATTGCACACACACGTGGAAGATGAAGGAAGCTATGATCAAGGTGAAAATATGAACGATGGCAAAAATCTGGAAGTTACGTATGCATTTTATTTTCTGGAGGATATCGACTGCTACGATAAGATTATCGATTTCCTACTTCTAGTTACCATGCAATCGGCCTGCCGGTTGAGTAATACATAAGATAATGCCAATGCAAAAACAAGTAAACCGCAAAACTAAAAATAGAACGAAGTTCCCAGTTTAAGCGCTCTGAATATGTTTCGATACGCGCTCCTTATCGCTGTTTTTATTTTTTCCATGTTTATTTAGGGCGACTATTACACAACGAGTGTTATAAAATACAACCAACGCCTTGCAATATACCGTGCAGGTAGTTTGCAATTCAGTTGACTGAAACTAATGACAACCAAAGCTATCTAATGACACGCCGCAGAACGACCTCAAAACTAAGTTCCACCGTTTAAACTGTATTGGCACCTTAATTAAAAACTGACGAAAGCGCAAAAAACGCGGAAAATCGCTGCAGCAGCTCGTCACTCCATTCGCGTAAAAACGTTTTGCGGTTGATTTCGCATTCTTATCGTGTGTATTGATTGACCTTAGGAGAAACTAGCAGTGAGCCGACTTTAACAGGAAAATTGATGACTTAATGATTCCGTAATCGTAGGTGGTTGACATTGTTGGCCGTAATCCTCGACTGATATGATAAGCTCTCTAAAGCGCTTACAGACTGCTCGTCGTCGACATACAAAGAAAATCGTGTTTTTCCCCAAGTTATCGGAATAACAGGTAATCAAACAAAAGTATGTACATAATAACTAATAAGTTGTGCGTCGGAAAGGTGCGGAGTTAACAGTTAATAGTGTTTTGATTAGCCACGATAACTCCAGGTATTCAACGATAAAATCGCTGTAAAGTGTACAAGCAGCCATTGCTAATAATATGATTCATTATCGAGAACAAAGGAATGGATTGTACGAATAGCTTTAAGCAGTGGCGTAACTATGGGGGGTGAGATGGGTGTCGGAACACCCCCCAGAGGCTTTAGGAATAACTAAAATTCGTCTTAAACCTAAAATCCAAAATTAGATTTCAGTAATGTATAATTGAATATCAATTATATTACATTCGGAATTCGGACTCGACCATTTTTAAAATCCGATCTCAACGAACCTCCTTCGGACGTGATTGCTGAATTCAAATTACTTATACCGGAAATGGCAAAATGTACAAAATCTTCCATATAAGACAGCAATGCAATGCAATACTACGTGCAATAAGGACATGTTTCCAAACATATTCAAGTTGCTGGAAATCCTTACAACGATTCCTTTGTCAACTGCAACAGCTGAAAGATAATTCTCCACCAATAGAATTAAGACTTACCTCCGAAACACAACATGGCAATATAGGCTGAATGGATTGGCAACGCTCTCTATTTAGAGAGAACTGCAGGTGAACGTAGATGAAATTATAAGCGAGTTAGCAAAAAAACCAAGAAAACTTGAATTACTACTATAAATTGTATTACAATTGTAATGATTTTATTGTTTATAAATAACCAGTATAGTTGCTTTAATTTCTATAGGACTTGCAAGTTTAACTAATTTTTTACAGTCAAAATGACATTTAATATTTTCATAGGTTAGAGTTAGTGCAAGTACAGGCATTATCTTGCAATTTTGTTTTACAAGCAAACTAAGTTGTTATTTATTTAGCAAATAATTATTTCTGACTTCTTTTGGTTAATAAGCAAATAATAAGCAAAAAATAAATTCTTAAATGTAACTAGGTGGTCTATACTGCTAAGAAGTTAAATCAAGGCCTACCACAACTCCTGTAGAAATTAAATCAACTATACTTTATGGTACGCTCATTTTTTTAAAATTCTTCTTGTAAGGTTGATCACTAGGGGGCGGACTTTTAGGCTACTAAAGCTGTGAAAAAACGCAAGAAAATAGGCAGGAAAAACTTCTGAAATAGATAAAAAAAACTTGAAATAAGCAACAAAATCTTCGAATAGGCAATTTAAGCATTTTTATGTCATTTATACTTCCTTTTACAATAAAGGAAGTATTGGATTCACCCCAAAAATTCGAAATAGAGTTTTCAAAAGATCTTCACGTTTTAGAGTCCCCTGAACCCAAAAAACATTTTTTTTCATTGGTCTGTCTGTGTGTCTGTCTGTCTGTGTGTCTGTCTGTCTGTGAACAAAATATCTCAAAAACGAAAAGAGGTATGGCGTTGAAACTTCACATATAAGTTTTTTGTGTACTATGTAGATGCGACAGCAAGCTTTTGAAGAAAATCGCATAACCGGAAGTAGATGTTTACTCTTGTGACTTTTCAGTTTTTTTCGATTTTTGCAAAAACGGCTCTAACGATTTTTTTCAAACTTCACATTTTTATTACATTTTTAATGTAATTAAAGTTTTTTTTTTAGTTTATTTATAGCTTTACAATCTGTCACGCAGTGACATTCAGTAAATATTTTAACATAGAATATAAGACACGAAGAAAGTTTTCCAACGAAAAATTTCCTTAAATTAACACATTCAGATTTGAGGATAAACAATTATGCAAATAGTCAATTAAACAAATAACAAATTCTTTGTCGCTACTTTAACTTTAACCTTATACAAAACGACTTGGGAGGTCCATCGGTTTGAAATAATTAAAGTGAGATAGGTGATTTTCCAGTTCAATACTTCGAAAATGGGTTTCTTTTGTTTTTTTTAAATTTTTTTTATTAACTCCTATTCTAAATAGAACACCTGGTATATTATTACATTTTTGAATTCAGCTTAAAATTCTAGAGAAAATTTTTCTCTTCACCTAACGCTCTATTTTGCACCGTTTTTGTAGAATTTGTAATTTTTGAAAATTTTTGACAAATGCTTAGAAATTTAAAATCAAATTTTTGGCTAATTATAAGATCACTGTAAAAGGAAGTTGTGTGCGTGTATCACACCAGATTTTTTTATTCTGAGAATGAAAGTAGGATTTAATTTATATATTGAGAGTTGGGAAAAAATAACTTTACATACAATATATACAGTATAAATCATGTCATAATTCACAATTATTTTTATTATTATTATTATTGTTACTAAATTTTGTATTAGCATAACAAACTACGGTTTTTTAAATATTTTCAGTAGTAAATGCTTGTCGATTGTCACACGTTGTTACTCGCTCATATTTAAAATTAGGCACATCCTCAACAGAAATAGTGTGAGGTACTGGTATATCTTTTCCTTCTAAAATATTTTTTATACCTAAGAAAATGGTAGCCAAGGCACTGCTTGCTGTTTTTTATACGCTTGTTTTGCAACTTCACCTGGTGATGTTTTCAAATTGCATGATAAATCTTCGATAATGGACATTGATTCGTAAATGGAAGACCTGTCTTTTCTAGTTTCGTGATAGCTTCTGCCACTATATAAAAATGTGTTTTAATTTAAATAGTATAATTTTCAATATTTTTATGTGTTTCCAATTGCTTGACTTGAAGTAAAGTCGATTTTCCTAATAATCCACAATTTCGAACTGAATTAAAACAAATGCCATGTGAGGTTCTAGCATACAAACAAAATTATTTTCGAAAATGTGAAGTTTAATCAACAAAATAGTAATTGTAGGGGTTGGTAGGCGGAATAGGCAGTAAACAATAAAAATAGGCGTTTAGGCAAAATAAACTATGCCTCAAAAGATTTTATTCTTTATAAAACAAATTTTGGCAGTTAAAACGGGGACACGTTACAACCATTTGTTATAATACATGCCTTCCCCGCAAACATCCAAAACAGACTTTTATTTTCAAAATCTAACAGATCCTCAAACTTCTTCAGACTTTTTTCTCCCTTAAGATGCTTTGTTATTAAATACTTTCTAACACAATAACAACGGAAAACCGGAAAACTGCTCAATACTGTTGGAATCATTATATTGGAGTAATAAAATTAAAGGGCAGATTAATCAATAACAAAAATTAGTAAAATATACATTAATTTGATCAAAATATTCGATCTTCTTACATACACGCACAACTACAGGCTGACAAACGAAACGATTATACAGGAAAAAAGTAATCCACAAATGTTTTGATATTTAAATTTTCAGGAGGATAAATTGTTTTGAATGTAAGAATTGAAACCATTCTATGAAAATATAAATGTATTTACAGCACAAATAAATCTAAATTTTTGCAATAATATGCACTTACAGCGAAAATACGAACACAACTGTTAATATTTGCTAAATCTGCAAAATTATATTGGTGTTTATTAGAGCTATAATTATGTACTATGTTTCGCCTACAAGCGAATGTTCAAAACACAGTAATAACACAGCCCAACACACATTTTGATGCTTGCTTTTTTTAAACTTTTTCTAAGTAATTTTTTCGTGAAGAAGCCAAAACAGCTGTCAGATTTAGTCTATCAGATCTAATTTTTAGGGTACGCTATATTGACCTTTTTTAGAAACAAAATCATCCTTTTTTAACTCAAGTACATTTCAGGTTATAAGTACGTATTAGTATTTTCGACAAAGGCTCATTAAAAACAAAGACTTCAAAGTAAGGTATTTAATTCACAAAGTAGATAAATATACAATCATGGCTTACCACCTGAAAAATTTATTTTATACGATTTGCAGACTGCAACAGTAGTCGGCCATCATGTGGGTATCCCATCTTACTTGATATCGTTCTTCCATCGTCTTAATTTCTGATTAAATCTTTCCCCCTGATCTTTACTGTAATCACGTAGGTTTTGCGGGAATCGATCTAAGTGGTTGTGGAGGTCGTGAAGTTTTATGCTCATGTTACAACCGAGAATATTAAATTTGGAAAGCATATTTTCCACTAATTCTGTGTAATTCTCTGCTTTATCATAACCAAGAAAATTTTGTACAACTTTGACAAATTAGTGCCAAGTAGTGATGGGCTTATTTGAATCAAAAATAACCGGTTATCCGGTTATTGAAATAACCTGTGTAACTCGGTTTTCCTTCAAAGTATTCGGATGAAAAATAACCTCATCCTGATACGTATTACGTGCCGCGTCTCAGCGACCTGCGAGTGATCGAAATTCTGTAAATAATACGTCATTCATAACTCATATAACTTTTTCTACGTATGTACTTGATTGACCCAAGTGAGGCTCGCCGCTGCTTGTTGATGTTATTAAGACATTTGAGACTCCCAGTCGACGAGTTAAATTTATGGGGCCGTTCCTATTAAAGATAACGTTCTGCTGAGTATGAGAATTGCCGCAGCTGTGTTGGTATTAATTTATAACGGCCTAAATTTTTGCTTCGAAACGCGGTTGATTATGCCTAATAAGGGATAAACAGAAAGCGAAATAAGATTTTCCAATATCGTAACAGATTTATATTTAATTTTTAATAATGGAGCAGTCGGGACAAGAAGTGGATTTCGATGTTGAAAATTTTAAGTGTGCGTCCTTAGAACCGCGGAAGGCTGAACGTAGATAAATTATGGATTCTAAAATATACCGGTATGGTGTGCAAGCGAGAAGGGAAGGGTGCCTACTAGAGAATTTTAGGAACTAAAAATAGATTCAATAGATACTTTGTATTCGCATATTTATAATTTCTTTATGATTAGTATTGATATAGCTATTCTCAATGGTTTAAACTCCTCAGAAATCAAATAAAAATCATTTATACAATTATTATAATTAACGATTAACTGAGTTCCTCTGCTATCTGCAAGTTACGATGCCGATGCAGATCACGGTGAACCGCCAACCGGCAAACCGGTTGACTTAATCGAAACGAATCGAGAGCCAAAATTTATTCGAATGATTATTCAAATAATCAACCGGTTATTAATATGATTCGAATGCAAATAATTCGGTTATGAAAATTGTCCGGTTATGCCCATCACTAGTACCAAGCATTAGATTCAATCGCGTTCATTGCTGCGGTAAATTGTAGATCTATTGTAAGCTGTCTTATCTGGTGGCCATCTAATACGCCTGCTTTCAGTTTTTCCATTCCAGGATATTTACGTATTAAGTACCCAAAGCAAAATCCATCGCGATTTAACACTTTCATAAATTGTTTCATAAGTCCCAACCCCCAACCCAATGCTGGTCCTTAGCTCTGCTGTCCCAAAGAAATAAAAAACAATATTTTGTGTATCCACTTTGCTGTTCAAGGAGGATGTTTACCATTTTTAGATCGACAAAAACCACCCACTGATGTTTTTCATATTTATTTTTTTACAGGACTAGTGATATTGTCTGGTATTCCTCTTTCAAGATGATAGAATGACCAATGGGTATTGCGATATATCTGTTATGGTTGTTCAAAAGAACATATTTTAAACTACATTTTGAGCTGTCAATAAAAAGACGTCATTTGTCTGGTGCGCATTCTGATAAACACATTGCTTCTAAGAGTCTTCTTATATCATTACAGAATACTAAGTTCTTTTCTCGACAGAAACAAGGCAGCAGATCATTTTCTCTTTTACGATGGCATGTAATATTAGTACCCGGATTAAGCAAATTACTTTCTTTTAATCTGGAGGCAAGCAATTCTAAAGACTCTTTTGAGAGGTTCAGGTCCCTACTGAGATTGTTCAGTTCTTGTTGATTGAAACGTTGGGGCTTGTCTGAATCTGCTTTAAAATCACTATCATTGTCTGATCGCCATTATTCACCTTCAGCAGACATTGATGGTTCGGTTTCGTCTTCCGAGAGTCTAGGCAAACTGCTGAATGATGGAATGGCGATTTCGTCCGAATGCGGTACCGGCCTCTTTGCCTAATTAAGATCAGAATATTGTGTCTATTGTTGCGATTAATTCCTTTGATATTTACGATACAACTTTAGGCACTTTCTCTTTCCAATTGTTCATTGTCGCAAATGTTGTACGCACGTTTTACACACGAAATGTGGAACCCAAGCTTTATCCTGGTCTGCAAAGTGGACGCCGAAATGAGCAAGATAACACCTTTTCACAAAGTCAGAAATAGGTTGTCTGCTTTCTTTCAAAGAGTATTCGCCACTTACGTAACAACAAACGTCGGGGTGATTTACACAGCTACGTCTGCTTGTGGATCCCATGGTTTTAATAAACTTTTTTATGACTAAAGAACGCCGAAAACAAAAACAAACTAAAAGCAGTACTGCAAATACGTAAACACAATCGTAAACTGAAACGGGTACGGCAGTGCTAGGCACGAGGTAATGTGGACGGAAGGGTTCGTGGTGGAGGAGTGAGAATTAGGAAGGTATTGAGACCAATTTATTGTATCTAGTATTTTATTCAGTATTTTCACGGGCGAAAGCGCCTAGTTTGTATGCAACGTATGTCGAATTTCGCCCAGCGGCAGATTTCTATTTGAAATACAGGTTTCTATATCATCCGCAATTATTTCCGCCGAGGGCATCACTTGTCGTTAGATGGCGATACAGTCGAGCGTCACTTTGGTTTTTCGAAATATGTCAGAAAGGTGAACACTGTTGAATGTGCCGATAGGAAAAATCTTGAATCATCGGGCCCCCTGATCATGGCAGAACTAGTTTTATGGATTGCAAAAATTACCCATTGCATCAAGCGTTCGTGGTGTAAGTGATTTGGCCACATTTTCGGCTCTGGGCCGTGGAATTCTGGAGTTGTTGGGCAAGCACATTTTTCGGTGTAGGATAGGCAGGAATTCCCTGCCTTCAAATTACGGACTGGAACGGCCCAAATAAAACAAAGACCCACTGCATGCCAGAGCGACGTGTCTTCTGGAATTCGATTGTTGCTGTTGGCCCAGATTCATTTCGAGCAGCCAAGGTAGTCCCCTGTCGTTGCAGTATGTGGGAGCTACCCCACCTTCACCGTTATGCAGGATGTGATTCGTATCTAATGGCTATTCTGTTTTGTAATCTATAAATGCTATCGAACTCTTAACGGCGTTGCCGTTAGTTATGTAATTCAGTGATTCAGATAACAGCTACTTTAGGTTTTCTTAACGGCCGTATTTATCTAGTAACTCACATATGGTTTAAACGTCAAAGTAGCGGCTTCACCGCTGATAAATATTTGTAATTCAGGTGTTAAACAAACCGTCAGTTTAAGCTGTGTTAGTTCACTTATCATTGCCGAAGCTCTACCTGCTTGAAAATTAGCTGAGCAAATGGTAAATCCAGGTACGTTTGTTCCATGTCCATCGCTTAGTAATTAAATTCGCTGGGACAGCAATCAGCAGATTAATTGATACCACTACGACATACAGATATCTGGATGAATAGGTGGGTACCCGTGGGATATTAATTTAATATATTAAAGGTAGAACGCAGTACAGTGGTGTCCTTCCCTTAGTATTCGAATGCACTCTGTTCAACTTTTGAATTGATTAACATTATGATATTCGCCTATGTGATATATTTATTATTGTGATAGTCTTGTTATTGTACGTTTTATGCCAGTAATCTATTTGATATATTATACGATTTATCACACTGTGGGTTTTCATTGTTTATGTTATATTGTTACTTTGAGCGATTTTATTGGTTTGTTGCTTAAATGAACGAGGGAATGTGGGCTGCAAACCTCTTGGCGCCCCTATGAGTTCGATCGTTTAGTTTTGAAGGTAAGTCACTCACGTCCCTTCCCATGAGCTAGTGCGAGTGCATGTTCCGATTTACCATCGGCAATTATTAATGTAACAAAATGGCGCCCAACGTGGGGCATCTTTTTTACAGAAATTTTTCTAGTTAGTGAGCCCGTAATTACTGGCAAATATTTAGTTAGGATTGTTTGATGTTACAATAGCCCCGTTATGGTATTTATTGAGTAGATTACTGGTTACTGTTGTACCTTAGCCCTTGTTACTCCTTGTATCCTGTTCGTCTTGGCGAATTTGTTTAATTCGGGATATGTTTATAGGAGTCTTGTGGGAATTCGGTTTTGAATATTTTTTGGAGCTAAGAGCCACCGATTTGTACGGCTTGGAATTGTTGTGTCGTTGTTGCGAGATTTGTTTAGGACATTCTCCATCCGAGCATATGATTATAGTGTTTGGAGTTTGGGCCATTGTTTGAAATTTAGGGATTCGTATGGTAGGACTTTCTCCAACCTTACGAATATTTAGATTTTTGCTTGGTAGCATATTTGGCATTCAGGCCATTTTTTTGGTATATTAGGTGCATGATAGATATTGAATTTTGGCATTTATGTATATTTAGGTGTAATTTGGGATTTTTGGTGAACCTTTGTTGGTGCATGCTATTGTTAAGATATAAATAGTTAATCGATTAGTTGAAGTTTCTGGTATTAAATAGTTGTTTGTATTTATTGATTTTGATCATGGATCCTCATCGTCTAGCTCGCAACGAGCTTATTTATGAATTAACGGTTAGGGGTTATACCAGCTTGAAGGGAGAGACTGTTGCTACCATGAGAAAGAAATTAAAGGAATTTTTAGGGAAGGAACAGTTTGGGGAACTTCCGGTAGCACCGAATTTTGTGGCCGATGTTGTGAAAGAGATTGAGGTCTGCGATAAGAAGACCACCGAGTTGGCAGACTTTGTTAGTACAATTAGGTATCCAGAATAAAATGAGTTTAGGGTTGTCTCATCCAAACTTCGACATTTATATGGACATTTGAGTAGGTTGGTAGTTTCAGATAAGGAGGCCGGCCTTGAGAAGTCGGTCAACAAGGTAGTGGATCAGCTTAATTGCATTGAGGATAATTTAGACAAATTAGGACAACCTGCAGGAGATCCTTTGGTTCCAGTGGGAGTGGGGAGTTCTGCCGCTTTTGTTAATGTTAGTCGGCCGCCTTCAAATAATTCTAACGCTAGCTGTAAGGTTGTACCAGTCCACAAGTGGGGTATCTCTTTCAGTGGGGATAATACTGGACTTAGCGTAAATGCTTTCATTGAGAGAGTTGAAGAGTTACGGGTCGGGTCGCCCGAGGAGTCAATCCAGCAGACTTGAAGAATGCCATCATCGACTTATTGTGTGGTAGCGCATTGATTTGGTATCGTTATGTTAAGGGTCAGATCAACTCGTGGGACGACTTTATTCGTTGTTTGAGGGAGGAATACTTGCCGTTCGACTATGCAGTCGAACTGTGGAATGAAATTAGGGCGCGGGTCCAGGCTCCTCAGGAAAAAGTTGGAAATTATTTCGCTTGTATGGTGAACTTGTTTTCTAGGCTATCTCACCCACCATCAGAGCGGGAGAAATTGACTGTGATTCGACGTAACATCGATCCATATTTTATCCAGGGGGTTGCTTTACAGGATTATCATAGCGTTTCAGAACTATTGCAGTTGTGCAAGAAGGTTGATTTTTTGGAACCCGACTTAGCTTGTCCAGCTAATGGTAAAACTCCCAAGGCTCGTGTTGAATCTATTGATACTGTGATCCCATCGAGGAAATGTTGGAATTGTGTGGAGACTGGTCACAATTTTACTAGGTGTTCTAAACCTCAAACGAGACGTTTTTGTTTCTCATGTGGCGCTACAGGTGTAGTGAAGAGTACTTGTCCGAAGTGTTCGGGAAACGAGGCACGAGGTCGTCGGGTAGCCGGACGTCGATCTTAAGAGGACAGTCGGCCAATTCATCGTGGAGTTGGAGTTCTCTTAATTTTCAGGGCCGAATGGCCAAAGTTTTTAGTGTATTCTCTAATCGAAAAGGGGATCCTTGTCCTTACTTACAGGTTGAAGTTTATGGAATATCATTCGTGTGTCTGTTAGATTCCGGGGCTAGTCGACCTGTGATTGGAGGAGCAGGTTGGAAGAAATTACAGGACATCGGACTTACATTAGAGAGCAGTTACTCTTCTGTCACGGTAGCTGATGGTCGATCTTGTACAGCGCTGGGAGAAATTTATTTACCCTTTAGGTTGAAAGATAAGGTCAAGGTTATTAAGGCCGTGGTAATTCAAGACGTCGCCGAGGACATCATCTCAGGCATGGATTTTTGGAAGGGAATGGATCTGGTTCCGCACTTTAGGAAGAATACTTGGGATTTTGGTAATAAGGCTGTTGTCAACTCCATCCGTATGAAAGAAGAGCTAACCAGCGGAGAGGCTCAAGCCTTAGATGACTTGGTGGCACATTTTTGCAGCAGATGAAGCCAGGCTTAGGTTGTGCCAAAGGGGTTAAGCATGTTATCGACACGGGAGATGCCTTTCGTATTAAACAGCGTTACTACCCGGTGTCGCCTTATATTCAGAAAAAGATTGACCAGGAAATTGACACCATGCTAGAGTTGGGAGTCATTGAACCTTCTTCTTCGCCATGGAGTTCACCAGTGGTGATGGTCAAGAATTCCAGCGGGGAATATTGCTTTTGCGTAGATTTCAGGAAGGTGAACAGTGTGACCAAGCGGGATGCGTACCTTTTGCCGTATATGTCCGTCATTCTTGATAGGCTTTCTAACGCCCAATACTTGTCGTCCATTGATTTAAAGTCCGCTTACTGGCAGGTGGAGTTGGAGGAGGGCAGCAAAGAGAAGACAGCGTTTGTTGTTCCTGGTAAGGGGCTCTACCAGTTCCGTAGATTACCGTTCGGGTTGCATAATGCGGCCGGGACTTTTCAGCGTTTGGTAGACCAGCTGTTGGGTTCTGACTTAACACCTTACTTGTCAGTCTATTTGGATGATATCATTGTGGCTACCCCTACCTTCACAATGCATTTAGAGATTCTGCAAAAGGTCTTCACTAGGTTGTTACAGACTGGACTCACGGTGAATCCCGAGAAGTGGAGTTTGTGAAATCGCAACTGAAATATTTAGGTTATGTCATCGATAGGCAAGGCTTGCGAGTGGACCCGTCTAAGGTTAAGTGTATGGTGAATTATCCTACTCCGAAGTCTAGTAAGGATGTCAGGCGTTTTGTAGGGCTCATCTCGTGGTATAGGAGATTTGTTAGAGATTTTGCCTCTCGTGTGGCACCACTTCATCGTTTGACTAGGAAGTCGGCGAATTTTAGCTGGAGTCCTGAGGCCGAGGCAGCATTTCAAGACGTAAAACAGTGTCTAGTTTCAGCCCCTATCTTGACTTGTCCGGATTTCAAGGAACCTTTCACCTTGCAGATTGATGCCTCGCAAGTTGGTTTAGGTTGCGTACTCACCCAGAACATCGGAGGGAAAGAGCGTGTTATCGCCTACGCTAGCAGGAGTTTGACTCACCAGTTTTCAGAAACCGAGCTCGAATGTCTCGCTGTGGGATGGTCTATCGAGAAGTTCCGCCCGTATGTGGAAGGAGTCCAATTCCATGTTGTTACTGATCACCATTCTCTATTGTGGTTATGGAAGCTGCAGAATCTGTCAGGTCGTTTAGCTAGTTGGGCGTTAAGGTTACAAGGTTATGATTTCACGATTAGTTACCGTAAGGGATCCGAGAATGTCGTACCTGATGCGTTGTCTAGGGCTATACCAGCAATTGAGATTCAAGAAGCCGACCAGGACCAATGGTATAAGAAGCTTAGGGCTAGAATTGTCGAAACCCCTACACAATTTTCTCCAGTGGCGTGTAGAGGGCAATAACATCTTTAAGTTAACGCATGCAGGGTCTCCTAACTAGAATAGGGATTATGATTGGAAGCTGGTTGTTCCAAAATCTTTACGTGCCAGAGTTTTAGTGGAGAATCATGATGAGCCGAGGGCTGGACACTTTGATTATTTCAAAACTCTCAGGCGTGTTTCAGTTCGTTATTACTGGCCAAAGATGAATGGCGGTGTGGCCCGTTATGTTAGTAGATGCCCAGTATGTAATTCCCAGAAACCCGACCAGAGGAAACCTTATGGTGAAATGCACAAGCGTATTCTTTCTCTTCCTTAGGAGGTTATCTGTACTGATCTGGTAGGTCCGCTTCCGGTGTCAGCCAAGCGTAATCGGTTTATTTTGGTTGTTGTTGATTGCTTCACAAAGTACGCAATGATGTTCCCTCTGAAGACAGCTACGAGTTCAGCGGTGCTTAAGCATCTTGAGAATGAGGTTATGGTGGTCTTCGGTGCTCCCGAGAGAATCATTTGTGATAATGGGAAGCAGTACGTTAGTAAGGCATTCCGGAATTTAGCCAAGCGCTATGACAGCAAGATTGTGTAAATTGCCAATTACCATCCACAGGCAAACCCATGTGAGCGGGTGAATCGAGTCATTAAGACCATGATACGGTCGTATGTTAACAACGACCATCGAATATCGGATGAGAAGTTACCACAATTGGGTTATGCGTTGCGTACAGCGGTACATGAGGTTACAGGTTATTCCCCAGCATATTTGAATTTTGGTAGAGAACCTTGTCTGTCGGGGAAGATGCATCGACTTCAGGACCAGGGCAACCAACCTCTTGATTTTCACGATCGGACCGATCTTAACGAACATCTTAAGGGTTTGAGAAGCATTTATACTACTGTTAAGGCACGTTTCGATAAGGCTTTCCGTACCAGCACTCAGCGTTATAATTTGAGGCGTCGACAAGTTAGTTTAAAATTAGGTCAGACTGTGTGGAAGAGGAATTATACCCTCTCGAATAAAGCCGATTACGTAGCTACAAAGTTGACTCCCAAGTATATTAAATGCCGTGTTAGACAAAAAGTATCGCCGAATGTGTACGAGCTAGAAGATTTTGAGACTCGTCGGAGTTTAGGTTCGTGGCATGTACATGATTTAAAGGTTTATGAAGATGAGGATTTAGAGTGAACGTGTTTAGGGTGGTTGGTTGGGCACGGAGGGGAGGTCACAATAGGGATCATTATCATCTTGTTTTACCCATTTTATTGGGCACGCAGGAAAGGTCACGATAGGGAGCGTTATCATCTTGTTCTTCCCGTTCCTTCAGCAGTGGAGTAGCTGAATGCTTGCGAATGTGAGTTTTGAGTTTGGGTGTTGTTTGGTTAGCACCTTGTGTCTTACAATATTTATTTTGGTTAGGTACCGTTTACGTCATTTTAGGGATTTTGAATTGCTTGGCACTAGTCCTTGTTGGAGTTGGGTTAACATTCGTGAGTAGTTAGTTGCTCAGTGTTAGGTTGTTTTCCGTTAAAACGGAGTTATCGTTCACAGATTCTTCTGGTGAACCGTTTTTTTCTTGTACGATTAAGTTTTCGCTAGTGCGGGATTATTGTTCACAGATGTTTCTGGTGAATGTTTTAATTTGTGTCGAGACGATCAGTCCTTCATTCTTCGCCTTCTTTCCTTCCGTAGTTACCTATTCATTTTCCTTTTCGTTCAGAGTATATGGTCTTCGGTATGAATGTGGTGGGCCCATGAATTGCTTTCCTATTTTTCTGACTTTGATCTGGTATGTTTGTGACTTGAGCGTGAATGGAGACTTTGGAATGCATGAGGTAAAGGTTGTAGAGACTTTGTCCCCTCCGTACGCGGTGTGGGAGGGACCCTCAACCAGTACGATTGGTGAGGAGCATAAATGTGGCTCTGCCTGTCGCTTCACTGATCTTCTTCAGATCCTCTTTCCCCGCGGTTACCTTCTCCTCATGATCGTCAAAAGAAGAAAGCTGATCGTTCTCTTAGTTTGTTTTTGTAGTCCTATTTTGGTCTAGCAGTACTATAAGTGAAAGGGTATCTTCTACCTCGGGGTTTTTTTGAAAGTATTCAAGTGGGCGGGTACTTGGTGTGGTCATGGGATGATGTTTGGGGGGTCTCGGGTCTGGGACCGCTCCGCGATGGGTCGTCACGGGTCTACTCACCGGCACAGCACTTTCCACCTCGCAGCGACTCGATCCCTGTCGTGTGGGTCGTTCTGGCTTCGGAATCCGCTTAGTGTCACCTCTGTCCACACCAGTAGTTGTTGTTTTGGGGTGCGGGTTTTCGTGGTTTTATGGCTGTAGTTTGGATCTTTGAGGGTGAAACCTCTTTAAGAAAGGGAAGAATTGAGACCAATTTATTGTATCTCGTATTTTATTCAGTATTTTCACGGGCGAAAGCGCCTAGTTTGTATGCAACGTATGTCGAATTTAGCCCAGCGGCAGATTTCTATTTGAAATACAGGTTTCTATGTCATCCGCAATTATTTCCGCCGAGGGCATCACTTGTCGTTAGATGGCGATACAGTCGAGCGTCACTTTGGTTTTTCGAAATATGTCAGAAAGGTGAACACTGTTGAATGTGCCGATAGGAAAAATCTTGAATCATCGGGCCCCCTGATCATGGCAGAACTAGTTTTATGGATTACAAAAATTACCCGTTGCATCAAGCGTTCGTGGTGTAAGTGATTTGGCCACATTTTCGGCTCTGGGTCGTGCAATTCTGGAGTTGTTGGGCGAGCACATTTTTCGGTGTAGGATAGGCAGGAATTCCCTGCCTTCAAATTACGGACTGGAACGGCCCAAATAAAGCAAAGACGCTCTGGCATGCAGTGGCGACGTGTCTTCTTGAATTCGATTGTTGCTGTTGGCCCAGATTCATTTCGAGCAGCCAAGGCAGTCCCCTGTCGTTGCAGTATGTGGGAGCTACCCCACCTTCACCGTTATGCAGGATGTGATTCGAATCTAATGGCTATTTTGTTTTGTAATCTATAAATGCTATGGAACTCTTAACGGTCTTGCCGTTCGTTACGTAATTCAGTGATTCAGATAACAGCTATTTTAGGTTTTCTCAACGGCCTTGCCGTATTTATCTAGTAACTCACATATGGTTTAAACTTTAAAGTAGCGGCTTCACCGCTGATAATTATTTGTAATTCAGGTGTTAAACGAACCGTCAGTTTAAGCTGAGTTAGTTCACTTATCATTGCAGAAGCTCTACCTGCTTGAAAATTAGCTGAGCGAATGGCAAATCCAGGTACGTTTGTTCCATGTCCATCGCTTAGTAATTAAATTCGCTGGGACAGCAATCAGCAGATTAATTGATACCACTACGACATACAGATATCTGGATGAATAGGTGGGTACCCGTGGGATATTAATTTAATATATTAAAGGTAGATCGCAGTACAGTGGTGTCATTCCCTTAGTATTCGGGTTGCTACTAAAGTACTTGTTTTGGCCAACTTACAGTTGAAAGTGAATCAATTTGGAAATTAGCTTAACATGCCCTCAGCATAGCTGCGTTTTCGAATGCACTCTGTTCAACTTTTGAATTGATTGACATTTTGATATTTGCCAATGTGATATATTTATTATTGTGATAGTCTTGTTATTGTATGTTTTATGCCAGTAATTACAAATCGATTTTATGCCCCCCTGTTAAATGATCTAGTATCTATTTGATATATTATACGATTTATCACACTGTGGGTTTTCATTGCTTATGTTGTATTGTTACTTTGAGCGATTTTATTGGTTTGTTGCTTAAATCTCTTGGCGCCCCTATGAGTTCGATCGTTTAGTTTTGAAGGTAAGTCACTCACGTCCCTTCCCCTGAGCTAGTGCGAATGTATGTTCCGATTTACCATCGGCAATTATCAATGTAACTGTATAAAAGATCGAAGTCATCGGAAATATCAAGTAACTCTAATTGCCTAATTATATAATTATAATCTAGTTTTAGGTACCACGTTTCCTGTAGAGATTCCATTATTTTATTCTTTGTGCTTGTTATTAAAACAAAAATCAAATAACCTGTATCTCAAAAACTAGAGCTGCTACGATACAAGGCCAGGTATTTTTGAAAACAACACATCAAATATATTCAAAATCAGTTATTAGCTTTACGCCAGCAAGCAAAAAAAATTTGTTGGCTTGTCTAATCATTGGCATCCAAAAGTCAGTCTCAACAGTTACATGTTTAGATGCAAATAAATCTTAAGAGTTAAATACACTAACAATTTTTTAAAAATATTAATACTTATTAGTAGAATAGGGGCCGCTACCCCCCCACTTTTTATTTGATTCGCGGATTTGCAGTTTAATTCGCGGATTTATTCGCGGATTTCGCGGTTTTAATTTTAATTCGCGGATTGACCCAATTAATTTCGCGGATTGACCCAATTAATTTCGCGGTTTGATCTAATTTTCACACTCGCTGCTGATTAAATTACGCATTAGTTTCTGATTAAATTACGCGCGCATGAATGGATTATCGAGATTTCCATTGTCCCTACCTACTATAAATTTTTTTTAATGTAAAGTTCCCGGGGTGTCGGTCATCTTTGTTTTCTGCGTGCGCACTTCTCGCGGTTGTCGTTTTAATTTCAATTTTCGCGCGAATATTTGAATTTGAAATTTTTCAAATTTTTTTCTAAGTTCTTTTTTTTTAATTTAAACTTTTCGGGGTGTCGGCCATCTTGGTTTTCTGCGTGCGCACTTCTCGCGGTTGTCGTTTTAATTTTAATTTACGCGGAAATATTTTAATTTCAAACTGGTAGATCTTCCGTTTCCCTCATCTGGCGTTGGTTGTCTCTCTCTCTTGCATTTACAGAAGGGCTGTTTATATTTAAAAAAATCTCTGGACGAGATGGATTCGAACGCTCTACATTTGTGTTCACCAAATTAGTTGCAAGCATCAATGCCTCAGCAACACCAAGACGTTGCAGATTTTATGTGTATAGCGGAAAGATACTTTCCCTGCTCTGACTTCACGAGCCGAGCTTTTAAAACAAACTATTTTTTCAAAAATATTAATTATAAGGATGGAACAGTGTAGCTAATTGTGATTAAAGGTTGATACAATTTTTTTAAATTGACTTTGTAACTGGTTGTGCTAGAAATAATTCGTCTATTTTATAATTTGAGTGAGGCGCATGAATGGATTATCGATATTTCCATTGTCCCTACCTACTGTATAGATGAAAATTTCCGCTCGACCATCGAAATTTGAAAGCTATTATCTTTATAATTTGCCCCAACAGAACGTATGTTACCTCACACAATCTTCATTGGTTTTCTATAGCTTTCTTTTTTTCACTCGTAGTGATACTGATTAAATTACGCATTAGCTTCTGATTAAATTACTTGGCGGTCATTTTCAATTTTCGCGCTAATATTTGAATTTGAAATTTTTCAGATTTTTTCTAAGTTCCCTTTTTTAAAACAGGTTGAGACATGTGTTTGTGAGTACCAGTGCTTTGTCCGTCAGAGGCTGCACTGAAAACGCAGGCATAATTACTTCCCGAGGCTGGCTTTATATTGGTCATCCGCTACGAATTTTAGCCACGCTGCAGTTCTCGGCCACAATTATATATACCAGCAATAAGATAACATGAACAAGAAGATAACACAAATTGCCTGAGTAAGAAAGAGATAAACATAGTAGCAAATATTCGAGAAGGCTTGACTCTTAATTTTAATTATGACATTTGTCAACTAAACATGCCTACTAATATAATTGAAATTGTACAAAAAACGACATTTTTATTCAATAAGCGATAAAAAATACGCCATCCCACATCATTTCACTTAAAAAATTATCACAATTCGTTTTGGAAACCGCTTTTGTAATAACGAAAATGATGAAAAAGAGTTGTAGAGTTATTTCTAAGCATAATTTTGCAAATGTTTTACACTTACACTTGTTGCAATTTTAGTAATATTTGAATAAAAAACAGCAATTTTATTGAAAAATATTCTGCTACAATCATTTCGAGAAGCAAAATTTCAGCTATGTAGGCTCGTTGTTCATTTTTATTACAAAGTTCTTGTACTTTTTATGGAAATATATGTATGTTGACTCAAAATTAACATAAATTTGAATAAAAACAGGCAATTTCGTTGAAAAATCTTCTACCACCAACATTTAGATAAACAAAACTTCAGTTACGTGGGCTCTTTGTGCATTTTTATTACAAAAATTCTTGTACAATTGACTAAATATGCATGTGCTGACGTAAAATTAACTCAAAATTAAACAAAAATCAAGCAATTATTAGAGATTGATCGATATAATGCTACAATTTAGCATTTTTATTACAAAAATTCTTGTACTTTTGATGGAAATATATGCATGTTGACCACAAATTAACATAATTTTTAATAAAAACAAGCAATTTCGTCGAAAAAATGTTCTGACACCATCAAAACACGCTATTTCATTGAAAAATCTTCTCCCACAAGCATTTCGATAAACGAAATTTCAGTTACGTAGGCTCATTGTTCATTTTTATTACGAAAATTAACTCAAAATTGAACAAACATCACGAATTACACATCATATCACATAAATTTTTGCAAAAATCGACATTATGTCACATAAATTATACCAAAAGAATTACATTTTAATTCAACACACGATAAAAATTTAATAAAAATCACCCAAAAAATCGACATCATGTCACTTGAAATTATACAAAATATATGTATGTTGACCACAAATTAACATAAATTTGAATAAAAACACACAATTTCGTTGAAAAAAAAATGTTCTGACCCCATCATTTCACTAAAAATTTTACAAAAACCGACATCATGTCACATAAATTATGCAAAAAATGACATTTTAATTTAACACACGATGAAAATTTAATAAAAATCACGCAATTACGCATCATCTCACTTAAAAATTATCACAATTCGTTTTATAAATCATTTTGTAAAACGAAAATGATGTAAAAACAGTTTTAGAGTTATTTCTAAGCATAATTTTGCAAATGTTTTACACTTTTTTATAAAATGTATCGCTTAAAATTAAAAGAAATCACAATTTTTTAAATTATATCACACCATTATGAAATCGTAGATTGATTTTTTGAAATTTTACACTTTGTAACTGTAAAATAACTTCAAATACTAATATTTTAGCTTTAGATTTTGTAATTATTGCAGATTCGTGAAAAAAAACAAAAGCAGAGTAGAAATAAAAAACACAAACACCTTGTAATAAACAAATATATTGTTCTTATTTCGTATAATACTTAATAATATAAAAATAAATGTACAGCTGAATGTCTTATTTTTTAAAAATCCGCTAGCAATTTACAAAACTGTAGTTTGAGGTGTACATTTCAAATTAAAAAAGCTGCAAGTAATAAAATCAGAATTCGTTTACAAGGGATCGTAGAACAAATTTCATTATGGGAATTTAAAGTTTAAGATGCTCCCAATCTAGAATTCCCTTCGTTTTTGATGTTGATGACATCCGCCTTAGAGGCGTTTTTCTAACGGCCCTTTTGTGGAGGCGTTTTCTTATCGGCGTTCTTCTGACTGAACCTTTTTGATGTGGACTTGGATGAGTAGCTGGTGTTTTTAATTTATATTCTAAATCGGACTCGCAGTTATCAGTTTCCATTTCGGTTTTTTCTGTAGCTGCTTAGGTTTAGGCAGCAGCACATGAGCAACGTTAAGGTCTTTGATGTAATCAGCATACTGCAGGCGTCCGGGTGGATTAATAGTTTTTCGAGGCCTCAGAGTGTCGTGAACTAAATCGACTATGTTAGACGCCGGTAAAATTTCACCCTTTATAGTAACGGTACCCTTGTGATCCCAGCTCACATCGTTTGAGGCACTCAAAACGCGTAGGAAAACTTCAGCTTTTTTCTTAAAAGTTTTGGGAAGTGTAGATAAAATAACGGCATTTGATAGGCTGTTACTGCTTGTTTCAATAGGTATTTTGATTGGCTGTCGTGCCTGGTTTGTGAAATGAAGGAATCTTTGTAACACTTGGTTGTACTGCCTCCATTCATCGTGATCAGTTAATTTGGACTCTAAAACTTTTTGCATCTCGTCATCAAGCTGAGATAATATATTTTTCTCCGCATTATCGCCAGACTTAAGGCGTTGGACAAATTCCGGCGATACAACCAACATCTTCCGCGCTTGGTCCATTTTAGTCGAAAAAAGAGCTCAACCGTTTGTTCTGGTAGAGCCGTCATGAATAAACTAACTTAAAATCAAGACTTTCATTATAAATATATAAAAAAATATGACAGGTACGGGAATCGAACCCGTATTCTCTCTCGAGATCAGAGCTTAAATCTGACGCCTTAACCATTCGGCCAACCTGTCTCCCTGTATAAACGAACACTCTCTGCATAATTAAGAAAACATCTAGTTTAAAAGCCTTCTATTTGCAATTTCAGACAATATTTTATATAAATTAAACATACAAATTTCTAAATCGGATTTGATATATATATTTATCGAAGGAGTTGCCCCTCAGCTGCCGTTTTATTATTATTTGTTGTGATTCGTCATCGCTGAATTTTACAAGAGCCAACCTCTCTGCTATGTGACGCACGCAGTGTTTCCATACTTTTTATTTTAAAATTTGTAAAACCAGAGGCCCAGGATGCAGCTGCACCAGGTAACAGAGTACAATGGTTTAAAACGAGTTAGTGCGGCAGCAGTTTCCTATAGTAGGTAGGGACAATAGAAATCTCGATAATCCATGCATGCGCGCGTAATTTCATCAGAAGCTAATGCGTAATTTAATCAGTAGCACATGTGAAAATTAATTAGATCAAACCGCGAAATTAATTGGGTCAATCCGCGAATTAAAATTAAAACCGCGAAATCCGCGAATAAATCCGCGAATTAAAAAGCGAATCCGCGAATCAAATAAAAAGTGGAGGGGATAGCGGCCCCTATTCTACTCTTATTATAGTTCACCCTTTTATGAATCAACGAATAATAATATTAACAACCTCGCCAATGAAAACCTTTGAGAATAATATCAAAGGACAATGTAGAGAAAGGACGGTAAACTGTCATTATATTTTTCAAATGATGTTATGATAATTTAATTTTTTTTTAAATCTTGCTGCCAAGTAAATAATTACTATTTTCTTGCAAAACAGGATGCATCTTTGTTTGCACTTAGTTTAGAAAATAAGACAAGGTCGATTATTACAATGTTGAAAAGAATTTAGAGAAAGATAAGGAAATAAGAGTAGTCTTCATAGATATAAATACAGCTTCTGATAAAATTTGAGTTGTAAATGGCCTACAACTACATGCCAATGTTGGTGGGTATGACAGGTCAACCAATGAACAAAAATGAGATCATTTAAACACAACGGTATATAAATGCAATGATGTAAAGGATGAAAGAACATGTTTTGAAAAAGATCTAGCAAAAATGAATTTAAAAATAAATAAAAGCAATAATGAAGTATGTGAAAAACAGAACACAGTGCAAGAGATGACACTGGAGGGGGAACCATTAGAGAAAGTTGAGCCATACAAATACCTAAGTACAATAATAAATAATAACGGGAAAATAGAACAAAACAGATTGTACAGAGTGTGCATGGGATTAAATGGAAATGTCCGTTATTATTAGAGCTAAAAAAAGTAGCAAAATATCTCTTTTGGTGTCTGAGTTACAAAAAAAAAAATGAAAAATTCAATATTTTTTCTATTCGACGCCACAGTTCATTTCTTTTTAAAAAATAAATACGAAAGTAGGGATCTTTGATATAAACTGCATACAAGTAACTTTATTGAATAATTGCAATTTAAACATTTTAGAGATCGTTGTAAGCCCATTTCAGTAATAAACTGGATACTGGACACGGGTTCAAATAAATCTGTATATACCTACGGTTTGAAAGAAATCCGTAGATTAGTTTTTTGAAAATTTTAAATTGAAAAAAGAAATTACGAAAGCTTTTGCAATTTCAATTAAATTTTAAAATATGAATATGCGGATTAAAAGAGGCCCTGTGGTACAAAATATCAAAATTAACCTCCATGCTTATGGAGCTTATTTAGCCATCGAAAATATGTTCCTCTAATAGTTATATTCTTTAATATACCCTAACAGTCTTATTTTCGAAACTAAAACTTTCGGGAGAAACTAGTCGATAGTCAAGTATGTTCTAGAATTAGGCAGTTGAAAAAAACTGACAAACCATATCCAGAAAGAAATATTTATTTTGAGTTTGTAAATTGTCTGCTTCAGAACGGACAATTGTAATTCATGCAAGCAAAATATAATAAAATACGCACTTAAATTAATTGAATGACACTGGCCCGCGATTAAAATATAAATGTATCCTATACAATTTAAACGGTGACATTATTTTTTTCGTAATAAATATCTAACTGTAGGTATACATATACTCGTAATAATTTTTGGAAGATGATGAATCGATTCAATAATGACTGGTTTAGAGAGAGATTTTTTTTCTGTAGATGCGACAGTAAAGCATATTTAGTAGATTTATTTTTAAACATCTCATTTCCTCTATCACAGTTTAAAATTCTTTGAGATACATTTATGTTTATTTTTTATTAAATTTCCAGTATTTAAAAACAATACTGTTGTCCAACATTTATTCCAGAATGGGATATAAAAAATGTATATGTACAGATATTCAAAGATCACAATAAATACCTTAAACATACGCCAATGAACCAAAACCAGTATTGTTTTGAACGCAATTTTCCGGTTGACTTATGTCGTCCACCGGTAACCATAAGTTGCAATTTTCATTGATTGTATGTGGAAGAATTGGCAGTATCAATTTACTGTTTGTGTGAAATAACCTTACAAGTTATATAGATGTAAAACCGCAATCCTACATTGCCTGTGGTGGCGAAAGGATGTTAAACACTAAAATGTTTCCGACCATTATGAACAAAACATATGTATTTTATGAAATTATAACCCCATGTAGTGCAACGACAACCTCTACCTTTTCTGGTGGCACTCGAACTGCGCACCGACTAGCGACCAGTAGTTTAGTCATTAAAAGGGTTGTTTAATCTCCCACTGAACTGCTCGCAGTGCCTGCAGGTAGTCAGATCAAAGACCGCTATTTATTTATTACACCCGTAACATTACAATCTATTGCATCGGAATATTAAGTAATTCGTTTCACAATAAGTTATTGACATGTATTGTGCGCTACCCATAGGTAGCACAACAAGTTATATATGACTTATGACTACAGTACATGTATAGGCTTAATTAAGAACGTGTACAATGACACCGATATTTAAAATACATTTTTAACTTAAATTTAATTGATGAACCTGTATGGAAGATCCAATGGGCTAGATCTTTGCAGTTTTGCTTTAGTGGAGCTATTGTCCAAGAGGGTTTGGATGAGCTTCTAGTTTGCCCAAACATCTCTTACTGAATCCATAGCTAGGTCTCTTTGTAAGACCGCCATTTAAGTAGCATTTTTAATTATTGGTAAATTCACATAATAGGGATTTAACTTAGATAATACATTTATTTGGCTTAACATTTCTTCCAGCAGCAGAAGTAGGGAATTGCTTCGTAGATTTTATGAACGAAAAACCATATGACTCTAGAGTTATTCAGTTTATTGGCTGTTTAGTTGATAATTACATTGAAAATAAGTCCACGTTTCCTTCAGAAATATGGGTTGTAAAAACTTCCAGCGTTGCAAGAACGACCAACACTTACGAATTTCATTCCAAATTTAAAAGGGAAATTCATCGCCATATCCTAATATACACTCATTTGTACAAGTGCTAGAAATGCAAGCTGATACGTATATAAAACTTTATTCTATTAGGCGAAATGAAACAAAATAAATATATAACACGGAAAATTATATTAAACCAACAATTCATGGATACCAAAATTGTGCAGTTAGATAGACATGAAATATCACGATACAATTTTGTAGAACGTGTTCCTCATGAATTTAGTAGTATTGTAGACTTGTGAATAAAACATTTGTTATACAGCGTGTTTCACTTCTTATCTTTACAGCCCAATATCTTCCTTATTTATTTTCTGGTCGCTTTAAGAGAGTAATTTTTACAATATTTCAATAATCGTAGTACAAACTAGCAACCTACTGAGATGAGAAACAGATACAGAAAATTGAAAAAAATGGCTCGGTTTTATCTAAAATGTTATTAACAAAAGTTGCTCAAAACTTAAAAAAATGTCAAAAACTAAATTTTAATAGAAATTACATTATTTTTGATAATGAATAATATTTTAATCTAAACGAATTAAATTTCAATGGCTGTCTCACTACACTTAATTACATGAGCTGTCGATTTATGTTCCTGTAAATGTAAATAGCAAGTTAAATAATTTACGTTTCGACAATTTTTGTGATTCTAATTAACTTTATTTAATAACGTTAACTAGGCCTACTCTGCTTTTTAAATTTTTCGCTTCAATTTTTTATCGCAGTGGGTTACTGGTACGTGGTAAAATATTTAAAAGTTATAAAAACAATAAATTTAAGTGGTGGTATGATTGACCAACATTTCAATTCGCTCAGAAAATAAATAAGGAGGATACAAGGGTGTGAATGTGAGAAGTGAAACACACTGTATATGATAAAAAATATATTTGCTTTTACATGTCGCTATACAGTTAATATTTCTTTATCATTGCATACTTGGTATACTTTATTCCGTGTTAATAATTCATCTAATGAGAACTTCAAAGGCCAATAGCTCGATAATTTAGTTCCTTTTAGTAATATTTTACGAACGTCATATTCAAAACTTATTTTCGCTTCCTACATTTTAAAACGTATCAGAGTCTTTTAAAAGATATGTAAACTATAAATGCGATAAAATTATTTTGAAATTTGCGCTAGAATAACATCGAAAACAATTTATGTAACCGGGTGACCGGTTTCAAAACCGAATATAGCAAAAGCATGGTATATCAGAAAGTTACGAGAAACATTTAATTTAATTTTTAACAAGTTTTCTAGATCAGAACTTTAAATTATGCATGGGGGGGGGGGGGGGCTGAACGTCCTTTAGACATCAATTATGTTAGACATATCTTTTGTTTACAAAAAATAAAAAACTATGCTCGGTTTTGAAACCGGTCACCCGGTATGTTATGATTATGCCATAGTTTCGGCAGGTAAGGATACAAAATCACATTATGATTGCTTCTCATCCTAATCGCCCTTGAGCGGAGTTCGAGTTATAGTAAGGAGCAAGCCAGGTAGGCAAATATGTTGAGCGTAATTCGAGTGTTGGATTAAAGGACTAATGAGTTTGGTGCGCAGTTGAGTTGCACTGCCTTTTCTTTCCAGTATAGTCAAAGCTGTAATCGATATTTATTAATTGTAAGGATGTGCGCAAATACAATACAAAACATACAAGCGCAAAAGTACATTACACAATATTGTTCCATAATTACTTGATATTTTAAAAACTAAAGTTTTCTGACCTCTAAGGTTATTTGCACACGTTATACCTGTAATTATCAGTGATTTCCAGAATAACGCAACCGAAGCAGAAGAGGAAACATTCCGCAGTGATAAATATAAATTGCAAACAAATTTTGCAACATAGTGCACTCATTATATAAATACCTGTAATTTATTTAATGTAATCAAGAACCATATAGTTGCAACAAAGCATTAGAGTTTATCAGCACTGGATAAGAATCACCCACTCTTTGATATAATTACTAAGTATAATCCGGAAATTCTTTACTATTCATGTTGTCAGTCAGCAACCCTGTTAAAATGCGACATGCCATCTTGTTGGAACCAGGTATTATTCAAACGTTTGAGACAAATGTGGTGGTCGATACAATCTGTGAGCAATGTACTTTAAAAATTCAAGTAACTATAGGCAGTCAAATTAAAGTCGTAAATATGCGGTCCAATGATTGTGTCTCACAATAAACTAACCTACTCATTAACCGCAAAGGGAACTTGCGGTCGCCGTTCTTAATGTTGACGGATATTTTGGACAGACTAGATATGTTCATTGCAGCAATTAAGTATTCCTGAACTGAAGAAATTGCATTCATCAGTTCATATGACATTATTAACAAAATTTGGATTTTCGTGTAACTGGTACATCAGAAGCCCACAGAAAGGTACCCGCCGACCTTTACCTTCAGAATGAAGAACTTGTAATGTGGATATTAAATGGCCGAGATTTATGCTATTTTAATGTACTCCACACCTATTGGTGTGATGGGTTCAGCTCCACTGCAATTTCTCGTTGGAAACAGAATAATTATCTTGAAGCCACTACATAATTTCAAGTAAAACGTAAAAAAAATATTAATACAAAAGGTAGTGTTTATTTTACCGCTTGTAACATTTTATCTTAATTTCAACTGGTTTATTTTCATTTAGGCTTACCAAAAGAACCATATTCTCGGAAGGAATGGAAAATGATTCATTTCAGTTGCTGGCTTTCTGGATAACACTGCCGATATGTTTGGGAAGTAATGCGCACATTTGTATGCTAAGAAACACAATCAATTTCTAACATAGCCCGTTGTTCTTCACTTGAAAATCGCATTTTTCAGTAAAATTAGCACAAGCGTAAATACCAAAACTCACAATTAAATTGAATTGTCAATATTTTTTTAAATAACAATCTTGCTTTGATTTTCAAGGTAGTCTCAACCAAAGTTGGGCGTAGCGGGGTTGCAGATTATATGTCTGCCTGGCATGAAATCGAGAAAATTTCAGACAAATATATACAGGATGAGCACCTTAAAAAAATAAGTTTTGCTTATTTTTGCGTTAACTGAGAAATAGATGAATGTAATAATATGCACATAGGTCAGACTTTACACTAGACAGAAATATGACCCAACAGATACAGGATAATGTCCCAAAAGAGTTAACACGTTTCAACAATAAGACCGTTCTGTTAAATACAGCCGCGCGTCGCACTCGTACCAGTGGGGCTCCATGGCTCACTGTAACATGTCGATATGGTTACAACCGCATACGCAGGTGATGTAGATCGAATCCCACTGCCGGTATTTTTTTAAAATTGATAATTGATGTAATTTGCATAACCAAGTATTTCGTTTTATTGTATCAATATTATTGGGCTCGTTATGATATTTTTAGCCCTATTTTGCTTTGATTTTAAAATTGTTTGGAGTCACTTGCGTGGGTCGTTCAGAGTAAAACATTTCCAAGCAACGTCTCTTCCATGACGATTCTTCGGCCCGCTTTTTAATTTGTTTTTTTTTTTAAAATTGATGTAGTTTGAATTACCGAGTGGTTCTTTTTATTAATTCAGTATTATTAGGAATGTTAAGATATGTCACAACTTCCACTTCTTTTATTTACAGAAGATAAAAGTAATAATTTTCATATAGCCCAAGCTTTATCATTGGCTAAAATGAGACCTAACAGATACAAGATAAACATCAGAAATGGGACAGAATAATATAGTACCCTTATAACGCAGCAGAAACTCAACGAATTTGAATGCGCCCGTGGTTCAGCTTCAAATCCCAAATAGCAATAGGTGCATTTATTTGAACCCAAATATCGCAGTAACATATGAATCACGTGTATTAGCCCTTGGACCAGGTGACAACAAACAAAGTGGTAGAACTATTGCCTATCAAATGAAATAATAAATCATAATTCGGAAATTACTTCCAAATATTCAATCCACAAGATGCTAATTATAGCTTAATTCGCACTCCAGGACAACACCTGTGCTATAGCAATTTGCAGAACAAACAACGCATAAAGTGCGGTACATGAGTTACAATGCACATGCTTATTTCAGAAATTTTAAATTATTAAATTCTCGCTCATTAGCGTTATTAAGGTTTGAGCCAAAAGGGTTAATTAAACTCGTTCAGTTTAATTTGCTATGATCTTAGTAAAAACTGATATAATTAAGGTAAATGTCTTTGTCGGAAAAGAGTACTGGTATGGCATGTACTTACAGTTTAACTTGATGTTGAAGTCCTGTTGTGTTGCATCCATCCGTGAAGATGCTAAGCTAGATTTGGCTGTTAAATTTTGAGACTCCCAAAGCTAAGACGCTACTGTTAGAAGTCATCAAACCACAAAAGGTAGCGGCACATGTCGGGAATTTCTAACGCATGCGGAAGCAGAATCGGGGAACTGAATTAGCTGAATTTCTAGCCATCGTTTGAGCCCAATTAGTCCATGCAAGACCATAACCCACACTAAACGATATTATCTTCTCCTAACCCGTTACTGCCTGATTTTAGCTCGATTTTGGCCCGTAACTGCCAGATTTTGGCCCTTAACTGACAGATTTTGGCCCGTAACTACCAGCTTAAATGTTAAAAATTAATTGCAAAAATAATCCCGCAAAAGGATTTTTACCGAACGCTGTTCTCGGCCTAATTATAGAGAACGCTTCGCAGCGATTTCAATCGTCGGCAGCGCAAGGGAACCCAGCCTAAATATTTAAAATTAGCATGCAAAGAATACAATGAGATGAGCTTCCTTCTTTACACAGAATGCGCCTTACGAAAACAACTAAAACGGCTTCGGATTAGCCCAGCAATGCAAATCCGCGAGCCTCGCGAGAGCATGCTTCTCGAAAAAATTAATACTCCGTCAGCTCTTAGGCTGTTTGAGCGCCAACTCTAATCGAAATGCTAGACCAGTTCCAACACGAAAACCGCTGGTGCTAATCGCGTCTCACCGCCTGCTGTGATAATCTTGAATTCTTTTGCTACAGCCATTAGATATAAGGTTGTCCGAAATAAGGTGACAAATGCATTAACGCGCTACAGAAATGAAATCGAAACAGGGCGTTACAATTCTACACTGTTTTCTAAAGTTGTGCTTGATCACTGCAGAACGTTTCTTCTTTCTAGTTTATAGTTTTCAAACTCGCTCAAAATATGAATGAGAGTTATCTGGGTATTGCATGTGACACAGATGGGTGGAGGCTTTTTCGAGAATGTGTTTATGTGTAATTTTTGTGTGCACTATCCATAGTCTTCTGTATGACTTCTTCTCTTCCTGAAAGTTTTATTTTGGGTATTCATTCTTTGGTTCGTTCTTTTATGTTTGAAATTTGTTGTGT
Organism: Agriotes lineatus; assembly: GCA_940337035.1. NCBI lineage: Eukaryota > Metazoa > Arthropoda > Insecta > Coleoptera > Elateridae > Agriotes > Agriotes lineatus. The sequence continues at coordinate 121,161,332 of OW679202.1, forward strand.
TTTGTTCCTATCCATTCTTCATTCCATTTCTGTTGTAGTATTGCTCTTTGATAGATTTTAGGGTCTGCCTCGGCGATCTTGTTCTAATTTTTCTGTTGCTTGTCTTGCTATCAAGTATATTGTTTTATAATTCTTTATTCCCATGTGTGATGGAATCCATATTAGTTTTATTGTCTGATTTTGAGTTGTTATACAGTACCACCAAGCACACAAAAACCCCGGAAAAAATGTGAACTAAATCTAAAATTCCAGTAAGGGGAAGCAAAGAACCAATAAATAGCAAGCTTTCCGGAGAGGTACATTCAAACAAAAAACAAATGTCAGTTCGCTATTGCTGTTATTACGTCAGATAGAATTATCTAATTTCCAGGTATTTTAGTGCTGTTGTTCATTAGTTCTGTTGTTCTTTGTTAATTTCTGTTAGTATTGTTTTTATTCGTTATTGTTTACCTATTCGCCATTTAATTTTGGACGGCTTGATTATTAACATCAAATCGTAAGTATTAAATGCTTTCTAAAATGCTACCTTAAGTTCCAGTTATATACCTATTTACGTAATACTAAATCCCTTTTTACATAGGATTACAATGAGCTATAAAGCAAGAAAGCTTTTGTGCATTCAGAAACAAGAAGTATAATTGCAAATGTCATGAAGTAATTTGATGAACAGAAAACTTATGGAATGTTGATATTTCCGGTACAGCAATCTACAGAACTAGCAGCCGCAGCAACTGGAAAATCAACTTCGCTGATAAAGAAAGTTCGTAAGGAGTATGCTACAGCAGGTAATATATAAAAAATAACAATATTATTTCTCTGCATTATCATTAAAAAACTTAATGCAGGTAATACGTTAGTCATTACTTCTTCCAGGCACTACTTCTTTAACATCTCCGCAGAAGAAGAAACTCAAGGAAGACTCTAAGAAAATCGTTCTCGACGATTTTCATTTGGGATTTTGTAAAGAAGGGTTCAGAAAATCTTCACTGTGGTACATAAAGTACCAAGGCTAAACGTATTAGTAAACAGATTGAATGAAAAAGTTAACTATACTGGCCGTCGAGAAACTGTGAGAAAGAATCTAAACGAAATAGGCTTTCATTATAAAAATGTCAAGAAAAAATTGCTCATGGAAAAGAGTGACATTGTAGAGTGGCGTTCTAGGTATTTAAATAGAAAATAGAAGAAAACGGAAAACTAGATGTGAACAAAAAACCTGTAACGTTCCTAGAAGAAACATATGTTTATTCTAATTACGGAGTAGGAAAATGCTGGCAGTCAGATGATGAACCAGGTGTTTACAAAAGTTACATTTAAATGACTCCTTACTCGGGATTTTGGTAGTCGGTACATTGCAAAACGAGAATCGATTACAAGCAACTCTATTATAAGAAGAATATACTGTATTTGGATCAGCATTTTTCCTCTCTTCGGCTTTTCGTTGCTCTGGCGGTCTTAATGTCTATTTCCTTTGTTTAAAAACTTTTTGTACTAGCCTTTAGGATAATTGATAATTAGGTAACCCAATATATTTATTTTATATAATCTCTCAGTAATTTATTATCATAAAAATATGAATTGCATTCTTAGTTGTTCTATGTACCAATATTTTTGTTACCATGAATTTATTTAATAAGTAGTGGTTTAGCAACTTAAACACTGTTATATGTAAGAAACTCGAATGATTTTTAAAATAAATTTTTTAAATTTCCCGGGTTTATAAATGTTTATAATTATTCTACGGAGCTAGCGCCAGCCTCCCCACCCGGGGTTTTTGTGTGCTTGGTGGCACTGTATCTTGAATATTTCTTACTATTGGGTTCCTGCTGTAGAGCCGTGCACTTTTGGAGTCTGTTAGTACTAATACTCTAAGAGTGTTTTCACATTTCCAGTTTACCGCTTGTACGAGTGCTTCTTTTATTGAGTAAACTTCTGCCATATATACCTTAATGTAATACCGCTCAAAAAGTTTTTATACATGAAGGCACAGTCACTACTGCTGTTTATTTTCGAACCTTCTCGTCTGTGTACACCCATTCACAGTTAGGATGTTATTCGAGGATGTGATTCAGATGGACTTTATAGTATAAATACTTGGGAGTTAGTTCTTTAGAAATGTTGTAAGCTGTTAGTTACACTGTGGAAAGAATATAGTAAGCAAATTTTATAGTCATTTATCAATATTCCAAACTACTATGTGTTATAATAATCTAATCAAGAAATTCAAGCACTTGGTCAACAATTTTCAGTTCTTATTCAAAGAAATATCTAGCCCTTAGAAAAAGAAATAAAGAAATTTATTTGAAAGACGAAATCCAAAAGAAAACATAAAAGCAAAAATACAAAATTTGATGAAAACAAAATAATAAATGGTGCGGGTTCTTTAAGTTTTCTTAGTGGTCTTTTTTTATATCTTGGGTCTGATACATAAAACAAATTACATTTATTCTGACATAAAGTTTCGAAGACCTTTACTTCTTACTTTTCAAGTGCTACCTATCATTTATTTATTTATTATCAGCACCTTCCAACAGGTTAAACCTAATTATAGAAAGAGTATATTATATACATATAATATAATTAAATTAATTTAAATTAGAAAAAATAACTAAATACTATAAAAATTAAACAAAACGAAATACGTGTCATCTCAAAAATCAATTGTTTTCAATGTTTTTTTCAATCTCTGCATATTCACTTCAAATATATCTAATACCGCTGCAATTTTATTATAATATTTACATATGCGTATGAGTGGCGAATTCATTTAATAGTTAGTTCTTGGACAGCTGTATCAAAAAGAAACAGTGTCTAGTGCCTAAATGTGGAACATGAAGGTTTCATCATGTATCATGTAGCCCCATATTGGCGCAAAGGGCGCCCATGGGGGCGTTTCACTAGCATGTAGATATGACGTGGTGAGGATGCTAGTCTCACGCACTATCTTGGGTCCGTCCGGCTGTTGTAATTCTGTTTGTTAATATCTTCCATTGTTCTCTATCTCTTGCCATTCTTTTTGCTTCATTCCAGCTTAGTCCAGTTTGTTTCAATTCTTCCATGATTGTTCTTCTCCATGTGTTATTTGGTCTGCCCCTTTTTCTTTTCCCTGTCCTGTTATATTCCAGCGCTTGTCTTGTTATATTTCCTGTTGGTTTCCTGAGGGTGTGGCCAATCCATCTCCATTTGCGTTTCTTTATTGTCACTTCTATTCTTTCTTCGTCCGTCATCTTCCATAGATCTTCGTTGCTAATTACTTCCGGCCAAAAAATTCCACATATGATTCTAAGGCATTTATTTATGAATGTCTGTAGTTTTTTGTATTGCGTTTTGTTTTCTTTCCAGGTCTCTGCAGCATATAGTAGTGTGCTTTTTACATTACTGCGGAAAAGTCGGAGTTTTGTTTTCCGGCTGATGTTGTTTGACTTCCAAATTTTATATAGTGCATTGAAAGTGTTTTGTGCTAATCCTATACGCCTTTCTATGTCTCTCTCTGTGCCGCCTTTAATGTTTACTATGCTTCCTAGATAGCAGAATTCTTCCACTCCCTCAATTTCTTTCCCCTCTATTTGTACTTCTGTGTCTTTAGTTTGGTTATTTGCTAATAGTTTGGTTTTATTTATATTTATTAGTAAGCCTGCTTTTCTGGCGTTGTTATTTAATGTGGTAATTTTCTCCTGCATGTGTTTTTTGTTTGTTGTCATCAGGCAAACGTCGTCAGCAAATTCCAAATCCTCTAAGTTGTTGAACACATTCCAGTTTATGCCTGTTTTTCTATCTTCAGTTTTTCTCATAATCCAATCGATCACTATTATGAATAGAAGGGGAGAAAGGATACAGCCTTGCCTTACTCCTCTTTGTATTTCAATTTTTTCAGTAAGTTGCCCTTCGTGTTCTATGTATGCAGTGGAGTTGTTATAGAATAATTTTATTATTGTTATGTATTTATCTGGGATGCCATATTGCTTCAATATCTTCCACATTATTTCCCTGTCTATTGAATCGAAGGCCTTTTGAAAATCTATAAAGGTGATGAGAATATCTTCCTCTACTTCAGCTGTTTGTTCTGCTATGATTCTTAGCGTGTTTATATGATCAATGCAGAATCTGTTAGGTCTAAACCCTGCTTGGTTTTCTCTTAGCTTTGCGTTGATCGGGTCCCTTAGTCTTTCTAGGATTATTCTGGTCATTATTTTACTGCTTATGCTGAGTAGAGTAATTGGTCTCCAGTTCTCGCAGACCGTTCGATTTCCTTTTTTTGGTATTTTAATTATTATGCCTTCTGTCCACTCTCGTGGTATTTCCTCTTGTATCCATATCTTGTTTAGTAGTATGTGGAGCATTTCGGTTGAGTAGTTTAAGTGGGTCTTTAATAGTTCTGATTGGATTCCATCTATTCCTGCAGCTTTATTATTCTTCAGGCGTTGTATTGCGTCCCTTATTTCGGTTTTCGAGATTTTTTCTGCCGGTATATCTAATGTTTCGTGTGGATCTCTCATTTCCTCTATTTCTTCATTTACATGAATGTTTACTGAGCTCAATAAATGTGGAGCATTCAAAATACCATGAATGATTTTATATAAGAAAATTATATCTGAATTTTTTCTTCTTTTTTCAAGTGTTTGAATTTGAAACAGATCTAGTAGCCTTCCGATTTAGAATTTGTCTTTTTGTAATAGCAGTACCGCAGAAATTTATACTGAATTCTTTCAAGAGCAACAATTTGGTAAGTGTATAGGGGGTTCCAGATTATTGCTAAATATTCTAGTTTAGACCTTATTAGACAGTTGAACAATGCTATGAGAGTATCTACGTTTGTGAATTGCTTACATGTGCGTAATAGGAAACCCAGTGTCTTATAGGATTGATTGATTAATAATTCTATGTGTTTATTGAAATTTAATTTATTGTCAAATGTAATACCTAAATCTTTTATTTTAGTTTGACGAACTAATGTTACAGAATTGAGGAATGGTGGAAAAAATATTATCCAACGATTCGCTTATTGAAAAACTTGTAACGTCCATCGTTGCAAGAGTTGACGAACACTATGCTAAGAAGTTTAAAGAACTCGAAGAAAAACTAGCTAAAACCGAAAAAAAGTTAGAAGCCGCCGAAAATGCGATCGAAGTAGCTGAGCAGTATTCCAGGAGGAATAATTTACGATTTTTTGGGATCCCTGAAAATGAAACCGAAAACACGGACCAAATAGTTGTCGACATATGCCGTGATAAACTGAAAGTCGATATATCAACAACAGACATTGACTGCAGTCATCGATTAGGATATAAGGTTGGTGATTACAAACCCGTAATAGTGAAGTTTTGTCAGCGTACCGTAAAAACTGAAATATTCCGTGCTAAAAGAAGATTGAAGGCGACAAAAATTATCGTTAGAGAAGATCTCACCCACAAACGAATGTTGGTCGTTAAGGAAGCAATTTCTAAATATGGTAATGCTAATGTTTTTACCAACAATGGGAATATATTTGTTAAGGTTAAGAATAAAATTCAAAAAGTCACCGCTTTAGACGATCTAAAACTATTATAATGTATTTTAATGTTGCAGTAGAATGACAAGTTTGTTTATTTTGTGTTCGTTTATTGGTTTTATATTTACTTTTACTAGTTACACTAGCGTAATTGGAGCTCTAGTGAGCTAATTATCAATTAAGTTTTAAGTATTATTGTTTTTTTGTGTGCTGCTATCTACACATATACATTTTTTAGTTGCTTATTATTTTTCTATTAAGTTAAAAAAACTTGCAAATATCAATGGTTTATAAAAATATTAGAATTGCACATGTTAATGTCAGGTCTTTGTTGCCTAAAATAACAGAGGTAAAAACTTTTATACTGCAAAATAAAATAGACATTCTAACTATTTCTGAAACATGGTTAAACGAAAATATTTCCAATTTAGATACAAATATTGAGGGTTATGTTTTTATTCGGAATGATCGTTGTGGACGTGGAGGAGGTGTTGCTATTTACATACAAAAGTACATTAATTTTTCGCGTATCGATGTTGGTCGTGTAACTTTTGAGCAAATTTGGATATCTGTAAATTTTTCAAAACCTAAATTCATTATCGGTACTCTTTATAATCCTAATCAAAAAGACTTGACGAATTTGAAAATTCTATTATTGCATGCATGTCTTATTCTGAACATATCATCTGTTTAGGTGATTTTAATATAGATTTTTTAAAACCGCACCACACCTCTACAGCATACATGCAAAATTTACTCGAATCTCTTGGTTTTTATCAAATTATTAATCAACCTACAAGGGTATCAAACAATTCTGCTTCGCTTATCGATATAATAAGTGTATCTGATAATAATTCATTAATTGTTGATAGCGGTGTAATTGATTGTCATCTAGCTGACCATGATCTTGTGTTTTGTGATATTAAAATCGATGTACCTGCCCAAATTGCATCAAAAATAACGTTTCGTAATTTCAAAAAAATTAATCTTGACTTATTTCAGGCTGACCTTAACGCTATGCCTTTTCATTACATATTTCGATCACCTGACGTTAACGAAAAATTGCGATTATTCAATGAAATGATTTTGCAGTTGTTTGATAAACATGCTCCTCTTAAAACTTGCAACTTCACTAAATCATATGCCCCCTGGATAACTGACAACTTAAAATATCTTATGTCGTTAAGAGATAAGGCTAAAGCCAGATTTCGAAAAACTAAATTACTTCAGCACTGGGAGTACTATAAATCTTTGCAAAATTTATCTACCCTCTCATTAAAGAATGAAAAGAAAGCATATTTTAATTTTGTATCATCTAATCGTGATAGCACCGCTTTATGGAAACATTTAAATATTCTCGCCTTAACAGAGAAAAACATACCGTTATACCAGAAAATCTGAAGGATCTTAACATGATCAATGATTACTTTGTAAATGGTATTCCCACTGTTAATAATAATGGACAGACAGTCCCTCTCGACATTTATAAAGAGACCACCTACAAAATTTTTAATTTTACCTTTTCTCCGGTTGATACCACAACTGTATTCAAAATTATGAATAAAATCAAAGCAAATGCATTTGGTAATGATAATATTAATATAACTATGTTAAAGCTGTGTTGTCCGGTTATAATTCCCTACATCACCCATATTATTAACTCTTGTATTATTAGCAATATTTTCCCCCAGTGTTGGAAACATGCAATTGTCATGCCACTTCCTAAAAATAAGCAACCGACCAAAATTAATGACCTACGTCCCATTAGTCTTCTTCCGACGTTGTCCAAACTATTTGAAAAAGTTATTCACTTTCAACTTAACACCTTCATTAATAATAATAATGTTTTACCTCCGGTGCAATCTGGTTTTCGATCTGGCTATAGCTGCACTACTGCTTTGCTAAAAGTAACTGACGATATTTTAGGTGCCACTGACGAGGCAAGGTCGCTGCACTTGTGTTGTTAGATTATAGCAAGGCATTTGACACAGTGAATCACGACACTCTTACCATAATTCTAAAATACCTGGGGGTTGGTCATGCTGCTACCTCTTTAATCGCAAGCTATCTTTGTAATCGAACACAATCTGTCAGTTTGGACAATAATATGTCTAGTTCACTATCAGTGAGTCAAGGAGTTCCACAGGGATCAATTCTGGGCCCCTTGTTGTTTTCAATATATACATCTGTGTTTATGCAACATGTTAAATTCTCAAAAATTCATATATATGCGGATGATACTCAATTATACCATTCATTTAAAGCAGCAAACTGGAGGAATGCTGTTGATGAGATAAATTTGGATCTGCAGTATATCTATGATGTTTCCGTTAAACACTCACTTAAGATAAAACCCGACAAATCTGCCGCGTTACTGTTCGGTAATAAAAATATCTGCCATAATTTAGTTAATATTGCTAACATTAATATTAATAATGTTAAAATTCCTTTCGTGACTAAAGCCAAAAGTCTAGGTTTAACGCTAGACAATACTTTCCGTTATAGAGATCAAATATCCAAATATATTCTTCAGAGTTACCAACATCTTAGAAATCTCTATCCTCATAGGTCATATTTAAACTGCGAAACTAAAAAAAAATTGTGCGAAGCTTTTGTTCTTTCGCAATTTAATTATTGTGTTCCTGTGTATCACTCAGCATTAGACGCCATTACCGCCCATAGAATTCAAAAGATTCAAAATGCTTGCTTGAGATTTATATACGGCATTAGAAAATATGAGCGTATATCTTACAAGCTAGTTGATGCAGGTTGGCTGACAATGCAAAATCGTAGAATACTGCAGTCCCAATGTCTCTTTCATCAAATTTTATCAAACAAGAAACCTCCTTATTTATACAATAAGATTACCTTTAGAACTAATGTTCATAATATTTCTACTAGATTTAGAGGCCAAACTTCACCACCTCTCCATAAAACAACCTTATTCGAGCGGTCATTCTCGTTTCAGATATATGCAATGTATAACAGTTTACCTTTTAATCCTAAAGTCTACAGTTCTAAATTATTTAAATCAAAATTGTATTTAGACCTTTTGCAAAAACAATAACTTGTTTACCGAACTGTCCACAAGTTAATGCCATATTTTGTTTGTTTGTTTGGATAGCAGTACATCTTTTCAGCGTTAAATATTTTTTGTTTCACCGTCACAGGATATCTTTAGTTTTTATAAGGTTTGTTTTAGGGTTAGGAATTCATTCTGTGTCATTTTGTTCTTTTTTTTCTCAAGGTTTAGATGGTAGAGCAGGAGTAGGGTTAACCAAAACTGAATCTCGCCTTGTGGTTGATGTGCTTTTGCAATAGATCAGTTTTTTTTGTGTACTCATGTGTATTTGCTTCTTGTATGAGCGCATCAATAAAGTTTATTATTATTATTATTATTATATCATAGTACCAGTTAATGTTATTGATTTTCCTCGAATATGTTACAACAAAACACTTGTTAATATTAAATTGTAGGTTGTTCTTTTGGGTCCACTGATATACTGTATCTAAATCTGATTGGAACTCTTGACAGTGTTCAACTGTACTAACCTCTTTAAAAATTTTAAAATTATCGGCATATAATAAACAGTGAGAATATTTAACACTTTTGGTCATGTCGTTTATGAATAGTATATATAATAAAGGACCCAAGTTTGACCCTTGTGGTACCCCCGATGTAGCTAGAAAAAAATTGATTTGTACCCCATACACTCAACAAACTGTTTCTTTTCACACAGATACGATTTAATAAGATTTAAAAGTTTAATGGTAAAGCCCATTTGCGATAAAATGATCAGCAGACAGCAATAATCCACTTTATCAAATGCTTTGCATAAATCCGTGTACACTACATCTAACTGATTTCGTCTTTGCAGCGTTTCCGATGCAGTTTGGGTGAAATAGCAAAGATTGGTTGCTGTGGATCTGCATTTCAAAAAACCATGTTGGTTTATGTCGATTTATTATTTTACTTGATTATAATAGTATATTATTATATGAGCGATTATGACAGCCATTATTCACGAAGATGACATTTGCGCCACAAGCCGAAGGCGCGTGGCGCAAGTCATCTGAGTGAATAATGGCCATAATCGCGAATATAATACGATATTTTATCTACTCCTTTGCAATAGAAGACTTGTGTTCATATTTCCGAATTTTGACAGCTGTTAACTTCAAAAGTCATTGAATAATAAGAATGAATTCTGTGATTGGCTACAACCTATTGAATAATGAAAATTGAATTTTCTGATTGGTTGCAACTTACAAACTATTGAATAATGAAAATAGAATTTTATGATTGGCTGCAAACTGTGAATTATGAATCATAATTAATGGTCATTGTACAGTAGGAGTAGATAAATATTATTATACAATACTGATTCATACACTTTCGCAAAAACAGACATTATACAAATAGGACAGTAATTTTCAACATGTGTTTGTTCTCCAGACTTGAAAATAGGGCATATCTTTGACGTTGACCATTCATTGGGATAAATACCAGATTCCAGTGATAAGTTAATTATTTCATATAGCGGATCAACTAAGTATTCAGCACAACCTTTTAAAATGTATACAGGAATACCATCCGGACCCACGGATTTATTGTTTTTTAAATTCCTAATAGCTTTAAGGAGCGCCAGCGTGGCTCTGATGGTTAGAGCATCGGACTGCGGCGCGGAAATCTGGAGTTCAAATCCCAGATCGATGCCTGGCGGGCGGCCTACCCAGTCGCTTTAAATAATTGGGAACCTGCGTTCGAAAGAACAAGGGGTAATAATGCGGTTGTCTAATGCGTGGTGCTCACCACATCACCACGTGTCATGAATTTGACACGCGACAGCCGGGTGTGAGAGCGAGGATACGGAAGCTCTAACCTTCCGCCTTGCAGGCCAAGCTCCTTCATGGGGTGTTAGTGCCTCACCATTATTATTTAATAGCTTTAAGGATTTCATCTTTATTAATACGTAAAACGGTGATTGTATTTGAAGACGGTTGTATTAAATCATTTTCACATATTTTTTGGGATGGATATACCGTATGAAAATAATCTGCAAATCCTTGTACTATCTCATTGGCACTTTCCGGTTTACGTCCCTCAAAATATAATACAGCGGGTAGATTCGGCTTTTTCTTTCTACTTCTGACAAAACTCCAGAAATTTTCAGGCTTTTCTCTTAATTCAGTTTCAACCGAGTTTAAGTACCTTGAGTGTGAATTTTGAATTTCTTGTTTTAATTTTACTCTGATTCTTTTGTAATGCAAGTTATAACAATTTAATTTAGTTTGGTTAAATTTCTTTCTGTAATGTTCTTTTTCTCTGATCATATTTATTATGTTGCGATCAAACCAAATGGGATATTTTCTAAGACGTTTCTTTACAAGTGGGACCGTTTGTGTAAGAATATTATAAAGTTGGGTGTAAAACTAATTAACTTTTAAATTTACATCAGCAGAGTGCATGCATTCCTGCCAATTGGTGTTTTTAATTAAACCATATAGCAGCCTGAAGTTCGCTTTCTTAAAATTAAAAATTTGAATGTTTGATGATTTTAAAGTCTTTATATTTTGTGATTCGCTACTTAATGTTATATTAAGTGCGGGATGATAGTCGTCTTCAGATACCAACACATGTGATTCTCTTGAAATTTCCGCAGGTATGTTACTTAATAATACATCTAAAATACGCCCCATTTTGTTTGTGATTAAGTTATTCTGGGTAATATTCATAAAATCAACAAAATTTATGTACGTTCTAAACAAATTTGAGTAATTGTACAAAGGTTCCACATTTAAGTAGTATTGAGCTAATTCAATTAAATTTAGGTCGCCTAATATTAAAATTTGAGATTCCCATAGAAAATTCCAGTTGCCAATAACATCAAATAAATTCGTGTACTCACGCTGTCCTTGATCCGGAATTATATACACAACCAATACATACAGAGATTGATTATCCACTTTGTTAATCTTAATACACAGTAAGTCCCAAGTTAAACTGTCATATTGAATTTTTATTTTTAAATATGTGAGGAAACCGCTATTAGTACACCACCACCTCTTGTTTGTTTTGTTAGTTCGTAGTCCTTATCTTTTCTGTAAACCCTGTATCTATCCGTAAAAAGTTCACTAGAAAAAATTCCAGCATGTAACCAAGTTTCTACTAGCACAATTAACTCGAAATCACATTCATGTACGTTCATAAAGAAATTATTTACTTTTGTTCGTAATCCACGCACATTTTGATAATAGACACTAAAGTTATTGTTATTTTTTGGTGAATTATCCGCTATGCTGATAGACACCTATTTATCACCTGTTTTATTAACTTGCAGTTTTTCGATATCTTTCTCATTTTGTATCTTAATTGCATCTGTATTATCTTCATACCTGATGTAAATGTTACCTTTATATGACCAGATATACTTAAAATTCAATTCATTTTTCAATGATTTTATCTTCCAGAGGTTTTTTATGATAAGGTGTGAGATTCTCGTTTATGTATATCCTTGAATCACCAGAATTTTCTACAATGTCGTTGTTAATTTTGTGTACTTTTTTGTCCATTATCATGTCCCTAGTAGTTCTTCTGGCGAATTGAACTATAACCGGCTCCGGATTATTTGCGTTCTTCGAAGGGAGTCTGTGAATACTTTCAATGTGATCCACTTTTAAACCACTTTTGTGGTAGAACAGACAAAATTTTCAATATTTTAACATATTTTATCTACGACAGTTTGTAAAATCGACTTTTAGTTGGAATTTTTGAGTTTTTAAAACAACTGTTAAATAACTGTTTTCATTATTTCACGTCGTCAGTAGCAATGTGTTTTAACCACTCAAAGTTATGACCGGTCTGGTAATCCTAATTTATTGTATTTAATATATTTTTTTATATTTACCGTGTTTGCTAAATTCTATCGTAGATAAAATATTGTACGATACACATGCATAAAGCATCTTTAGTCACTCGCGGAACTTAAAACGCTCGCTCACTCGCGTTTAACTCTGCCACACTCGTGACTAAAGACTAGCTTAGCGCACTTGTATCGTAAATCACTATTATCTACGACAGTGTGTAAAATTGGCTTTAAGTTGGCAGTTTTCAGTTTGTAAAACGATTGTTTAATAACATGATTTCATTAGTTACGTCGTCAGTAGCAACGTGGTTAAAATTTTTAACCATGTAAAATTACGACCGGTTACTAAAGTGGAAGTTTCTCTTATCATGGTAAACCTGTTATTTAATGCAGTAATCCTAATTTACATTTAAAATATTTTTTTTATATTTGCCGTGTTTTCTAGATTCTATCGTAGATAAAATATTATACGATAGGCTACACATGCGTAAAGCATCTATAGTCTCGCGGGGCTTAAAATGCTTGATCCACTCATGACTAAACACTAGCTTTAAGCACTTGTATCGTAAATAACTATTTTCTTTATGTTGTGAACTTTTTCTACTACATCTACGTTATTTGTTTACAAAAAAGTTCTTTAAATTATAAATAGCGTTTAGGGAGGCGAAATAAAGGTCTTCGAAATGGTATGCCAAAATAAATATAACTTATTTTATTGATCAGACCCAAATAAAAAATTGCAGATATAAAAAATAATAGTCTTAATTATATTTTCATCGTTTTACATAATGTATATTATTTCTATGTATGCGCTATCTTATTTGGCAAAAGTGAATTACAGCAAATATAGTATTCTTTTGCAATATGCTTTGGCGTTTGAGCGAGGAATGCGGGTACGGACTCTATCGGTCAGCGTATTGTGCTTAACCATTGTCGAATAACTGAGCGGGGCGCAGCAACGTTGCTGGAAGCCTATATGTTAAACATTTACCTGCCGATTCAGGGGGGAGCTGCATATATGCACAGAAGTAATTTCGCCACTTGCATAGTTTACAAAAACAATTGTAAAAATGTCTTCCCCTCTGTTGAGAACCTTGTTGTGGAAGTTTCCCTTATGCATATATGGAAATCGGAATATAAATTACATGCTCAGAAGAGATGGAAGTCAGGCCGTCTCTTTTATGTATCGGAAGTAGCTCCTTAACAGAGATACATATATATATAGTAAAGTACGGGCACTTCATTCTATGTAGGAACATGTCCTGAGACAAGGCGAGTTAGGGTCGTCGAAATATCTCTTTCCGAAACCCAGTCACCTGGCACACGTTAACGGCGTACTGGATGATGTAGTTAGCATCACGCCTTCAACGACTGCTGTACTTTCCCTACTTCCACAACTGTGGTTTCGGCACCCAATTTTTAAAGCGACTCCGCCCGCCAGTTGCCAGACGTAGAGTATTTTCGGTTCAAAGATTACGACGTTGCTTGTATATAGGCTCTTTCGGTCATATTTTCACGTCAGTATTTCATCAAACTGTGTTTAAAGTTTTAAAGATTTGACACGCACGCAACTTTTTCTGGAAGGTTCGGTGAATCCGCTCTGGGGTCTAACCGTCTTATTTGCACCTGGGTTTGTTTCGTCACGTTAAAGCCTGTTTGTTTAGATCAAATTCAAAACGCAGTCCATAGGAGGGAGCGAGAGATCTTTCCAAGTTATTTGCTCCGTTGCAGTCTTCTCTGTCTGGCACGCCAGTATCCTGCCGGTAGACAGCGCTGTGCGCGAGGTTCGCTGAGTTCAGTTGGAAGCTAGCATCCGGCTCGGGCGGTTGTGCCTCAATGCGCGCCCCAGCAGCGTTCCCTTTCTAGGGAGCGCGTCCGTTGACGGCGTGCGAGATTTTATTTTTGTTTCATATGACTGTGCTGATACATCGTGCTTTGTTGTTAGAGTTCTTTACGGACAGTGACAGTAAAAGGTCGTGCTTCTTGAGTTTGTGTTAGTACGAGTCCGTTATCGATGACCGCCACCGCTCGTCAATTTTCGAAAGCCTGAATGGCAATCAGGTCAGCCACATGGTCGGGATCTCGCCTTGAGAGCAGGCAAAAGGTCTCCCAGTTTTTGTTTTTGTCCATGCGGGCTGTACACCGTTCCCTGAACATAAGGGGGATTTATTGGACATAGTACCCACCCACACTTCAAGTCACAGCCCGATTATTCTAGCGATGAGCGTCTTTGACCGACGCATAATTAAGGTAGAGTGCTATATTTGTAATTAATCATTCATGTTTACAAGACAGCAGACGGCTCGCGCTATATTTGTAATTAATCATTCATGTTTACCAGCCAGCAGACGGCTCGCGCTGTATTTGTAATTAATCATTCATGTTACGAGCCAGCCCACATCGTAGGCTGTTCATAAGTTTACAATTAATCATTCATGTTACCAGCCAGGCCATTTTGAATTAATCGTTCATATTTACCGCCAGCCGGCAGCTCTGAATATTTGTAATTAGCCATTCATGTTAACAGCTCCGGCTATCTTAAATTAACCATTCATGTTAACAGCTCCGGCTATTTTAAATTAATCGTTCATGTTTACAAGCCAGCCGGCGGCGTGGGTCGCTTGCAGGCGCTCTTCGAGGCAAATGCGAGCCGCCAGCGTTGAGGCCGTGTATCAATTGTTATTTTAGTAGTAAGGTGACCCCCTAGCTGGGCTCTTAGGTATAGTGCCCATTTGTTATTTGCCATTTTTATCTGTGTACCCTGACTGCGTGTTGCAATATGTTAAACCAATAGAGCGGTTTACTGTGCGTTGCTTTACGATTTTCCTACAAGCCTGTGCATGTTTATTTACAGGTTAATTTATACACTGTGTCAGATTTATGTGAGGTGGAGATTGAGAGAAGTTCAGAAGCATCGCAGGTGCGTCGGTGCGCTTGTCGCTGCAGTGTTGGGGGTCGTTGGCTATGCACTAATATCCTACCCCGTTTAGCTTTGAATTTCGCCAAGGTGTAAAGTCGAAAGGTAGGTTCATTTGCTTCCTGGTTCCTCTATTGTATTTTGTTCTGGTTGACGGAACTGGGTGGCGCCTTATTTAATTTTGTCACTTTTTACCGTCCATTAAGCCGTTGCCCGTAGGTAATCTCATGTAGGACCACCCTCGCTCCACTGATGTCTAGTCGGCATATCTTGTTACGGGCAGGGCAGCCGTCCTAGGCGAGTCATTGTTCCGATTTCGGAAGTTATCGTACGCGACGGCCGTCTCACTTTTACGTGATTTTTGTATGAGCCTGCGCGGTGTCGTAACAGTCGTTTTAGACCGTAACTATTGTTGTGGTCTTAATGCTTTCATTTTATTTTATTTAAATTTACTATTATTCTCATGATTTTATCAAAATTTGGTTGAGCATGCACTTGTAATAACTTTATTTGTTAGACTCTTAATTTCTGGGTTACTGTTGAATTTAATTAGAACATACAAAATAAAATGTATAATACTTTAAATTGAGGCAATTATATTTATTAAAAATGTATCTGCATTTGTCATATTTAATAACCTTTGTTTATATACTTGGAAACTAATTAATTATATTCAATTCAAATTTATACTAGCTATACTTGAACAAAAATGCCTAGAGACTGAATCAGGATTCCGTTGCTTTGCGCTGGTTCTATCCCTAATTTTAAGCGCATAAATGAGACTGCATTTATGCTTTAAGCCAGCTTAGTCAATGGCACTTAAAGGGACGACAGTAAACCACCCCTGAGACGCAGCCTCACGTCTCGACAGTGTTATGGCTTGGTATAGGGGTAGTGAATGAATCAAACATTAAATGCAGATTGGTTTTATTATAAAAATAAACGTGTATTTATACAAAACAAAAATGCTTAACGAAGTAACAATATCAAAGTTCAAATGTACAGTTTACTGGGCCAAAGCGTTTACAATTACAAAATAACAACGTAGCAATTCAGCGGTTTTATTTCCTGCTGGAGCGAAGGTCGCCCGTTGAACCTGCCGCTGTAGGTCGGTTTTGTGCATGAGGTGCAGATACGCAGTTTTCCTAGTCTTTAACTCGTCTAATTGCGAAATAACACTGGCTTTTAAATTATGAATAATGTTCCGTAAATTTGGACTCAAATTTATATATGATCTAATTTAAACATATTAAATTTAGCAATTATGAGGCAAAGACTGGTGATTGCATTGGCATTAAAAATTGCTTGCTATTAAATCGGAGTTGCATTTAAAGCGTGCGACTGGATTTCGTAAATTTTAGAAAATAAAATTTATGTGTGTTTATATCAAGTTTAACAATACTGTATGTTTAGATAATTTAATTATTTAATTATTAATGTTTCTTTGGTTGAATTATGGTTTATTTTAGTGAATTTATTATCCATAAATATTTCTGTTGTTTAATTGAATTCAATTCCATATTCTTAAGTAGCAGATAAATGCTTGTGATTACTGATTTCCTTTTTAGATCTGTTTTTATTCTACTTGAAATTATTATACACTCTCTTGGTAATGTCTTGTTTCTTCGAGCTCTAATTATTTCCAACGTATTCCAGTCCAATTGATATCTGCATCAGCTATCCTTCTCACTGTAGTCAGCAATCTTTTTTGACCATAGGTTTTATGCACTCACTAAATCTTTCTCAATTGTACACTTATTTCTTCTATATTGCACTACTTATGAGTATGACATTATATAACTGTACATACCAGTATTGTATCATGTAAAATTGACTATTTAATTCAATTTAAAATTGAACTTGTGTCAGTCGAATTAATAAATTTTACAACCCATTTGTTCTTATTATTTTTAAAATACCCGCCAAAAACCTTGGTTACACCAATCGATAATACAGATTTCTATTTTTAATCTTTGTGACTTTTATTTCTCATTAATCATGCTTTTTAGGTTAACAGTTCTCAATTGTGTCCATCTCCAATTATATGATAATAATAAACCTTTTATACACCAAATATGTAAGAATTAAACTTTTGTTTTATCTTTTATGATAGTATTTACTTCTTTCAGATAAAGCTTGACTAACAGAATAACCTTCACTTAATTTGAATTACAATTGCAACAGCAAATGGACTATTTATTAACCATTTGCTAATACCATTTTAGGAAATAGAAATTCTAATAATAAAACGAAGTAATTCCAATCAATATCCTTTTATGAGTATTATCATTAAGCTGCTTTATTATTGTTTCATTTTAAAATGCTTTGTAATTTTAGGACCATATCAAAATATATTGTAATGTACCACGTTGTGCAACTTAATATTTATGTATTGACTATATCAGCTCCAAGTTATGCTAGCCAAAAATTGGGCTATAGCTCACCAGTTGAACTATGCCTTACTTAATGCAATGTCTTAAATATCAAACAATAATTGCTTATAAATCGAGAGCTCTTATTTTCAGGGTGGGTTCACCAAAATCTAGTTCTCTATTAATTGAAGTTTTAAAATTGTATTTTCAAAATTATTTGACTATCAATGACATATAACGTCAAACTTGACTTTTAAAATTCATCAAACCAGTTAATTGACAATTGTATCTTACATAAACACATTTATTATTCAATTCACCTATGTAAGTACTATATCAACTTTATATTATCACTTTCTTTTATTGACAGTTATTCAGAATGCTTTCTCAACTTATCTACACAAACCTTAATAACTGCTCTTACTTTCACTGTAGCAACATCCAACCAATACCGGATCCTGACGTCGATAGACCACAATAGCTACTGCCCACTTCACAAACAGCAACACCTTTGATGGTCTGTGAATCCTTTCAACTGCATTCGTCCCGAGTAGTAGTCGGGCCGCTAAACTAGAGCACCTGTCAATCAAACGATTAAATTTTAAAGAAAAATTTTTTGAATTTAAACTTCCCGGGGTGTCGGCCATCTTGGTTTTCTGCGCGCGCACTTCTCGCGGCTGCCAGTTTAATTTTAATTTAGCGCCCGTTTTGAATTTCAAATTGGTGAACCTGTCTCTCTTGTACTCAACGGGTGTTGGTTGTCTCTCTTGCATTCACAAGATGGATGTTTAAATTAAAAAAATCTCTGGCCGACTCGGATTTGAACCCGCGACGTTCGTATCCACATCATCTATGCCGCTAGGCCACGGAGCGCTACGGATTTTAATGTGTATAGCGGAAAGCCATTTCGCTGTTCTGACGTCACGCGCCCATATTTTAAAACTAAATATTTTTTGAAAATTATAAATTATAAGAATGGAATTGCATCGTCTAGGGCATTAAAAGGTTAATAGGATTTTAAAAAAACTGATTTCATAAGTGGTTTTGCTAACAAACTTTTCTCGATGGCCTGTTGGGTCTATGTGCTTGTTTAATTTTATTCTCAAAGTTCATTATAATATTAAACTTTGAAATGGCACGGCTGCTTTATAGTCAAAGAAATTTGTAACTGTATTCGTGTAATTATTGAAATGCAAAATGCAATCAATTACGAACGAGCAAATAGACTTTTAACGTTCGATTATTTTATGAAACTAAAATTATGTTTTTTATAATAGAATTTAAATAAACGAGCTGAATTATTCAAGTGTTTTATTTTTAACCGCTGCTGGTCTAAAAACGCCTGTCAAAACCTGCACGGAAAACGCAAGCTCCAGCATGATTTGACTCGAGAGTGGGGTGCCGCTGAAGTGATGTTTTAGCACCTGTATAAAAGTGGCCGCGGTCTCTATATCGCATTGAATTGCTGCACTCTCAGCTGTCGTGTCAACAGTACCAGTTTTACCAGTGCAACTAAGATGGATCCTCGAAGTGTTAATAAGTGCCAAGAAAAACCAGGCCCAAACAGCAGGAGGCCTGCAACAGTAAAAACAAGTAAGAAAACGCATCTTTTAAATAAAAAACAACACGGTGCACTTCCACAACCGCCAGCTATTGCCGAGGAGGCACGGGGTGCTTCACCACAGCTAAACGCCACCGAGGAGGACCTGAGGGTGTTCGTGCAGGAGACGATGCCTTCCTACGACGTAGCTCCTGTGATGACCCCCGAGATCCGTCAAACCCGCCGTGAAAAGAAGCGCTTATTATGTGATCTCTATATGCCTTTAAACAATAGTTCTAGCAGAGCTGTTCATTTGGGGCTGGATCCTTATAAAAACTTTTCTCCTGTGGTAAGAATCCTGTAGGCCGACATTGGGGCAGGCGTTTCATTCACGACGGAGGCGTTCATGATTTTTCTGGAGGCTCTACCGGACATGTTTGTGATGGCGAAACAAGAAACTTTTAAATGTGATTTAAGTGAACATACAGTGGAACATGTGACCAAAGACACTTGCAGGATTATTCCAAAGGACCCCGCGAACAAATTTACACTTTACGTGACGTATGACACGCTGTCAAATTTACTGCCTGTGTATAACTTAATGGTGGTTAAAATCAACGACTTGAAACGTGCAAAATGTAATTTCGAAATTTTTGCTGAAGTAATTGTTGAAAAAGTTGTACATGCAGAAAATTTGTGTTTTGTTGATTCAATCATTTTTAATACTTTGCGTTGGGGTTACGCTAACGACATCTTATTGTGGGAACTTGTGTTCAAATTTAAAATGTATGTTATTATAGAACTGCAGAAGATGATTAATGCAGATGAGCGCATGAAATCGTATATGACTTAATTTATATGAAATATTGTATGAATTTGTAAATAAAAAATGTTTTTAAACTGTATTTCTTTTTATTTATGTGACGAGTGTTAGTTTATACATGCGGTAGGTTGGCCGAGTGGTTAAGGCGTCAGATTTAAACTCTGGTCTCGAGAGAGGTCGTAGGTTCGATTTCCTCACTTACCATGTACTTTTTATGTATTTATTATGAGCGTGTTGATTTTTAAGTTAGTTTATTCGCAAATACCTTACTGTAAGAATTGTTCACTGCATAAAAATGGAGTTTTCACATTCTTTTTCGGCTATTGTTGCAGACCCCTCAGGATCGGGCAAATCGTTTTTTGTAATAAATTTCCTAAAAAATATGAGCAAGCTCTGCAGTGTAAATTTCGCTAAACTTATTTGTTGGTATGGCGAGTGGTAAAAATTGTACGAAGAATTAAAATCTTTAGTCGAATTTCAACGAGAGCTGCCAGACATGGCATCTTTTGAGAGGCTCGAACCCAAACTTTTAATAATCGACGATTTAATGAGGGATATAAATGGCTCTGTCGTTGACATATTTACAACGGGGTGCCATCACCTTAACCTCAGTGTGTTTTTTATTACGCAAAACATTTTTCACCAAGGAAAAGGACAGCGAGATATTTCCCTAAATGCTCATTACATTATTCTTTTCAAAAATCCGCGAGATAGAGCTCAAATAAAGCACTTAACCAGACAAATATGTCCAGAAAATCCGCGCTTCTTTCAAGAGGCATACGAGGACGCCACAGCTAGGCCACAAGGGTATTTGTTATTCGACTTAAAGCAAAATACAGCTGATAAGGCGTGGTATAGAACATCGATTTTTCGACAGGACGGGGCGTGCTATATTTATATTCCGAAAAAAAGGTATAAAAGATCGTACACTAACCAATTTACTCTCATTCATTAGTGATGTCTCGATCTGTAATTAGAAATTCGGAGTTGTTGCGTGCTCTACATAAACTTGGGTCCAAGGAGCGAACCGCATTATTAAAAGCCGTAGGCGATAAACAAATCCACTGTATCTGCGAGTGTGTGCATAATACTTTAAAAGGAAAAATACCTTTATCGCCTAATCAAAAATCAACGATTTCGAAGCACAAAACTGTTCTTAGGAGCTTAGTCAAGCCTGGAGAGTCTATAAAAAAGAAGCGCCAAATACTAATACAGAAGGGGGGGGTGCTTTCCTACCACTAATATTAGCTCCATTAATTACTGGTGTATTGAGTTCTATTTTCAAGTAAGATGGAAAATGCCAAGAAAATGATGATTGTACCGCCTGAATTCATACATCGCTTTAAGGATACAGAGAAATCAGAGCAAAATATATTATCGCAGCTTAATGACGAAATGCAAAAGGTTTTATCGTCTAAATTAACCGATCACGATAAATGGGTCCAGTACAATCAGGTGTTACAAAGATACTTTCATTTTACGGATCAAACGACACAATCAAGATACCTATAGAATCGAACAACAGTGATATTTCAGACGCATATATTTTATCGACGCTCCCTAATACCTTTAAGAAGAATGGTGAAGCCTTTTTACGACTTCTAAGAATGTCAGATGAAGTGGAGTGGGACGGCAAGGGAACAGTCAGCATAAAAGGTGAAATTTTACCATCCTCCAACATTATTGATTTAGTGCATGGCGTTCTAAGACCTAAGAAAACTACAAATCCGCCAGGACGACACAAGTTCATCGATTACATTAAAGAGAGCAATGTACATCAAGTGCTCATTGGGGATCCTAAACGTCAAAATGTGCCAGACGTGAGTAAATCAGAGATGGAGAGTGACGTCGATCCTAAATTAAAGCTAATAGCGTCTGCTTGTGACGTAATGTTCTTAGCACCGGTTTTAGAAAGAGGTAGGATACTACGAAATATTCCTCCAAGAAAACTTTCGATCTCATGGCCTTTCTGGTAGGGTGAACCTCTGTAAATCGCTCCAACGCCCTGACCTGCCTGATTGGTGTAATATTGTTGATAAGGACAATCCATAGCAGCTACTGTAACCTCTTAAAGTGTAGTTTTAAACTCAACGTTCCAAACTCAAATGGCATCACACCCGACGTTTCGGTCCTTATATTTATCTCGATATTCTCAAATTCCCTCTTCATGACATTTATATAATGAGTAGGCGAAAATATGGCGTCTTTGTGGCAACCGTAATTATAATTATCAGAGGTCACGTTAACAATACGAAGAAGCGGTGCCAAGACATCTCCTACAAGCTGTGGTTCCACAATATCGCAGTAAATAAACATTTGTGATGGTAAACCAACCCAGATATTTGCGGGGTGGCTGGGTACAGGTGCTTCAGCTATATTTATATCAGGTTTATAACCAAGTTGTAAGGCCAGACGTTGTGAAAATCCTAGCATTTTCAATGATGATGTTTTAATTTCAAGAGACACGCGTTTTGTTACCCTATTATATTGAAAATTAAGCAACTTTTCTAATAACCTGTGATTGTTAATTTCGGCTGTAATATGTTCAATGTTTTCATAATTGCCGGGCTGAATGCAGATTACGTGCCATCCATCGCTACCATAGTAAATTTGCTCTCTATCACTTTTAAAATATGCATTAGCGTTTTGCAATACTTTTTTCAACTCAGTATACGTTTCTTCTCCGGCTTGCACTTTAGGTATTTCTGTGCGATAATAGACTAGATTTTCTGTATCTGTCACTGCCAAAAATGAGCATGGATATTGCACTTCAGCAATACCTGTAACCCATTGCCCCGGTAACCTTATTCGTTTAGGGAGCTGCGTTATGAATTGTGCTGTGGTGTTACTTAAAATAGCCCATAGAACTATTGCTAAGTAATGTTAGGTAGAATTCGTCATCTGTATTCATAGCTGCTGAAGATTAGCTGCAGGAATCCAGGAGTTGGACTTGT
Source organism: Agriotes lineatus (assembly GCA_940337035.1). Lineage (NCBI taxonomy): Eukaryota > Metazoa > Arthropoda > Insecta > Coleoptera > Elateridae > Agriotes > Agriotes lineatus. The sequence continues at coordinate 121,184,292 of OW679202.1, forward strand.
CGTTATAATTTCTCCACTTTACAAAGTACTCTTTGCGTTGACCGTGTCCTCTTTCTTTTAACACTTGTTCGACTTTAAACAAGGCGTTATCATCCAAAGTCACTGGCTGTAATTCCTCTTCATAAAAGACGCCCTCTATCGTATCGTCGCTTAAATCAGCTATTTCGTACACAGGTGGTTTTCTAAGAATCACTTTTTTAATTATAAACACCTCGCCGCTCCAATTAGTTTCATATCCTTTCTCGAATGCGTCCTTCGTTCTACTAATTCTTACATGTTGGTTCACTTTATATTTGGGTTTCCTGTCGACTCCCATCCCATTTATGTACAGATTGTTCCACACTTCAAGTATATTGCCATCATTTACAGCGGAGGGTGCCACCTTGATGCTTGAATGATAGCGGTTGTTATACGAAGTCAGTAAATTAGGTAATACGTCTATGTATTTGTATGAATTAGAGTATGTGAAATAGCGCCACATTCGGGTTTTTAATGTTCTAGTGAAACGCTCAGTGACTGATGCTTTAACATCGGGGTTTTGCGTCACATAAAACGTGATATCGTGGTGCTTGAAAAAATTCTGTACGGCTCTAGCAATAAATTCTTTGCCTTTATCGGTTTGTAAATTTATGGGCGTGTTACCCACTTCAGCAAATATTTCACGAAATGCGTTTATTACTGAAGTAGCCGTTTTAGATTTCAGGGGTCTCACCCAGGCCATTTTACTAAACACATCAATTACGGTTAGAATAAAATTATATCGGTCGTTGTGGGGCGCTAAACTACACATGTCGCAGAGATCAGCTTGCCATAATTCGAAAATGTTGCTAACAATGTACTTGTTTCTAGGGATTTTTTTTCTTGCAGTTTTGTGAATAGTATATGCGTCCTGTTTCTTTAGCCAATCCTTTACTTCACCACTGGGGTGACTATTTTTTACGGAAGAAATTAATGAGTTTGCGCCTACGAAGCCTGAAGGGTTAGCGGAGTCAAAGTAGATGGAGTCCAAATTCATTCTGCTACGTTAAAGTTTAAGACGCTCCCAGTCAGAAAGGCCCTTTATTTTTGATATCAATTTTTGCGTTGTTTTCGGTGTTTTTCGCGTTGAACCCTCTTGCTTGGACGCTGTTGCAGTCGCTATTAACTTTAATTTAGGATCGGGATCGACGGCACTCTCCATATTTGTTTTACTCACGGCTGACACATTTTGACGTTTAGGATCCCCCATCAGCACTTGAGGTACATTGTTCTCTTTAATGTAATCTATGAACTTGTGTCGACCTGGCGGATTTGCAGTTTTCTTAGGTCTTAGAACGCCATGCACTAAATCAATAATGTTGGAGGATGGTAAAATTTCACCTTTTATGCTGACTGTTCCCTTGCCGTCCCACTCCACTTCATCTGACATTCATAGAAGTCGTAAAAAGGCTTCACCGTTTTTCTTAAAAGTATTAGGGAGCGTCGATAAAATATATGCATCTGAAATACCACTGTTGTTCGATTCTATAGGTATCTTGATTGATTGCCTCGTTTGATCCGTAAAATGAAGGTACCTTTGTAAAACCCGATTGTACTGGACCCATTTATCGTGATCCGTTAATTTAGACGATAAAACCTTTTGCATTTCGTCATCAAGCTGGGATAATATATTTTGCTCTGATTTCTCTGTATCCTTAAAGCGATGCATGAATTCAGGCGGTACAATCATCATTTTCTTGGCATTTTCCATCTTACTTGAAAATAGAACTCAATACACCAGTAATTAATGGAGCTAATATTAGTGGTAGGAAAGCACCCCCTTCTGTATTAGTATTTGGCGCTTTTTTCTTATAGACTCTCCAGGCTTGACTAAGCTTCTAAGAACAGTTTTATGCTTCGAAATCGTTGATTTTTGATTAGGCGATAAAGGTATTTTTCCTTTTAAAGTATTATGCACACACTCGCAGATACAGTGGATTTGTTTATCGCCTACGGCTTTTAATAATGCGGTTCGCTCCTTGGACCCAAGTTTATGTAGAGCACGCAACAACTCCGAATTTCTAATTACAGATCGAGACATCACTAATGAATGAGAGTAAATTGGTTAGTGTACGATCTTTTATACCCTTTTCTTGGAATATAAATATAGCACGCCCCGTCCTGTCGAAAAATCGATGTTCTATACCACGCCTTATCAGCTGTATTTTGCTTTAAGTCGAATAACAAATACCCTTGTGGCCTAGCTGTGGCGTCCTCGTATGCCTCTTGAAAGAAGCGCGGATTTTCTGGACATATTTGTCTGGTTAAGTGCTTTATTTGAGCTCTATCTCGCGGATTTTTGAAAAGAATAATGTAATGAGCATTTAGGGAAATATCTCGCTGTCCTTTTCCTTGGTGAAAAATGTTTTGCGTAATAAAAAACACACTGAGGTTAAGGTGATGGCACCCCTTTGTAAATATGTCAACGACAGAGCCATTTATATCCCTCATTAAATCGTCGATTATTAAAAGTTTGGGTTTGAGCCTCTCAAAAGATGCCATGTCTGGCAGGTCTCGTTGAAATTCGACTAAAGATTTTAATTCTTCGTACAATTTTTACCACTCGCCATAACAACAAATAAGTTTAGCGAAATTTACACTGCAGAGCTTGCTCATATTTTTTAAGAAATTTATTACAAAAAACGATTTGCCCGATCCTGAGGGGCCTGCAACAATAGCCAAAAAAGAATGTGAAAACTCATGCTCCATTTTTATGCAGTGAACGATTATTACAGTAGGGTCTTCGCGAATAAACTAACTTAAAAATCAACACGCTCATAATAAATACATAAAAAACACATGGTAAGTGAGGGAATCGAAACCACGACCTCTCTCGAGACCAGAGCTTAAATCTGACGCCTTAACCACTCGGCCAACCTACCGCATGTATAAACTAACACTCGTCACATAAATAAAAAGAAATACAATTTAAAAACAATTTTAATTTACAAATTCATACAATATTTCATATAAATTAAGTCATATACGATTTCATGCGCTCATCTGCATCAATCATCTTCTGCAGTTCTATAATAACATACATTTTAAGTTTGAACACAAGTTCCCACAATAAGATGTGGTTAGCGTAACCCCAGAGCAAAGTATTAAAAATGATTGAATCTTCAAGACACAAATTTTCTGCATGTACAACTTTTTCAACAATTACTTCAGCAAAAATTTCAAAATTACATTTTGCACGTTTCAAGTCGTTGATTATAACCACCTTTAAGTTATACATAGGCAGTAAATTTGACAGCGTGTCATACGTCACGTAAAGTGTAAATTTGTTCGCGGGGTCCTTTGGAATAATTCTGCAAGTGTCTTTGGTCACATGTTCCACTGTATGTTCACTTAAAACACATTTAAAGGTTCCTTGTTTCGCCATCACAAACATGTCCGGTAGAGCCTCCAGAAAAATCATGAACGCCTCCGTTGTGAATGAAACGCCTGTCCCAATGTCGGTCTTCAGGATTCTTTCCACAGGAGAAAAGTTTTTATAAGGATCCAGCCCCAAATGAACAGTTTTGCTAGAACTATTGTTTAAAAGCACATAGAGATCACATAATAAGCGCTTCTTTTCACGGCGAGTTTGACGGATCTCGGGGGTCATCACAGGAGCTACGTCGTAGGAAGGCATCGTCTCCTGCACGAACACCCTCAGGTCCTCCTCGGTGGCGTTTAGCTGTGGTGAAGCACCCCGTGCCCCCCTCGGCCATGGCTGGCGGTTGTGAAAGTGCATAGTGTTGTTTTTTATTTAAAAGATGCGTTTTCTTACTTGTTTTTACTGTTGCAGGTCTCCTGCTGTAGGGGCCTGGTTTTTCTTGGCACTTCTTAATACTTCGAAGATCCATCTTAGTTGCACTGGTAAAACTGGTACTGTTGACACGACAGCTGAGAGTGAAGCAATTCGATGCGATATAGAGACCGCGGCCACTTTTATACAGGTACTAAAACATCACGTCAGCGGCACCCCACTCTCGAGTCAAATCATGCTGGAGCTTGCGTTTTCCGTGCAGGTTTTTACAGGCGTTTTTACACCAGCAGCGGTTAAAAATAAAACATTTGAATAATTCAGCTCGTTTATTTAAATTATATTATAAAAAGCCTAATTGTAGTTTCATAAAATAATCGAACGTTAAAGGTTTATTTGCTCGTTCGTAATTGATTGCATTTTGCATTTCAATAATTACACGAATACAGTTACAAATTTCTTTGACCATAAAGCAGCCGTGCCATTTCAAAGTCTAAAATTTGATATTATAATCAACTTTGAGAATAAAATTAAACAAGCACATAGACCAACAGGCCATCCAGAAAAGTTTGTTTGAAATTTTATAGAGATTCCAACAGTTGCAGGAAATAAATAATTACTTCTAGCAAAACCACTTATGAAATCAGTTTTTTACAAATCTTATCAACCTTTTAATACCCTAGACGAGGCAATTCCATTCTTATAATTTATAATTTTCAAAAAATATTTAGTTTTAAAATATGGGCGCGTGACGTCAGAACAGTGAAGTGGCTTTCCGCTATACACATTAAAATGCGTAGCGCTCCGTGACCTAGCGGCATAGATCGATGCAACCCTAATGTGGATACGAACGTCGCGGGTTCAAATCCGAGTCGGCCAGAGATTTTTTTTTAATTAAATATCCATCCTGTGAATGCAAGAGAGACTACCAACACCCGTTGAGTACATGAAATACAGGTTCACCAATTTGAAAATCAAAACGGGCGCTAAATTAAAATTAAACTGACAGCCGCGAGAAGTGCGCGAGCAGAAAACCAAGATGGCCGACACCCCGGGAAGTTTAAATTAAAAAAATTCAAATATTCGCGCGAAAATTGAAATTAAAATGGCCGCCGCATAATTCCGGATGCAAATTAAAATGGCCGCCGAGTAATTTAATCAGAAGCTAATGCGTAATTTAATCAGTAGCACATATCAAAATTAATTAGAGCAAACCGCGGATTTACTTGGGTCAAACCGAGGAATTAATTAGGTCATTTAATTAGATCAATTTAATTATGTCAACTAATTTAATCGTTTGATTGACAGGTGCTCTAGTTTAGCGGCCCGCCTACTAATGTAGCGTCAAATCAACTCCTCTGCTCCCAAAATCCAGTCCTTGTTCCTCCTGAATATCACTGCCACACGAACTAGCTCCTGGTAAGTTGCTATATTATGATGTTCCAAATCTAACTTTGTTCCCTTTTTGCAGATAGTCCGATGTCTCTAGTTATACTCACAAAATATCCAAATCAAATCAGTTACTTGTAAGAACCTCCAATAATGTCTTGTATGTATGAATAAATCCAAATATCTTCAAATAATGTAACCTTCCGTTTTCTTTATTTCCAATTAACTATATTTGTATAATCTCTTCACCGATTATGTCTCCATGAATTACATTTTACGTTTTCGCCTATCACACCAAGCGGATTTGTTTATAGCCCTTTTTAATTTGCATATACCAAAAATAACACAAATTCAGGCATAATTTCTAGTTTTATTTAACGAAATTCTTTCTTTCAAAATTAAATGTATGCTTTTTTTATACGTTGTTTTTGTAACTAACTAAACAAATTTCTATCCCTATTAGATACAATTCTTAGTGCACACTTCCTATATTTTAAAATAATACTATTATAGGATATTCATTGTGATTATTATTAACAAATACATTTGTCTAATGTTACCTTGGTTTGTTCTTTATTAACATTTTATACAACCATTAAGTTATTTAATTCAATTAATATCGCACTATCAAATGGGTCCTTTCATTGTATCAATTACTTTCATTATTCATATTCGAAATTTTACACTCATCAAGATCTAATTATTGTAACCTTCCAAATTTATTAGTTTTCAACATTTCTTTTTTATGATTTATTATACTACATCATGTATCATAACAATATCTACTCGTAAAAAATGTGTTATGGTGAAGCAATGAACTTGTCATACAATTATAAAATATTTGCCCAAAAGCTGGCTACGTCTATTGCATTCTCTTTACCGGATATGAAATCTTCCATCGTGCATATTGCGTTACAATTTGAACGTTGCATGAAATGTGTGGCATTCACGTTGAGTTTGCTCTCCTGTCAAGAAACTTCACTTATGCAAGTTGTCTTGAGATCGTCCAACTCCGCTCACCGTTCCTTCCAACCTGATGGTAAGTCTTCAGATTGTTCCAACCAATCGAGAAGATGGGCAGTTTTGTCTCTCCACATTTCGATTCTAGCTTTACTTGGTTTTTGTGTAAGATTAGCGAAAATACGTAGGAAACTTTTTCTCGATTTTAGCCGGAATCCTGTTGGTTGGTAACCAAATAAGGGGTGCGACTTGATATTCGACATTTTTGATTATTCGTTGTTTGCAGCTACTTGACGTCGGATTTCAGGGAATAGCTACCAGATACTGTACTCTGTCGGTTGGAGTTGCTCTCAGACGTCCAGTTATGATCTTGCACGTATCATTAAGCGGGATGTTTACCTGTTTGACGTGAGCGAAATTGTGTCAAGCACGGCTGGCATACTCCGCAGCCTAATAGCAAAGAGCTAAAGCAGATGTTCGTAATACATCAGGCTGTGTACCCCATTCAGTTCCTATTGGTTTTCTTAAAATGCTATTACGTGAAGCAACTTTCTGTTTCTGGTTCAAACAGTGTGTTTTGTAGATTAAGGACCAGTTTAGGGCGACTGCTAAATACTAAGGATTGTTAAAATGTTTCAATCTGACATCATTTCATGCCATTTGTAATTTCCGTCGTGCTGCTCTATTCTTCAAATAAAAGGCACACACCTGTGTTTTAGACGCATTGGGTTTTAGCTGATTAGCTTCATAATATACTGCAAGGTTTTCCAGTGCTGCAATATTACGTGCTTCAACAGTTTCAAAATCTGTAGCTTGAGTTGCCAGAGCTAGGTCATCGGCATATAAAAAGCTTCTAGTGTTTGGTGGAAGCTGTTGATCATTTGTATAGATGTTCTATAAAAAGGGAGCCAGAACACTTTCCTATGGCAGTCCATTCCTTTGAGTTCGCCAACGACTGCTTTTCTCTTGAAAATGAACAAGGAATCTCCAATTACTACTTAGCAGTGTTTCTATCATTTTCGTCCCTTGTGAGATTGTATACCTTGTTAAGCAGCATTTGGTGGTGCACCATATCGTACGCAGCCGTCAGGTCAGTAAATGCTACCCCTGTAATATTTCGAGTTTCTAAAACATCTTCGATATATTGTGTTAGGTTGAGGACTTGTGCTGCACAACTTTTACTTGGGTGGAAACCAGCTTGTTGAGGTATAAGTAGTGGTTCAATAGTTTTTATTAATCTATTAAGAAGTATCTTTCGAATAGTTTGTAGAGGTGACGTAAGAGAAAGATTAGTCGGTAGCTTTTCGAGTCACATGGATCTTTCCCAGGTTTCAGTATTGATATCACTTGGGACTTTCTCCATATATTCGGGATTTGACACCTTATTAGACAATTATTGAACAGTTGTAACAGCCAGTGCTGCGTTTTTTAACTAAAATTCTTGATTTGTTCTACTCTTATATCATCTAAACCAGCTGCTTTACCGTTTTGAGATTGCTTGACGGCGTTCTCTAACTCAGATATATCAAATAATCTGCAAAGGTAGTTGTTTTCGCCTTGAGCCCTTAGAGTTTCCTAAGACGGTGATCCGCTTTACCATTCACTAATAGCTAACGTGCTATTCGGTCAGCAGACACATTAGCATGCAGGTGATCAGTAATTGGGTCGCTATTAAGACGTTTAAGCAGCATCCATGCTTTGTGGCTGCTTCTAGACACATCCTTCTCTTCCATTGCTTTGATGCAACGATCGCGTTTGGACTCAGGAACCAATGCCATCAGCTCTCTACCTGCTTGAATGGTGTCGTTGTGAAAAAGATCTTTGTCAAAGACAAACAGATATTCGTTCATTTTAGCAGCAGATTCAGCTGGTAATCCTTGAACGTAGTTTGTTTGACGGCCACGTGGTATTGAGAGCTTGGAGGAAAATCGTATAGCATCCGTAAATTGTTGATACGATTCGTGTAGTAGATCGATATGTCTGATCATTCTATCTAAGGTAGCTGCAAATATTTCCCAATTAGCTTTTTTGAAATTAAATCTTCTGCGTATCTTAATGGTTCGTGGGCGAATTGCTGGTATTAGTCGGCAGATTACGGGTCTGTGTTGTGTGTCATGAATTAACTTGCCGATTTCTTTTATACACTGCTTTGAGACATCTTCGCTTGCAAATATAAGATCTGGATTATATCCCTGTTGCCATTTTGCACTGTTAAAGCAGTATGGAAGTTTCCTGTTGTAAATTAGACACATTTGATTAGATTCTGCCCAATGTATTACTGCTTTTACATTGTCATCGTCATGCTCATATTCCCAAATATTACTGCGGCTATTGAAATCACCGATAACGAAATGGGTTTTCTGATTCGCATAATTAATTACTAGGTTTACAAAACGGAGGGGATTTTTGGTGGTCTATATATCGACTATATCATGCAATTCGAGAGTTCGACCGTCAAAATTTCTATATTGCCTTCATCGGTGCAAGCGGTGGATCGTATGGGTATATCTAGCTTAACAAATATCGCACTCCCATACTGTTCATGGGTTCTTTCAGTAATTAAGCGCATACCACCCACTTTCGTCGTCGTTGGTAAAGGCCCCTATGTGTCTCGTGGACGCAAAGGGCGTCACAGTGGTATTCTTGACATTGAGTCTGCAAAATTTCTTCCTTCGATGATGATAGCTCTTCAAAATTAATTGAAAGAATGGTCAGTTTTGGTCCTGAAAAGGGCCGTTTGGATGTCATTTTTGAACAACGACTATTCTGATCTGATGCTTCTGGTGTGGAAGGACATCGCCGCCGGTAAAACCGTAACGCTGTCCCGAGTGCTAGGAAAATATTGACTTAACTCTGTATTAAAGAATCACACTCTTCGGGGAGGTTCTTTCCATGTCCTGCTAGATTTGATTAGTATGTATGAGGCTGCTGAAGAAAGCGCTGCAAGTGGAAGACGTATTCAGCAAATTTTTCATTAAGTTGGAATTTCTCCATCTTTTGTTTGGTGCACATTGAGCAGCAATGGTTTGTACCCCTATCATCTATAAAAGGTGGAAGGACTGGCTCATACGGATTATCCGCTGCGAATGGCTGCTAAATCGCACTGATAGTGAAGCAACATTTCCAATACAAGTACTGGTGACAGATGAATGCTGTTTTGTTTTACTAGGAATGGTATTCTCAACTTCCACAATTCTCACATATAGGCTGATCAAAATTCGGACGAATCGCCAGAGTAGCTTTCAGCCGCATTTTAGTTTGAATCTGTGGGCTGGTATTTTGAACAACACCTTAATAGGGCCTTACGAATTACCAGTTCTGCAGGAGCTCCTTGAAGATGTTCCTTTGGATGTGCGTCGAATCATGTGGTTTATGCATGACGACATTTTAGTCATGCTGTACGAGATTACCTCGACACCATCCTTCCTCAGATCTCAACCCAGTGGACTTTTTTGTATGGCGTTTTATGAAAGAATTGGTATATGTCACCGAAGTTGCTACAATCGACGAATTGCGCCGCCACATCAACGCTGTATAGAGCAGTTTTACCAACAATTGGGAAAACTGCATTTGTCGAGCTCAAATGTGCGTTCCAATGCAGGGTCAGCATTTCGAACACTTAATGTGAATGTTTTTGTCATGGCGAATTGTTTGTAGATTATTTAATAATAAAATTATAAATTATAAAATAACGTTTTCTTTATTTAAATAGGTATCTTATTTTTACTGTGTGAAATTATCAGGTGTTGTAAGAAATATGTTTCTACGGAAAAGAAAACACAATGATTCTTTCTCATTTTTCCTCATTAATACCAGTGGTATGCAATAAAACGGCATTAATTTACAAGAACTTTAAACTGCTGTTATTTTTATGTTATTGGGTTTTGGCCCAGTTTATTAAGGAAATAACTTTATTTTGGTCCCCTCTAGCTACCCTTTCAGTCTCCTCCGTACGTTATGCCAATTAGAACTGTAATATATTCATCAAAATATCCTTATTTCGTTCTTCTTAAAATTACTTTATTGTTTAATTGCAACAATTTATATATATTTATAAATTATTTTTTCACGTGCTCATATGATGAAGAGTTAGTTTAAAAATATAATTCACGTTGGTTCCTATTGTGTAAAGCACACTCTATAAAAAGGTGTGTGTGTATGTAAATAAATTAATGACATAAATAACAACAGTTTATAACAATACGAAAAAATAAACCTTGAAAAGGTCGATCTTAAAAACATTTCGTTTACAGTTAGGCGATTATTTTGGAAGCAATTTTTAATTATTACATTGTGATTAACTGATATCTCGATGAGAGGTTTCTAATTATAGCTTCTTGTACACAATTGTATATAAAGCGACAAGCTTTTGACACAATAAAATATCTTCTTATACCAAAAGACTACAATTCGTTGCCCTGTTAAAAACCTCATTACACATTTGCATATACAGATTTAAGAGTTATGGCTACGATTTGTTTTGTGTAATCAGCACAATATTTAAATTAGTTTACTACATTTGAATATATTTTTTTTCTGTCACTTATACAGACAACAAAATTCCTAAGAATAGTACTTAGTTAACGTTTACAAATTGTGTATTGCTAACAACAAATTACATACTTTCAATGGTAGATTAAGACTCCATAAATCAGCTCCATTCAATACTTTGCATATTCATGTCATTTTGTAGGTATTATAGTTGCGGTAGAGTCAATCGAGCAGGGTATTAGTGTATAGAAAAATGTGAAATCCCTATAATTAACGTTAAGCAACGTGTATATATATATAAATATATTTTTAGAATTGTGACAACCATGCACCTTCTTGTGTTGTAACGGTTTCCTAAACTATTAACACGTCTTACTTTGCTTCTGTAACTCTAACTTTTATCGAACTTTCTGCTTTTTTGGGCTGTTCTGCAATCAAAGAAGGGCATGTAGACAACTTGAATGATAGAGTGTGCACAATATGTTCTATTCGTCTTTCTTATGAAATATACACAGCAGATGAAAACATCCAAAGCATCAAGGACGAAATGAAAATATTGATAGGGTCCGTGTGAGTCACTACCAACTATCTGAGAGTTGCAAAGACAACTTTGAACATCCGTCCTTTGATACCGTGGTATCACTGAAGACGGACTAATATTTGTTTGTCCATGAAGCAAAATGTTTGTTGCTGTGGATACAAACCAATATAGGCACGCTACGATTGATTTCATATGAATTATAATAATTCTCGTACGTTAACGGGCATAAAACGCACAGGTATTGTTTTAACAAAAGCTGAAGTATTAAGAACAATTAGAAACACAAAAAGGCTAACAGTGACTTTTTACACTTTGGCTTTTCAAGCTAAATTCAACAATTTAAAAGCTTATGAACTTAGTTTCGCATTTTCCGAGAGATTCGTTTCTTTGTATTTAAATATATATGAGTGGCCTGGCCAAATAATTTTGTACTCAAATCAACCAAAATAAAGGTCGGTTGTAAATAGCTTTGCAACTCGTATGTTTTAAAATACGATTTTAATAGAAATCTACCGAAAAAGACAAGAGCAGTTGAAGTGAGATTATGTGACAACAATAATCAGCTCAAATGGATTTTTTCGCTAAAATTGTTAATATATGTACATAGTTAGTATAAGTCAATTATAATACGTTAGTTCTGGTTAGATTGTCGCATTTAAAATACCTTAAAAATTAGTATTTAGTTTCACATGTCACGTCATTTGTAGCACGACCTACGATTAGAGGTTATTTATGCAATCGTCTTACATCGGATCGGGCTGAATGTAGTCCATAATATATATTTGATGTTCCATAGCTTAGTTCTGAGTTTAATTTTCTTCTTGTGTATCATATTTGGCGTGAAGTACCTGAAATGAGATTTCATTAAACTATATGTTAGAATTCTCTTGTAAGTTAGAAAAAAAGTGTATGAACATGTCATTTGAGGCGCGGAAGCCGAATTTCAGGTTACTGATAACCTAAGAAATGACTTTAGGGCACGAATTGTAAATTAAGACGATTTCTCAGCTGTCACATTTTGAAGTAAATGTATTTACTAGTATATTAATGTATGCACAAAGTTCATGAAATTGTACTTAAAGCAAGGAAATGAACAGTTTATAATATTGTTTAATGCAAATTAGTCGAATTTTAAGGAAATTTGAAATACGAAGGAATGTATCTGAAAATGACTATGTGAAATGAGATATTAAAATAATCCGTATGGAACAAGCTGACTTATCATGTAAATTATTTTCTTAGGGAATTAAATGTAACTTATTAGTAATTAATCGATCCTTTATTGTTTAAACAAAAGAGAGTTTTGTATATAAAGAAAAATGGATTCACATCAAATGGGCACTTCTCAGTTTACTGTTGTCAGCACAAGACGTACAACTTAGATCTTACAAAATAATAAAACAGTTGAAATATAATCAAAGATTTTATTTGTTCACCTGAGTGACAGTGACGATTGGAAAAATAATATCGACTGTTTTTTAGAATTCGACGACGTTAACCAGTTCTATGTAACTGCAGTAATTTCTCAAGTAATTAAGCACATACATAAATAAATATTCCTGCAAATATAAAGGGAAGGCGAATTCTACCAATGGGTTCAGAGTACTGCCTGCAAATTTAACTGAAAATTAGCATATCTTCGTGCACTTCCTCTTGTTATAGGTCAGTAGCCTGTTTAAATTCCGCAACGTTGTGGTTCTACGAGCCCCTTTGCCCTTAAACCGAGTAGGTGGCTAGCCTTGCCCGTCCAAATCGACCCTTATTAAGGGTTAACGACTACCACCCGGTATTAGAGTGGTAGCCAGGAGCGTACGATTTTTAAAAACCTTCTATAGTCGCCGGAAATTGAACTCGGGCCAACCGCTTGAAACTCAAGCAGTTGCAAGCTGGGCCATCCGCCTCACCTAAACGTTAACATTAATAATATCTATTGTATGCCTCTCGATACCACACGAATTAATCAATAAGTCTCTGCAATGTATAGAAAAAGAGTTAACATCCAGTTAACTTTATCGAAGCTGGCTTATCGGAAAAAGATTATATGCTTAATTAGTTTTTAGTGTTCGGTATTCTATTTGCTAGAAGCAAACGCTGTAATACCAAATTCAATATGAAAGCGAAACTATCGAACTTTCCTCCAACAGCACGACATGTAATACTTCTTATGTAAACAATCAGGTTATCGCTCCAGTAACTGTCTAACTAATCTAATGGTTAATGCAACTGAAAATATAAACAAACGCTTCCTAACAGCAAGCATTGAAACTTGAGCAAAAGTAAGCAATCCGGATATTAACGCGCTATAAGAACAATTTTCTTAACGGAAATAACTTCACAAAATAAGTATATTTATAAACTACACTAGCCATTCCCAACCGGTGATTCCCGAAACCCCATGGGTTCGCATGCTTTATAAAAGGGGTGCGTGAAAATTATAGTGTAAGGAGGAATCAATTAAATGTCAAATTCATTCATTCAGTCAATTACGCTTTGCGACGAAAGGTTCCGTAAAATTGTCGAGTCGCAACAGACAACAATCTGTAACGCGATGAGACATTACGCCGCTGGAGATGCGAGTACATTCTCGTACGATCCGGAAACTTCCAATTCAGCTAACTGAGAACCGAGCGACATTTCCAAGGCCGTCCAAGACTTAACCGAATACACTCGAAAGAACAAGAATAACGTCTGGCGATATAAAAAACACCGCGATCACACAAGGGAGAGTAGAGTCGAATTGAATCGTACGACGCGCTTAAGAACCACGAGTAATTTTAATAGAATAAATTAGTAGTGCATAGTATGCGTAAATAAATTACAATAAAGACGTTTTACTTAAACCTGCGTACGTCGAACGAGAAAGTGAATAATTATTACTACGTCATTTTATTATGGATCGATGTCTAAAAAACGGGTAGTTTTGTCAAGTCTGACAACAATATGGACGAGCAATCAATTGTTTCTTCTTTTACTTCAGTCCCTGACTTGGAACCAACGTGGCGATACTGAAAGTTGTAGTGAGAGTAGGTTAGAATGGACAGTTGTAAAACCTCCCCCCACCACTTGGCCTTGAGTTCAAGGTTAAGGCTATTTGAAAGGCTAAGCTTCAGGTCAAGGCTAAACTTCAAGGTCGAGGCCACTTGGAAGGCTAAGGCAACGTTCAAGGTCGAGGCTATTTTGCAAGTTCGTTTGCTGAAGGTCGTGAACAGTTGTTCTAGGCTATTGTTCAAGGTTAATTCTTTCAAGGTTTTGCCCTATATAAGTCGCATCGTTTTCTACTACAGCTACCAGTTATCATCATGCCTGCTATTTTTGGAGATGCGCTTTTTGAAGATGCCCCTGCATTTTACAAAGAGTTTGAGGACTTCATCGCCTCGCAACCGCTACCTCCACCACCTCGTCACCTCCAGGCTGTCATCACAGTCAACTACACGATGAAGGTCCTCAGCGAGCAGTCAGCTGAGACGACCGTTCTGAGGACGCTGCCAGAACCATTCCAAGGTCTTCAAATATATGTGTGTGTTCTTTTTTGAGTGTGTATGTAGTTATGTTAAGTTAACGTAAAAGAATCTTCGGCGCCATAACTTTAAAGAATTAAAAGAACGCATAAAGCAGAGTAATATTTATTTGTCTTACATATACATTAGACTAATTTATTGTAGTACCAACAGATAACGAAATATGTAACACACAAGCACAAAAATGCAGAATAAAATAACGCTTAAAACGACCGTGGAAACACAACAGGAGCTGTCGGGGGGTTGAAGCAGCATCTTCAAAACATCAGGCTTGGTCTTCACCAAAAAGGTTTTGCCAATTAGTGTCTACTGTATAGGTAGAACAATTGTATTTGATCTTGAACGTAAAAACACCATCTTTCGTAAAGTTTTTCACAGGCAATTTAAAAACGGGAAGAGTTGCCAACGAACTGGTATCCATTTTACGCCACGTAACGTTGTGCACACCATCGTTGTAAGCAAGAGACGCCGAACTGCAATGTGGTGGTTGAAGCACGTAGACGACACCATCATCAACGGCCGCGAGAGCGACTAAAAATTTGAGGGGCACCATGTAGAGCGTACGAATAAAACTAATGCACTGGCAATCTTTTGCGACAACAACAGCAACCTTTGTTGGTAAGCGCCCCTCCACCAACAACATCGATACCACCGCCATCTCCGAAAGTAGTTAACTCTTAGAAAAGTGTCATGGTGTTTAGTAATAGGTCTTGCGCAGTTCGTAAGGCGCGAATGTAATTTGCATATTTGCAATTCTTAGACCAGCGGAGATGTTCAGAGAGGGGTTCGTCATGAGGCTCCCAGTTATGAATTCTAATTCCGCAGTAAAAACATTGCACATCATCTTCACTGTTTTTTATATGAAAGAAACCAACTCTGGCCAGCGATTCTGAACTTTGAACTCCAGTCCAAGTATTGAAGGAGTCTAATCGTTCCAAAAAGCTTTGGAAATGCATTTCACGATCGTCGACGCACATGACTGTAGAAAGTGGAGCAACAGCGAATTAGGTATTAGGGTCCTATATATACCACAACCACAAAAAAAGCAGACACGTTTATAGATTTATTTCATCAGTCTAACAATAACTAATGTACATTACATCCCCATCTGCTAGTCGTGCGATAAAGCGCTGGATGGGGACCTCTATATGTTGCCTCCACCACAGGAATGGGTCGCCCTCGTATGTGGTAGGCACCGTTCTCAGGACGGTCGTCTGCCATAGGCGCTCACTGGCAAGGCTCATGGAATAGTCGATGGTCACGACAGTCTGAAGTCGATGAGGTGATGGATGCAGTAGTTGCGAACTAATAAAGTCCACAAACTCCTCGTAGAATTCAATCTTGTCGTCATTGAAACTCATGATGGTAAACTGGCGGCTGCTATAGAAAGCGCTACTATATTATTACGAAAGACAAGGTCATACAAATCTCCCACCGTTAAAGCAATTAGCCTTAAAAGATGTATATATAAACGCGGGCAAATAACCTTGAAAGATGTATATATAAACGCGGTGTGATGTCGATGGGTAGTATCAAGTTTGGTGGGTAAGAATGGATAAGTTACAACAGTCGGATGAAAGTCTTAAACAGCAAGTGTTGATGAAGACAGAAGAAATGTGTGTTAAGGTAAAGCAGCCAATATTATTGAACTCAACGATGTATCCGTTAAATAAGTCAAAAAGTAAATTCGTGTGATTGTGTTGTACCAGAGCATCGTTTGTTCCAGCAGTTGTAATTAACGGCAACAAAGGTGATTGGGTGTTGTTGGAGGAGGCTGAGTTTAGATTGCTTTTAGAAAATCAGGGAGTCATATGTAACTACTTTTACAATAGAGACTCTCAATTACAACCGCAAAACCTGAGTACTGTGAAAAGAATATGTTTTAAAACAATAGGACTGAGGAAAGTTATTATGCTTCAAGAAATAGGTATATCTGAAGTGTACCTAGGACTCGAATCAGTGTTCGAATGTTTAAAGTTGTTAAAATTGTTAGAATACAAACTGGAGTGCTTAAAGTGTCAAGAGTTTGAACAGTTTTATCTAAGTATAACTCGAGGTATTTGGACTTTACCTGGGGATGTAAAAACCAACATCGAGAGCGTTTTGGATACACTACGCATAAAATCAGACAATGTAGCATGCATGTATGAGATGTTGCATTTTTTCATTGAATTAATTAAATGTAATATGGTAATGAATAAATTTCTACAGTTGTGAGATAAAAGTAGTAATTAGAGAAAATTGTATTATTTCAATATACATGCCACCTTAAGAGGTTGCAATAATTGGAGCTGTGAGTTGAAATTCAACGGCCAGCTTGGATAGGGGATGAAGTTGTTGAAATTTGAGTTTATCGCCTTTTTGTAAAACCATCCCAATTACTTCGTTAGGGGTGTGTATAATATTATTGATTATGATTGGTGTGTTGCGAGAATTAACAATAACATTATCTATCTTAGCCTTAGTGAAGGGTATAATATATTCTGATGTACCAATGTTATTCAGACCAAACAATCCACCAGGTAGTGCAGTTTCAGCGAAGAGAAGTAGGTTTTTTTCATAATATAGGTTATCAAGCCCACCCAGGTTTTCGAAGAGGAACACTTGAGAGTGAAGAGTAGAATCGCTATGCATGTGCTGTCCAAACTTATTGATAGGCATTCTGCAGTCTTGAAGCACTCAATTCAATATGAATGTACTAAGCATGTACACCACATAATAAACCACCTCGACAGTAAATAACAAACACGAATAATACTAAGAAATTTATTTACAACTAAAATTTATAA
Source organism: Agriotes lineatus (assembly GCA_940337035.1). NCBI lineage: Eukaryota > Metazoa > Arthropoda > Insecta > Coleoptera > Elateridae > Agriotes > Agriotes lineatus. The sequence goes on from OW679202.1 coordinate 121,201,749, forward strand.
TTACAACTAAAACTACTCCTCCGGCTTTGTCCTCCACAGAAGGTGTGGCCACATGGTGTTGTTTTTTGTTTTTTGATTCTTGTGTTTTTTCCCTAAAACCCACAATTTCCTTGTAAAAAAATAAAGTAAATTTACATCGTTTTTAAATTTAATAATGTACTTGATATTTGAATATATGTCGGATAATGTGTTTGTTGTTGCCATCTATAGTTAACTAGCTGTTGTATAAAAATAGCTACTAAATCAATGAAGAAATCTATTCCCCCAGATCTTGTTAATGATACCTGTTCAATTCAGGAAGAAATCTATTATCCCAGATCTTGTTAATGTTTCCTTCTAAATTAAAGGGTCCCTACGCTTTCTTATCAACCTCTAGCGGAAAAGCAGGTGGTACTAGGCAATATTTTTAAGGAAGGGACCAACATAGGGTATATAAGAAAAATTTTCGTAGGGTTGGAGGTCGGGGTTGGCGGTCTTGCCCCTAACGTGGCTCATTTAATCCAACGCAAAAGTTACCCAACATGGCGAAAAAAAAACAAAAGAACCAAAGATGACGTATTTCATTTATTTATTTAATAAAACATCAAGTACTGGGTTATTACATTACATGACGCAAAAAACAATTACAAAACAAAAAAATTTTTTTTTGAAAAATGTCGCACACGAAAATGGGTTTTCTTTTTTTGTGATTTTTTTTTCTAAAAAATGTAAAATCTTAAAAAGCTCATATCTCCGTTAATTATTGAGATATTTAAACGCGGTTTTTTGCATTGTACTCATAGTGTCATATACTTTGCGATTATGAACTCAAACTACGATCTTCCCCCCACCATTTGGGGTAAAATATTAAAAACTACATATCTCCGTTGTTTATTTAGATATTTGATCGGAGTTTTCTTCAGTGTGTTCCTATTGCCTTGTACTTTGCGATTTTAAACTCAAACTACCACCTACCCAAACCACTTAGGGTTAAATATTAGAAATAGCATATCTCCGTTGTTTATTAAGATATCGGAGTGTTTTTTTTTAAATTATGTATATATTAGCTTTTATTTTCCGATTTTTCCAACTTTTTCACCTTGTAAATTTTAAAACGCTCATATCTCCGTTGTTTAGTGGGCAATCAGTGTGGTGTTTCTTGAATTATTTTTATCTGAGCCTCCGATTTCCGAGAGTTTGTGACATTTGTTTCTAGACACCGCTATTTCACTGTAGACTTTATGTTTATGTAGGACGCCGACGATAAGGAACGTCGCGACCGTAAAATTCAAGTTAGCAATACCGACATCCACTGCATTCCCAGACCAAGGCCCAGGTCAGCGGTCCTTGTTGTTATTGTAAGCACCCGAAGTTCAAAGTCACAAGCCCAAGTTCGGTACTCCTTGTTGTTATTTGGAAACGCTCGGAATGTAATGTCTCAAGGCAAGGACAAGCCCCCACCATATTGTTAGTATAAATACATGTGGTGGCGGTAAGGAGCGTCACTCTTAAGTTTGTTCTCGTTCGTAATGCATCGTTCAGGTGTTGTGATTTGTACGGTTTGTGGTGGTGTTACGCGGGCGCCAGGGTATAGTAAGTTGAGTTTGCGGAAACCGCAGGATGTGGTACCCTGCATCTGCCTGAGAGCTAGAGGATCTTACCCCAAATCCGCACTGGCTCAACCTTCTACATCGAAAGCGTCCGACGACAAGGTAACAATACATCAAAATATCCAGCTGCAGCCACCGGTTGTAGTGGTGTCCTCAAAATCTGAGGTCGATTTGAGAACATCAAAAAAACCGGTGAGTAGCAGGAAAAGCATGTCAAAAAAGCAGAATAAGGGCAAAATTTTAACCCAACTTGATGCAGTTTCGGAGTGTAGTCCCATCACATCGTCCGCTGAAAAACCGGCGAGTAGTAAAATTCTAAAAGAATGTTTGGTTAGAGGGCAGAAACGCAAAATTGAGCCAAATTTCGAAGTAGATTTATTGATTGAGGAGACTGTAAGGGATTGTGCAATTGAGGCTGGACATGGGGCCGTTCGCATCGAGGGTGTGCAAGACACATCAACGTTTAACACGCAAAAATTTATGGATATGCCAAGTCTTGATTTTAACGAAGGGATACGCGAGAATTTACGACCACCGCAGAAAAAGGTGAGGTCTCAGTCCCCCAATCCCACACGCCCGGAACACACTTTTGTTGCTATTGATTTCGGGGATACATTTTATGCGGAAGACGCTTTAGATGTTGCTGCAGAGACCCAAAACCTCGGATTAGGTATCCAAGTCGCTTCAGGCTCAAGGCGACCGACCAGCAGCAACTCACAACTGGCAACCCCGCAACCACTGTCACAGAAGGACAATACTGTGAGCATTGTAGCATCCGAAAGCGGACGAGCCTCTCCGGTGGCGGAAGTTGCAATGGGCACAGTAACAACATTCGATTCCTCTGTTGCGTCCGAGGACACTGAGAGGGAGGCGGTCGATGTTGCACCATCATCCATTCCACAGGGTGATGGTGTGATATCGCCCATCTCTTCGGTAAGCGACGACGACGAAAACATGCCACTGACACAAAACAATTTAAAATCATACCAAGACAGAGTTGCCGCTCTGATTGCACGAAAAGCGGAAATTAAATCTTTGGAACGCTTGAGGGACGGTATGGATGTGCAGTTGGATAACATTGAATTACAACTGGCAGCCGTCACCAAAAAAATAGTAAGGGTGAGACCCAAAATTGCCAGTGGGGCACAGTCGTAAGGGTAAAAAATACGATGAATATGTACAACGGCGCTGCCAGCTGACGCAGCGGCAAGCTGAGGTCTTACGAACTCTAATAAACACCGCGAAGCGAATTTGTCAACTAGCGGCGGCAATTCACTAAGACAAACAAATGTAAGTTCCCTTAAATTCCAAGACGACGTAACCTAGTTCCCCATCCCCTCTAGGGTATCAAGGCTTAACGTCCACCTTCGTGGTACCTGGGTAGTGTGTTAGAGTGTGCTCCTTGTATTTACATGTCTGGCTAGGGAAGCGATACTTGGCGAGAGCGATACCTCTAACGTTCTAGCGAAGAGCCTACCCAGTGTAGAATTGCAATTAATCATTTATAATGTTTCAATGCACCGAATGTGGACAGTCCTTCACCAGAGCTGACAATTTGTTCCGCTACCTGAGAGAAAGTTGTCGTCAACAGCTGGGCCATCCATCTACGAGTGGTGAGTTTAAATTGTGTTGATGTAGAGCAGCACCTTCAGTGTAGTTGTATTAATTACAGGTGACGCTATGGAGACTTCGGTGGTGGGTGGTGAGGGGCCGAGTAAACGCCCAAAACTAAACAACTCCAGTAGTGATGGTAGGCGTGCTTGGTGTGTTTGTACAGTGTGTTAATAGTTTGTTTTAATAGGTGGTTTTCCAAGGACGCAATACTGTGACGTGTGCGATGAAAACATTCCTCGAACGTACTTCGTTGGTCATCTGAGGAGTAATCGTCACACGCGGCGGTGCGGTGTGGCGTCTTTCACTTGGGGAAACATGTGGTGGCCCTTCAAAACGCCTTCAAGTCCCGTGTGGCCAGTTATAAGATTTCCACGGAAAATTATCACATAAGCGTTGTGGAATATATGACCGAATTGAAAGAAAAAAATTTAAATTTGATAGAAGGGCAGCTAACCAAATTAACTAGCATCAAAATCAATTTCGAACTCTTCGGGTATTTTATTTTGGAAGCTGAAGATCTACAAGACGTAAAAACTTTTCAGACGGCTAACGAGGTAGTCACTCGCGGTACAGACTTGAGCCACTTATATGATAATTTGACTGGAAGGCTAGACGAGTAGGTGTCAGAATTTCAGGAGCGGGAATCAGGTGTGTGCAAGAGATCTGTAGCTTTTTGTAACAATTCTAACTTTGGTGATTTTCTGTATTGTCAGGATGGATCTTGAAGCAGTTGTTGTACATTGAAGTCAACGTCAACAAATACAATCCATTTCGAGCATCCTCGTACATCCCGCTCCCAAAACAGATTCAGCGCAAGAAAGCGATCGTGAACGTTCAAAACAATGACGAATGTTGTTTCGGTTGGGCAGTAACCTCGGCCCTCTGTGAACCAAAAAGATTGCCTAATCGAACTTCTTCGTATCCGGATTGTCGTGAATTTTTACAATGGACCGGTATTAAATTTCTGGTTCGGTTGCGCGATATTTCTAAATTTGAAACAATTAATCCGCAGCTTTCTATAAACGTATACGGTTTGGAGACATTTTTTAAAGACAATGTAACTAAATATGAAGTTGTGGGACCTCTGTACTACACCTCCTATAAAAAAGGTGGCATGTAAATTTATTGCTTGTAACTAACGACGAAGGTAATAGTCACTACTGTTGGATCAAAGATTTGTCTAGATTAGTATCGCGACAAATAACGGCTAGAGACGGTGCAAAGCATTTTTGCGACGGCTGCCTGAATTACTTTAGAACTGAAGCACACTTGACTATGCATCAAAGTTATGACTGTAATCATGTGTATACTAAATTTCCAACGCCAGAGTTGATCACCGACAAGTGTGGTCAGGGAAGACCGCAGATTATTCTCAAATTTGAAAATTATCAAAAGCAATTGAAGGTCGGATTCGTAGTGTACGCGGATTTTGAAACAACTTTGGCACCCGTCGATGCAGGAGACCAACAACCGGATCCCACAAAACCGTATACGATTACAACCTGTAAACACATACCCTACCCTTTCGCGTACTATTTAAAATGTTCGTATGACGACAGCCTGTCAAAATTCGAAATTTATCAGGGGGAGGATGCGGTGGACATGTTTATAGAACGTTTAGATAGAGATGCGCAAAACATCTATTCGCATCATTTGAAAAATGTTGTACCTATGAAAGCTATGTCTGCTATGGAAATTCACAACTTTAACAAAGCCGTTTCATGTTACATTTGTGACCGACCGTTTGGTGAGGGGGATGTAAAAGTACACGATCACGACCATTTGACTGGAGACTATCGGGGAGCCGCCCACTCCAATTGTAATTTAAATTATAAACTTCCAAATTTTATTCCAGTATTTTTTCACAATCTAAATTACGATTCGCACCTGTTTGTTAAACAATTGGCTCAAAATAACGAAGACATTGATGTCATTCCGGTAACTAAAGAAAACTACATTTCGTTTGGCAAACGTCTTTGGGTTGATGAAATTTTTGTGGAGGAAAAGCGAAAAAACATTTATCTGAACATCAGATTTTTGGATAGCTTTCGCTTCATGGGCTCGTTTTTGGCATCGCTGGCCGACACCTTGTCGGATGGCCAGTGCGTTGAAATTCAAAATCAATTCGGAAATGGCATCAAATTTGAGTTGATGAGACAGAAAGGTGTGTTTCCATATTCCTATATAGATTCTTTCCAAAAATTAGATGAGTCTGCTTTACCCTCGATCGAAGACTTTTATGACCGTCTAACCAAAACCCATATTTCTCAGACTGATTACAAACGAGCCGTGAAGGTTTGGAAAACTTTTGGTTGTCAAAGGTTGGGCAAATACTCCGATGTCTATCTCAAATGTGACGTGTTTATTTTGGCAGACGTGTTCGAAAATTTTAGAAATTTTTATTTAAAACATTACAAGTTGGATCCAGCTCAGTACTACACGGCCCCAGGATTAAGCTGGGACGCTATGTTAAAGTTTACGGGGGTTGAACTTGAGCTGCTTCTGATTTAGATATGTTAGACTTTTTTAGAAACAGTATTCGCGGAGGAGTCAGCACTTGTGTTGGGAGACAAGCTATTGCCAACAATGAGTTTGTCGGGAATTACGATGCTTCTAAACCTACGTCGTTTATCATGTTTCTAGACGCAACAAACCTTTATGGTTACGCAATGAGACAGTTTCTACCACAACGTGATTTTGTTTGGATGACTGACGCGGAAATTTCAAATTTTGACATTTTTCAAATGTCTGCCGAGTCCAATACCGGGTACGTGTTGGAGGTAGATTTGAACTATCCACAGCATTTGCACGACGCTCACAATGACTTTCCCTTTTGCCCGGAGCTTCTCATTCCTCCTGAGGAAAAATTTAAACAACCCAAATTGATTCCAAATTTATATGGCAAACGGAAATATGTCATTCACTACAGAGCATTACAGCAGGCCTTGAATGCGGGTCTGACTTTAGTTAAAGTACATAGAACACTGAAATTTACCACATCTCCTTGGCTTAGAACCTACATTGATTTTAATACTGACTTTAGAAACCGATCGACAAGCAAATTTCAGAGAAATTCTTTTAAATTGGCTAACACCTGCGTATTTGGCAAAACATTGGAGAACGTGGACAAAAGGGTTGATGTAAAGTTAGTAAGTCATTGGGAGAAAATTGGTAATAGACTGGGGGCTGAAACGTTGACAGCGCGACCTAACTTTAAAGATAGAATCTGCTTTAATAAAAATTTAATAGCCGTAGAAATGAACAGACTGTGGGTTTGGTATGCCAAACCTAGTTATGTTGGTTTCTCCGTTTTGGATATTTCGAAAACTGTCATGTACGATTTTTTTATGGGTTTCTGAAAAAACGTTATGACAATAATGTCTCTTTACTCTACACAGACACTGACTCCTTCATTATAGAAATTAAAACAAACAATTTTTATGATGACGTGAAACGCAACCTTCATTGGTTCGATATTGCAAATTATGTGGATAATCTGCACGGTATTCCGCGAACCGAGTCTGTTGTTGGCAAATTCAAGGACGAATATGCTGGCGTAGTCGTACGTAGCTTTTATATGGTCTGTGCAAAATCATACTGTGTAAACAGCGTATCTAAAGTGGACAAGAAAGCCAAAGGAGTGAAAAAGAGCGCTGTTCGGAAGTATCTGACCAGCGAACTTTATCAGGCCGTTGCCGAGAACAAGCGAGAGACTTTCTTGTGTCAAATGTACCTCTTTAAATCCAGTTTGCACACTATATACACCGACTTAATAAATAAGGTTGCGCTTTCGTCGCATGATGACAAGCGCTACGTTATTCCCAACACTACGAAGACACTAGCGTGGGGTCACTGCAGTATTGCTGATTACAGGCTTGACGAACTGCTGCTGGCAGCCGCACACCAAATGTAAATTAAAGTATGTTCACGGAACAGTATTGGTTATTATTTATAGCAGACGTCTCACCAAACGAACCCTTTCTTGCGCTTAGTTGTGTATACTATATATGTAGATTACGAATAGTTCCTAGTTTGTAAATAATAGCTTTGTTAATATGTTTGTGATTATATATTCTTACTGTAGTTATTGTTGGGAAAACAAATACGCTTACCTGTTTTGAATGATAACGATAAGTTTATATATTTTAACAATAGCAACTACTTTAAAATGTTAATGATTTCGTTCTTTTGCTGTTGTCGCTTTTGTTGGGAGAAAGATGAAAGTGTTTCAAAGAAATATTGTTTGTGTTTAGTGGCATTAATAAAACAATAATTTACAAAAAAAAAGTTTTTTATTTTGAGAGTGCTACAGTAGTTCTTTAAGTTATACGACATTGCTTTTAGATATCCAAGAGTTGTGTCGATTGTCGAATCCCAACCACTTTACATACACCAAATTTCGTTTTTTCTTCAGAACCTTTTCGACCAGATATACGTCCGAATGTTTTGTTTTCTGCAGTTCATGCTTGTAGAACCTCCTTTAATTTCCTGACCTTTTTGGTCCGTGAGTCGTAGGTTGTTGGGTTTGTAAGTTGAACAGTAGATATTGTGAATACTTCGTTGCTCCAGCTTGGCGTGTATCCCTTGCTAAATGCCGAACGATACTTGCTGATGCTTACCGAGTCCCCTGTACGAAACTTTTGAGATCTCGGATCCACGGTCTTTGTGTGACTGTAGGCTGTGTTTAAAAGAAGTTTCGCATTATTTAAGTTCACTTCGGCAGGTTTCATTCCTATTGTGCGATGCTTGGTTGTGTTATACTTTGCTACGATCTTGGGTAGAATATCCAACCATTTGTAGGACCCTAGCAGGCTGAACTGCTTCCACATCATGTTCTTCAGGGTGCGGTTGCACCTTTCCACTATGCTGCTCTTTATACTAGAATACGTGCTGTAGTGATTAATAATGTGCTGTGGCATTAATCGTTGAAAATCGGTGTTGTAAAACTCTTTCCCCAAATCCGTCTGCAAGTTTTGAGGTGGCACCTTTCTACTCCTCAGCACTTTACCCATGCCAACTGTTACGTCCTTTCCTGTTTTACGTTTTAGGGATAGGCCCACACATACTTGGAGAAGGCATTAATAACTACCAGAATATAACGAAAGCCTTTATTGACTTTTGCATAAGGGATCATTTCCACCAAATCAGCTTGATATAAATCGTTCAAGCCTTTTAGGATAACGCGCCTTCTCTTGAAATGTGTTCGTGCTGATTTGTGGAGTTCGCCAACTATGACTTCTTTAAAACTCATTGTCAACTGTTGCTTTCTACACTCCTACGGGACATTTAAGCAGTAGTTGCACGTATAACTTTTGGTTTATGGATTCGAATTGCAGTTTATCTCCTCGCCGCAATGTCTTACCGACAAGCGTGGTGTGCCAAATGCCGTTGATGTATGATCCTACCGAAGGTCCGCTGACTTGAACACTTATGATCTCGCCGGTCGTTAATGGAAAAATGTACTCCTTATTACCGAAAATTTTGGAATATCCGCTTTCATCGTACCCACGCCCCACTAGCAGCAATGGTACTTCTATATGGAGTTGGTTTACATTTTTCACTTTCATAAAGATATGTTTGGGATGCGAACCATAGCCCGCGCTATGGTAGTGTCTTCCAAATTTGTCTATCGACATTACTGCTTCGTCGTTGAATGCGTTCTGATCAACATTCCGTCGACCCTAAGGTTTTGTACCCCTTAGAAGATTATTTTCGCGTCTCGTAAGGCTTCGGTGATGCGGACCATCTCATTGGAATGACCCGTGTGTCCAACTGCCTGAGAAGCTATTAATATACGCAACCGATTCACTAATGAGTTGGGATCCTTCCAAGGAACATATTCCACTTTTTTGTCCGTCACTGTTAGTAATCCCTTGCCACGCCGTGCTACCTTCGTCGCTGGTCTGCCGGGAGCTTTTATGGTTGAGGAGGCAGTTAGAGATCGTACTATTTTCATGTATTTAGACCCTGCGTTACCACTAACTCTTTGTGTGGGGTCGTAGTTTACACGATTTGCGGCGGAACGATCCACTATATCTAGATATTGCTCTAAATCTGCGTTTTTGTATATATTTGGTTTCTTTTTAAACATCAATTCGTACAATCCTGGAGTGCCTTTGTAGACTATTCTGTTGCCGTGGTCTGTAATAACGATATTTTCACCCTCGAACTTGATTTCTTTATTTCCTATAGCAAACTTATCTCCCTCTTTGTCGAATCGGACTCCGTAGTGCAAATCGGACTTGTCCTCAGTATCTCGTATCATTCCTTCCACGTATATGCTAGCTAACCCTTGAAATTGTTCTAAATATTGACCAAGAACTTCCGGTGCCAGCATTTGTTGGATGGTTTCTCTGGTCGCTTGTACAGCACCTTCTTTTGCTGCCGCCTCGGCAACCTCTATTTGCAATTGCTCATCGTATTCCTCTACTGGTTCACTCTCGGATAACACATGCGTCTGCAAAAATCGAGGTGTGGAGGTGTGTGATGGCCCCGGTGTGGAAGTGTGTGACGATCCCGGAAAGTTTGTCGCAGAAACTCGGCCTGAAGTGGTTATTGCTCGCGGACGGGGCAAGGTAGAGGGAGTGGATACTCTACGTTTAATTGTTATTGGCAAATAATCCACTTTTGGTTCGCCCACTGGCACACCTTCTTGCTTTATAGTTGTTAGCAATTCGGTGAGCGGTTTGGAAAGAGGTTTGAATTGCTCAGCTAAAATCGATTGGGATTGGGCGATGTCTGCTTTTAAAGCTGCGTATTTCCGTCTAACGGATTGTCGGGTTTTGATAAGTTCTCTGGCCAAACGCTTATCCATGTTGCAACTCGTTCAGTTGTTGATAAACTACTACCTTCCCTTCTTTGGCTGCTGTCTATATATTAAAGTAATTGTCGAAACCTTTTCTATATCGTCCCGCGTTGGTTTCGCTTTCTTTATCGATCACTAAAAATCCGTGATCCTCATTCCAACAATAAGAGCACAATGCTTTAAACTTGTCGAATGACTTGTCCGTATTGACATGATCGTCGTAAATGTGCTTCAAATTGGTGTTGTCTTGTTGGAATATGATGATGAGATTTGCATTATCTCTTATGAGCTGCTTAGGAATAGATAAATACGCCTGACATAGATAAAAACAATCTATGTTTCGGTGACGCCCGAAACAAAAATAATCTCGAATTATGCTTTGAGTCTCGCAAGCTACGTCGTCAAAAATTATCACGGAATGTTCTTTTGCTTCCTGGGGTTTGATCACCTCACAATCGTTACTATATTCGAAGAATCCAATGTCTCTCAATGGTTGAAAGGCTGCTCTCAGATAATTATATTTGTGTTGATCGAGTGTTTTGGAATATATATAAAGGTTTGCGAATTGCAACCCATTTCGATGCACTAGTAAACTGATTATGAGGTCGGTTTTCCCAGATCCGGATCTACCTATGACCACACATCGTTTACATCCTTTACCTAGTAAAGCGCTGTGCTTTCTGTAAGTCTCGGATATGGAATTTATTGTGTGATTTACTACCGGCAAGGAACACCCTTGCTTCACAATTTTGACGTTTTCCATCGTTTTCGCTCGGAAGGAAACTGAGCTCTACCCGCCGTGCGTTCTCGTTATATTTGTTAATTCCGTTTGAAGAACATCAGTCGTGTGTAAGTCTTTAAGATGAAAGCTACTAAGCGCAAACAAACCAGTCACCACCGAACCGCCAAGCGGAGAGGTCGCGGTTTCCTGAATACCCTTATTGACAAATTACCCTTTAAACTACACATACCAGGGTACAAGTTTTGCGGACCTGGTACCCGACTTAAAAAACGTCTTTCTCGAGGCGATCGAGGAAGGAATCTTCTGGACGAGGCCTGCAAGCAACACGACATTGCATACTCACAATCTAGCGATCTTTAGACACGTCACGCGGCAGATAAAGTTCTAGCAGAGAAAGCTTGGGAACGTGTTAAAGCAAAAGACTCTACTCTTGGGGAAAGAGCTGCAGCCCTTGCTGTGACTGGAATTATGAAAGGGAAGACGAAAGTCGGAATGGGTGTGAAACGGAAGCGTAGACGGCGAACGCATTCCAAACGGGTCGGTATCACAATCCGCTCGCATTCAGGAGGAGCTCTGAAAACATGGAGGAGAAGGAAGCGGAAGCGGTCAAGAGTACTACCTCTTCCGAAGCGAGGAGGCATATTGCCGCTTGTACCCATACTTGCTGCATTAGGAGCATTGGGATCCCTCGGAGGTGGTGCTGCAGCAGTCGCTAAAGCAGTGGGAGACTCAAAAGCTGCAAAAAAGAATCTCCAGGAAAAGGAGCGACATAACGAAGCTATGGAATCCATTGCTCGTGGAAAAGGGTTATATCTACGACCGTATCAGTAAAAAAACTCCCGTTGAAGCTACCGCGCCGCGCGTAAATGAACATCGATATTGCACACTACGTTAAACGCCTAAGAATTCCACACTTTAGGGGAATATTTATGCGGGATGCCCTGCCTGTCAAGATTCGTAAACGAGAATGTGGTGTCACTAACTTGGACGATAATGTTGGTCGTGGCACGCATTGGACGGCTTACGTAAAAGTGGATACCTTTGTTCTGTATTTCCATAGCATAGGTCGCTTACAACCTCCAACCGAATTAGTGAAATACTTTCGCAGCGACGGTGGCAATAAAATGATCACGTATAATTCTAATAGATATCAACGACTCATGTCATACACATGCGGTCACCTGTGTCTGAAATTCCTATATAACTTTGCGAAACCGCTTTTGTCGGCAGTTTAAGTGTTGCGCTTCATCATGTCTAGTATATTCACTCTGACAGGTGATTCATCATTCCTTACTACGAATTTTGACCCCCCTATTCTCTTAGACGACGGTAGCGAATACGCTTTGGGATTGTTAAGTTTCGAAACCTACAATACTATTGCTAACATTAGACCTCCCAACAATGAATTTCATCTCGTCGGACTACCTCATATTACTATACCTGAGGGTGCATACGAAATTACGGACATTGCCGACTTTCTACATAACCAACTTGAGTCTAGCGGAGGTAATAAGCAGGTGCTGCTACGCGGAAACAACAGCACCTTAAAAACCGAAATAAAATCGAAAGTTCCAATCGACTTTAGGAGTGACAATACTATCCGAGACATGTTAGGATTTGACAGAAAAATTTATGATGCGAATATGTGGCATGCAGGTGAACATGTTACAAAAATTTTGAACATTAACTCCATCCTTATCCACTGCAACATCTCTGTGGGTTCCTATAAAAATGGTAAGCCTGGCCACATCGTTCATCAATTCTTCCCCATAGTGCCGCCTGGGTACAAGATAGTGAAAGCACCTAACCCTGTCATTTACCTACCGATCAGCACAAAACAGATCACTAACCTAACTGTTAAAATACTGGACCAGGCTGATATCCCCGACAGTTTTAGTAAGGAAACCGTCACGGTAACATTGCATTTAAAAAAGTTATAATGGGTTTTCGATTCAACCCTTTACCCTACCATGTCCAGCTCAGTTCGTATAAGAGACGTTGTCCACAGCCTCGTAAAATCAGTTCAGCTTCGTCCGCCGCGCAGTTAACAAAGGCAAACAAAGACTTCTTGCGATCCTTGGGTTTTAAAGTGCTGCCATGAGTATTCTAAATATTGGGGAACGTATCCTCGTCGACAACTCCATCTTTAGCAATCAGTTGCACACCCATCAACCGTATACAAACCGTTTTGACTATAACGATGAAATTCGAATTCCAATTTCTGAAGATATGTCAACTCTACCAGGTTTGAGCTATACATAGAGGGAAAATTGCGGAAAGCAACCGGTGAAGTTACGACGGCTAAATTTCTTAACAATGGGTTGGCACACTTATTTAGCGAAATCCGATACGAAATCAATGGTGTCGTTGTCGATTCTGTTACCAAACCTGGTATTACATCTACTCTTAAGGGATATGTGTCCTATACTTCTGATGATGTTAAAAATCTTCAAAATGCTGGCTGGTTGTACGCCCCAATACTCACATTACCGATGCACAGAGCAACTTTAATGCCTGCATACCTTTGAGAATGCTGTTAGGTTTTGCCGAAGATTATGGAAAAGTTATACTTAACATTCGACAGGAACTTGTCCTGATTCGCAGCAATACCGATGCCGACGCTGTATTCAGTGCTACCGTAGCGGAGACGGCTAAAGTTACGATTGACAAGCTGTATTGAAAAGTTCCACATGTCACTCCAGGTCTTGCTCAAGAATTATCTCTAACCAAATACATTGACAAAAATATCGACACGCAAGTAGCGTTTCGCAGCTGGCAACTTCATATCATACCAAGCGCTAATGCCGTGACTCAACATTCTCATGCCATTGCAACAACCACCAAATTGCAAACCCCCAGATACGTCATCGTGGGTTTTCAGAGGGAACGTTCGGGGCTCATCTCTAAGGACAATAGCCATTTCGACAAAATTAACCTTACGAATTTCCGAGTTTATCTCAACACCGAACGTTTCCCCTTCGATAATTTACATAACAATTATGTCCTCAATCATTACGCCACGTTATACGATATGTACTCCAAGTTTCAATCATCCTATTATAACAAGACCGACGAGCCGTGGTTCACGCCCAATGAGTTTGCTGACAAATCACCCATTGTTGTGATCGATTGTTCCCATCAAAAAGACTACCTCCATGCAAACGCTGCCGTTTTTCGAGTTGAATTTGAAACTTTCGCTAACGTGCCAGCCAACACAACCGCGTATTGTCTCGTTCTTCACGATCGGGTTTTTACTTATAACGCGTTGTCAAAAGCAATTAAACAACTGTAATTGCTCAAAATCACTTCAGTTGCACATCGCATTTTAACGTAACTGGATCGTGCTCCCACCACTTAATACGATGAAGCTCATTATCGACATTCAAGGCTTCAAGACGTTGGATAAGCACTTCAGCCCAAAAGAATTGGCCGCCTACGACGGTACCTCAGTATCACACTACGTCTTAAAATCGCCGTTTCCGTTCACCGCCTTACCATCTCATTTACAACAACAAGCCCACTGGGTAATGACTAATCACCATTTCATCGATTGGAATGAGGGATTTACTCCAGCATACATGTTTCCTGCAATATTGCGACGTTATCTGCAGGGTGCCACCGAAGTATATGTGAAAGGTCGAGAAAAAGCAGTTTTTCTACCCCGCTATACCAATATCCCCATCATCGAAGTTGAAGAACAACCGGCCCTCACCCCATCACAACCCGCTTGTTTATATCATTCTGCTCCAGTTTGTTATTGTGCTTTGTCTAACGTTTACCATATCTATAAACACTATGTAATGGAATGAAACAACTTTTTAATTTTTATTGTGTATTTATTTGCATACAATATATACAGTATTACTACATGGGTTAAACACCTACGTACTAGTGGAAAAGCGTTCTACATAAATTGTGTGCCTATGTTCTGCGCACAGGACGTCTCGCAGTACTTTAGCCACAGTAAGTATCCAGCGTTGGAACCGCAACCTATCCATAGCCTCTGGTTCCCACAGTCCTCTCCGAGCTTCTCGATACGCATACGCCCACGTATGCAAATTGTACACCTGATTCTTCGAGTCGTCAAACTGCACGCTCTTCTTCATTTTCTTTCCTCTCTATAAAGTCTTTCACCTCACACATGTGTTCGTCCTAACTGAGACTAGCCATTAAATCTACAAGGAGGCCTTCATTTATGGCTCCGTTTAAAAATAGTCGACCAACAGTAACACCGTTTTTGTACATTTTTTCTTTTTTCTTCAGTTCCTCGTCACTGAACCAACCAAAACCGTATATGGCTTCGCGAGACGCGTCAAACCCCAAATCGTCCAACACACTCACTAATCGTTTAACCGCACTAGGTACGTCTCTTGCAGCTGGTCGAGCGGCTTCTCTATACCACATCCACATGACTAAGCTTCTAGTGCTTAAATGCGATGTTGCGTGCACATTCAACAGATGGGGCAGGCGGGCATCACCATAACTCGTATACGATTTTTTTCATACATTCACGTTCTAATCTCCAATTTTTTAAATACTCCTCGATGGGCTCCATCACATTGTAATCAAACCAATCCCCGTCTGGAAGTGGTACTGTTGCAAAAGTTTTAAAGTCCGGATGTCCATCCAACGTAACGGTAATATTCATTTGATCGCAACCAAACCATGGAAATAACTCCGAAAATTGCTGGAAATATTTCCCATATTGCTCCCATGTGTCCATGTTACAACCAGCCTGTCACGATTTATTCAATAGACTATGATTTATTTTGCTGCTGCATCGTTTTTGTACATTTTTCTTTTTGGTGGGAGGAATTTCTAGAGTTTGACTTTGAAATCAAGGCCGAGGTGTTGTGTTAGCCTAGCATTGAGTCTTTGGGCTGATTGTCCAATATACGATGAGTCACAATTCTGGCAATTGAGTTGGTAGACTGCATACGGAGTTAAAAGAGTTGGTGTTTTGTCTTTGAGTTTAGAGAAGAAGTCCTTCAAGACATGTTGATGTTTGTCAGCAATCGTAATATGAGCCTGGTTGCGGAAAATCCCTTTAATAATAGCTGCTAGCTCGGGGATGTAAGTGAGACTTTTATAGACCGGTGGTTTAGGAGGTGGTTCTTCCATGTTAGCAGGAGTTTCATTGTTACTTCTCCTGTTGTTGTTGTTGGCAGATATGATAGAGTTAAGCAGAGCAGCTGGATAATTATTCAATTTAAGGATGGTTTTTAATTTATTTAAGTTGGCATTGTGGAAATCAGGGTGTGATATCGTCAGGATTCTGTGTTTTAATCCTTTCACCACGTTGATTTTGTGGCGGATATTGTGAAGGGAACGGAAGTTTAGAAACCTTCCTGAGCTGGTCGGTTTTATGTACCAGTCCAGTTTGATAATGTTGGACTCGGTCCTGATGACTAGGGTATCCAAAAAGGAAACAGATTTCTCCTTTTCTTTTTCAACCGTAAATTGAATGTGCTGATTGTATTGATTGAAAACCTCTAACACTTTGTCTATTTCTTCCGCTGGTGCTGCACAAATTATATCGTCTACAAACTGGTATAAGAATGGAAATTGGAAATCCAATTTCAAAGAACAGTCCTTAATGATGGTGTTCACAATGATTTCGGCCAAAATGGGGGACAGGGTGGAACCCAAGGGAGACCCAAATATTTGTTTATAGAAAGAGTTATTGAAAGTGAAATATGTGGAATCAAAAATAAATTTTAATAAGGCTAAAAACTTAATTTTAGGGATTTGAGTATTACGTGAAGGCTTCCGAAAACCTGTTTGCAGGCAACAACAACAACAGAACACTAAGAAGAGTTGAACACACAGAAAAAAGGTTACTCTATAGTTTACTTAAAATAGAGATTAATGATGCTAACGCCCTGATTAGAAAATTACAACATAACCTGTATCACTCACGATTACAATCTAAATTAACATTACCACGCCAAATTTTCAACAGCTTCAATATTAAACAAAATAAAAGCTTTCAATATATTTTTAATAAAATCAGGGTTAGCAACGTTAATAAAATTAACCGTTTAAAGGTACCTACTGTAACTTGTAATAACAATGTTCCGAGCAAATGGTTTAGCAATCAAACTACTGTACAAATACCAGATAAGATACAACAGTTTCTGTCACTTGGGCCTAAATTTGGTTTGCCTGTCCGCTTAGATAATAAATTAACTTTATTCAAATATTTATCTCAAATAGAAGATCTTGTAAATACCGTAGATAGCAAAGATAGAAACAATTTCAGATCACTCATAGCTTTTCACATAACTGACTATTTAAAAAATCACAATAAGCAACATCCACTTTGGTCAATAGAAAGGGAATGTAGTAAGTTCTTAAAATCTAACCCCAATTTGTTAATCGTTCCTTCAGACAAGGGTAATGTTACAGTAGCTCTGGATCGTGCAGATTATCTGAACAAAATGCAAATGTTATTGCAAGACGACAAAGTCTATAAACAAATACCTAAAGATCCTACTACCACCATTGAGATTAAACTGAATAAACTCATAAAAGACCTGCTTAACCAACATTACATAGATGACATCACATATAAACGTCTCATTTGTCATAATGCTGTGTCTCCTAAACTTTACGGGTTACCCAAAATACATAAACCCGATACACCTTGCAGACCTATTGTCTCATCACCTCAATCTCCTGACAGGAACTTATCCAAGTTTATAGCTGAAATATTAAGCCAGTCATTTGCAGAGTATAACAATTACAGAGTGAAAGATACTTTTGCCTTCAGTACTTTAATTAACAATTTCCAATTACCACCAAATTATGTCATTTTTTCATTGGATGTAGTGTCACTCTTGTAATTAATCAACTCTGTTGGGTTTTGCGTCACTTTTGACACAGACTGGCGCAAAACCTAACCTACTTACCTCGAATTTGACATAGACTGACAGTCTTGCCAATTTCAAGTAAAATTTTAGATTGCATTATGGGAAATTCAAAGCATACTAGATGCGTAATTCATTTTAAGACACCCGGTATTAGTTGCCTAACCGACAACGACGTAGGCCGTAGAATATTTAAATAAAATAATCTAAAATAATTTTTTCAGCAAAATTGTGAGGCCTAACAAAGAGATACAGTATTTCTCGATACAATTTTTGTTTAATAATAGTTATAGAATTTGACTAGTATGTAAAAATTTTTAAAGAAGACTTTAGGTTTTAAAATATTTGACATGAAATAACAATAGGATAATCGTAATAATTAATTATCTGTGTCCTTTAGATCGCATAACTTCATAAAGGTCAAATTTGATTGATTTTAAGAATTCTTTACTGCAGGGAGGCCTACTTTGAATTTATTACTGAAGTCAAGAAATTGATCACAAGTTTCGTCTCTTTTGGAATAATTTAGCACTGTATAATTGGTTGCGAACATGACTCCTTAGAAGCCCTAATGATGTTGAGTGTTTTGTCTACTGGAACATTAGTGAAGAGACTAACTACACCGAAACTAACCATTAAGTGTTGTGTGTTTATGTTTGCTTCTTTAAGTTTTTCAAGGAAATGGGGCGTGTTCTTTATATACGTGTCTGTATTTCCTGATATAGGAGTCAGTATTTTAAGTAAATATTTAGCTAAACTGTGACAAGGAGAACCTATAGAACTAACTATTGGCCTAAGTGGTACATTTGGTTTGTGTATCTTTGGTAATCCATAAAAATGTGGTGGTTTACTGTAGTGTGGTGTTAATGTACGTCTTACAAAATCTGTAAATTGTTCTCTGTGTTTGTAAAGTGTTCTGAATATTTTTGTTTCTATTGTATGTGTTGGATCTTTATTTAGTTTAGTGTATTGTCCCTCACTAATTAGTGTTAAAAGTTTTTCGTTTTATGTGGTTGTGTCAAGTACTACTGACTCCTATATCAGGAAATACAGACACGTATATAAAGAACACGCCCCATTTTCTTGAAAAACTTAAAGAAGCAAACACAAACACACAACACTTAATGGTTAGTTTCGGTGTAGTTAGTCTCTTCACTAATGTTCCAGTAGACAAAACACTCAACATCATTAAACATAGGCTACAAAACGATAACACATTACATACACGAACAACATTAAACGTTGGTACCATTATGGAACTTTTAACACTATGCATTAAAACGACATACTTTCAACTAAACAATGAATTTTACCAACAAGATTTCGGGATGGCAATGGGTTCACCTTTATCTCCCATTGTTAGTAACATTTTTATGGAAGACTTTGAACAACAACATGTCTACATGTACACCAACAAACCAGTAGTTTGGTGGAGATATGTCGATGATGTTTTTGCAATTTGGCCTCATGATATGGATGAGGTGGACAAATTTCTTGAACATATTAACAGTAAAGAAACCTCCATCAAATTCACATTAGAAACAGAGCAAAACAATCAGTTACCCTTTCTTGATTCACTAATCACACGCACAATAAATACTTTTGAAACATCAGTATACCGTAAGAAAACCAATACTAATAGGTACTTACATTTTAATTCTAACCATCACAAAAACATAAAGACAGGCGTTGTAAAAAGTCTCTACGACAGAGCCAAAGTTGTTTGCTCTAATGATAAAATTTTCAAAAAAGAGAAAGAATTTATTATTAATGTTTTACAAGATAATGGCTATCCAGAGACTCTTGTTCGGAACATTTTCAATACACGAAGCAATGCCACACACATACAAAGGAATGACACTCAAAAATATAATACTCTAACTATACCATATATTCCAGGCATATCTGACAAAATTAGACGAATTGGAAATAGATTCAATGTTAGGACGGTATTCAAAACGATGAATACTTTGTGGTCAGTTCTTACAAAAACTAAACCGTTCAACGAAGAACAACATTCAAGGAACTGTATATGTAGTATTCCCTGTGAATGCGGGAAATATTATATCGGTGAAACATCCAGACCTTTAGCAGTTAGAGTTAAAGAACATAAAAATATAATGAAAACGTATCAATTCAATAAGTCTAAGCTGGCAGAACATGCTTGGGATGAAAACCATAAAATACAATGGCACGACACAAAGATCTTGTCTAAAGAATCGATGTCAACTAGGCGAAAAATTAAGGAAACGGCATATATTTTACTTAACGAAGAAAAATGCGTGTCGTCTTTCTCAATATTTTTAGACAATAATTGGCTATCGATTCTTAAAGATGAGATCAAGTAGGTATAGATATCAACAAACGTCAATGTCAAAAAATTCATTGGAGGTTGGTCGTTTTTCCTTCCAGTGAAAAAAGATAAGTTTCTTGTTCGTTTTAATTGTTATTCGTTGATAACGAGGGCAGATTGACCCTCGAAACGTTCGTTGTTAATATTTTCGTTATTTAATATTTCAATTTGCAGAGTGGCGAAATACCCATTTAAGAATATGAATTATGAATTCACGCCACAAAGAAGTTTCAGAGATTATCTTAATCAACGCATTAATTATAAACATCTAATTTGGATTGTGGTTCAAAGTAGAGTACAGTTATTGCACATTTTTCACCAGAAATGTTAAAAGACACCCAAATAAATCAAGAAAAATATTTTCAAGATTAAGAAGTTTAGATTTATATTTTTTTAGTATAGCTATTAAAACTTCCCTCGCCTCTGATTTTACCTGTTATTTAGACATTTCTATCGCATCTGTATACATCGTTATCATAATTGAGCAGCTCAGAATTGCATATAATATACTCAAGCTATGGCTCTGATAAGACTATCCCATCGTAATCCGCCGCATACAGGTTTCTGTAAGAAAACCCATTTTCGTTCGAAGTCTTCGTACATTTTGATAATATATTGGAAGAATGTGTGTTTCCATCTGTTTAGACAAACGTAAACGCTTAACGACTTATAAAGACATATACAAAACTAAGAAAAATCCAGTAAAGTAAATTTGTACAGAATGTATCAGTTAATCGTTCCAAGTCTTGAATGATTTTTTCCGCTATAATTTTTTCCTTGTTATTAATGTGAACCTTGGACCAAATGTTACCGAAATCGTACTAATCCGATAGACATGTGAGGATGTATATTCTTGTTTTGGTTAATAGTTATGTATGCTACAAGTGAATAAAGAGGCATTTTTATCCTTAAGGGCAAAACTTTAGCTCACGAGGCAAAGCCGAATGAGATCATTTCCCCGAATGGATAAAATATCTTTATTCACGTGTGACATATCAAATTTTTTCGAATACCTACATTTAGGTATACCGGGTGACAATGAGACCAGGGCCATGCTTATATCTCCTTTATTTATGAATCGATTTAGATAAAATTTGATACATAGATACTAGGCATAATTTGTGATTGGCCGATAGATATAGCTGAAATGGTCAACTTCCGGTTTCACCGAAAGTGCCATTAACTTTGATTTTTTAAATGGATCACTCTATACATTTTAGGTTTTTTGGAATGTACAGCTCAAATTACATACGATACTTTTGCTAATTTTTCATTTCTCTAAACAAAATTTTTTTTATTTTATTTTTTCTCATAGATCATGATTAGAGAAAATGTGTTCTAAATGTCTCTAGTAACGAATAATAATACATATTTAATTAATTTGATCAATAACAAATCGTTCATGAAGGAATAAAGTTCGCTAAACTTGTTTTTTGAGAAAAACCAGTTTTTTTAATGGAACCTAACAAGGGCCATCGTGCCGTTAGATAGAAAATTTAATTATCAATCTAAAGATATGCATCGTGCATTACTTTATCTTTATCTAACATTAAAAAATAATTAATTAATTAATTTTTAAAATATTTTTGGAAAATACCTAAGCAGATTTGGCAACACTGCTGTATGTAATTTTAGTCGTAGATTTCAAAAAATATAAAATATATAAAAGAACTCATTTAAAAAATCAAAGTTAATGACATTTCCGGTGAAACTGGAAGTCGGCCATTTTGATTATATCTGTCTCTCAATTCGAAATCATGTTTATTATCCTTGTAACAAGTTTTATTTAAATCCGTTGATAAGTAAAGGAGATAGAGACATGGTCCTGATCTAATTGTCACCCGGTATAAATAAGCTTTGAAATTGAATAAATCATTTCAAATAAATATCACGTCACCTGTTTTTGTACTAGTTACCACGGTAGCACGTATTTATTTTGTTAGGTCTTATGGATTATGGACTATATTATTCACTAGTGAATAAAGTAGCATTTTATGTACACGCATCGTTAAAATGTTACTTACCATGGCAATTTTCGTAGATAAACAGCTTTACGAGTTGGCATTGG
Organism: Agriotes lineatus; assembly: GCA_940337035.1. Taxonomy (NCBI): domain Eukaryota; kingdom Metazoa; phylum Arthropoda; class Insecta; order Coleoptera; family Elateridae; genus Agriotes; species Agriotes lineatus. The sequence goes on from OW679202.1 coordinate 121,223,789, forward strand.
AAAAATATTATTTATTGACAACTCTGCTCTTTTAACTTCATCTTGTTGCGAACTATGTATCGGAAGCCTGTACATATCATAATCAGTTTTATATTTGGGTATGTATTTAATGACCCCAACTCGATCGCAACGGTCTATATTCTCTGCTTAAATTTTCAGACCCAACATTTTCAACAATTTCCCCTATGTCTTCTGTTTAGGGAGTTTCCCAGTTTTCCTTTATGTTGGAAACTTGTGGTTGCGAACTCGAATGGAACTTTAATGGACTGTATGGATTTTATTTTTCACTAAATTATACATTCGTTGAAAGCAAAGTAGGTAATTTATTTGCAATAAATTAACACACGAACATTTTAACATGTAAACAATAATTAGCCTTTCTCAGAGCGGACCTTCTCGCGTGCAATCACTTTGATCGCCGGAGGTTAAGTGAAGAGGGGAGGCACGCTCCAGAAAGTTCTAAAATGCGCATAGTACAATACACAACTGCAAGCGAAGCGGCAAAATTTTATTAAACACTTAACATACCGCCTACCTTGGAAAGGGTAACCTTTCGAATAACAACGGTACAAATTTAACATGTAACAGCTAGAGTAAGACATGTAACTAAAATCAACATATGTAAAGTGCATAGAGAAACATAGATCTTAAGGTAATACAAGAAAACCCGAACAATGGAAAGCCAAAAGGCTTTACGAAACACTGCGCCGGACGCTAACGTGCTAGTTCACAACACTAGGTAACGGGCACAATTTGGCGAAGGATTGCTTTACGATCCCTGACACAGTTTTTACTAACGCAACACGAGTAACGCCGTCAAAGCCAGGGTGCAGCTCGGTGACCCGGCCTAACCTCCACTTCAGAGGGGGAGATTGTCATCCTTGATGAGGACCATGGAACCAGGCTGGAGGTCCGAAAAGTATGTGCGCCATTTGGTGCGCTGTTGGAGTTCCGAGATGTACTCCTTACTCCATCTTTTCCACACATTCTGGTGGAGCTGTTGTATCCTTTGGCATCTAGACAGCCGAGACTCGGCTATCTCAGTAACGTTGGGATCAGGCAGTGACACCAACGGACGACCGATCAGAAAATGAGCAGGAGTCAAAGGCTGAAGGTCGTTTGGATCAGCAGACAAAGGAGACAAAGGTCGGGAGTTTAAGGTCGCTTCCACCTGTGCTAGCAAAGTGCAAAATTCAGCGTAATTTAGACTAGCGTTACCTATAACGCGCCGTATGTGATGTTTCGAGGATTTAATTCCGGCCTCCCACAATCCGCCAAAGTGGGAACTGTACGCGGGTATAAAATGCCAAGCTACGCCTTCGTTCGCGACGGATTCCAAAATAGAAAGGCCTTGTTCCGCAAGAAAATTGCCTAATTCGATTAATTCGGAATTAGCGCCGACAAAATTAGTACCATTGTCTGAACAGACATGGAGAGGTTTGCCTCGACGAGCTACAAACCGGCAAAAAGCCATTAAAAAGGTCTCAGTAGAAAAGTCAGCAACCAATTCAAGGTGCACTGCCTTTGTGACAAAACAAACGAATAGACAAAGGTAGGACTTCACTAGTTTAGAACCACGTCTTTTGCGATCCTTTATCATGAACGGTCCACCATAATCGATACCAGTCGTATGAAATGGGGGCGATGATTGACTACGAGAGGCTGGCAGATCTCACATTATGGGTTCGGTTAACTTAGGAGAAAATCTAAAACACCGCAAGCATTGATGAACCACTTGCTTGACTATATTTCTGCCAGAGGTAATCCAATATCGTTTTCTGAGATTAGATAACAGCATTTGAGGTCCGGCATGAAGAAGCCGAAGATGCTCATGTGAGACCAGGAGTTTGGCGAATGGATGGTTGCCAGAAATCACTAGAGGAAACTTCTTGTCAAAACGTAATTGAGAGTTGTGAAGCCTACCACCAACTATTAGCAGTCCCTTGGAATCCAAAAAGGGATTCAAGGATATCAAAGCAGAAGATTGTTTCACAGGCTTGCTCTGTGACAACAGCTTAAATTCGTCAGGAAATTACTCGCGTTGTGAAAACCTTGCAAGCCTTACAAGGGATGATTGCAGTTCATCCGTAGACAGGGGCCCAGAAAAACGATCAGCTTTGGGGGTTCGCGCATTGTTATAAAAACGAAAGCAATAAGCTGTAACTCGTTGTAATCGAGCCAAACTTGAATACTGATTGAACGGAAATGGCTCAACAGAGGTTACAGATAAACTCTGAGCTTCTTTTTTGAATTATGGAAGCTCAGCAAGAACATGTCTGGAAGTAGGCCAAGGTGCCTCACCTTCGCTTAGCCAGGTGGGACCATGCCACCAAGGGCTTAATTCTTTTAAAACTAAAGGAGGGATTCTCCTGGTGAGAAGATCAGCAGAATTAGACATTGTGGAAACATGCCTCCAAGCGGCATCAGCAGTGAGTTGCTGAACATCAGCAACTCTGTTGTACACAAAGGTTTTAAGACGATTTGGACTGGTTTTTAACCATCCTAGCGCTATTGTGGAATCTGTCCACAAACCAATTCTAGATATGGGCAAATCAAGTGCCTTTATGACTTGCACGGAAAGTTTCCTTAGAAGAACAGCTCCGCAGAGCTCGAGCTTCGGAATTGTCAAGGGCTTTAAAGGGGCTACCTTGGCCTTGGAACAGAGAAGGTGAACCTGTACTTCCCCTTCCTGATTCTTGGAACGTAGGTATATCAACGCACCGTAACCATTGTTGGAGGCGTCGTAGAAACCATGGAGCTCTATCTCAACCACTCGCCGACAGAGAACGTGACGAGGAATTGCCAAGTCATTGAGCATGAGAAGATCACTGCGATATGTAAACCATTTTTCTTGTATGGCGTGTGGAACGGGTTCATTCCAATTCAACTTTTCCATCCAAAATTGTTGCAAAAGAACCTTGGCACCCATGGTACATGGACTTAGCAGACCCAGCGGGTCAAATATCTGCGATATTTCAAACAAGATGCTACGCTTGGTAGCCTTACTACTCGTAGAATTTGAAATATTGAACATCAGATGATCGCTTTTGAAGGACCAAATCAAACCAAGGGTGCTTGTGTGCTCATGTGCACTGAAATCAAGAACACCCGGATGCCAATCGGAATCTGGGATTCCATCGAGAACTTCTGGAGATTTAGAAATCCACTTTCTAAGTTTGAAGCAGCCTGAATCAAGAATCTGATTAAAGTTTGAACAGAGAATGCGCGCTTTCTCAGGAGTGTCGGCGCCTGTCAGAAGGTCGTCGACGTAGAAGTCCTCCTTTATAATTCTAGAGACTTCGGGATTTGAAGCTGCACATTCGATGCCCAATTGGGTCAAACATCGAATGGCAAGAAAAGACGTTGAAGCGGTTCCATAAGTAACTGTATTCAGGTCGTATGACAAAAGAGGCTCAGTTGGAGAGGATCGCCACAGGATTCTCTGAAGGGGCCTATGGTTCGGATTTACCAGAACCTGACGATACATCTCAATGTCGGCTGATATAGCGAACAAATGCTTGCGAAAACGAACAAGAATTGAAAATAAGTCTTGTTGCATGGTTGGGCCAACCATCTGAATACTGTTCAGAAATTGCCCGGAAGTGGTTGCTTGGGAACCATTGAATACAACTCGGAGTTTAGTTGTCAGGCTTTCCTCTTTTAAGACTCCGTCGTGGGGTAGATAATAGGATATCTCGTTTAAATTAGGTTTTGAAACGGACATATGACCTAATTCAGAATATTCATTCATGAAATTCGAATAGCGATTGGACAAGTCAGGGTTCGCTTGCAACCGCTTCTCTAATGATAAGAATCTTTTCTGAGCGATTTGCAATGAATCACCCAATACCTCTACAGGTTTCTTGAGATGGATAGAGACAACGAATCGACCATTCGCTTCTCGTTGTGTATTTTGCACGAAATGTGCCTCACAGGCGTTCTCTTCATTTGTGAGGACCTTTTCCTCTGGGTAATGTTCGAGTTGCCAAAACCTAACAATGGGGTCATAAGCATCCTCGATCGTGCTAAGATTGCACTGTATACAGGGTACGCAGAAGGGGGGCCTGTAGGGCCAGAAACAATCCAGCCAAAACGAGTTTTTTGGAGGATGGGAAGATTTGGGCCTAGACCAATTTGTCCAATACAAAGGGGCTGCCAGAAAATGGGCGAACCAATCAGAATGTCGATGGTGCCCGGTTGGTCATAGGACAGATTTGATAACTTGATGTTATCAGGAACCTTGAAACTGTTTTGCTGGACGCGAAACCTTGGGGTTGTACCTGTACTCTCATCGAGAACAAGACAGGATAGGCCAATACTGTACGAGGTGTGAGGGGCTTGCAGCTTGATATCGCAACTAGCTTTGATTTGAGAAGTAGCTTTACTTAAGCCAGAAACAGTAACGTTGACTTCGCGAATTGGAAGCTTCAACCTTTTACACAAATCTGAACGTATGAAGTTCGATTGGGAACCGAAATCCAGCAGAATTCGCACAACATGAGGCGTACCATCATCAGCGATGAGTTTAGCGGTAGCCGTAGGTAAGAGTACCTGCAAAGCATTCGAACAGAAAGCCGAAATCGATTGATTTACTTCAACAGGGGTTTCTGCTGACAGCGCAGATCCTGGTTGACTAGAAGAAGCGTTTTGAGGTTTATCCTCATGAAGAAGGGTGTTGTGCCTTGATTTGCACTTTCTACACGTATATTTGGAGCTACAGCGGTTCGAAGGGTGACCCTGAGTTAGGCAATTAAAGCATACACGAAGCTCTTTTGCCTTTGAATTTCTGTCAAGGGAAGACAGCTTGACAAACTTATCGCATTTGTACAAGGGATGAGATCCTTTACAAAATGGACACGAAGGGGTACCTGACACAAGTGATTTCGAATGTACCTTGGAAGACTTCTCGGGTACAAGCTTAATATTTTTTACCTCTAGAGTTTCTAGAAGATTTGCTGTATTTTGTAGAAATTCCTTGAACTCGTCAAGATTAGGCAGGTCAGAACTTGACCGGTTTCTAAGGACCTCCCATTCACGGAATGTAGTGGGGTCCAGTTTTTTAGAAACGACATAAATGATAACAACATCAAGAAGCTCGCTTTCGGTAGCTAATGATTTGATTGCTGTAAAATGTTTGAATAACATATCGCTAATCGTACGCAATTTAGTTGCAGATTCCTTACTGCACGATTCAAGGTCGAAAATAGCCTTGAGGTGGTTGTGAACCAGAATTTTTGGATCATTGTAGCGATTACACAATGCATCCCAAGCAAGAGTATAATTACTCGCAGTAAACTCTAAACTTTTTATAATTTAGCTTGCATCACCCTGTAAACTAGCCTTTCCAACCAATCTGAAACGTTTCCTGAATATTTAGGAATTGAGATGGTAGGAAGGCGGACAGCTCGAGTATTGCAATGCGAGCTGCAGTTTAAATGCGCTGATCTCACGCTACCGGTAGGAGATCCAGAACGATCTGGTGCAACATCAGACTGTTTGTTGTATTCATTAATCAAATATTTAGCTTGTGAGATTGCAAAATAATAAGAGTCTTCAAATTCGACTTGATGCTGCATTTCAGGTTCTGCATCCTTACTGTTTTCTAAAATTTGTTCATGAACCGCATAATATTCTGATAACAAGGTGGCTGTATCATTCAATCTTTCTTGCAATTGAATAATTTGAGTGCTAGATAAAAATTGATCTTCATCATGAATTACTTGCAAAGATTGCACGTAATTTGCGAAACGCGTAACCTTGCCTTTGATAGAGCCTCGTGTTCTTACAAGCGGATCCATAATTGTTGAAATTAAAACAATTTAACGGATAGAACCAACTTTCGTACGCCACTGGCACGGAATTTTGTTACTAAATGTACAACGCAAAGACAGCCCTGCTACGACGAGAAATTAAATTGGCGCTACGACGCGAAATTAAGTTGTGAATAATTCGACTGCAATTTGAAAAATGCAGGAACTAATTGTCATCACGAACAAACGAAACAACTTAGCATTTTACGCAATTAAAATGTTTATACGACTCATAAACCATTTGTTTATGCAATAATACGCAGATGAAGTTATGCACATGCAGACACAGATGAAAGAAAACCAAATTTATGCATAGGAAATCGCAAAAAAGAAAATTACGAAACGGGCTAACATTGATATTGGTGCATGTGCCTCCTTTCTCGTTACTGTGGTTTGAACTTTCGCAGAGACGCAGCGCCGGCCGGTTTGGATTGTACACCTGCAAATTGGCGCGCAACTTGGCGTTTGGCCTTCTCGCTCCTACGCTTGATAGCACCGCATATGCTCTCTTCCTTCCACTCGTTAGGGATGAATGTAACACGATTGAAACTGCGTTTTGTACTTGCCTTGCTGACCAATTTGGGCTCGATGTTTAGGCTGCTCATCGGGCTCGTAGGACCATGTTTAGGCTGCTAATCCGGTTCGAATTACCATGTTTATGGAGCTTCCCAGTTTTCCTTTATGTTGGAAACTTGTGGTTGCGAACTCGAATGGAACTTTAATGGACTGTATGGATTTTATTTTTCACTAAATTATATACTCGTTGAAAGCAAAGTAGGTAATTTATTTGCAATAAATTAACACACGAACATTTTAACATGTAAACAATAATTAGCCTTTCTCAGAGCGGACCTTCTCGCGTGCAATCACTTTGATCGCCGGAGCTTAAGTGAAGAGGGGAGGCACGCTCCAGAAAGTTCTAAAATGCGCATAGTACAATACACAACTGCAAGCGAAGCGGCAAAATTTTATGAAACACTAAACATCTTCTTTTAATCTAAATATTCTATTATTATTTCGAGGACTGTATTGCTCAAGATAATCGACTCTTTTAATAATTCTGAATTTTTCCCTTTTAACACCGTGACACGTGCGTTCCGAAAATGTGGTTAGATTGTTCTCCATACTCTTTTTAAGATAAATATTTTTAAATTCTAATTAATATCTATTTAAATGGCTGCTAGAATCTCCAATCTAGCCCTGTTAATGAATTACTGTTACAGAAATCCTGTAAATGTTCTTTTACAGTTGTCTAAATGAGGCGATTTTCTTTATCCAATTTACATGTTCTAAAAGATCTCATTTAGACATCTGTAAAAAACATTTACAGGATTTTTGTAACAGTGATTCATTAACAGAGCTAGATTAGAGTTTCTAGCAGCCATTTAAATAGATATTATTCAGAATTGAAAAATATTTCTCCTAAAAAGCTTCTTGCATAAAAAACGTAAAAATTATGCAAACATACTACTGTTCGGTAAATAATAAAAAATCTAAAAATATAATTAACATTTTATATTATTTTTTCCAATTATAAATCTGTAAAGTCTGTAATGTTACATGCAGTCTGCATGTCACATTTATTCATATAAAATATATCCAAATAGTTAATTTAAAAGTTTATGTACAGTCGATGTGTTGTGAATGGTTACGGGTAACCAAAGAGAAGTAAATAAACAGAATGATAAAAAAGTTCATTTTGAAACTAGACTCGAGACGGTCATATTAAAACCGATGGTGGTTCAATTCCAACCAATTGGTATTTTTAATTGAATTTAATTAAAAGATCATTACACAGGAAGTATCTGGTAATGATATAAAATAAATTCAGCAAATCAAACCGTCTATCAAGTCGACATAATTGAAGTGTTTGCAATATCATATTGAAGTTATATTACCAAGTAAATAACTTACAATATAATTAACGTAGAGCCAGTGTTTACGTGTGTGTTGTGCATTCAATTGAGAAGTGCTATCTGGGAGATAGCAACACATCCAAAGACCTTTTTGAGGGGATTGGAGATTTCAACCAGCCAGTTACTGTTAGCTGTCCTGCTTCATTTGCAGAGGAATTCTATAGGTTGCTGATCAGGTTACGCTAAAGCGACGTTAAGGTCAGTGTTGTTTCTTAACTTTTGCTAACAACTTTTGGAATACTTCAAGGATATTTAAATTGTGTGTTTAATATTAGTAAACTTGTATTTAGAACTAAGAATTACTATTAATTATCTAAATTCTAATAGTGTTCTGAGTACTCGGCGATTTTAGGTCATTATATTTAGAAATTCTAACCTTTTGATTTAATTTAAGATTGGGGATGTAAATTAGGGATTTTGGGTTTTAATATTGATTAAAAGTTATCTTAAACAAACTTGACTCTCCTTACGTCATTGACAATTCAATAAACATATCTGAATGTCATTAAGATATTTAGAATATCAGTAAAAGACCTGAAAGTAACTATAAAATTACTTTATATTAATCAAATAGTTGAACAATCAGTAATACTTGTTATTAAGAAGCACCATTTAGCTGAGGGTAAGGAGTATTTCTTTAGCTTTACTGACTAGCCGGAGCAAAATTTAAAATAAATAGAAAAATATACCATGACAATATTTGTATGTCACATATTGACGTTTGTGAGGTAAGTTATTATTTTAATTTATCATATAAATAAGTGATATAACACCGCAGAGAGGCGTTCTATTACAAGTCTTCACATAAAAAATTGAATTGTAATATCAAGTCTTGGTATGTGAAATTTTGAAAATTATTAAAACAATTTAAAAATGTATTTTTACCTAAAGTTATAAAAAATAAATATTTTCTGACCTTGAGATTGTTCAGTTAACTAAAAATAAAACACTAAAGAAATCTCATTGAAATCTTACTTAATTTTTAAAAAATAGCACTTTTTGGATTTTAACAATTTCGAAAAACTCCATTTTCTAAATAAGTAAAAATCAGTCGGTATATATGATAGGGGCTAAATAGGTTTTAAGACAAGTACAAATTACTGACGTAAAAAGTTTTTTTTGAGAAATCTAAAATAAAAATGTTTGCCATATTATGCCGACTTTGGCGGTCACTGTATATTAAATATATAACTGTTATTTTTAGCTCCATCTTATACCTCTGTAAGCTCTACTATACAGTCACGTGCCAGAAATTTAAGTGTTTGTGGTAGCGAAATATAAAAGATGAGTTATGTATAGGGTATATTATAAAGAAAATTATTTTATAGGTTACGACACCTAGAAGTCTTCGATTTGAGTAGCGTTGAAAATGAGGAATGAGTTCATTGCAGCAGCAAAAGCGTTGTGAAAAATGTAAAATAATTGTGCAGTGGGATGTATTCTAAAGTGTTATGTGACAATTAACACACCTCCTTTAAAGTAAATAATATTTCATTACACAATACTAATTGATTCAACATTCATTAATATTTATATATACCCTAAGACTACATTATATGTTATGTATTAGTTTAATAGAGAACTCCGACACTTTCATTTAATCAACTTGTGTAAGATTACATCGAAAAGTCAGAGTATTAGCATAACGCACGGTGTTGCCTAATTTCAGGCCACACAACGAATGGTGAGTGTAGTGGGCTTAACAATGTCTCTATACGTTTTTCGTGTATATACAAGACGCCCCCTGGTGAACGATACCCGGAATTAGATGCTGTATAAGCGATATGCAACCATAGCGTTGATGAGCCCAGCCAAAAATTCGCATTCCTTGTGCACGTTTCAATTGAATGAATTACGTATACACGTTGATTCGTTGATTCCCTAGGGCTCAACACCGTATGATTGGACTACACAGCGTACAGTAAATATATCCTATGGGATCGAAAATGACCGTCTATGTCTCTGTATATACCGGGTGTCCCAAATCCAATGTAACCCCCTGCGTTTCTGTTATTACTAACGATACTGATTTGGTATATGATACTTACGTTATTGTGTAAAATCGTATTAATTTGCAAATATTTTTACGTTTGTGCTACTTCCGGTTTCACCGGAAGTACAACTGACTTTTTTATTTGAAATAGGAAGTTGCACTTTTTTTGACAGTATAGTATTTACTTTAAAATTCCCTTTGTTCCACAAAATACTTTAGTATTTAGATTTTTTCGAAAATTTTAGCATACCCCCGGTAAACAATTTTCTTTGAAAGAGCTGTAACGTTTCGCCCAGTGCGAACGCGATTTTTGAATTAGAAATTAATTTGCGCGTTCTACCATGGCGTATTTTACGTTACGAATCGGAGCATGGAATCTTTGACCCGCGCGGGCACCGATAAAATACGTCACTGCAAGGAGTCGCAGGTACACCTACGCGCCGCTCTCCCACCTACGATGTCCGAAGCACGAGGAGAAGACACATAAAAGCAGCTTCGCGACCAGTTCACAAGGCATTCCGGCTTTTTAATTCATTCATTCATTCCCGAGAATTCCCAGAGGTTCCTGTTCCTGTCCCGTCCGATTAAAAGAACTCATTCACATTCATTGCATTTTTAAAATCCTGAACCCCCGTTCCAAATTTACCTGTAGCCAGTTTGAACCGAGGACTCCACCAGGAGGCCCGTTTCTGGTTAATTAGCCTGAATATATTCCCGTCCAGAAATTAGTTTTGAAACGAATGCCCTTTCGAGGGACCGTTTCTTGATTTATTCATTCAAATATTATAGTCCGAAACCAGCATAAAATAATTAGCCCACTTCCCGTGTCCAGATATATGTAAACTCGCCCGGAAACTTGTTTTGAAGCGAAGACTCTTTCGAGGGACTGCTTCACACGTTTCCCATAACAATTACGTAAGCCGACCTCTCGGCGTAATTCATCCCGAAGTAAACATACTAGATCTCATACTACAAAAGCCCTGCGTATCGCAAACTTCGTGGCCATTTGAATATGTGCTAATTATTTCAACCACAGATATTTACCTAAAACTCCGAGGAGGCTTGGCGACCTTCACGCACGCTCCGGAAGCGTAACCACCCCTTGAGATAACCTAATCGCCTCTATGTTTACAGCCCCACGTGCATTTACACCCCGGCCGAATTTGAGGTTAATAGTCTGCGCGTTCGGCCCAATTTCGAGCACCCGAGTTCCCAGGCAGTGGCGTACCGCAGAGCCGAACGGGGAACCAGAGGGATTATCCCAGGAGCGCATCCCATACACCGACGTATGACGAGTTGCAGCTGAGCCAGAATTGCGAAGTACAACGCCCTGAAGGAATTATGAATTTATTATAAAATACATCTTACTCGTATTATGTTTGTAAATACATTAAAATAGAATAAACTACCTAAGGTAGTATCCTGGTGTTTGTTTGCTAATTATATATATATATATATATATATATATATATATATATATATTCATCGTTTCCCACATACGACGATGCGAGTTTTAGCGGGAAATAAAATCGTTGTATGGGCTAATAGACATAATAAATGGTAGTTGTGAGCTGTCGGTAAAACAGTTGTTTAACTTGCATGAACCGAGCCAAAAATAATGGCGGGATGTAGTATTAAAAGCATTGAAAATCTTAGTTTTAAGTTTATTCATGAAATATGTGGAAAATGTTACTACAAATTGTTTATACATAACTAACAGGTGTTAAATATTATAAAATTTGTTATGTGAAGTGCAGAACTACATGAATGAATGAATTAATTTAGTCTCCACTCCCCCCTTTGTTTAATATATGTCACAATATGTATGTTGTCACAAAATTCGTTTTTTGGCAATTTTTGTTAATTTAAGGTTTAAAATTAATGATGCATAGGTAATGTTAGACAAATTATTATTGAAGAAACGTGTTTATGAACTTGTACAGGGTCCACCAACCTATTTTAAGTAGGTCTCACTAGTTCGTGGACCCTGCATTATTCATAAAACTTTTACAGCTTCTAATCACAGTTTCACCATTGAATTAATAACAAATTCGCCAACAATAATTACCATTGCTTAAAGTTAAGTCATTTTAAAGCTCTTAAGTATTAGATGACTAAAATGTTCCAGATTTTATATAAAAATCAGTTGTATCCTTTTTATTCTAATAAATTTGAGTATTCCCTTCAACTAGATGCACTTCTCACAATTTCAAAGTGTTCTAACCCCTTAATTATTAAACAAATAACAAATACTATTGAAATCTCTCGAGTAGCATAATATACCAATTATTCAGAAAAAAAACCAATATCAGCACATCGTATTAATAAATATCTAGATATAATGAAACAAGTAAATCCATTTTTATAATTTATTTAGTAAGCCATTTCCTATTTACATTCAAATACAAAATATAACAAAAGTACACTTCAACGTATTTTTACTTATAATCTAAAAGATTACATGGAACACCTTTGGCAATGTTTACAATAGAAATATGAAAATACAGTGAAGAAACCATATAATTCAAATGGTAAAAAGTACACACATGCATTTTTAATTATCCAAACTAAAATCTAACAAAATCATATTTTAAAAGTGATACAATAAGAAAATAGCAATTTAAAAAAATAACAAAACTGCTAATCGTGTTGAAAACTTTTTGTTAAATAACAGAAAAGCATTTGGTAAAAATAATGGTCAGCCAAAAAACCAAAAGCAATAGTTACCAGTTGACAATTTCTAAAAAAATATCTTAAAAAACATAATACCTTCATTAGATTAGCAGGCAAGTAGAATTGAAGTTCTATAGTAGTAATTTATGATACAAGCGCGTAAAGCTACTCTTTCGGCACGAATGGAGTAGAATTAAAACGCGAGGGAGGACTTTCAAAACGTGTTGTACAGGTTGTTTTTTTTTCGTTGATATTATAGAGTACATACTAAAGGGTAAGAAATACAAAAAAACTAGTATACATGTCGTGTCCTCTTTTTAGTGGTTAGGTTAATGGCATAATCAGAACTACGCTAACTAGATTTGTTTAGGAAATACAGGCTGTATTTTGTAATCTCTTGTAACTTCGTAATTAGCGGAGTTACAAAAAAATTTGAAAATACAAAAAACATGCAACGTTTTACGTAGAATCCAACGGTGTACTTGAAAAAATTATAAGGGTGGTTATTTTTGAGATATTTTGAAAATTATCATTTTTTTAATGGGACACCCTATATCTGGGTAGCTCATAAAATTACATTGTTTTTTACCATTGCAACGATATATAATACTTATTATTCTATTTTATCCTAAATAGCGAAAATACCAAAAAAAACCCAAAATAATACGATCTTTTTAGTTGGCCATGGATTGAATAGTAATTGTTTTTGGTAATGACATTTCAACGTTTTTTTCGAAATAGGAAAGTGTCAACAAGCGAAAAAAGATTTTTGTAGATGTGGTATAAAACTCCAATTTTTTCTAATTCATAATTAATATGGGACAAATATTCTTTTTTTTCCAAATCACAATTATGCAAAATTTTGATTTTAAGATATTCTTGCTTACGATTTTAGAATATTATAAAACTAGTATTAACTGTCATTAAAACAAAAACGTTGAAATGTCATTCTAAAACAAAAATAATGGTGACTCAATCTATGGACCACTAAAAAAAATCTTAATTGTTTTGGGTTTTTTGGTATTTTCGCTATTTACAATAAAATAAAATATTAAGCATTATATATCGTTGCAATGGTAAAAAGAAATGTAATTTTATGAGCTATCCAGATACAGATCTTATTAAAAAAATGATTATTTTCTAAATGTCTCAAAAATCAAAACCCTTATAATTTTTTTAAGTACGCCGCTGGATCTACGTAAAAACTCGCATGTTTTTTGTATTTACAATTTTTTTTGTAACTCCGCTAATTAAGAAGTTACAAGAGATTACAAAAAAACAGCAGATTTTGAGAATCACCCTGTATTTCCTAAACAAATCTAGTTAGCCTAGTTCTGATTACGCCATTAAACTAACCACTAAAAAAGAGGACGAGACACGTATACTACTTTTTTTGTATCTCTTAACCTTTAGTATGTACACTATAATATCAACGAAAAAAAAAACACCCTGTACACGTAGTTTTTTTGGATAGTGATCTCTTGGTCGAAATTTAGTCGAAAAGGACTTCGGAATTGACATTTCAATAAAATAGTAAAAAAAGCGTACTTTTTTTCACGATTTTTGCATTAAAAAAAGTGGAACTTTCAATACGATTTTTCGTTAAAAAAACGACTTTTACGATCACTATGCAAAAAAGACCTTTTACACACTATTGCATACTAGATTTCTTCTACAACCGAACATTGCACTTTTTTTATCATACGCAACCCAAAATACATCTTACTTTTACGCTCCGAGGTTTGTAAAGAATTTTTTATGCACTGCGTTTTAAAAATTGACACGTTACAAACTAACTAACGTGTTCAAAGTATCTACTTTAGACACGGTTGTAGAAAAAATCAGTTTACAAACATAAAAACATGATTTAGTAACTAACAGATAATAAACCATAAATAATGCAATAATTTAAAAATAGCAATATCGGTAAACCAAAATAAAACAACTTTCAAATAATAATGACCATGTGGATTACGAACGCTTGTTGTTTCGTATGATGTTGCACACGGCCGTTTTTATAACAGTCGAGGTTTCACACTGCAAAGAGGGGTACTGCAAGTTGGCTTCTCGTATCTCCGGGAACGATGGCACTTTTCGCAGTCGTATGGCATCTCTAAAAGGGGTTTTTAATGCCATTAAAGACTTCGGAGTGCAAAGTACCGTTATCAGTCGAACCTACAAATGTTTAAAGCTGTTAATAACATAAGTATTTAAGTAAGTAGTTATGGCTATGGAATAGTTCCTAATTTCTGAATGAAACTATAAGTCACTTAAAAATCAAATGTTAAACTTGACATTTAAGTATAACGTTGTTGCATTCATAAATTAGGAACTATTTCATAGCCATGCTAGATGACATAATTTTTAATGGATACCTATTGGAACACATTTAGTCATTAAAAAATTCTGCATCCAAAAATTCGAAATTTCTAGTTTAATTTTTAAATACGTTCAAATGTCTAAAAAGCACGTTTTGCAGTAAATTTCACTACGCGGTGATACTACTTCTCAAGAGGTCCAGAGCATTAAGTAGATTACTATTATTACACACAACTGTCACATGATAGATATCATCCAATCAGAACCATGCATTTTTTTAAAATCGACCAATCCCAAACTGATTACCTGATAAGCTGCCTAGGGAAACCGTTAAACTTCCTAGTGCTAATTATCGACCCCGTAGATGGTGTCATAATTTGAAATAGAAATGCAAGAAACAAGCAATTTGAGTTTTTTGGCATTATTAGATCAATTTTAAATCATAATTTGTATAGGCATTAGCAGCCGGTCTTATAAAGGCCACTAATCTGACGTTAACTTTAATTCGCTGTTAAAATAAACAAAAGCGCATCAAAATTTGTTTACTAATGAATAAAATGTCATAAGCACTGACGTTTTGATGCGCTTTTGTTTCTTTTAACAGCGAATTAAAGTTAATGTCAGATTAGTGGTTTTTATAAGACCGGCAGTAGGTGTAATAATACATAGTAATTAATATAACAAGGGCGAGACATACTTACCGATAATTTTGCATACGCCAAGGGTCGAGTGCTGGTTGCAATGAAAATTGTCCCGAGGGCAGTTTTCTAAGGGCACCCAGCACGATGATTCTTGGCACGGGCAAAATTATATGCAAGTGTGTCACCCGCGGTTATATTTTGAAGATTATTACACAAAACGCGTATACGAATTATGATTTAAAATTGATCTAATAATGCCAAAAAACTCAAATTGCTTGTTACTTGCATTTCTATTTCTAATTATCACACCATCTACGGGGTCGATAATTAGCACTAAGGAGCTCATCAGGAATTCAGTTCGAGATCGGTCGATTTTAAAAAAATGCATGGTTCTCATTGTATATTTGTCATGCGACAGCTGTGTGTAATAATCTTCAAAATATAAACGCAGGCGACACACTCACATATAATTTTGCCCGTGCCAAGAGTCATCGTGCTGGGTGCCCTTAGAAAACTGCCCTCGGGACAATTTCCATTGCAACCAGCACTCGACCCTTCGCGTGTGCAAAAGTATCGGTAGTATGTCTAGCCCTTGTTATATTACTATTGATTAGAAACGTTATTAATATGATAATAAAATAATTAAATTATAGTACATACATCTGGTTTTAAATTTCCATAATCGATGTGATTCCTCAAATTAGCTCGAATACAATTTGAAAGTACTCCGTCGTTGCGTTCTCTTGTTCTTCTGTCCAATCATCAAAGGTTATTTTCTGGTGTTTTTGGCGACACGTATCGACTACGGCGGGCTAAAGAAAGATATTCCATTAGCGAATGTACAATTTATTAGTAGGTTAACAAGTACGAAGAAATTAATTCACATTCGGGAGAACTCCCTGTCAAAATTTGTTTTGAACTAACACGCATGTGGCTCTTACCTTTTATTTTTTGTTTCTTCGGTGTAACACATTGGGACGGAGAAATGCCCGATTTACTTGAAACCCGGACAAGCTTGGAACGCTTCGGAACAGCAACCCTATTTAAAAGTACGTAGGGATTCAACTGCACGTTGCTGGTTGATGGCCCAGAAGGAGAGAGATGTGAAAACTCCATGTTACTTGATAGATGTGGCACCGACGCATGCGAAACCTGCACACCACCGGAAGATGGTTGCTGCGTTTTAGGCCTTCGTGCTGGTATTAGAATACCGTTATTGTAAGAACGATTACGGTTATACATCTCCAAACCTTTAGTTCTCAATAACTTTAGAACTGCATATCTCTCAGGGTGACCTAAAAAAGAAATAAAATTGAAAGTGACAAGCCGAACTATTTATCTTAAGATCAAGTTCCGCGTTCGTTTGAAGTTTACTTTTATAGGAAAATATGGCTTTATTTTTTCAACAAAATTTAATATGTGGCAAGCATATCCCTCAAACTTTCTAATTTGGAATACTTGGCTCGATTTCATTTGAATAAAATTTTCCTGTAGTTAACAGAAGTATCACGAATTAGCTGTGAAAGTACACACCTTTCGGAAAACACTTCAGACGGGCAACTAATTGTTCCTCATGATGACATGCCTCAAGATGGTTGGGTAATTTAACCACACATTTCTTACAGAATATGCAAAACTGTCGTCTTGAATTGCGACCTCCTTCGTTACTAGCTACGCTTTCAGCATGTGATGGTGTAACATAACCCGGATGAACAATGTTCGGTAAAAACGCTGCAATGTCTTTATCAGAGTCCAAGGTATCTGCTACGTGTTCTTGGGGTACGCTAGATTCGGTACTCTGTACCGGTACAGCTTCTTTCAAATGACCATTTTCGGAAAATTGTTGAGACTCTCCAAAGTTACCTAGTATTAACGGATAATCTTCCGTGCCCGCACTATGCGATGCTGAAAATAAAGCTACAATTTAAAAAAAATCAGGTAAAAATAGCACAACTCTTACCAGATACACAAGAATGACTGCTTACTGATGTGATAGGAGAGTACTCTTGTGAAGAAGCTACAACGTTGGAGTAACCATTAACGTTTTCGATATCAAACGCTTGTTGCACAGGGCAGTCAACATTTGAAACGGGCACTGGTTCTTGGCTGTCGTATAGAGGGTAATCAAGGGCAGAAAAAGCTCGGTTTAAATTACGGCGAACTCTTTCCACGGAAGTGCAAGTGTATGGATAATCAACTCGCGGAGAGGTGATTTTGTTGGCTGGGTGCTCTGGAGCATTATTATCCATGATGACAAGTATGTTAAATTTGTCGAACTAATACAGATTTTACGGTATTCCTATAAACAGCGCTGGACAATGAAATCTAAGCAGGAAAATCAAATCTACGCAGGAAAATCAAAACAACGCAAGAGCTTATTGGTAAAAATAATGTTTGGGTTATGAAGATTCATGGCCCACAATGAATCGAAATGTCAGAATGTGAAAGAACAATTAAAACTAAAAAGCACGCCAAAAAATTATACTAAGCAGGAACATATACACGACGCTGGAACATATACACTACGCAAGACATTGGCAGGAGGAATACGGTAACAATCTGTTGATTACGGGAAAGCAGTCTAAAACAAGTTGTGAACCAATCCCCAGGTTTGGCATTTTTCACATAACGTTAGGGGGAGCGCTCCACTAACGTCCAGCGGCAAGGAAGTGATACACTTGCAACAGTACATGTGGTTATTTTCACAGGTGATCCTTGCAGTAGTGCCCCGTAATAAAACTTCGCTGCAACCGTTACAGCTGGGAAGACCTACAAAACAAAATAACTAGTTGAAAAACTTGCAGTCGTAGGTCAATATTAAATCACACATTTTGGGGGCATGGCGACTAATATTATTCAGGGTGTTGAAATTTGTTTTATTTTAAAATTTTACTCTAATATTTTCAAAATGGAGCAATGTTTTTTATTGAAATTTTTAGGGTGTTTATTAGTAATAGTTTTGTACATAATTCTGTGTAAATAACATTTTGAGGTCAACCGGTGGCATACTGGGGAGCTCAAACCTGTATATTGACCCAAACAGTGGCACGCCACTGGAAAAAAAACGCGTATCCCTACGTTTTTTCTTATAGTTGGTTCCCCTATTATTTAATATTCTACTATTTTTTATATTTATAGGTGGCTGTTCAAGACATAAAAAACAAAACCTTCATACAGGGTGTATTGATAAGAACGTTATCTAGTTACCTTTGAGATTTGTTTGCATGTACATTTTTAAGCGCTACTACATTGTTATTTGTATTGCATTATTCAGAGCATTTAATTTAGTGTCTACCAAATATTTAATACTACTATAGTCATATTTATACCTATTCGGAGTCACGTGATAATATAGTGACTATAGGTATGTCGATTCTTAAAAATGCAATTTTAGAGTAATAGTACATAAATGATACTTCGTTTTGTAGGTTATCATGACTGCTCGTTATACGGCATGACCGATGGTTTCTGTTTATTTTCAGTTACCTGCTCAACGAATTCAGGTTTAATTTAGGTTTTATTACCCTTATCTCAATAACTTACACGAAAAATATAATCTGACAGATTAGAAACGTCAAAATTTAATAGTAGATTATGCAATGAGGGAGAGAAATGCGTTATTTTGCTGAGGTGCAATTACTGACCCAAGTAAAATACCATTCTCTCCGAGTTGCATATACTATTTTTTTCACGTTGCAGGAAGATTTAAAACGAAAAACCAGTTTTTTTTAAACGTCATTTATTGACATTTTAGTTAGAATTTGTTTAAAATTAGTAGCCTATGGTAAATTTTAAAGTTGGTGGCACTGTAAGTCATTATGACAAGAGCTCACGATTATGTCAAATTCGAGGTTATCAGGTTAGGTTTTGCGTCAGTGACATAATCGTGAGCTCTTGTTATGTTGCGCAGTCATAATGTAAACTCCCTAGGGACCTTTGTCCTCTCTAGGGAGTAATTCATTACTTCTCTCACGATTTTGGTATCATAGAAATCGTGTTTTGCTCCCCGACGTGAAATAATTAATTTTTGTAAACGACATGCCATTTTTTTGAACGTCTTCCATTTCATCTGTTTTACTAAAGATGAACAGTGACAGACAAAAGTCACGTGTGTCCGAATGGGTATAATGTTGACTATATTTTGCTAGCGCCTGTAAGTGGGGAGGTCACAACATAAGTGAGACACACAACCATCTGTTTCTACGGACTTGGTGCATTGTGCGCACAAGCGTCGTCCGTAAACACGTTAACGAAGCTGTGCAGTTCGAATTTCAGGAATGCGCACAAGACGCTTAGTACTCCGAGAGAGACTAGGTCGGCGCCGTAATGTTTTCGCCCGTTCCCAGACCCTAGTGCAATATAGAAGTATTAAATATATGGAGTCAACACAGGTTGTTGTGTTATGTTACTATGCGCGTGCATGATAGCATTGCTTAAGAGCGGCACATTTTATTTTACATGGGAAATCAAAAGCACACTAGCTAACGTTCATTTTAAGACACACTGTACAATGTACAGGGTGTCCCATTTTCGATGATATTACGGGGTATCTCACTTACGAGTAAAGATAGAGAGTTGCGGTTTACGCAATACTATGCTACCTTTTTGTGAAAATAAAGATGGTATAAACAAAATTTTCATAGCCCGCTACGTTTCTGAGATACAGGGCGAAATTGAA
The DNA here is from genome assembly GCA_940337035.1 of Agriotes lineatus. Taxonomy (NCBI): domain Eukaryota; kingdom Metazoa; phylum Arthropoda; class Insecta; order Coleoptera; family Elateridae; genus Agriotes; species Agriotes lineatus. Next base: position 121,243,819 of record OW679202.1, read on the forward strand.
AATATTGCATTTTGGGACCCCCCTCATATCTCCGTTATCCTTTAACATATCTCAAAGCTAGAAACTGGCTCTCATACAGTTTTTTACGTAGAATCCAGTGGCGTAGTCAGATTTTTGCTGTGAGCTGTCAATTTTTAGCTATAAATCAAACATATGTTTTTTTAAACGAAACACCCTGTATATTTTTCTTTCATTTGATTGGAAATTTTATAAGCTTTACAAAAATATATACAGTGTTTCGTTAAAAAAACATTAGTTTAATTTATAACTAAAAATTGACGGCTCACATCAAAAATCTGAAAAACTGTATAAGAGCCAGTTTTTAGCTTTGAGATATGTTAAAGGATAACGGAGATACGAGGGGGGGCCCAAAATGCAATATTTTCAATTTCGCCCTGTATCTCAGAAACGAAGCGGGCTATGAAAATTTTGTTTAGACCATCTTTGTTTTAACAAAAAGGTAGCAAAGTATTGCGAAAACCGCAACTTTCTATCTTTACTCGTAAGTGAGATACCCCATAATATCATCGAAAATGGGACACCCTGTACTACACTTGTGCTCATAAAAATGCAATACAAGTTTTGCAACCGATTTTTGTGATATTTTAGTTTTGTAATACCGGTTGGTTTGAAACATCGATAAAATAAAATTGTTGGTGGTATTAAATTACATGAAAATAGTTAAATAAAAATATCGTATACAAAATTTATTTAATAATGCGAATAATACGACTTTTCAAATACGTACAACAGTAAGTGTATTCCACTTTTATGAGCACAAGTGTACATGCGTACATGCGCTTTACGCACCGAAAAGCTGTCAACCACTGCGCGAGCGTACTAGGGACCTGTTAACCTTATTTGGATTTAACTGCCAAATAAGTTATTTGTATTTGACGAATAAGTTACGTTATTAGCCGAATAAGTGCTAGAGGTGGAAAGACGGTTTCTAGTTATTTGTCAAATAAATTTATTAGATGTTTATTAGGAAGTGGAAAGACCGGGCCTAATAAATATTAAACTACTTAAAATTTCTTACGTCTGTAGCGTTGCTTGCAACTGTCGCAACGTAAGCAGCTACCGCCGGTCAACCATTTTGTACAAATATTGGACCTGGCCCGCGTTGAAAAACTCTCCCAGACGGTTATTGCCAAACGATCCAGAACACGCTGGATATTTTCACTAAACGGTCGTACTTTATTTTGAACTTCTAATAATTCACCGCCCGACAAATGGAATCTCATGCACGTGCGCTTGTAAGTGCAAGTTAGTAAATTGTTGCACTGAATTAAACCATGGCAATATCTGCACTCTGAACGCCGACACGTTCCGAGCAAAAATTCTCTACACGCCATTATTTAAATCACCGAAACCACTAAAATATCAACTTGCTACGCATCCACGATACGACAAAAAACAAATATACAAGGCGTCTCGCATGGAACTGACCAACTGACACGCCGCATCAGGGCATGCGTAGAAGAAGCATTCCGTAATGAGTCATTCGGCTATGTTCGTTGCCTCGTTTCCGGGTGTTATTTGAATTTTAAACGTAACCACATCACGCGGCATACTTTTGTACCATTAATTTAATTCCTATGTCAAAATCGAGCGTCACTTTTGACACAAATTGACACAAAACCTAGCCTACTAACCGCGAATTTGACATAGACTTACAGACTCACATGTGAATTTATTCCCATTAGTTTTTGAAAACACCCAGTCGTAAATTTAGAAATATGGCGTCAGTATAAAAACCGAACATTTTAATTTATAGAGTAGCTCGAAAATGTTATCTTTCACATTTTTCAAATATGCAGAGAGTTCTTGCTGAAAATACATGAAACAACATAACAGGCAGTATAAATACATTTTTCAAAATAAGGTTGGTTGCTTACCTAAACCAAAATTTTACTTACACAATTTTTTTCGCAGCTCCTATAGTTTATTTTAGTAAAATTTTAGAGGTTCGCGTAATATAGATAAAGTCACATCACTCCTTAGACCAAAAAGTAAGTTAACTGACGAACTAATCACGAGCTCGAGTCGCGGGAAATGGCGAACGATTTCATTGCAGTTTTGGATCCCGCCAAAATAATGCAAGGGTTGCTGATTGAACGCCCACAAAGCTGAAAGAAATTGCGTCATAATATAAATGACGGGCAAACCCCTGGATACAGTACTTTCGTTCCCTTGAATTTTTAACGTGCTTGAACAGTTAAAGAACTTTACAATTTTGTAAACAAAGTAATCTCTAGTTTAGTGTTTAAATGTTTCGATTTTTTTTGCATTGCTATAGCTGCGTTCGGAAAGTTACCTCGGACAGCTCTGTTTCCTCGAAATTATTCGCAGAAAGAGATCGATAATTGCCATCGGCGGGGGTGGAAGTGAGATAAATGAACGATTTCGAGGAAACAGAGCTGTCAGAGGTACCTTTCCGAACGCAGCTTATGTTGCCATTGCCACAGCATCTGTTTCGAACAACGTCATTGGCGTAGTGTTAGAGAGGGGTTAATATTGTAAAAGAAAATAAGTTACAATAAATCAAAATAATGGATGGCTAAAGTTGAATACTAGACATTTCTACGTTGGAAATAATCAGAAATTGAACTGCCAGGGAAGCAAACTGATACTTTACAAACCAATATTTTGATTACTGTACCGATGTCCTTCCAAAACAGCACGCATATGACAACCTAACTTGCAACTATTTGAAGTAAGCACATATTTACCCACTGAATTCGTTAATCGTTTCCCCGACATCGTCTTTGATTACGATAATCTGAGCAGGCATATTCACAGTCGTGTTCAAATAAATCTGGGACAATGTTTTTTTCATATGGAGGTTCAGTTAGGAATTGAAGAATATCTCCATGGATTTCCTGCTATCAGAAAGAATTACATTAAACTTTTACAGGTAATGAAATCTGTAACTCTTTCTGATAAGCTTAAATTCATGGAGATATTCTTCAATCCTTAACTCAACCTGCCTGTGAAAAAACACTGTCTCATATTTATTTGAACTCCGACTGTACATCGTTTCCAAACAACGGGTAATGTTGGTACAGGAAATATCCTTGAAGAACAACCCTTATTGGTTTATATAACGATGAAATGCTGGATTCAAGTTTCTTACCTTAATTAAAACTGATTGCAAATAACTTCTTATTTTCAGTAGTAATGTAACATTCGACTTGAATATAACGGGTTGCTATGATAACAGATATGCAACTCGTTGTCACCCGTTGCATTTCCTAGGATCATAGCAACAAGTTAAAATTCAGGAGAATTATAATCTGGTATTGTTCACGACACGAGTTGCATTTAACTGGAGAATTTAACAAACAAGTCATAAATGAAGAACCAATTTATTGAAATAAATAACTAATCATGAAAGAGTTGCAGTGATTGGACCATTTTCAACGAAATCTGTGATTTCATTGGTTTTTAAATATGTGCGTTGAATTTTGATGATTATTTTTCTCTTTAAAATCTACCAGAAATTGCTAATTTCATTTCATATATCATACGTGACAGCTGGAGGAAGTAAAAATTGATATACTCTCTGTAGGGAGTAGTTTTTTTCAGACAAGCTCTCTCGATCTCCCAGTATAGTGTGTACAAAAAATAACGTAATAGTAGATTATGCAATGAGGGAGAGAAATGCGTTATTTTGCTGAGGTGCAATTACTGACCCAAGTAAAATACCATTCTCTCCGAGTTGCATATACTATTTTTTCACATTGCAGAAAGATTTAAAACAAAAAACCTGTAGTTTTTGAACGTCATTTATGACACTTTAGTTACAATTCTTTTAAAATTAGTAGCCTATGGTAAATTTTAAAGTAAGTCATGACAAGGGCTCAAAATTATGTCAAATTCGAGGTTATCAGGTTAACCTGCTGTTGTGTCACTCATAATGAAAACTCCCTAGGGAAATTTTTGTCTTATTTAGTCTCTAGGGAGTAAATGTTTTATTCTGTCACAATTTTGATGCTAGAGAAACCGACTTCTACTCCCGGTCGTGGAAAAAGGCTCATTATTCCGATTTCTAATAAGCCGACAAGAAAAAGTTTAAAACAAAAGCTTCAGGACATAACTTAAGCTTCAAGACAAGATTATCAATCTTAAAATAAAGATTTCAACTCACCCTAATTTAAATCGAAGGTTTCATATCCTAGATTATTTTGGCACAGAGGGCATCTCGGAATGCATTCTCGGCGCTTCACTATGCTGTCCCTGCAACTCCTGCATAAAACATGATTGCAGGTTGTGCATGCCATATTGTTGGCCTCGATAACATCCAAGCATACAGGACAGTTAAACGGCATGTGATCATGCATTTTCTTGTGCAAATATTTGCAGTTTTGGGTCGTACACTGCCCCCTTCTGAAATTCCTGCATACTTGATCGGTTTGGCTAGTTCTCGCCAATTCTTGCTGCATGACCATGGTCGGATACCCGCCTTCTTCGAAGCTTTTCCGATCGGCTTTGGTGGCATGTACAAAGCGACATTTTTCACCATAACGGCATTGTCCCGTATTCTGGTGCTGTCTGCAGTACACCACCTTCGACCGCTGCACCTGCCTAAAATACAAATATAGTCCATCCAGAAAACTCCCGTGATGCAAAAGTGACATTCAGTTGGTTACTATACAAATCCCTATTATGCCGTTAGTCATCTTTAGATTTGATATTAGCCCCATTTTCAATTTCAGTCAAGGCATGTGGAGAAATTTAGGAATTATTGCCGAAAAATTTTGCAAATTAGTCAATTTCTTTAACTATCCATTCCAAGAACAAAATATATACACTTGAGAGCAAAAGTATTCGGCCACAAAATGTTGAAAGCAGCTGATCTAAGGTAATTAATATTACTTTAGGAGAATTGTCAGCTAGAGTTTGTGTTCAAAATAGTTACTTAGTTCATTCTTTTTTATACAATCCGAAATTATTCAAAAAAAAACATTCAGTATTAGTCAAGACAAGATAATTCATAAACATTTTTAATAAGGCGTTACCTTTCTTCAGACATAGGTATACAAAATAAAATATAAAGTTGTGTTTGCGAATGTAAATGTAACGAAACAAATGTTTAAATATTAAGTTAGCGAAAGATTACATCCTGAAATAAGTATGGAGCTTGTTTTTTTTTATTTTTTAATTAATTAGGTATTTCGTTATTTCTTAACAAATTTCAATAATACTCACTCTAAATTAATTTGACGTAGCCCTTCTCGGCTAAAACCTATATTTGATGGACAGAACATTATTTCACAATATTTCCAACTGTTATTAATTGTTAAAATATATTCTCTGCGTTGCTTACGTTCAGACCAGGCGGTGAACCATTAACGAAGTTGTGACGTATCTTCAACAAAGACATGTATTCCTAGAGCTATGAATATTAACGGGGAGCATAATAAAACAATTCGTTATAGCTTAAAACATTTTTTTTACATTACGTAGATATGTTTTTACTAGCTAATCCCATATATCTACATTCTGGAATTAACCTCCTTTCGTACCTTTGTACCTACAAAAATATTGGTATAAAATGTTTAAATCTCTTTTCGCATTATTCTTACCTCCATGAATATGAGTGGAATTGCTTTACTATCGTTTCTCCGAATTTCGTATAGTACAGTCGCGGCAAAAAAAAATTAAACCACGTCACATCGTTCCACGGACATCCTAGCGATGGAAAATTGTTATACTTTCAAAGATAATATTATTCAGTGGCATAACTTGGTACCCGTAGACCCCGCACCGCGCGGGGGAGGGGCTGAGCACGTGTGGGCCTAACGGGCCCCCTAATTTTCGCGGAGGGGCCCGAAATCTGAAGTTACGCCGCTGTAATTATTGTCAATTTATACTCAAATTAATTTGTTATTTGATGACTTTCAGGGTTCACTAGTTTTTACTATTTAAAGCAACGATTACTCGAACGACGAGGGAGTTTTTATGAAAATAACTATTAGCATTATTGCTATACATAAACAATTTCAAACGATCCCATAATTTTGTTATTATAAATCCCAGCCCAAATTTCTAGAATTTGGCAAAAAAATGACTTTCCTCTAGGTACGGAATTAATTGAGAATTTTAATGAAAACACGATTTCAAAGGATAACACGGAGAGAGCATTGTTTGCAACTTTCTAAGGGCACTCGTGCCAATCTGCAATAAATAATGTAGGTATATAAATAAAAATCAATTGCCGCATGTATGTTACATCTTCACTGGAGGACGGCTTGACCGATTGGGCTCATTTTTTTTGTGTTTCTAATTGTCAGGACAAGGTTTAGGTATATGAAAGAAAATTTTGGGGAAATCCACCGGAAAGTCGGAAAATCAAACAGATGATTTTCAATGGTATTTTTGTATGGGATTTCGTATGTTTTCGTTTCTAAATGGCTTTTCGAAGAGAACATACCGAAACTTTCAGCATTAGAGAATTCGTTATGCAGCGGCATATTCTTAAACATAAAAGAACAAAGTTTTATGTCACTAATGTCGCTAATTGCTTTATCATCGTTTTTTACTAGAGGACCATTGTTTTTGTGATCATGGCTACTTGATAATTGCACGTCTTAAAGACAACCAAAAATTTTTGATGGGCATTTTAAGGTAAACGATTGCATTTAGGCTTAAGAACTAAGAGTACATTATTTTTGTGACTTTTAATTCTCTTTCAGATAATAACCTAAAATTTCAAAAAAAAATGTTGCAGATAACGAAGTTAAAGTTAAAAAAAGTTTTCAAAGATAGGTAACGTCCCTCTTACAGTCAAGTCTAGTATATCAAACATTTTTTACTAGTGCAGTACATACTAGTGCGCCTGTATACCAAAATTCAAATCGATATCTCTACATTTTTACTGAAGAGACTTTGTACTAAGGTATATTAGGTTTAATCGATTAATTATAACGTAAGGAATCTATGACTAATCGATGTCCCATTCTTTTTGGCAAACCATGTATATATTATGTCTAAGCTCCATAGCTCGCCTTACGGACATAACGCGTCGTCGCCGTAAGGCGAAGATATGTAAGTGGCATGCAACGCTTTCGGTGGTTAGACGTGAAACTTTAATATTTTTTTTCTATCGGAGGGGTGACTTTTAACACGTTGAGCGCCACGAGAAATTTTTGAAATTTTCTTATTGGGCCAAAAACTGTTTTAAGCATTTTTAGGTATGTTATGATGGGTATACTAGCAAAAAGTTATAAATATCATGATACAATTGTTTATTTACAATAAAATCAATTTTTCTTTTTTTAATCAATAAAAAATTAACGAAATAAAAAATTTAAAAACTCGCACTGCAGAACGTTCTCCACAGGCCAGAGCGGTCCATACAGTACATTTAACTAATGTAATAGCGGGTGAATTATATATATCCCAGTACGTATGTTTTTTGAAATTATAAAATGGGAAAAAAAATTCGCCTCGGTTAATAATAATTATTTTTAGTATAATCTAGAAATTTTTTCTTTCAACTACAATAATTCGATAATAGTAATTTACGATACAAGTAACGTTATCAAGCTTTTTACATTAGGAGAGAATAGTTTGAATGAACGAGCGCCGTTAGGAGCGCGTTCTTTAAAATTCTAGAGTAATGTAGAAAGCAGATAACGTTACGTATATCTAACACAGTTTCTTTTATCCTAAAATACTAATCTTAAAAAAAATAGGAAAAATTATTATTAATGACACAACAGCGAGACATATATCTGCTATGGCTGTGGTGGTTTCACTCAATACTGTATTGTTGGTAGCACTGTCAGGTTATGTCAAATTTGAGATCTGCAGGTTAAGTTTTGCCTCAGTCTGTGTCAACAAACCAAACCTAACCTACTAACATCGAATTTGACATAGACTAACATGGTCACTAACAATACACGTCAGTACTGCCACCATGTGATTAAATGCAAATAAAGTACATATCGGTATGTTATTTTTCTTAACAACACTTGTGCTGTTAAATGCACCTTAACGCAACTCGTTGCTAAGGAGTTATTAGCATGGTAACAAAATAGGATAAAATAAATTGTATTTATGGTCAGATTTAGCTCATATTCAGAATGTACGTTGGTTACTAAGAGAGAAATGTCTATACAAAAAATGAACCCGGTAGGTGGCGCTGGAGTCAAGATATTTACCAAATAGTGTATTTATGGTCCGATTTAGCTCATATTTGGAATGTACGTTGGTTACGTGGAGAGAAATGTTTATACACAAAATAAACCCGGTAGGTGGCGCTGTAGTCAAGATATTTACCAAAATGTGTATTTACGGTCCGATTTAGCTCATATTCGGAATGTACGTTGGTTACGTAGAGAGAAATGTATATACAAAAAATGAACCAGGTAGGTGGCGCTGGAGTCAAGATATTTACCAAAATGTGTATTTACGGTCCGATTTAGCTCATATTAGGAATGTACGTTGGTTACTTAGAGAGAAATGTCTATACAAAAAATGAACCCGGTAGGTGGCGCTGGAGTCAAGATATTTACCAAATAGTGTATTTACGGTCCGATTTAGCTCATATTCGGAATGTACGTTGGTTACTTAGTGAGAAATGTCTATACAAAAAATGAACCCGGTAGGTGGCGCTGGAGTCAAGATATTTACCAAAATGTGTATTTACGGTCGTTAGACGTAAAACTTAATATTTTTTTTCTATCCGGGGGGTGACTTTTAATGTTTCCAAACGGTTTTAAGTTGTTCGGGGCCTTTTTGGTTACAGCTGTTTAAAATTCCACGAAGATTGGGCGTTTATTACCAAAGTTAACCCTTTGCCTACCAAAGGTACTTTTAAGTACCGCCAAATAAGGTACCCTTTAAAAACCACACCAAGTTTTACCTTAAGAAAGAGAAATTTGTGTATGGTAAGTAATTTATACTTCAGAATAGTTTCCAAAAAATTGATTTTTTAAAAATTTCAACTGTTTATTAACATATTTTTATGACTGGTACTTATATGTACCGTTGGTAAAATGGAAGCCCTAGAAATGTAACAAAATACTACTGTGAATATATATATTTTTTTCTATAGCACATGTTAAAGTGTGCTTTTATCAACTCAAATCAAAAGGTCAAGTTTTACTTTAACAGCAAGGGTAGATAAAGTAGCACTTTAACATCAAGGATAGATAAAGTAATTTAATTTTCTAACTTTTGTTTAAATTAAATATGACTGCTTCGCATTATCGTAGCAACCCAGTCCAGCTACTGACATTTTGAAATGTCATGGACTGTCTTTATTTTCTTTTGAAATTGTTAAAGTTCTTGTTATAGAAAAAAATATTGTATTATACACGACGATAAAGTTATTTCTATTCACTCTTGAATCATTAACGTCTCGACTTCGTCTCGAAGTTAAACGATTCACTCGTGGATAAAATTTAACTTTATCGTCTTGTATAATAAATTACTATTTTAGAAAATCTTATAACATTATTTACACATTTATTTCATGATATTCTACAAAACAATTTTTTTTATTATTTACACAAAGAAATACCCCACATAAAGAACATGTTGAATAAGGCTTTGACTGCAGTCCTTGGGCACTGCACAATTCACACCTACCACGTCTGTTCGAGAATGTAGGCCAGTGGCTTCCTCTGTTTCCTAGTCTAATTTCAGCAGAACGCTGTAATTGTATCTTCTCTTCTTTGCAGCTGATGCCGGTGTTGAAGATGAAGTCTTTCGCTTTTGCAGAAAACATGGAGACTTAGCACACAATCCCAGAGCAACTTCTCTTCGAAATTTTATCAATGAAATAGTCTCTTCATTTAGTTGTTTATAGACAATAAAGGCATTTACAAATGCTATTTCTATGCAGCCCCAAAATATTCGGTGCCACCATTTTGTACAACGCCTGTCGATGCAATAATACTGGCGTAATTGATCATGAAAATCAACCCCACCCATTGACTTATTGTAGTCTTCTATGATTTTTGGCCCTTCGATGTGTTTTATACTTCCATCGGACATTTTCCTTTTGATCTGTATAGATTCTGTGCCGTGAAAATTGGAAGCTAGTGTCACAATCTTGTTGTCCTTCCATTTATAATAAGATATTCCGGTGTTCGACGTTCTATGATCGAAGTCGCCCCTCTTCATAGACTTATCGGTGGTTAAATTTTTTGGTGCACCTTTACGATTGATTCTAATTGTACCACAGGCTAAGGTACCCTCCAACTTTAATCGTTCAAGTAATTTAATAGTTGTATAATAATTGTCAAAATATATAATTTTATTTTGATGCCATTCCTGTTCTGTTAGATGCAAAACTACCTTTTCCCCCAATCCATAATCGGTAAACTTTTGGTCAATTTTTCCATTTTTCCCCTGATAAATGTCGAATTTTTTTACAAACCCGGTCATGTCCGACCAAACCCAAAATTTAAAACCCCTTTTAATGGGTTTCATGGGATTATATTGCTTGATAGAGGAGCGCCCTATGAATTTCACAATGGATTCATCGACACACATCTTTTGGGATCCTTTATAATTAATAAAAACTGAATTCAGATCATCAATCATAGGTCTGACTTGATACAGTTTATCTTGGTTGTCTTGAGGAATAAGGACGTTATCATTTATGTGCAAATTGGACAGTATGGCCTGAAACCGATTACGTGCCATTGTGTCCAGCACCAGTTGTATTTTTAGATCATCTGCGAATGATATGATATCCCATTAGGAAGTTAATCCCAATGAACGACAAAAGTTCATCTTTTGTTAAGTTTAAGGTTTTGCCTTTTTGTGTGCTGTAAAGATTACTTTGAAAAGTAATGTTTTCAATGGTGTTCCCTAACATTTTTACGAAAATATCGGTAGCCGTTATGCATGCAGAAAAATTAGCTTCGACCCAAGTAGAATTGGTGGTTGCATAGTCTGGAATAACAGTTTCTTTTTCAATTTTTTTCCAAATTCTTTCCGGTTCTTTATCTGCTTCTTGCTGATTTTCGTGCTCGGTATCTACTCCCGGTTCTTCATTTTGTGATGTTTGTTGGTCTTCTTCGGTTATAGCAAGAGGAAGCGGCATCAATAATTGCTCATTTCCTTGGGGTTCGGCAGCTGATAAATCTTCATCGTAATCCGATTCCATATCGGTATCTTGACTGTTGTCGACAGGAGGCAAAAAATCGTCCAGATCATCTTTATCGATCAATTCAAGCAGCTCACTGTCAGTCAAAGGACGATTCCGCTCCCAAATTTGAGACATTCTAGAAACACAAAGAATTGCTGTTTACTACCAACGGTACTTTTAAGGAACACGCGATTGAATCGGTTTCACGGTGAACTAGCAATTCAATAGCAGCAGAATTTTACACAGAAATATTCTAAAACCACTTACCTTTGAAACTCACACAAAAACTAAACAATCTAAATGTAAAAAACACTTCGTTTTATAAATCTTGTCAGTCCCTGTACCGGCCACTAACACATGTACACAAAACCTTGAATAATTTTGACAGATCGCAATGCTGCCACACTATTAACTCAAAATATTGAACTAGAAACTGTACTTAAAAGTACCCTTGGCTTTGAATGGCACACAGAAATCTGATATTAAAAATATTACAGTTTAAATGCAGCGGACTTAAAAGTACCTTCGGGATAATAACAGGCTATTGCCAGAATACGACTCTGGTAGGCAAAGGGTTAACTTCGATATGTTACCATATTTTAAATTTAAAGCTAGGTGAATTATATATAATTCACTGGGTGCGTTTTTCGAAATTAGAAAATGGGACAAATAATTTTGTGGCATCATACATGGGTATTAAAATAATATCGCGTAATAATTTTTTAGATTGGCCTCCAGCAGCAAGTTAAGCAAAAACGTAATGTCACTTCAAATAAATTAAACCAAAAGTGTTTTGAGGCGTATCAAATCCCGTCACATATATTTTCTCATTTTATATAAGCAACCGTATTGCACTGTAGTCCATTTACTAAGGAAAAAAAGTTCTAACTTCGTTGACTCAAAACCGATTTTGATATATTTTTTTTAATTTCGGAAAAGTTTATAGAAAAGTTCCCCACGGGTGAGAAGGTGTGCTTTTTATTTTTTCAATTGTTATTAACAAGTAAGTGTTTTTTAATACAGTCTTAATTAAAAAAATTACTCTTTTATTTATTTAAACAATTGCCTGACACTTGATAACATTCATTCGGTTTTTATTTCGTATACAGGGTTTTTTTGGGTCGTTGATCTCAAATTTTGTGTTAAAATTTATCAAAAATGGAAAATAACGTCTTTAAGGTGGCAAAATAGCTTCATTTTTGAATTTTGCGTGTTGCCTCATATCTATGGGTTTTGGACACGCTTATTATAAATATAGCATTAAGAGGTTAATTTTTATTCTGTACGAATATTATTATTATTTAATAAACATTATATTAACTAAAAGTTAAATAGATTAAATACATTTAACTATAACATATAAATTCGAACGCCTAAAAATGTATTTTCTACGACCTCTTTGTACAATTACCAAAATATATTACTGAATTAAACGATTTGCTAGTTGTGACCGAAGGAGGAATGTTATTACATAAAAACAAATGGCAACTTGTTCAACAGTATGGTGCAATTTTAACTAGTTATATTAATTTTATTGTACGTAATTACGAAAAAAAGCAATTGTTTTTGTCGATCATCAGAAACATCGAATAAATCCCGATGGCTCAAGACGAAAACTGCACCTGATATTCGATTGGATAGAGACAGGTTTAGTTATAGTCTCAGAGAATATAGACGTATTAGTTATATTAACAGCTTTAGCTTCCCCTGATAATGATATATATTTTTTAAAACCTGCCAAATATAAAGAAATATCTTTCTCTAAGAGCCTGTAATTTGCGATATTAAGTAAACATCTAAGAATATAAATGTTTTGAAGTCTAACGACAAGTGGTCTTTTCATATTGGAAAATGTGTGCTACTAACAATTTTACATTTAAAATTAAGGCTTAACACACACAAAGAAATTAAAGATAGACCAGCAAATGCAGCGGAATTTGCATCCTGTTGTTGGGTCACTGTTTATATATACGTCACGTCGGATGGCATTCCGTTCTTGCACAAAAGTCCCAAGGTCGCCGTGTTATTTTATATCGTATTTCTTTGTACCAAGTCGTAGGTATTAGTTTTCTTTATATTAATATTATATTATTAATTGGTTTAATTGGTCAATTGGAGTTTGTGTTGCATTTCTTGTTGGATTGCTATTGATTTTGCGTAATTCATGGCCTACTTTGACTAAAATTTTTTTTTTTATTTTGAAAAATAATAAGTTCCTAAATTTAAATTTAAGAATGCTATTATAAAGCACTTTTAGTGCTGATTTCAAATATCTAAAAATATACAGGGTATTCCATTTAAAAAACCAAAGTTGTGTATCACCACGTAAAAATAGGAGGCTATGGCTTAAATTGGTTAACGTCAATTTTTAGGTTGTATACTGGCATTTAAAACAGAAGAAAGTTCTTTTCGATATCTCTATTATTAACAAAGTTACGAGCTGTCTAGCGATCTACAAACACACTGTATACTTTCGTTAATGTAGTTCGTAATATTTTCATCCCTGGATTTGGCTTTTACACTACTTTGAATATAGTTTATCTGCTGTATAATTAATTTTCTACTGTACGAACCTGAAATACAACGAAAAGCATTTTAATAATGTTTAGACCAAGTAATCGAGTATTTTGAAGATTATCTTTAATAATAAATATTCCCAACTTCCAAATCAAGTAGTTTACAATAATTTTAGAACACCTAAAAACCAAATAAAGAGATTATTAGAAGGTAATAGGTGATCCATAACCGCACAAACCTTTCCTATTTGTTTAAAAATTCTATTCTACTGAAATAATGCCACCTACGACCTCGGTAAATACAAATAAATGTAATGTTTAAGGTAATAAAATGGTTAAATATTAAAGACATCAGAGACAGAACTTGTAATTAATTCTTAGAACGTTTTTATTAATAGCGAATTCGGCTGACTGCGCCGATGACGTCTTGCTACGAGATTATCTTCGCAAAACAGATTATGTTGCAGCCAGAGCGAGCGAAATTCACCATATAAATAACAGGTAATAGGCAACCCTCAACGAATTTTGAAATTTTCCCAGCTTGAGTATAGGCAACCTTCAACGAATTTTGATATTTTCGGAGCTGTAGTATAGGCAACCGAGGCTAACTTCGCACAAAATCGACCACGTAGTTCTTAAGAAACGGCGTTGGCATGCCGGTAGTGGGCGCGTTCATCGAGTCGTTGTACGTACCCTTACATGTGTAAGACTTCCGACGACGTCGTCGCAAGTCCGAAAACTCGCCGTTAGACCGGTTACATACACTAGAAAATCGTCGTATGTGGGAAACCAGGTATATATATATATATATATATATATATATATATATATAAATATATATATATATATATATATAAATATATATATATATAAGTGGAGATCCGTTTGAACAAGTCGAGATCCAAATTGGATCTCGCCTTGTTTCTATGTGTATCTCGTGTTTTTTCAATTAATCCAAGTGTGGGTAGTATGCCTGTAAATTTTTGTTCGGATCTCATTTTGTCCATTTTTATCAATTTTTATACAGAAATAGTTCAACAAATGCGCTAAAGAGGGCGCTCTATAAGTTATACAGTATTTGACATTTTATGCACAATCTGAGATCCTGCATAGTTGGCAACGTCTCGTCGCTATTTATATCTAGCACCAATGAGCCAAGGGCGAGGTATTTCCTAGTGATGGGTAAACACGGAATATTTTAAAATATTTAAGTTGCATTGTATTAATTTGTTGTTTCAATTTATTTTTATGGGAGACTTTGAGCAACAACATACACAAACAAACCAATAGTTTTGTGGAGGTATGTTGATGATGTCTTTGCAATTTGGCCATATAGTATTGATGATATATTTCTTGAACATATTGACAATAAAAAATATCAAATTCACATTAGAAGCATAACAAAACAATCAATCACTTTGTTCTGATACACTAATGACGCCAACAACAAATACTTCTCAAACATCAGCATACCGCAAGAAAACCAACACCAATAGGTTCTTACATTTTAACTCCAACCATCACAAAAACACAAAGACAGATGTTGTAAAAAGCCTTTACGATACAGCCAAGGTTGTTTGATCTAATAATGAAATCTTCAAAATAAAGAAAAAATTTATTACACATGTTTTAAATGATAACGGTTATTCCGAGACTCTTGTTCGGAACATTTTTGATATACGAAACAATAACAAGCATGTACAGAAAAATGATACTCCAAAATACAGCACTCTTACTATACCTTATATTCCAGGCATGTCTGATAAAATTAAACGAATTGGAAATAGATTTAGTTAGGACGGTATTCAGAACTATGAACACCTTACAAAAACGAAACCGTTCAACGAAGAACAACATTCAAAGAAATGCATGTACATATAATAGAACTTTTATCAAATCTTTTTGATAGAAATCCTCGAACACATCAATTTTTATTTTAAATAAGACATATATTGCTGTAATTGTTACTTTTAGATTGTCTTTTGTTTTTGAGCTATGACGTTAGCGATACTTTGTTTTAATGGAAACCCTAAATTTTTATGATGGATTTCGACAGAGCATGAAATTCTAAGACTAAATACGCTAAAAAAGTATGATATGTACTCTATTTTGAAAATTTCGAGAACATCGTACAGTGACCACATCCCCTCAATACTAAAATTTCAATTAGTTTTTTTTCACTCAAATATCGCAAACTCATTTATTTAATCAAGAGCACACAACAAAAACATATAAACAAACTATGAAGAACTGTCATAATTTAGGACTAAGTCATTGTTTCATGGCTACTTGATTTTTATTCGATTTTTGTTTTAATACTTTAAAGCGATTTTCTCGAAAATTTCAGTATTCCGTGTGAATGCAAGAAATACTATATCGGTGAAACAGCAAGGTCTTTAGAAGTTAGGATTAAAGAACACCAATATTTGATTAAGAAATACCAGATTGACATATCTAAAATGGCAGAACATGCTTGGAATAACAACCACAAAATACATTGGCATAACACAAAGATGTTATTTAAGGAATCGATATTAACTAGACGTGAAATTAAAGAAGCTGATTATATTTTACTGAACAAAGACGAATGCTTGTCCACACACAATCAGTTGATTTAAGTAATGGTTGGCTATCCATTCTTAAAGATGTAATCAAGTAGGCGGCTGTCAGTGTCACACTGTTTTATTGGGGAGGTTAGTCACACTTTGCTAGATCTCCAATAAAATAAGCTAAGCTCTCATAGTTAATTTAACAGTTAATTGTTGTAAATGGAAGTAGATTTTTCTTCCGAAACGTTCATGTTATAAAATTGTTATTTTGTGGTGTGGCAAAATACTTAAAAAAGTAGCACGATTACTATTAATATTATGTAATGTGTAAGGTCTACACATTACCCTTTTGCCGTGACGTCAGAAATAACAAAACAGCGTTAAAAACGTACGTCTTGTATTAGAGTCAAATTTAAAAAAATCGTATTTAGATCATAGATTAGTTGACATCAGAATTTTACATAATTATATGTCATCCACATTGTCAAAGCGGCGGTAAGTTGGCACCATTGCTATTTCTTACTAAGTACCTAAAACTTAGTTTATTGTGTTAGTGTCACTTGCCAGATCTTAGCTGTCATACATTTCAGATTTCAAATTAATTAGTGTCAATTTATTTAGAAAGGTTTCTTGTAATGGAATCTATTGAAGTTCAGGTGCACAAAACTTACAATGGAGCTTACTGGATTGTTTTTAATTGACCAACTGTTTTGATTTAAACAAATATTTAAACGATAACGTTACGTTCCTTCTTTAACATTTTAGTAATTTAATTACATTTCAGTCTGCAAACCACGTTATTTTAGAAGTACAGTCAAGAATTTAAAAAAAAATGAAACTCTCAGCGCGGAAGTTAAGTAAATGGATTATAGGTTCAAGCGTTTCAAATCTGTCACTGTTTGGTCGAATTGTTTAAATAAAATTGTTAAATTCCAACTTTTATTTTAAAGAATTAACAATTATACAGGATTATTTATAAATAAAGATATCAACCAAGAATGTAAAAATAAAGAAACGGGGGCAAGAACTAGTTACTTAAGTCACTGGAAGAGTCAAACTCTGCTTCGTCTGATGAATCGTTTTCATTGATATTGATAATAATAGGATCAATATTAGAAGCGTCGCAAACTTTCATGGTATCCCATGCTTCTTTAATTATTTTTTCAACGTGATTGACGTAGTTCCTCCAGTGGTCAATAGTAACATCAGCCAGTACTTGATTCCAAATGCGAAGAATTACTTCTGGTTTAGAGTTTGTTAAAGTTATTAAATGATCGTATTTGCGCTTGCATTCCGACCAAACCATTTCTATAGCATTGTAATGGCATAGGTACGGCGGAATTCTCAAAATTGTATATCCGTATGGCTTTACGTATTCATCCAAATAATAGGTTTTAGTGTTTGGTTTCTTACATGAAACAATAGACCAAAGTTCGTCTTTCATTGCATGTTCAGGATAATCGATGTTATTAGTTTTTAACCAATCAATCAATCTCAGTTTAGTCCAAGATTTGTTTGGCATTTCTTTCAATTGTCTACAGTGGTAACTTGCGTTATCCATTATAATCAAAGACTTTTGTTTTAAATTTGGAATTAGTTGTGTTCGAAACCATTTCTCAAAATTTTGCTTGTTCATATTTGAATGATAATCCCCAGTTTTTAACCCACTTTTAAAAACCAACGAAGCGTTTTCTACAAAACCATCCATACCTCCAGCATGCAAGATAATATATCTGTACCCTTCGCCACTCTTGGATGAGCATGTAGCTAAAGTTCCATCTTGCCAGCTGTTTCTAAACTAACCCTTGCTAAAAATCCATGTTTCGTCAAGAAAAATGGGTTGTAATGGATGCTCAGATTCTTGATTTTTTGTAAATTCTCTGAGAAATTTTAAACGTTTTAATTGTATGTTAGGTAACTCCATTAAATAACTCCTGTTACTTTCCCTTCTCCATCTAAAACCGATGCTTCTACACCATGTTCTAAGAGAATTTATGCAGTAAGGCAAATCAATTTCATTCTTTAACTGTTGATGCAGTGTGGTCATTATAACATATTTTTTCTTTTCATACATTCTATATATCGTTTCTCGAATTGAGTTTTTCATAAACTCAGTAATTTTGGTTTTTCTTGTGCTTATTTTTTGTGGCATGTTTTCAAAATACGTTTTATCCGTTTGAATCCCTTTTTTCTTAATATTGGAAATAGTCCTTTCATTCACTTTTAATGCCAGGGATGCTCTAAGTAGCACATTACTCGCTCCAAGACGTTCTTGGCCCATTTCTGTTCTACGTTTCTCCTCTTCAAAGAAGTTTCTGACGTTTGAAATAAGAATTTGGGATTGCTCGTTATAGCGCGGCATTTTTAACGATTTTGGACAAATGTCACATTGACAGCAAACAATAAGGTATATTTAACGCCGACCTGACGAAAAGTTGAAAATTTTTTGTTTCGTCCAGTTCCTTGTAGTTAAATAAAGACAGAAAATTATTACGTCACAGCAAAAGGGTAATGTGTAGACTCGACCTACACAACGGAAAATTTGAATTTCGGATTATTTTTAGTAGATTCAACCATTTTTGGAAACTTTTTCAATTGAAATCGAAAGCTTAAAAATGTGCATTGAGGCGTATTTTGTTCCAGAGTGCCTTTAATCAAAGAGGACACTCGATAACCTTTTTATTACTATACGATTTAAACAAAATTAATAGTTGGCTGTTGGAGATCATCATTGCTATTTGGTAGCAATTTCAAATATTTTTTCGCTTTTGGTTAAACCGGAAGTACATTATGCATTTTTTGGTTATATTTTTAAATTCTTCATTTTTTTTCTCTTGTATGTATAGAATTTCAGTGGGATTCTATAAAAAGTTTTGCACAAAATCGCGTCTAAGGATTGGTAATTTTATTCGGTTATACAGACAGCAAGCACCGTCGATCCAATAAATAGCTCAACATGGTCACAGTTTTGTACAACACACGCCTCTGATCTCTTTCGGAGTTCTTGGTTGGTTTCTTTGCCTTTCTCATCGGGTGATAACTGAGCGCATCTGATTTTATTTTCTAAATAATCTAGATTAAAATAGAAAAAATCCGAAGGTATGAGATCAGGTGATCTTGGAGGCAATTCCACAGGCCCCTTGTTTGCAAGCAAACGGCCATTAACGCATCATTGGGATATTCCCAAACAATAAAGGCGGAACGGACGCGTAGTGGAATCGTATCGGTAAAATCTCATAAACGGGACGATCGCACCTGATTTTTGCAAAGTGGTAGTATAACATAGTAAAAGAGAAAGTAAGCAACAAAAAAAATCGGATATCTCAGTTATAACAATACGAAATAAATGGACGTGAGTACGTGTAACTGTATTGCAGCGTAAGCCACGCTGAGAGGCGACCTTATCGAATTTAAATAATCTGAAGTAACCACATAAAGATGTTTAGGAGATGAACAAAAAAGGAAAAGAACAGGGAGCTAGATACCAACACGGTAAAGAAAATTTTCGGAAGGAGAAAAAAAATAATCAGGTACCCAGACCAAAATAGACAACCAAACCAGGAAAATGAAGTAAACATGGGCGATTGAGAAGTTGTAAAAATATGATGAAGGAAATTATGGAACAAATATAAAAAATACGTAAAAAAATAAGAGATGAAATCAAGAAAAAGGAGCTGAGACGGGAAAAATTAAAATTGCAATTAGCAGAGAGGATATAAAACTTAGAGACAGTAATAAACCAGTTCCTAAGCAGGGAACTAGGAATACAAACAAATGTTAAAAATGTGAACATCATAGGCAAGAGAAAAACTGGGGAAAATAATTAGTATAGAGATGGAATCCTAAGACAAAGAACAACAGGTCAAGATAAAAATGATCCCAAGGGGATCGATCATGAAAATGACGTTAGTAGAAAGAAACATGCAAGCGTAAATCAGAAAAATAGAAAGAGAAGAGCAAAAGAAAAACAAATCAAAGTAGGATATAAGAAGATAACAATGAATAGGCCCTATTTGAATAGAGAGAAAAAGATAACAAAGTTGTAAAAGTCAATGTTCTAAAAAACGAATAAGGAGACCGAATTCAGGAAGCTGCCAAGAGAATGCGACAAATGCAAAGATAACTGACCTGAATACGGGAAAAGAAAACACGCGCAAAAGCAGAAGCCTTAAAATAGAGAACTGGAATATTAAAGAAATAACTGTAAATTAAGAGCAGAAATCAAGAAAAATTGAAGAACTACAGCCAAGATATTTGAAAATTACAGAAATAAAAAAGAAGGAGGAAGGGGTACAGTACATACCCAAAGCTCCAACCACTCCAAAAAATGCCTTACACCGTAAGCTACAAGGGCAACGGATTAAATAAGTAAGTATGGACTCGCGCTCTCTCCAACTCAAAGTACAAATTTTGTCGAAAACCCAGTGGATCTTAAATAACTCATTATTTAAGAAATTGCGATTACACTCACCCAAAATTAACAGCATAACCACTTTTTCGCTATTACTCATTTTAATTACAATGAGTTGTTGGAATTTCTAAACTTTGTAAAATCTGCAGTAGTTCCGTGGCTATCCCATCCCTACTTCCATTTTTTCAACTGCTAACTTGAGTACTTAGAAATCTACCCGAATAAAAATGTTATACGTACGTAAAAACGAATTAAAAAACAAAACCTACATGCACTTTCGGTTAAACCAAAAGTGACTAATATAAGGTGCAACTGAATAGATGATTTCATTTTGAAAAAAATAATTCAACGTTTTTCTTTTGTAAATCATAAAAAAAAGTTGTCGACTATTTCTTCTTTCGTTGAAGGAACTGTACTATAACACGTTTAATGACAATTTGTAATTAAAATAACAGGCGAACTTTAAGAGATCTTTCTGGGAAACTCTTTACGGACATTCAAAGAAACTTTCTTATTGGAAGTGAATATTTCTTTACCGGAAACCTTCCAAATGAACATTTTTCAAAGTGAAGCTTTCGAGGCTGCTCATAACTAGCATTTCCATTTGAACAAAATAAAAATTATAGTTATTATTAAGAGCATAATGGCCAGATTATAGCACACGGCACATACAACGTTTTATTTTAGTTTGGTTATCGAAATGTACAAAAATTAAGAATTCCGTATTTTGGGCACAGGCTGGTGCTGTGCATTTTTGGTGTGCTGTGATTTCTTTGTAGGTTGTTGATATTGCTATATTAGATTGTTGGATTGTTGATATCTGTTTTACTGATTACCAATTTTATAGACTTTCGGGCCATAAAAGCCATATTCCACCGGCTGTCGAGGGCCAGTAAACAAGGTTGTGGATAAAAAATTAAATTAAATGAGGAGCATCCGTGCAAAACCGGTGTTAAGTATTTCATAAAATGTGCCGCTTCGCTTGTAGTTGCGTATAGTACTATGCGCATTTCAGAACTCTTGGAGCTTACCTTCCCCGCGCCACTTACGTTCCGTCTGTCAGCGAGACAGCACGCGAAAAGGTCCACTCCGAGAAACGCTAATTCTTTGTTTAAATGTTCAAATGTTTGTGTGCTAATTTATTGCGAATAAATTACCTACTTTGCTTTCAACGAGTGTATAATTTAGTGAAGAATAAATCAATACAGTCCACTACACTTCATTCCGAGCCTGCAACCAGAATTTTCCAAACAGCGGAAAACTGGGAAGCTCCCCAACATTGTTCCTTCGAGCCGCATGGATCATCGGCCCGGATTCGCAGCCTAAACAAGGCAAGTACAACACGCAGTTTCAATCGTGTTAAATTCGTCCCTAACGAGAGGAAGGAAGAGAGCATACGGTGCTATCAACGTGGAAGCGAGAAAGCCAACGCCGAGTCACAACTTGCAGGTGGGCATGCCAGCTGCCGGCGCGACGGCAGTACAAACCACAGTAACGAAAAAGGCGGCACATACAACAATATCAATGTAAGCCTAATTTCCTATTTTTGCGATTCCTATGCATGAATTTGGTTTTCTATCATCTGTGTCTGCATGTGCTTAACTTGATTTGCGTATTAGTGCGTAAACAAATGGTTTATGAGTCATATAAACATTTTTAATTGCGTAAAATGCCAAGTTGTTTCGTTTGTTCGCGAGTACAATATCCTCTGCATGTTTCATATTGCAGTCGAATTATTCACAAGTTAATCTCGCGTTGTACCAGTGCCGTTCTTTGTGTCGTAGCGCCAAGTTAATTTCGCGTCGTGGCAGCGCTGTCTTGCGTTGTAAACAAAATTCCGTGCCAGGGGCGTACGAAAGTTGGTTCTATCTGTTAAACTGTTTTAATTTCAACAATTATGGATCCGCTTGTAAGAGTACGAGGCTCTATTAAGGGCAAGCTTACGCGTTTCGCAAATTACGTGCAATCTTTGCAAACAATTCACGATGAAGATCAATTCTTATCTAGCACTCAAATTATTCAATTGCAAGAAAGATTGGATGCTATAGCCACCGTGTTATCGGAATATTATGCGGTTCATGAACAAATTTTAGGAAACAGTAAGGATGCAGAATCTGAAATGCAGCAACAAGTCGAATTTGAAGACTCTTATTTTCTTGCAATCTCACAAGCTAAATATTTGATTAATGAATACAACAAACAGTATGATGTTGCACCAGATCGTTCTGGATCTCCTAACGGTAGCGTGAGATCAGCGCATTCAAGCTGCAGCTCACATTGCAATAATCGAGCTGTACGCCTTCCTACCATCTCCATTCCTAAATACTCAGGAAACGTGTCAGAGTGGTTGGAATTTCGTGAGATTTTTATTAGTTTAATTCATGAGAATCAAACGCTAACTAATGTTCAAAAGCTGCATTACTTAAAGGCTAGTTTACAGGCTGATGCAAGCCAAATTATAAAAAGTTTAGAGTTTACTGCGAGTAATTATATTCTAGCTTGGGATGCATTGTGTAATCGTTACAATGATCCAAAAATTCTGATTCATAACCACCTCAATGCTATTTTCAAACTTGAATCGTGCAGTAAGGAATCTGCAACTAAATTACGTACGATTAGCGATATGTTATTCAAACATTTTACAGCAATCAAATCATTAGCTACCGAAAGCGAGCTTCTTGATGTTGTTATCATTTATGTCGTTTCTAAAAAACTGGACCCCACTACATTCCGTGAATGGGAGGTCCTTAGAAACCGGTCAAGTTCTGACCTGCCTAATCTTGACGAGTTCAAGGAATTTCTACAAAATACAGCAAATCTTCTAGAAACTCTGGAAGTAAAATATATTAAGCTTGTACCCGAAAAGTCTTCCAAGGTACATTCGAAATCATTTGTGTCAGGTACCCCTTCGTGTCCATTTTGTAAAGGATCTCATCCCTTGTACAAATGCGATAAGTTTGTCAAGCTGTCTTCTCTTGACAGAAATTCAAAGGCAAAAGAGCTCCGTGTATGCTTTAATTGCCTAACTCAGGGTCACCTTTCGAGCCGCTGTAGCTCCAAATATACATGTAGAAAGTGCAAATCAAGGCACAACACCCTTCTTCATGAGGACAAATCTCAAAATGCTTCTTCTAGTCAACCAGGATCTGCGGTGTCAGCAGAAACCTTTGTTGAACTAAATCAATCGATTTCGGCATTCTGTTCGAATGCTCTGCAGGTACTCTTACCTACGGCTACCGCTAAACTCATCGCTGATGATGGTACGCCTCATGTTGTGCGAATCCTACTGGATTCCGGTTCCCAATCGAACTTCCTACGTTCAGATTTGTGTAAAAGGTTGAAGCTTCCAACTCGCGAAGTCAACGTTACTGTTTCTGGCTTAAGTAAAGCTACTTCTCAAATCAAAGCTAGGTGTGATATCAAGCTGCAAGCACACCTCATACAGTATTGGCCTATCCTGTCTTATTCTCGATGAGATTACAGGTACAACCCCAAGTTTTCGCGTCCAGCGAAACAGTTTCAAGGTTCCTGATAACATCAAGTTATCAGATCTGTCCTATGACCAACCTGGCACCATCGACATTCTGATTGGTTCGCCCATTTTCTGGCAGCTCCTTTGTATTGGACAAATTGGTCTAGGCCCAAATCTTCCCATCCTCCAAAAAACTCGTTTTGGCTGGATTGTTTCTGGCCCTACAGGCCCCCATTCTGCGTACCCTGTACATTGCAATCTTAGCACGATCGAGGATGTTTCTGACCCCATTGCTAGGTTTTGGCAACTCGAACATTACCCAGAGGAAAAGGTCCGAACAAATGAAGAGAACGCCTGTGAGGCACATTTCGTGCAAAATACGCAACGAGAAGCGAATGGTCGATTCGTTGTCTCTATCCCTCTCAAGAAGTTTGTAGAGCCACTGGGTGATTCATTACAAATCGCTCAGAAAAGATTCTTATCATTAGAGAAGCGGTTACAAGCGAACCCTGACTTGTCCAATCGCTATTCGAATTTCATGAATGAATATTCTAAATTAGGTCATATGTCCGTTTCAAACCCTAATTTAAACGAGATATCCTATTATCTAACCCACCACGGAGTCTTAAAAGAACTAAGCCTTTGGTGGCATGGTCCCACCTGGCTAAGCGAAGGTGAGGCATCTTGGCCTACTTCCAAACATGTTCTTGCTGATCTTCCAGAATTCAAAAAAGAAGCTCAGAGTTTTTCTGTAACCTCTGTTGAACCATTTCCGTTCAATCAGTATTCAAGTTTGGCTCGATTACAAAGAGTTACAGCTTATTGCTTTCGTTTTTATAACAATGCGCGGACCCTCAAAGCTGATCGTCTTTCTGGGCCCCTTTCGACAGATGAATTGCAATCATCCCTTGTAAGGCTTGCAAAGGTTTCACAACGTGAGTCATTTCCTGACGAATTTAAGTTGTTGTCACAGAACAAGCCTGTGAAACAATCTTCTGCTTTGATATCCTTGAACCCCTATCTGGATTCCAAGGGACTGCTAAGAGTTGGTGGTAGGCTCCACAACTCTCAATTACCTTTTGACAAGAAGTTTCCTCTAGTGATTTCTGGCAAACATCCATTCGCCAAACTCCTAGTCTTACATGAGCACCTTCGGCTTCTCCATGCCGGACCTCAAATGCTGTTAGCTAATCTCAGAGAACGATATTGGATTACCTCTGGCAGAAATATAGTCAAGCAAGTGGTTCATCAATGCTTGCGGTGTTTTAGATTTTCTCCTAAGTTAACCAAACCCATAATGGGGGATCTGCCAGCCTCTCGTATTCAATCATCGCCCCCATTTCATACGACTGGTATCGATTATGGTGGACCGTTCATGATAAAGGATCGCAAAGGACGTGGTTCTAAACTAGTGAAGTCCTACCTTTGTCTATTCGTTTGTTTTGTCACAAAAGCAGTGCACCTTGAATTGGTCGCTGACCTTTCTACTGAATCCTTCTGAATGGCTTTTCGCCGGTTTGTAGCTCGTCGAGGCAAACCGCTCCATGTCTATTCAGACAATGGCACTAATTTTGTCGGCGCTAATTCCGAATTAATCGAATTAGGCAATTTTCTTGAGGAACAAGGCCTTTCTATTTCCGAATCAGTCGCGAACGACGGAGTAGCTTGGCATTTTATACACGCGCACAGTCCCCACTTTGGCGGATTGTGGGAGGGCGGAATTAAATCCTCCAAACATCACATACGGCGCGTTATAGGTAACGCTAGTCTAAATTACGATGAATTTTGCACCTTGCTAGCACAGGTGGAAGCGACCTTAAACTCCCGACCCCTGTCTCCTTTGTCCGCTGATCCAAACGACCTTCAGTCTTTGACTCCTGCTAATTTTCTGATCGGGCGTCCTTTGGTGTCACTGCCTGATCCCAACGTTACTGAGATAGCCGAGTCTCGGCTGTCTAGATACCAAAGAATACAACAGCTCCACCAAAATGTGTGGAAAAGATGGAGTAAAGAGTACATCTCGGAACTCCAACAGCGCACCAAATGGCGCACACACACTTCGGACCTCCAGCCTGGTTCCATGGTCCTCATCAAGGATGACAATCTTCCCCCTCTGAAGTGGAGGTTAGGCCGGGTCACCGAGCTGCACCCTGGGCTTGACGGCGTTACGCGTGTTGCGTCAGTGAAAACTGTGTCAGGAATCGTAAAGCGATCCTTCGCCAAATTGTGCCCGCTACCTAGTGTTGTGAACTAGTACGTTAGCGTTTTGCGCAGTGTTTCGTAAAGCCCTTTGGCTTTCCATTGTTCAGGTTTTCTTGTATTACCTTAAGATCTATGTATTATTATGCTTTGTATATGTCGATTTTGGTTACATGTCTTACTCTAGCTGTTACATGTCAAATTTGTACTGTTGCTATTTGAAAGGTTACCCTTTCCAAGGCGGGCGGTATGTTAAGTATTTCATAAAATTTGCCGCTTCGTTTGTAGTTGCGTATGGTACTATGCGCATTTCAGAACTCTTGGAGCTTACCTTCCCCGCGCCACTTACGTTCCGTCTGTCAGCGAGACAGCACGCGAACAGGTCCACTCCGAGAAACGCTAATTCTTTGTTTAAATGTTCAAATGTTTGTGTGCTAATTTATTGCGAATAAATTACCTACTTTGCTTTCAACGAGTGTATAATTTAGTGAAGAATAAATCAATACAGTCCACTACATTTCATTCCGAGCCTGCAACCAGAATTTTCCAAACATAGCGGAAAACTGGGAAGCTCCCCAACAACCGGCTATATCCATTTTCGTAAAATGTTGGGAAAATGGCAAAAACAAAAACCCGTTTCCTGGCCTTTACAGATAAAAAAATACAATTTTATGTCTTGTGGGCATTAATGTACTTGATTGATGGGACATATTTTTATTTTCAAAAACGTTTGCTTTAAAATCCGTTAATAAATGTGGAAGAAAACTTTATTTTTCAAAAATAATGACAAAATATATCTATAAACTACAAAATAACGCACATTCTTAGTTAAAAAAATTAAACAGAATAAAAAAGTTAACTTCTATTAATACGGCAGGCTCTTCATAATGGCATTCGGATATAGCCAGGTTTGCTGAAAAAACGTGGATTTGGCCGGTTTTGCTCTAAAACCTGCTTTTCAAATGTAATTTTAACATTGATATAGCCGGTTTTGGACAGAATCACTTTAGTTGTCGATAGAGCTGAAGCTAAAGATGCAAAATCGAGAAAAAAAAACGAAAACTCGAAAAACAAATGGATATAGCCGGTTTTGCATGGATGACCTTCAAACTTCTTACAACTACTTGTTTTTATAAGTGCTGTATACGAATACTGTAATTTATATCCAAGTCTATTACTTAAAAACATTTAAATGATTTTATCTACGACAGTGTGTAAAATTACCTTTTAGTTGGCAGTTTTAAGTTTATAAGACGACTGTTTAATAACATGTTTTCATTAGTTTACGTCGTTAATAGCAACGTGCTTAAAAAATTTCATTAGTCACGTAGTTAGTAGCAACGTGTTTTTAAATTTTTAAAACACTCAAAATTAGGACCGGTTGCTAGTAATATTCTAATTTACATGTAAAATATTTTTTTATTTACCGTATTTTTTAGATTGTATCGTAGATAAAATATTGTACGATTCACATGCGTAAAGCATCTTTAGTCACTCGCGGGGCTTAAAACGCTCGTTCACACGCGTTTTAACTCTACCCCACTCGTGCCTAAAGAGTAGCTTTACGCACTTGTATCGTAAATTACTATTCTCACATCATCAGGCATTCTGTTTTTTATGGGAAATTTTATTTCGAATATGAGTTTCAAAAGACTACAACATAATAAATGGTCGTTCCACTGCTAAAATAGTTACGTGCATAAGCAAAACTTTTCGCAAGCATTCCTCTTTTATGATTGCTTTCTTATCCAAGAGGTATGGCAACCTTGCAGGATCTCATCTTATGCTACTAACATCACCATATACACCTCCGGACCTCCACTTGTATCTAATTTATCACGGATCTCATGTTATTTACATTATATCACGAATAAGTCAAGTGCTGAAATTGTTTCCCCTCTCCGTGGTTAGGGATTAAGTAACGGATTAGGCAATCGTTTCTGGAAAATATACTCAGCAAAGTCGTTCTGTTGTGGTGGATCTCGGGTAGTCCAACATTTATCCCGGATCTCCACTTGATACAAAAACAGATATATATATATATATATATATATATACATATGTTTCGGTTAAAGTGGCATCCAGGAACCGCATTGCACTTTAAGCACCCAGTGTATAATACACTTTTGAAAAACGGTGTAATCATGGCACACATACAACAATTTACAATATAGCATCCAGCTGTATGATGGCGGCGACACGAGTTGTTGAAGTGGCATCTTACACCGTTGCCACATATTTTGGACTGATAAGCCGGTTTCAGAAGCTTAATGATTCATGTGTGACTAGCAATACGTGACTTAGATATGATGTGGAATTATATTCTTCTTACATTTGACGACGTTTGTTTAAATGTTATAATACATTCTAGGATACATCTTTAACCTGATGGTTGACCTAAAAATTTTACGTGAAAGCAATTACTACCATTAAATTTGGCTACACGTCTTCATGAAAAAGATAAAGGTTCTTTACTTGTGTAAAATAGTCTTCAAATGACGTTTACCGAGTTCTAACGCGGTTTTTAAATAATGACCGTCACAGAAACAGTATCTACAGTATTTGATAGAGATTCGGCTTTTTAATTTGTCGGAGAACTGCCAGAAAAGAATGAATAACAACTTTTCTGTTATCTGAAACAAGGACAAGTATCACGTCGAATTAAAAAATGTTAATTACTGGTTAATATTTCTAATTGGCTTTTCAATACCAAAGGAGCACAGTTTCATTATTTTGTAGAAAAATGTTTTCTGTTATTTGCTAAAATTTGTTTATTGCATATCGTACTTAATATTTTGTTGAAATGATAAAGAAATATTTTACGAAAATCGAACATTTATTTCAGTATTTATTACATTGTTATTATATTTAAAAACGTATGTATATGTATTTAAAATTTTAAAAATGAGTATTATATACTATAGATATATTTAAAAATATATGTAGAATGCGACAATATTATTTGTTGCGATATGTATTAAAAACAAATGTTTTTATGCGAACCCATGAAATCTCAGCAAAAGTTGGATTCTTTCGTACAAACTCTTCGCATTCGAACTTCTTGGGAGGCCGATTATGTCTGATATGGTCTTTGAAATTACCAAGCATGACCTTTTTTTGCTGCGGTGCCCATCTTTGTCTGTTACCTTTAGCCAAGCAATCTGAAAATAAAAAGTTTCAGATTGAATCAGTAAATTAAGGATAAGAACAAGTACTTGTTTGAAGTATATTTTGATTGTCTAAATTTTGCCCTGGGGTTTCCTTATTTTGTTCTGGAGAATCCCTTTCTTGTGCTGTGTGTTCTGTTTCATTATTTTGTTTTGAAGAATCCCTTTCCGTTTGTTGTTCTGGAGTGCTGCTCTCTTGCACTGGAGTTTCAATTCCTATATTAACTTCATGTTCTACGGCACTTTGTTCTCTGCTGATATTTGCTCTTTCTTGATTGTAATTATTATTATTTTCTATTACTTCATCTGTAATTAGAATCTTTACAAGAAACGACTCCTTTTGTGTGGCTTAGAGAATACAATTAAAATCGCGGTTTTACATTATTTCATTTTTTTGAATTATTATTACCTTCCAATTTTTCTTCTAATACCTCCTCCATATCAATTTCGATTTCTTCTAAGGACTTAGAAACCTTAGCCACTTGGTAAACATCTTGTGGTAATCTTCAATATTTGTGTAATAATGTTTTTGGTTCCTCTTTATAACGAATACAGACAAAAGATACTTTCTTGTAGAAATTCTCGTGAGTTTTAGATTTATGGCCCATAAACGTTGCTAACTGATCAATCTCATTCCGTTTTAAATTAAGAACCTGGGATACTGTCACAATATGTTTTCTTAAACGAGAAGACGTCAGGGGATTCTTTGCTCCACACAACTTCGAATACTTGCGAAAAACGACACAGCCGTCTATCCAACGTAAAGATTTTGGAAACGTAAAGAAATAATTATTTTGAGTAGAAAACCAATCAGTACGTACTCTTAAATTATATATCATGGAATAATATTTTTGAACATTTTTTGGTATCAAAATTGTTACTGGTCTGTTTCCTTTACCAATTCCGATAATCCTTTTATAATGTTGGGTAAGTAATTTTTCGTTACTTGTCAACGACGCACTGAATTCTGCAGTTGCAGTTGTATTTTCGTTATTCATGTGATCCTTATAAGAATCTAAATCTAAATACTGCACATCTCCAACTCTTTTTCTATTATGTAAGATTGTAAGAACCAACGTTGTTTCTGCTAGAATTTTATAATCTACCATTGTTTTTCGTGTTTACAAATTTTTGAATGCTTCAGCGGCAATTGTTTCAACGTAATTTTTTAATTTTATAATGTCTTCTGTTAGTGGTAAAAGTTTAGGCTTTATACTGGCTTTCTCATTTAATTCTTTTAAAGCCAAGCTGCCAAGTTCAGTTGTCCACTGACTTTCTAGGATCTTTTTAAATCGCTTCAGGTCTATTAAAGTGCTCTCTAAGTTTTTTATAACTAAAGGTATCTTTTTTCTCATTACTAATTTTAAGGTTAAATTTGACAATTTCTTCAAGGTGGTTCCAAAATGCAAAGCCAGAGATGCAGCACCAAAGGATCTAGCTGTCGTATCATACCGTGATATACGTTTCGTTGCTTCTATTACATCGTCAAAATTTTCTGGT
The DNA here is from genome assembly GCA_940337035.1 of Agriotes lineatus. NCBI lineage: Eukaryota > Metazoa > Arthropoda > Insecta > Coleoptera > Elateridae > Agriotes > Agriotes lineatus. Next base: position 121,274,743 of record OW679202.1, read on the forward strand.
TTTAAAACAGGTAACATATCTTTATAGGTTCCCAATTTCTTAATTTCAAGTAGAAATCTACCACACTCTTGTAATTTATTTGAAATGTGACTCAAGTTTCGTTTATTTTTATTCCTTTTTAACAGATCTTCGCCATAAAATACAATAAGAATATCATTCATGACAGCTGCTGTGTCTCACCAACGATTTCGCCACAATATCGCCATACTTTTTGTGACAAGTTGAATAAATCATGAAATTAATTAAAGGACGTGTGGTATTAGTTGCATCTGCTTTTGCAAAACATTTTTTTACAAGTCGACTAAGACAAAGTCGTTTGATATACCCTTTGCAATGAACGCAAATAGCTAATAATTTTCAATTATTTCGCCGGTGTTTACTCGCTTCTTTGGAATTATATGCCCACGCATTGCTACTTCCAAATTTCCTTCATTTCGTAGCAAACTCAGTAAATGTTTTCTTTTAGTGCTTTGCTTATCTAACGAAAAAATCTCTCTAACTTCTTTCTCTTCTAATGTTTTCGTTGCAAATGCCGCGAAAAGAGTTTTGATACAATGGTACCGTCGCAGTATTTGCACATGGTTTTCTTATATTTATTTTCGATTAAAAAAGGGGAGTTATATACCTGAGGTGTCTAAAAAACAAAAAAAAATCATAAGCGCTGAGTTTAATACAATTAAATTTGTCATATTTTTCAAATGACATATGTGCGTCTGCATACTATACTTTTTCTTTTTAATCCTATTTACCTCTAATATAGGTTGGTTTTTATTTTGATCGCTTTCATTTGGATGTAGTCTATCTCACGAATCCGTGTTATCAGTTGGATCCTATTAAAATAAATACTATCACACCACAATACAAAGATTAAATTAAAAATTAAAAAATCATTCTAAATACGCAGTTTGGCCGTTCCTATGACATGTGTTTAGTAGGTAGTTAAAATTGTTCCGACTCACAGTTATGTAAAACTAACTTGAAAGTCAACTTGCAAAATACATACATACTATACAGAGTGTTCTTTTTAATCCTATTTACCTCTAATACAGGTGGGTTTTTATTTTGATCGCTTTCATTTCGATGTAGTCCATCTCGCGAATCCGTGTTATCAGTTGGATCCTATCAGAATAAATAGTTATACACCATTCACAAACGCACCCACCGTACTGATGAAATTCGTCGGATTGGAATATTAGTCACTCATGGGCCCCGAGATAAGTTAAGTGTCAATAAACATGGATTAAATTACTAAAACGAATGCGTCTTTACTGCTTATTAAGAAGTCTGTTTAAGCAAAAACGATGACCACTTCAGATGTAATGTAAAATAAACTTCGAATGCTTCTCAATCAAATGGCACAGGTTGAAAGTTCCAATTGCAGTATTATACTGTGTTTCTCGCAATATGGCTCTTGCAATAAACAATTTGATTTATAAAAAAATATAAAACAAGTACTTTGTTACATGCAATTATTTATGTTTGTTTAAGTCAGTTGAGAATCTCAGAAGAAGAGATTTTTGCAGCATATTGTGCTGAAAATGTTATAATGGTTATTTTATCCTTCTGCTATTTAGGTTAGTTACATTCACCACGTAGAATTAATATAAAGTTTTTACTTATATTATAAATTGTAATAATTGTGTATTTTACGCTTATCATCGTTTAATTTGCTTGGTGATGGTTACGTCAATTTAAAAAGCCGAAACATATACCGGGTGGCCATAAATATCTGAGATCCCGGTAGCCATGGAATTAGCTACTTATAAATGTTGGTTAGCATTATATTTCAATTACGATAAGTATTGGTACCTATGTAATGTAATAAAATGCAATAAGAGTAGGGGAATGTGCCCTGGATTCTGCAGTTTAGCCTACGACTCGATTATAAAAATCTCCTGTTCTAACTCCATTACTTATTGCAATCTGAAATAATTTTTGACAGATAGGAATTTTAGTTGTGATGACATTAATGACATTTAGTTTAGTTGGATTCATCACTTTAATAAAGCGGTGTTGATTCCAAAGGTGATGTGATATCAGATATTTATGGCCACCCGGTATAACATCTAAAGACTCTATTGCACATTTTGAAAAACGGTACAAATCAGAACAACAAACCTATGTACACCTCTACGCAATTAAGTAATAAATATCGAACAACAGACATACAACATTACAATAGATGAAATTCGAAAGACTATTAACAAACGGAAAAGTAGAAAATCTCCTGGATTAGACGAAATCACGAATGAGATGATCAAGTATGGAGGAGATATTCTGCCTCTATAAATACACATACTCTTCGAAAAAACTTCGATCAGAGGGCTGATACCAAACCAATGGAAGAGCAGTATTACCATACCTATCTTTAAAAAGGGAAAAAATTAAATCCAGCGCACTACAGCGGTAGTATATGCCTTCTAAGTACAATAGTGAAGCTATTATCAAAAATAATCTCCACAGAAATCTTAGAGCAGATAGGTATTTCTCAGAAACAACAGGTCTACCCTGGATGCTATTTTTATCGTTAGACAGGTTATTGAAAAGGCTTCTATGTGTTTTATTGATTTGAAACAGGCGTTTGATAGAATAAGACCTCGTAGATATTCTGATTTAAAAGGATGCCAGCCCACAGATAGTCAGAATTATCAAAGAAATGAACACCCAAAATACCACATGAATTAAATTATGCAATTAGCTAACTGAACAAATTCCTATCTGAACTTGCATTAGGCAAGGAGATAGTCTTAGCTGTATTCTCTTCAATGTTATAATGGACCAGATAATAGAGGTTAAATCATAACAGCGAAATAAAAATATGTATGCGGAGGATGCCGTTATTATGGCGAAAAACGAAAACAATCTACAGCGACTACTTTATGAATTTAGAACAGCTGCAGAAACAGTAATATCGCTCAACAAAAACATGTTCATACAAATTGTTACGATTTGCGTTCTTGAATGAAAATGAACTATACGCGGTTGTAAGAATTTCGTAGACAAAATGGTCATATTAAAGTTGAACAGGCGAGTATTTAGTCGGTATTTGGAACATGCTTTTCTCTGGGAAAATGGAAAATTCAAATCTCACGGAATGGTTAAGGGTACATTTATGCAGGGTTTACCTCGTAAGCCGAAAAATTGGGCGAAGCTAGATTATTAGTACGTGATCAGAAGTGCAATTGTTACAACTCGGTCATAAAAATTACGTGCCGGCTGGAGCAAATTCCTTTGGGAGAATTGTAAAATTTATTAGGGATTCTTTGCGAGGTGTTGACCGCTTGACAAATTTTAGCGTGTGAAACCTTCAAGTTTGTAGAATTCCTAGAGATATTATGAATTGTCACGTACGTCTGTACGTGATAGAAGTCCAAAATTTAGAGCTGCTCTGATAGGCCTATTAGAAAATTTAAGAACGCCTACCGAGTTTTCTTGGTCAAACTGGACTTAGAATTTAGTTAGTTAATAAGTAACCGTGTTAAACTTAAGTTGTTCTGTAAATGGCAGAAAATAAATACAAGTATTTGTACTCAAGTGTCTTCTTAATCTCGCAACAGTAGCTTTAGTCTTCGTGTACAAGTATATTTTGACTAAAAGAATTGTCAGTTACCCCGACTTTAGACGAATTCGTGACAAAAGCAAAACGAGGATTCATACAGCAAGAACGAAACGTATTAGAAGAGCTGCAAAACGGCGTACGTTACGATCTATCGCAGGAAGCTCACTAAAAGACGGAATCAGAAATAATGAGATACATAACAGACGTAATGTGCAGGCTGTGGTAGGATGGATGCGAACCGGAAGATGAGGCTAGAGAGACCATGTCAGCCGAATGAATGGCAACAGACTAGCTATTGACGGATAGCCCTCTTTGAAACAACCACCAGGAAGGCCGCCAAAGAGAAGTCAGGACTGCTGGACGTCAACTTCGCAAGATAGATGAATATAATTTATGTAGGTTGGAAACTAACGGGACCTGGTCCTAGATTAAGAAGAAGAAGAAGAAGGATAACGATGGAATTTGGACGAAATAGACGAAGAATGTAGCGACTACATGTAGAGAGGATGGACGATCAACGCCTAGCTAAAATGTGCACGACACAAATATCACACGGACATAGACCGCCAGGAAGAACACCGAAGTGCTAGCGAGATTGTTCACCGTCATTGTCACGGGTTAACCGTATATAACAGGTCCAGGACCTAATTAAAAGAAGAAGAAGAAGTATATGACCCTCAGGACGCTATCGCGAATTCGTCTAGAGTCGGGGTAGATGACAATCCTTTTAGTTAAAGTACACTTGTACATGAAGACTAAAGCTACTGTTGGGAGATTAATAAGACACTTAAGTTTAACATCGTTATTTATTAACTAACTAAATTCCAAGTCCAGTTTGATCAAGAAAACTCGGTAGGCGTTCTCAAATTTCAAATAAGCCTATCGAAGCAGTTCTAAATTTTGGATTTCTGTCATGTACAGACGTACGTGACAATTCATAATAGCTTTATGAATTCGACAAATTTGAAGGTTTTACACGCTAAAATTAGTCAAGCGGTCGACACCTCTCAGATTATCGCTAATAAAGTTTTACAATTCTACTAAAAGGAATTTGCTCCAGTCGGCACGTAGTTCTGCTTAATTTTTCGGCTTACGAGGTAAACCTTGGATAAATTTGCCCTTAATCATTCCGTGGGCTTGGAATGTTTTCATCTTCCCAGAGAAAAACACGTTTCTAAAGACCGGCTAAATACTCGCCTGTTGTAACTTTGATATGACCATTTAGCCTACGATTTTCTACTTTAAGATATATACGATACAAATTGCTTATAGCTAACTAAAGTGCAGTCTATTCGTACAACTGCGTATAGTTCATTTTCACTCAAGAACGCAAATCGTAACAACGCCTGCGAATATTGAATACTAGTTACGAAAGTAGTTGAAATAGTAACAAGGTAGAAAAAAGGCTTAAGTAAATGATTGGCCACTTAACGAAAATATCTGAAAAAAAACTTGACTGCAAACAATTTTCCAACCTAAAAATACGTAAAAACAAATTGGTTAAACCATACAAGTCGTAGACGAAAACTACATTGTCTCCATTATCTTGGTAGCAAGTGATGCTCACTTTGACTTGTGTGTGTGTTTTCTTTGTGCATCCAGCACAAAGAGGTTCAACTACTATACGTTTCTGGTATTAGTAAGATCAATTCTGTACGTTGTAAATTCAGGAATTCTGTGACCTTCGGTTGAGATTTATTCAATTTGTGTAATAAATACTACCTTTCCAAATAAAAAGACCCTTCATAATTGCGCCTATTCAGTATATCAAAAATTGCCAATAACGTCTTGATATTAATACAACAAACAAGTCGTTTCGTGCAAGCTGTCAGCTGTAATTCTTCAAAAGAGCCCCTTCGTAAGCAAGCGCATGTCCTTGATTGCCTCAGAAGCCATTTGTGGCAAAACACGTATTTCCCTCAAAATAATGCGGCGTTTCCCCAAGAGAAAGCGCTTAATCTGTCCGAATATCGCACCTACTTTGTAATATTGAGGAAATGTGGTTCAAACAGAGGACATAAATCATCTTGTCAGGGTGAGTTAGCGCGAATTACATTAAGGCGCAGCAATTGATAATGTCCCAGCAGCAAAAATACTTTGGTCGCTGATAGAAACGGATTTTCCGTCTTAAACTGCTCGGCTGCATTAGACGTAATGAGTCGCGGAGGTCTGCAATATTTTATGTTAGTGTTTTCCTTTTGAGCTCGTTTGTATTCGGGAATTGTGGAGCTGACGTTTATTTAAAGCATTTTTTCTGAAAGACTCTTGAATGTACTGCTGCGCGAAATTAAAATATATTTGCTGGAACGGAATTGCATACTGAAATTTATTTACTTTTAAACTAAAAAGACGGGGTTGAAAGAGGATATTTGATTTTCTTGGCTTGGTTGATGCTGATATTAACTCTCCATTTTGTGTAGTCTTTGCCTCGATTCATTGTTGGCTTTATAGATACGGCTCGATCTCTCGAAAGCGAAAACTCAGCATGGGAGCGCTATATTCATAAAATAGATTTGGATTATGTTTACGTTCGTTCAGCAGTGAATATATAGTTCGAGCGACTGGTATATGTAAGCCACAAACGATCAGTTCCAGAACTTTACGTATGGATAATTTGTAGTAGGTCATGTGTCTGAATAAAAATATCTAGGGTATCTATAACACAATAGATTGTTGCAAGGGAGTTTATACTTATTAAATAGGCGGACATTATACCGCACCTCGAAACCGACCGATTTATATTACAGATATCTTAGCCGTAGGACGCTGTAGTGAAAAATATACAAAAAGTGCGTTGTTATCACTTGTTAGGTTATTTGCCGTTTTGAGATTGTGTCCTGTAAATATCCTTAATGACATGTAACGACAATATGCGGTGTAAGTTTATCTAGAGTCCCTGTTTATTAAGAGTTGGGCAAACAGTATGCTACATTTTGATTGGTTTGGTAAAGTGTTTACAAGGCATGTATGATAAAAGTGCTCTTTTTACATACTTTGTAATACGTTACGATCAACGGTTCCACACATGTAAATCTAACTTCTAATTCGGTTGACCGTATATTCCTAATAGTCGGTTCTAGAGATCCTAAGAATGATCAATGCTCCGAAAACGTGCTCATCAAAAGCAAAATAGCAAAATTGGTTTTCATAACCTCTTCGTTTGACATATGTCAAACTCTAATTAGGATAAAAAAAATTAAGTCAAATCATGCTGCTTGCCCAACTCTTAGTAAACTATATACAAGAACTCTAAGTTTATCTAAATAAATCGATATTGTTTCAGGCTGATGTGGCAATGAGTGACATTTACTTCTGCCGCGAACTTGCACACCCTAGCCAATGCAATTGTTACACTATTTTATTTACTGTCCTTTCGCAAAATGTTTTCACTACAGTGTTTATACTGCTTTAAACTCATATTCGATATATATCAAATACCTTCTGAACTATGCAACTATTACGAAATAAATCAAAAGCTATGTGGTTTAGTGGTAAAGCTTTGTTAGATCAGCCACTGGCTTTTGCACGCACGCAGTACAGGGCTTTTGTCGAACTGATTTCAGGCGGGGAGTAGATCATCAAGCAGAGTGCGTATGTGAGTACGTGGCTGTTATCGTTTAGTAACTGTTTGGGAAAGCCTAACCATAATTTTCGTAAATTACTAACTTTTTCGGATATACCCAGCTTCCCGAAGCGCAGCTACCAGTCTGAAGTTATGATCCAGTCTCATTTGAGTGCCGTAGAATTTCATATCGATCTTCGATCAGATATAGTTAAAGACTCGCTGACGCAACCCTGAATAAACATCTCGTTGTCAGAGTGTGGATCGACGTCGACACTCGTAATCAATCTTGGAACTGCCGTTGTTCATTCTGTATTCGACAAGACGACGCAATCCTGAAAGATCTCCCGTTATATCTCTTGTAGAACGATGCCAATTCGCCCGTCGACAATCTCCAAGCAACTTTTGTGGGCGAGTGGACCATAATATTTTTTCGCTGAGTGCCCGGTGACCAAGAACTCGATTCATATTCGTTTCTTTCTATCGATTGAATTAATACACAGGCTAAATTGGAGCTGTTTGTATTGTATGTGTGATTTATTTTTAATTTTAAATATTACTAAGTTTGCATACGTAAATTCTATCAAATTTTGTATGTGTAAGTAAACTCGGATTCGATCTTATTTTGTGGATGGCTCTTTGTAGCACGAACTTTTGCAAGATTTGTACACTGCTTTTTTCTAGCTTCTTAGTTAGTAGCGGCTATTAAAGCGCACGCGTGGGCATTTAGCCGGTTATTTTTAGCCGCCTGTGACTTCGTACCCGCAGAATAAGATCGAATCCGAGTTTGAGCTATCTCCTCTGATGGAGACTAGTCGGTAATTCAAGGACCGATATAATGTCCTGGACCCAACACTTGTTTTATTCAGCAGTTGCTTCAAAAACTATTGAATTATCAATAGCATGAATTTGAAGTTTCTAACCATTGACAAGGTCTGCGGGTAAAGTTAATTTCGCAGACGTAAAGTTATCACAATATAATCTCTCCAATAAGTTCTCTGATTAGTAAAAATCTATTAAGGGTTAAGATCTCCACCCTTGGTTCGTACGGTATATCGTTCTAAAAACATTCGTTTAAAGGTAAAGCAGGTGGAGCCTCTGCCAACAAAAATTAGCTAGCATAATTGCTGTTGTATATAATACAAAAAATACTAAGGTAAGGTTGTTATTAGCAGATTGTAAGTGATTTGCAGTACGTATTGAAAACTACAAAAACAACCTTTGATGTAGCAATTCCACAGGTTACTATTTCCGCAGTTTCGTTAAATAAAATTACATGCATATTATGCATTCAACATTTTAGATTCCGTAGGATAAACCAGTATCACATTTGGATAACATCAATATCATCCTAGAACAGTTAAGTTTTGTTCTGCGATTGTATTCTTCAAATTGTTAAATACGTGATTGTTATCGCTTGCATTGTTATTCAATGCTGAATAGCACGCTTTTCATTGTATTGTCTGAATTAAAATGTAGTATTTTGTAACACTAATTATTGTATTTTTTCAGGTAAGATGACCTCCGACTATTCGTGCTAACAAAAGCATTGGACTTCAGTAAGTACAAATAATTTGTATGAATTATGCCTATCGTGCTGTTAGATCTACTGGTTCTTTCGTTGGTTCTTTGTTTTGTTTATTTGCGCCACGTTTGTTGCGCATTAGCGTTCCTAATTGGCGGAAGCTTTTTGAATCTCGCATGTGTGAAGTTAATAATTCCCATATAATCGTTAGGAGGAAAATAGCAGTTTCCATAACACAATAAAGCAGCCGAGCGAGTTTGAACTGGAATACGGACTCTTGGTTTTGTTTTAGTCTAAGGCAGTCCATTGGGAAATTGTGAACACTTTTAAGGATGATATGTAGTCTTCACTCTGGTGTCACTTAAGGACTAGGATGCAGTAGAGGGAATGAGCTTTATTCTTTTGAAGTTTGAATTTTAAACTGCTTTTAGTTGCAAAGATAAAAGGCGTAGGCGTGAGGTTCCAGCTTTTTTAACGAGCAATTTTAAGGAGTCTGCTTTCTTTTGCTCTATTAAAATACCCTTTGTATTTTCCGAGACTTGAAAAAAATGCCGATGCTACTGTTAAACATACAGTACATAAAATATGTGAAATTCAAGGATTACTTCAGACATTAGAATTGTCCGTCGAATAATTCATTTATTTTTAAGTTTTACTTTTGCAGTTAAAAATGCACTAGGTAACGTTAGGTACACTTGAGTTTTTATTTATATGTCTATAGGCTCAATAAAGTGCCTTTTAATAAATTAAATAGCTGTTATTGACCTCAGTAGAAGTATGATGTATTAAAAATGTATCGCTTATGGAAAAAAGTCGCATTAGGGTGTGGTCTAATTTTTTGAGAACCATTGGCTAATACCAAAACCCGTATTTTAAGTTAATTAGATAAGAGTACATTAACTGCTAACTCCTAATGCACCAAATATGATTGAAACACCCAAACATCTGTTTTTAGCTTCTGAATTTTATCCAAATTCAGTCTTATCGCAACCACCTGTAGTAAATTATGTTTGTAGGAATACATTCCATTGACCGCCAATCGGGTTAAGCAATTGTGGGATTATTGATAATTTTTGACGTATAGTTTGTTATGCAAAATTGTCCTGTTTGATGTCCTTTAACTACCCCTAAATTTAATGACCATACTTATGATTGAATCTCCATGTATGATTCATAGCACGATAAGTACATTTAGAGGTAAAGCTACAGTCGCGGGACACGGGACACCCATTGTCAACATGAGCAATTATTCTCGCTTTATCCGTATTTACAATCGGAAAGGGACGTTTAGGCGCGCACCTTTAGGCGCGCATTATTAGGCGCGAGCTTTTAGGCTCGAAGCTTTTAGACGCGGACGCTATTAGGCGCCTGGACAGTTAGGCGCCACATGAAAGAAATTCACATTATTCTTGATTTTAAAATTTTTTGTTACTTAATTATGCAGCCATTAATGTTGAAGAAAAATTCAAACCGTCATAAACAATATATATTCAGCTTTTTACGAGCATTCTTCAGTGTGTTCAGTGTTCAGTGTAAAGTTGTGCAAATTTACATATTGAATTTACATTTTATCGATTATGAACAATTAGTTACTTACTTTTTGTATATGGATAGTTTAACGTAGTGAAATTATATGGTGTGTATAATTCCACCAAGTTATACTACCCATATGCAAAATGTAAATAACTCATTTTTCATGATCGATACAATGTAAATTAAATATGTAAATTTGTAAAACTTTAACACTGAAGAAGGCTCGTAAAAGCGTCAAATACATATTGTTTATAAAGGTTTTAATTTTTCTTCAATATTAATTACTGTAATAATTACCCAACAAAAAATTTTGAAATTAAGAATAATGTAAATTTCTTTCATGTGGCGCCTAACTGTCCCCGCGCCTAAAGTGGCGGCGCCTAAACGTCCAAGCGCCTAATATCGTCCGCGTCTAAAGCGCTCGCGCCTAAAAGTTCGCGCCTAAAGATGCGCGCCTAAAAAATCGCGCCTAAACGTCCTAGACCGATTTACAATATGTGCCAGCATGTTTCAGAATAGAATAATGGCTTTTGATGACATTTATTAATTAGAATTGTCGGTGTCAGCAATTTTTTGTCGTATTTTGAGAATTAGGTAAAAAAAGTGTCCCGTTTTTTATGGCCGCGACTGTATATATAAAATTTAAAAGAACATTTGAAGTATGTACGTTTTTTTATTATTCCCATTACTACCAGTTGTAGATAAATTGATATTTTCCATTTGTCGTTTGAAATGTGATTTGTGTTGTTAGTGTGGTAAAATATTCAGAAGAAAATACTACTTAAATGCGATTTATATTCCTTTTACGTGTTCTGATTGACGCAATTTTATACGAATTTCTAGGCAATCCGACAAACACTTTTTGCTTGTATTTTATTGTATTACTACAACAGTGGGAGTTCTATATCGCAGGCATTGATATGAGCGTGACAGGAATCTATTCACAATTGAGTTGATTTTATCTTGGCAAGTAAGTAGCGTTATTAGTACTTAAGCGCTTAAGGAATGGCGGGAAAAATACATTACATTTTTAGGACTTTAACCCACAACGGGTGAAACATTGGAAAAAATGTTCATCTAGTTGGGTGGATGAAACAGCACATGTTGTAAAAAGAACAAAAGCGAAAAAAGCGATGAAACCTGCCTATTTGATCGAATTATTAGCTTCCGCAATAAACCTAATCTTTGTAGTGAATCAGGAAGGTCTCCGCGGTTTAAGTTGTCTACTTCATCTATGGGATTTGTATTCTCTGTTGTCGATTGCGTGCGTGCTCGAACGATTTACAGGTTTTTCAGGATTTGCTCTCGTCTGAGGTAGACAGACGGCAGCCGTCAACGAAGCTTCGACCGAGTTCGGCTGGTTCATATTACACGTCAATTATTCCTATCTTCGCCTCTCTGCATTTCCATTGTTGCCGACTATGCCTATTATTTTAGTTCAAATTATATTTCCGGGACTAAAATCAAAACAGTGTTCTAATTTGGTTCCGTATTGTGCAACTTGTCAGAAGCGATGTACAAATATTGCCAGCGTATAACTATTATTGCTTGTTAAAATGGATGGTCGTAATTAAATTCCACTCATTCTCGGCGCGTCTGTCACGAGGACAAATGGATCGTCAGGCTGATGTAGCGCATATTCATTTGGATAAAATGAACAATCAGGCTGGTGCAGCGCTATTAAATGCTACATATTTAATACCAAAAGCCATTATTTATCTCCCGTATTTTATTTTCAAATTACATTGCAATTAAAAGATCGAAGTAAGATTATAACGTTTACGTTAAATGTATATATCAAACAAAAATCGGACATGGAAATCGTTTTAATGTAAAAAAGTGGTAGTGTAGTTATAGCCTGGCACAATTGTCAACTTTGTATAATGCATTCGCTTTAATTGAATAAAAATTAAAAACTGAACAAGATTACCATAAATCGCAGAGATCGATAACAGTTGCACTGTGGTTAAAACATGTAGACTGTTGATGCGAAGCTCTGGAATTCAGTCGCCTGTTTGGTGGTTGGGCATAAATTCTACTGATAAAACTACAGGGACGTTAAGAACAATGTAGCCATATGACTTTTGCCCGCCAAGTCTCTTTCAACTTCTCAATTCCAATAAGCATAAGAAAAGTAGAATGAAATACAGGTATATAAACATGCCGGCCAAAAGTCATATGGTCGCACACATGTCCTTATGCAGTCACTGTAATAAAAATTCACAAATAAGCCATCTTTCTGGAAAAGTGTAAAGCCCAGGTGTCACGTTGCTGTGAATTGTAACGTTGTAACTTATAACGCTCAAAGTTCGAGCAGCTTAATTTTAGCAAAATTTTACTAGCGCTTTAGTCATATGACAATAGCAGTTCGTGGCTAAGATAGGTGCTACCCACAAATCATCACTAAGTTGTACTGGAAAACCGTCTAGAGAAGACGCAATAGGCAAACTGCAATGATATAATTTTGAATACTTACATTTCCTTCACTTAAAATTTTCAAAATTCTGAAAAGGGTAGTTTTAAAATACAATAGTCGAGCGTAATTGTATATTAAATGGCTTTCGAGTTCAATATTTCACACCCATTCATATTTTTTGCTTATCAGAGAGTGACATGTTTCTATCGTTTACATTAGAAACCTTTGGCCTCCCCCACCCTCAACTAAATGTCCAGTTATTGAAACCAGTGTCTCTCAACCCGTCTTCAGCCACAGATGTTTCCTGTCAAATAAAATAGTTGTTTAGTTGAAGTGCTTGGTTCACTTATATTATTAATTTTTATATACAATCTGCTGAAAATGCACGCAAAAAGTGGCACTATCAAAATGTATAAAATATGTGTGGTACACTCATGTATTGCCAAGTTAAGCGTTGATGCAATGGTACATTTTTTCGTACGAGGTACGAAAATCTTCATAGAAGGTAACTTGCTTCGGAGAGTGTTGGATTCCGCCCCTCTCTAGAGGGGGACTTACCAATTGAAACCCCTCTTCCCTTGTTGATCTTCGTACCAGCAATCACGGAACTATACTAAATTTCAAATTGCAAGTAGTAATCATAACTATGGCCGTGATTGGTGGAAACAGTCATTACAACCATTTGAAAATCAAATACTTTTTCAAAATTGTCATTTTGACATTCGATATGAATCTTCCTAAGAATATAAAATGAAACTGATAAATAGTGGACTCTGACGAGAAGTGCAGTATAAAGAAGATCCAGAAGATCCATAGACGTTTTGATGACGGTTTCAATTTACATTTTCCTAGTGTAAAACTGAGTGTGGGTTTAGAACGCCATCTACTACATTCTTTTTTTTAAATTCAATATCCTTCCCGCCATTTCTTCTATTGCCTTTCCGTTGTTTTCATTATGTAGCATTTGGCACATGTAGTGACTGACTTTTCTATGCTCCCAGTTTGTCCAGCTTGGTCCGTCTGGCTTTACCTCTCACGCCATTTATTTTGACACAGTTTTATCGTTATCTTCCTAGGACAATAGTCGTTTTCTCATTCTTATGTGCTGTTCTTCTTATATG
>OW679202.1:121288558-121489425 GCA_940337035.1 Agriotes lineatus
GGAGCGAGTTCTTTAAAATTCTAGAGTAATGTAGAAAGCAGATAACGTTACGTATATCTAACACAGTTTCTTTTATCCTAAAATACTAATCTTAAAAAAAATAGGAAAAATTATTATTAATGACACAACAGCGAGACATATATCTGCTATGGCTGTGGTGGTTCCACTCAATACTGTATTGTTGGTAGCACTGTCAGGTTATGTCAAATTTGAGATCTGCAGGTTAAGTTTTGCGTCAGTCTGTGTCAACAAACCAAACCTAACCTACTAACATCGAATTTGACATAGACTAACATTGTCACTAACAATGCACGTCAGTACTGCCAACATGTGATTAAATGCAAATAAAGTACATATCGGTATGTTATTTTTCTTAACAACACTTGTGCTGTTAAATGCACCTTAACGCAACTCGTTGCTAAGGAGTTATTAGCATGGTAACAAAATAGGATAAAATAAATTGTATTTATGGTCCGATTTAGCTCATATTCGGAATGTACATTGGTTGCTTAGAGAGAAATGCCTATACAAAATATGAACCCGGTAGGTGCCGCTGGAGTCAAGATATTTACCAAAATGTGTATTTAAGGTCCGATTTAGCTCATATTTGGAATGTACGTTGGTTACGTGGGGAGAAATGTTTATACACAAAATAAACCCGGTAGGTGGCGCTGTAGTCAAGATATTTACCAAAATGTGTATTTACGGTCCGATTTAGCTCATATTCGGAATGTACGTTGGTTACGTAGAGAGAAATGTATATACAAAAAATGAACCAGGTAGGTGGCGCTGGAGTCAAGATATTTACCAAAATGTGTATTTAAGGTCCGATTTAGCTCATATTTGGAATGTACGTTGGTTACGTGGGGAGAAATGTTTATACACAAAATAAACCCGGTAGGTGGCGCTGTAGTCAAGATATTTACCAAAATGTGTATTTACGGTCCGATTTAGCTCATATTCGGAATGTACGTTGGTTACGTAGAGAAAAATGTATATACAAAAAATGAACCAGGTAGGTGGCGCTGGAGTCAAGATATTTACCAAAATGTGTATTTAAGGTCCGATTTAGCTCATATTTGGAATGTACGTTGGTTACGTGGGGAGAAATGTTTATACACAAAATAAACCCGGTAGGTGGCGCTGTAGTCAAGATATTTACCAAAATGTGTATTTACGGTCCGATTTAGCTCATATTCGGAATGTACGTTGGTTACGTAGAGAGAAATGTATATACAAAATATGAACCCGGTAGGTGCCGCTGGAGTCAAGATATTTACCAAAATGTGTATTTAAGGTCCGATTTAGCTCATATTTGGAATGTACGTTGGTTACGTGGGGAGAAATGTTTATACACAAAATAAACCCGGTAGGTGGCGCTGTAGTCAAGATATTTACCAAAATGTGTATTTACGGTCCGATTTAGCTCATATTCGGAATGTACGTTGGTTACGTAGAGAGAAATGTATATACAAAAAATGAACCAGGTAGGTGGCGCTGGAGTCAAGATATTTACCAAAATGTGTATTTACGGTCCGATTTAGCTCATATTTGGAATGTACGTTGGTTACGTGGGGAGAAATGTATATACAAAAAATGAACCAGGTAGGTGGCGCTGGAGTCAAGATATTTACCAAAATGTGTATTTACGGTCCGATTTAGCTCATATTCGGAATGTACGTTGGTTACTTAGAGAGAAATGTCTATACAAAAAATGAACCCGGCAGGTGGCGCTGGAGTCAAGATATTTACCAAATAGTGTATTTACGGTCCGATTTAGCTCATATTCGGAATGTACGTTGGTTACTTAGAGAGAAATGTCTATACAAAAAATGAACCCGGTAGGTGGCGCTGGAGTCAAGATATTTACCAAAATGTGTATTTACGGTCGTTAGACGTAAAACTTAATATTTTTTTTCTATCCGGGGGGTGACTATTAATGTTTCCAAACGGTTTTAAGTTGTTCGGGGCCTTTTTGGTTACAGCTGTTTAAAATTCCACGAAGATTGGGCGTTTATTACCAAAGTTAACTTCGATATGTTACCATATTTTAAATTTAAAGCTAGGTGAATTATATATAATTCACTGGGTGCGTTTTTCGAAATTAGAAAATGGGACAAATAATTTTGTGGCATCATACATGGGTATTAAAATAATATCGCGTAATATTTTTTTAGATTGGCCTCCAGCAGCAAGTTAAGCAAAAACGTAATGTCACTTCAAATAAATTAAACCAAAAGTGTTTTGAGGCGTATCAAATCCCGTCACATATATTTTCTCATTTTATATAAGCAACCGTATTGCACTGTAGTCCATTTACTAAGGAAAAAAAGTTCTAACTTCGTTGACTCAAAACCGATTTTGATATATTTTTTTTAATTTCGGAAAAGTTTATAGAAAAGTTCCCCACGGGTGAGAAGGTGTGCTTTTTATTTTTTCAATTGTTATTAACAAGTAAGTGTTTTTTAATACAGTCTTAATTAAAAAAATTACTCTTTTATTTATTTAAACAATTGCCTGACACTTGATAACATTCATTCGGTTTTTATTTCGTATACAGGGTTTTTTTGGGTCGCTGATCTCAAATTTTGTGTTAAAATTTATCAAAAATGGAAAATAACGTCTTTAAGGTGGCAAAATAGCTTCATTTTTGAATTTTGCGCGTTGCCTCATATCTAGGGGTTTTGGACACGCTTATTATAAATATAGCATTAAGAGGTTAATTTTTATTCTGTACGAATATTATTATCATTTAATAAACATTATATTAACTAAAAGTTAAATAGATTAAATACATTTAACTATAACATATAAATTCGAACGCCTAAAAATGTATTTTCTACGACCTCTTTGTACAATTACCAAAATATATTACTGAATTAAACGATTTGCTAGTTGTGACCGAAGGAGGAATGTTATTACATAAAAACAAATGGCAACTTGTTCAACAGTATGGTGCAATTTTAAATAGTTATATTAATTTTATTGTACGTAATTACGAAAAAAAGCAATTGTTTTTGTCGATCATCAGAAACATCGAATAAATCCCGATGGCTCAAGACGAAAACTGCACCTGATATTCGATTGGATAGAGACAGGTTTAGTTATAGTCTCAGAGAATATAGACGTATTAGTTATATTAACAGCTTTAGCTTCCCCTGATAATGATATATATTTTTTAAAACCTGCCAAATATAAAGAAATATCTTTCTCTAAGAGCCTGTAATTTGCGATATTAAGTAAACATCTAAGAATATAAATGTTTTGAAGTCTAACGACAAGTGGTCTTTTCATATTGGAAAATGTGTGCTACTAACAATTTTACATTTAAAATTAAGGCTTAACACACACAAAGAAATTAAAGATAGACCAGCAAATGCAGCGGAATTTGCATCCTGTTGTTGGGTCACTGTTTATATATACGTCACGTCGGATGGCATTCCGTTCTTGCACAAAAGTCCCAAGGTCGCCGTGTTATTTTATATCGTATTTCTTTGTACCAAGTCGTAGGTATTAGTTTTCTTTATATTAATATTATATTATTAATTGGTTTAATTATACCTTCGTGATTTTACCGATTTGGAACTAGTTGTCCCGCAACGAAATGCTTTCCCGAAATGTCCCGATTTTCCAAGAAAATATGCTTTCACAATTTCCAGTGATTTCTGCAAATTCTGGTTCAAAATTAGTTAAAATTACCCATAAATGCAAGCCACGGATAACAGAGACTATCAAGCTTCTAATAAACTTAAAAAATAAGGCATATAATAGGTATAAACATTCCAAATCATTAGCGCATTGGAAATATTGCAAATCGATACGAAATTCTGTGACTTTAGCTACAAAGGAGAAAAAAGCGTATTTTAACTTTGTATTTGATGGCTATGATACTAAATCCATATGGAGGGAAATTAAATCTTTGTGTGTGAACAATATTAAAAGCAACAATACCATACCAGAACATTTAAGTACACCCGATTCATTAATAATTTTTTCATAAATAATGTACCAAACGTCAACAATGATAACAATAATGTATTAGATTTTTATAAAAACCACAAACTAAATGAACTCAGTGTTAATATTGCGGATATTGTCGGAATTATAAACTCGATTAAAAGTAAATCTAAAGGAATCGATGTACTTAATATTGACTTTAAAATGCGGGTTCCAATTTTGTACGGAAAAATAATATTAAATAGACGTTTCGACATGATACTTAGTACGAGTACTCCTAAAAACAAATAATCAAACACGTATTTCGTGATTTTCTGAAAAGCAACCTCTTAGAGGATGCAATGGGGTAAATAAGCCTAAAAATCGTTATGGGTGTCGTTATCGATGTTTTTTGGGACGTTGATTGCGAAAATGGCATTTATTTTTAAGTCAAAGACGGTAGACATAACATAAAATTAAAACTCTATAGTGGCGGTCACAGACCAATATTATTTTTGGGCAGAACAGCGTTTGCCGGGTCAGCTAATAACGTAATCATTGTCTCGACTACTTTTTTTGCTGCGCAGCACGAATCGGTTCGCCGCATGGCCTATTATAGATATATTGAATATGTACTACAGCACATATGACGCTCTTAGGAAGGCAAAATTACATATTATAGGTCATACAACGATCTATGTTTTGCTGCGCAGCACGTCTTTGTGCTATATATGCAATGGCACATATGACGCTCTTTGCTAAATTACATATAATCGGTCATACAACGCTCTTTGCTAAATTACATATAATCGGTCATACAACGCTCTTTGCTTTAACAACTCATATTGTTCCATTTAAAAAACATAGTTATCAATTGTTTTAGTACGTTTGGTGCTATAATTCGGTCATGAGGAATTTTTAGAGTCAATTGGAGTTTGTGTTGCATTTCTTGTTGGATTGCTATTGATTTTGCGTAATTCATGGCCTACTTTGACTAAAATTTTTTTTTTAATTTTGAAAAATAATAAGTTCCTAAATTTAAATTTAAGAATGCTATTATAAAGCACTTTTAGTGCTGATTTCAAATATCTAAAAATATACAGGGTATTCCATTTAAAAAACCAAAGTTGTGTATCACCACGTAAAAATAGGAGGCTATGGCTTAAATTGGTTAACGTCAATTTTTAGGTTGTATACTGGCATTTAAAACAGAAGAAAGTTCTTTTCGATATCTCTATTATTAACAAAGTTATGAGCTGTCTAGCGATCTACAAACACACTGTATACTTTCGTTAATGTAGTTCGTAATATTTTCATCCCTGGATTTGGCTTTTACACTACTTTGAATATAGTTTATCTGCTGTATAATTAATTTTCTACTGTACGAACCTGAAATACAACGAAAAGCATTTTAATAATGTTTAGACCAAGTAATCGAGTATTTTGAAGATTATCTTTAATAATAAATATTCCCAACTTCCAAATCAAGTAGTTTACAATAATTTTTAGAACACCTAAAAACCAAATAAAGAGATTATTAGAAGGTAATAGGTGATCCCATAACCGCACAAACCTTTCCTATTTGTTTAAAAATTCTATTCTACTGAAATAATGCCACTACGACCTCGGTAAATACAAATAAATGTAATGTTTAAGGTAATAAAATGGTTAAATATTAAAGACATCAGAGGACAGAACTTGTAATTAATTCTTAAAACGTTTTTATTAATAGCGAATTCGGCTGACTGCGCCGATGACGTCTTGCTACGAGATTATCTTCACAAAACAGATTATGTTGCAGCCAGAGCGAGCGAAATTCACCATATAAATAACAGGTAATAGGCAACCCTCAACGAATTTTGAAATTTTCCCAGCTTGAGTAAAGGCAACCTTCAACGAATTTTGATATTTTCGGAGCTGTAGTATAGGCAACCGAGGCTAACTTCGCACAAAAATCGACCACGTAGTTCTTAAGAAACGGCGTTGGCGCATGCCGGTAGTGGGCGCGTTCATCGAGTCGTTGTACGTACCCTTACATGTGTAAGACTTCCGACGACGTCGTCGCAAGTCCGAAAACTCGCCTTTAGACCGGTTACATACACTAGAAAATCGTCGTATGTGGGAAACCAGGTATATATATATATATATATATATATATATATATATAGGGCGAAGAATTTGACTGGGAAAGGGGTTATAGTCAACACCAATCTCAGTACTTGGGCACGATTACAAGAGCTATTAATGGTTTGTTGAAATAAAACCACTTGATGCTAAGGTCGACAGTTTCGATATTTATTCATACCATTCTCAAGACCTAAGGAGAGGTTACAGATAAGAAGCGATGTTTGTACAATGTAATTAGTTAAGATCTTACCTAACAACTTGTGGTACAAAACCGAAAAGGCACATGTAGTTCACAAAACATGTGACTAGATTTCAAATTTTAAATTTACAAAGGCAGTACAACGAAGCAGCATATCACACAACAAAAGTAATGCTAGATTTTCCTGTCACCAGGTTACATGTTAAAAATCCACAAATACATTTAAAATTAATTAATTACTACAGTTTTTATTAGTTTTAAGCCATAATGGCCGTCAATTTGATAAAATTGTTCAAACCCGATAAGGAATGCAAGGAAGTTATAAACTTTGCAGATGACAGTTGTGGTTCGCGCATGCGCCTTACGATCGGCGTCGGTAGTATACCAGGGACGTTCAAAATGGAAAGGTACTGTTCGCTGGCACAAGTAAGGAAATTTATGAAAATTTAATTAAAGGGTAAATTATTTATTTCTGGGAAAGAAAGATATATTATAAGGAGAGTGAAACAGGTTAGGTTGAAAATTATTGACCCTCGATTCTAACCAGGTTGGGGAAAATCTAAAGAAAAATCGTTATTAGACATTGCTAACAGGAGGTGATATGAAACACTAAGGTTGTCAATGTCTGTTTTTGAATTAAGGGTGTTGTTACTGCCAAAAATGTGGCACATTTCAATAAATAAACGATGGTTACTATTAGATTCAGTTGTAATGATTTTGGTATTATCAAAATCCATCTCATGACCCGTACTGTTGACGTGACTAGCTAAAGCACAGGCCTTAGGTTTTACACGGGAATCACTTTTGTGTTGGGTAATCCTAGCTTTCAACCTCTGTGAAGTTTGCCCAATATAGGTGGACTGGCAACCATTACAATTTATCTGATAGATGACATTTGGGGTTAACATAATTGGAGTTTTATCTTTTAATTTGGAGAAGCAATCTTTTATAATATGGTGGTGTTTATCTGCTATTATTATGTGATTAAATTTGTGGAAAACCCTTTTTATTATGTGGGATAGCCCTTTGATGTAAATTAGACTTTTGTACATAGGGGGTTTGTCGTCCCCGTTTACAGACCTAACAAGAGGAGTGGCCCTGTTCACCATATTGGAGAATAAAATGGAATTTAATAGTGAGGTTGGATAATTATTTAATTTAAGAATGTTAATTAATTTATTAAGATTGGTCTTATGGAAATCTGGGTGTGAGATCGTAAGGATTCTGTGTTTAAGACCTCTTACGACATTGAGTTTGTGTCGAATGTTATGTATAGATTGAAAATTCAAATACCGACCAGAACTGGTGGGTTTGACGTACCAATCAAGTTTGATTTCGTTAGATGCAGTTCTGATGACCAAAGTATCCAAGAAAGGAACCGACCTATCCTTCTCTCGCTCCACTGTGAATTGGATATGTTTATTGAAGCTATTAAAGACACTCAACACATTGTCGACCTCGTCACCCGGTACTGCGCACACTATGTCATCAACGTACTGGTAAAGAAAGGGAAATTGGAAAGCCAATTTAGGGGTACATTCTTTTATTATGGTATTAACAATGATTTCAGCAAGAATTGGTGAAAGGGTTGAACCCATTGGAGAACGCTTTAAGCGAAAAGATTAATAATTTTCTTTTACCTCCTAATTTTGAAATCATTTCATTAGATGTGGTCTCACTCTTCACTAATATTCCTTTGGATTTAGTGATACAGGTGGTTGAAAACAATTGGAATCTGATAGATCCATTTACCAGCATACCAAAACCACAATTTATCAATTTACTCAAATTCATTTTTGATTCGACATATTTCTCATTTAATAATATTTTTTACAAACAAATTTTTGGTTCTCCAATGGGTTCAACCCTTTCACCAATTCTTGCTGAAATCATTGTTAATACCATAATAAAAGAATGTACCCCTAAATTGGCTTTCCAATTTCCCTTTCTTTACCAGTACGTTGATGACATAGTGTGCGCAGTACCGGGTGACGAGGTCGACAATGTGTTGAGTGTCTTTAATAGCTTCAATAAACATATTCAATTCACAGTGGAGCGAGAGAAGGATAGGTCGGTTCCTTTCTTGGATACTTTGGTCATCAGAACTGCATCTAACGAAATCAAACTTGATTGGTACGTCAAACCCACCAGTTCTGGTCGGTATTTGAATTTTCAATCTATACATAACATTCGACACAAACTCAATGTCGTAAGAGGTCTTAAACACAGAATCCTTACGATCTCACACCCAGATTTCCATAAGACCATTCTTAATAAATTAATTAACATTCTTAAATTAAATAATTATCCAACCTCACTATTAAATTCCATTTTATTCTCCAATACGATGAACAGGGCCACTCCTCTTGTTAGGTCTGTAAACGGGGACGACAAACCCCCTATGTACAAAAGTCTAATTTACATCAAAGGGCTATCCCACATAATAAAAAGGGTTTTCCACAAATTTAATCACATAATAATAGCAGATAAACACCACCATATTATAAAAGATTGCTTCTCCAAATTGAAAGATAAAACTCCAATTATGTTAACCCCAAATGTCATCTATCAGATAAATTGTAATGGTTGCCAGTCCACCTATATTGGGCAAACTTCACAGAGGTTGAAAGCTAGGATTATCCAACACAAAAGTGATTCCCGTGTAAAACCTAAGGCCTGTGCTTTAGTTAGTCACGTCAACAGTACGGGTCATGAGATGGATTTTGATAATACCAAAATCATTACAACTGAATCTAATAGTAACCATCGTTTATTTATTGAAATGTGCCACATTTTTGGCAGTAACAACACCCTTAATTCAAAAACAGACATTGACAACCTTAGTGTTTCATATCACCTCCTGTTAGCAATGTCTAATAACGATTTTTCTTTAGATTTTCCCCAACCTGGTTAGAATCGAGGGTCAATAATTTTCAACCTAACCTGTTTCACTCTCCTTATAATATATCTTTCTTTCCCATAAATAAATAATTTACCCTTTAATTAAATTTTCATAAATTTCCTTACTTGTGCCAGCGAACAGTACCTTTCCATTTTGAACGTCCCTGGTATACTACCGACGCCGATCGTAAGGCGCATGCGCGAACCACAACTGTCATCTGCAAAGTTTATAACTTCCTTGCATTCCTTATCGGGTTTGAACAATTTTATCAAATTGACGGCCATTATGGCTTAAAACTAATAAAAATTGTAGTAATTAATTAATTTTAAATGTATTTGTGGATTTTTAACATGTAACCTGATGACAGGAAAATCTAGCATTACTTTTGTTGTGTGATATGCTGCTTCGTTGTACTGCTTTTGTAAATTTAAAATTTGAAATCTAGTCACATGTTTTGTGAACTACATGTACCTTTTCGGTTTTGTACCACAAGTTGTTAGGTAAGATCTTAACTAATTACATTTTACAAACATCGCTTCTTATCTGTAACCTCTCCTTAGGTCTTGAGAATGGTATGAATAAATATCGAAACTGTCGACCTTAGCATCAAGTGGTTTTATTTCAACAAACCATTAATAGCTCTTGTAATCGTGCCCAAGTACTGAGATTGGTGTTGACTATAACCCCTTTCCCAGTCAAATTCTTCGCCTTGTGTAGTAACCACCGAGCTGTGAAAAGGACTTTGTTATATATATATATATATATATATATATATATATATGTGCACGGCTATCTTACTTGCCTCCGAACATATGACAGACACCCACGCCTCCATGTCAAGGAACATGTTTTTCCATGTGTATTCCTCGTCAATCTCTTAAATAAGGTTTTCGTAACAGAAGCATCAAGAGAGGGGTAAGGAATTTTGATATTTGAGATATACAAAAAAATGGTGCACACAAAATAGCAGCACAGCTCCGACTACACTACTACAATGTGGCCTCCCATTGTATATCGCCGTGTTACACAATCGACATACTCACCTCCAGCAACGTTGCCGTTCTGTTGCACCTTTTGCCAAGGGAATAAAAGTAACGCGTCGTTTTGTTTTCGGATTTTGGCACGGCGAACGTGATAACGTATCTAAACATCGCGCGGATGGCATTCTGCGTGTGTTAATAAATTATTGTGGGTATCTAACATAGCTATATTACTACAAATAGCTTAATAAAATCAGTTGCCCTGTAGTTACTGAAATCTTGCAATATAATATTTGAGTTAAGAATTAATGAGTTACAATTCTTAGAAAAAACAACCAACAAAACTGCCACAATCATTTTTTAAAACTGAATTGTCATATTTCGAAAATCTATTATATTAGCCAACTTCGTCTGGGCACGGCATGCGATCAATGGTGTTGATTATCTTTTAGTGAAAAATATGGATACCAGAACAAGCTGCATAATACGAAGACTGAAAAATTAACGGTAACGGCGTACGCTCACAGAATTAACAACACTGAATTTTGGTAATCGAAGCATGGGCTACTATACAGGGCCCGGCAACAAAGATATTTCTAAAACTACGAGAGTGACATAAAGTTCATATATATATAGGTACTGTCAGATGCTGAATTCGCTCACTTGCCAAAATGGAATACTCAGACCTAAAGTCGTCCCATTGCCGAATTAATTTGCTCAGTTACAGTATTGACCAAATTCATTTCGGCATTTAAACAAATTGGGCATCTGAGTCAAATATATAAAAATTCTACGAGGTACGAAGGCGGTGCACATCACATGATTATAAATGGTAGGTCAAAAAGAGTGGTGACCTCAACTTACTTTTTTAAATAGAAGGCTCGATATTTAGGTAGCTTACAAGGAGTTTTCCATTGAAATGCTAATAATTTTAATATAAATTTGTATGGATCTACCGCCAACGGTTCTGGAGATATTAACGATTTTATGCAAAAAAAAATGCTTAACTTTAGGCGGCTGTTGGAAGTAACAGGAAACAATTCAATGAAAGAGAACGTTATCAAAATATGGGGTAAAAGTTTCTTCACGTTTCTAATAATACTGAAACAATAAAAGGAAACATTTGCTAATGCGAATTACATCAACTTGCAAATAACATTACCGGTGATGGGATTCGAACTACATCACCTGCAAATGCGATTTCAGTTCCACGCGTTTCTTCCACTGATCCGTGAAGGATCTCTCGGATCTGTGCAGTGCATGGCTGTATTAAACAGAACACACGTTTTGTTGTCCCTTTTTACTCTTACAACATTTATTTTGTATCTCTTGGGTTCCATTTTCTTCAAGTGTAAAGCCTGAGCTATGTGCAAATTACTGATTTTATCTGAGTCTAAGTTAAAGCAAAATAAGCAACATTTTTTTTAGTGCCCACTCTGTACCTATAATATGTTGTGTCTAAATATGCCTTTTTTCTTCAAGTGCAAAAACCTGAGATATGTGCAAATTATTACTTTCATTTAAGTAATAAGTCTTGAGTTAAAGCAAAAATAGAAAGAATTTAATTTTTCTTATTTGCTCACCCTGTATATATTTCTCCGAAATTTTCTCGGTTTCATGCCAGGTAGACATATAATATGCATGCAAAGTATCGTCTTCCTCCAAAAAAATAGTTTTAGAGTTATACCGGCAAAAGACGGAATTGAAAAAAGAGTTTCTTTGATATCTAGGGACCCTGGAAGTGAAGATCTGAAGAAATCTCAGAGGGTAATTTTTTATCGATTACAATACGTTCTTCGTCTTTTAGACGAGGCAAGTAAAAACTAAAAATTAAGATGCTTTAATTCAAGGGATAACAAAAACCACCGAACAGAACAAAGAACCAGATTTAGACAATACAAATCCCGTAATGTAGATACAAGAAATAATGAACACGAAAAAACGAAAAATTCTGAATAAATTGATTCTACGAGTATTATCAAATGAAATCAGATTTTGAAAAAACAAACGAACACATCAAAGTTATACAGTGGCCGTCAAAAAGTCGGCATCATATGGGAAAGTTTTTTATTTTTTATTTTTGAAAAGAACGTTTTACGAAGTAAGTTTTCAATGAGATTTCTTTAGAGTGTTAGTTTTAGCTAACTGTACAATCTCAAGTCCAGAAAACACACATTTTTCTTTAACTTTAGCTAAACTTAAATTTTTAAATTTTTTAAATATTTTTCAAAATTTCACATACCAACAGCTTGTGGCCGGCTGGTGCTTGCGTGGCGCCAGCAGTGTAGTGGGTTCAAGCCCCACACCCGGGCATTGATAACCTCGTACGCTCTCCGGCCATCATACGAACACCTTTGATGGTCGTGACCCCTGCGAGGGCATTCTTCCTTAATTCAAGGGGTTAGGCTAGCCACCTACCCCGGCCGCGGATTAAGATGGCTTATAAAACCGCACTCAAGTGTGTGAAAGTAATAGGCTCTCAGCCTATATTAAGAGGAAGAAGAAGAAGACATACCAAAACTTAATTTTAAAATTGACATTTTTTATGTGAAGACTAACGATTTAGGCTATATTTGTAAAAAATAATATAAAATGTTAATTACTCCTTTAGATTTTTTATTATTTACCGAAAAGTGATATGTTCGCATAATTTTTAAATTTTTGATGCAATGCGCTTTTTAGGAGAAGTATTTTTAAATGATAATTAATATCTATTTAAATGGCTTCTTCGATAAAAACTCTAATCTAACCCTTTTAATGAATCCTGTAAATATTCCTTTACAGTTGTCTAAATGAGAAGATTTTTCTTTATACACTTTACATGTTCTAAAAATGCTTCTCATTCAGACAACTGTAAAAGACCGTTTACAGGATTTTTGGATTTTTATAACAGTAATTCGCTAACAAGGTTCGAGTTTTTAGAAGCCATTTAAATAGATATTAATAATCATTCAAAAATATTTCTCCTAAAAAGCACATTGGATCAAAAATGTAAAAATTATGCGAACATATCAGTTTTCGGTAAATAATACAAAATCTAAACGAGCAATTAACATTTTATATTATTTTTTACAATGATAAATCTTGAAAGGCGTTACATAAAAAATTTTAATTTCAATATTAAGTCATGGTATGCGAAACTGAAAAATATTTAAAAAATTGAAAAAGCTAAAGCTAAAGTTAATAGTCCAGTCAATCTGTCATCAAAAGGGGGTGTTACCTTGCATCAAATCGGGTAGTTCTGATTTTTGATATGTCTTATATGGTTGAGGCCTAATGATGAATCTAAGTTTTCGACCTCGGCCGAGTGCCGGAAGTACTTCAAATAACTAAAAAAAGCCAAAATTTCCTACCTTATTTCGGTTTTCGTCAATTTTAACCCCGAAGAACTAGTTTTCGTAAATGTTGAACGTATATGAAATGAAATAAGATAACATTTCCTACATTTTATGAACTAGAGTTTTTTTTCTCCGATCAATCGTGCAGCCGCGAGAGCGCCGCGAAGTTATAGTGCAGTCAAATGGTAGAAAATAGTGGAAAGTTTTGGTGGAATTGTGATATTTGGTTCCTATATGGTTTTTGGGTCGCTGTATACGAATATCAGGTTTTCCAACAATAATTTTGACCGGAAACACGTTTTTTTAAGCAAAAACGGTCTTAAAAAACGGTTTTTTTAAAGTTTTTCTAAAGTTACTCGAAAACTATCCAATTTCGTCAATGTTAAACCTATATGAAACGAAAGAAGATACAATTTCCTACATTTTATGTACTAGAGGTTTTTTTCTCCAATCAAACGTTCAGTCGCGAGAGCGCCGCGAAGTTAGGTGTTAAAAGCAAAAAAAAAGGAAATTATCCCAATTTATTTCAAAGTAACTCCAATACTATCCATTTTTCGTAAATCAAAAATGCTATATGAAATGAATCTTCATAAATGAAATGTTGGAAAACCTGATATTCGCGTACAGGGACCCAAAAAACATATAGGAAGCAAATATCAAGACTCTTAAAACTTTCCTCTATTTTCTACCATTTGACTGGACTGTAATTTCGCGGCGCTCTCGTGGTTGAACGATTGATCGGAGAAAACAAACTCTACTTCATAAAATGTAGGAAATTTTATCTTCTTTCGTTTCATATAGGCTCAACATTTATGAATAATGGATAGCTTTCGGATAATTTTAGAAAGACTAAAAAAATGTTTTTTACACTGTTTTTGCTTAAAAAACATGTTTCCGGTCAAAATTTTTGTTGGCAAACCTGATATTTGTATTCAGTGACCCAAAAAACATAGAGGAACCAAATATCAAAACTATACCAAAACTTTCCTCTATTTTCTACCATTTGACTGGACTATACAGGGTGATTTATAACGAAACATAAATTTCAAATTCTGTTTACGCCAATGTCCTAGGCTTCTTAATGCTATCTAGCGAATGAGATAATTTCATAAAAATCTTACAAAGGGAACTTGGGGTTGTATACAAAACCACCGATGTTGATCGCCACCGATATGGATTTCCTCCGACTTCTGACAACTGTATTGAGCACTACCGACAGGAACTACCACCGACTTGGGTTACTACCGACTTTTAAAGTTTGTAAGAAATATATGAATGTCACCGAACTAAAATACCACCGACTTGGTGTACAAACCGACTTGGATTACCACCGATGTGGATTTACATCCGACAGGAACTATCGCCGATGTGGACTACCACCGCGCGTTTACTTCCAACCGATACCGACAGTAGTTGCTGCAACACATCTTACACGAGCGGTCGTGAAGTTGCAATCCTCCCTATTAAGGTGACTGTTTAGTAACTTCAGATTTCGTTTTTAACTGGTCCAGAATTTTTAAAACCGCCTAAAGATAGACAACAAGCCATACTGCGTAATTCTTAAATGATTTCGTTTACACGTCATAATCTTGTTATGTTATTGGTACTATGTAGAGGAAGCAAAATATGAATGGAGCTAAAGGATTATGATATAGGTGGTTCGTTGGGCGCTTATCGGGAAGCCCAAAATTCCAAAGCTCTATTTAAATTGCTTTATAATGACTTTCTGAAGTGACTAAAAGACTGCAGATTGGTGGTTTATAAAATGTTGACGGAGTTATATCAGTTATTATTCGCGCTGAGCTTTCCTTATATTTGTACCTAGTGAAAGTAAGTGAAGTGTGAGTGTCATACAGGGACCGTCAAAAAGGACTGATTATTTAATTTTCTAATAAAAAATTAAATGTCACAGCAATGTCTATGTCTCTTATATTATTTTAAAGAGTATCCTTTAGGGAGGTGTATAAAACAATTGCAGAATTTTTTGACACTTAGCAAAATAGACACATGGCCAGTGCCACAACGTGTTTTCTGTGTTGAACAATTTATCAAAGTTAATTCAATTATTTAAGTGCAATGCGCCAGATTATTTTGTTTGGGGCTACCTAAAAAGTAAAGTTTATATTGCAAAACCAAGAACAACTGACGAACTTAAAACAAGCATTAAAGCAGAAATTCGATATATTCCGTAGGAATTACTTATTAGAGTCATGTTTAATTTCGTTCGCCGCTTAGAAGAATGTATTGAAAACGACGGAGGACACTTCTGGCATACAATATTTGATAAATGAATCTCCTATTCTTACACTTCAACAAACCGTTTTGTTTAAATGTGTAACTTATGACAATACATTTTTATCTAGAAAATAAAATAGTCAGTCCTTTTTGACGGTCCCTGTATAAAGATTTAAAGTTGAAAAAACTTTGTCTGTTCGAAGGAAAAGTGCAAAAAAGAAAGGATTGCATGCTGCACGGGTTGCACTTAGAAATAGAACGACACACTAAATTTAGAGGTTATAATTTATATTTTTTTACATCTCACTTTTTTGGCCGCAACTGTACAAACAGTGTCTACGAGTTTTAATAGCATAATTTAATGTAAAGTGTATCAATCTTTAACGAGTATTTTAGGAGATTATTAAGTCAAAATGTTATTAATTAATTAAATGTTATTAATTAATTAAATGAATTTAATTTAATTGTAATAATTGCAACTCCACTTACATTGGACAAACAAAACAATTATTAAAGAATAAAATTAATCGGCACAAACACTCAATTAAAACAAATAATATATCACCTTCTAATAAAAAACAGCGTTAACTGACCACGTTAATGAATCTCTACATAATAAGTTTAATTTCTACTCACCCAACATGTTACATACAGAGAATAACTTAAAAAAACATACATGCCTGGAGATGATTGAAATACAAAAAAGCTCTAACGCAATTAATTATAGAACTGATATGATATAACCTCAGTTCTATTTATCATAATTTATTTAAATAAGCTTTTTTACATGAACCAAATACTTTAGTTGTGTTTCTATGCTATTATAATTCAAACAAACATTTTAATACAATTATTAAAGAATAAAATTAATCGGCACAAACACTCAATTAAAACAAATAATATATCACCTTCTAATAAAAAACAGCGTTAACTGACCACGTTAATGAATCTCTACATAATAAGTTTAATTTCTACTCACCCAACATGTTACATACAGAGAATAACTTAAAAAAACATACATGCCTGGAGATGATTGAAATACAGAAAAGCTCTAACGCAATTAATTATAGAACTGATATGATATAACCTCAGTTCTATTTATCATAATTTATTTAAATAAGCTTTTTTACATGAACCAAATACTTTAGTTGTGTTTCTATGCTATTATAATTCAAACAAACATTTTAATTAAAAGCAAATTTTAACTTAATACGACCCTGGCTATGTCATATGCAAGTTCCAAATTTTCTGCAGTTTTGGGTATAGTTGATAATAAAAATATGTGAACAGCCTTGCATGCTCTTATCAATTTCATTTTACATTTCTGGTTTCAAAATTGCTAAAGCGTTCTGTTTTAATTGTATTGAAAATGGATTATCACGAATAGTCCCGTTTATTTCATTAATTGTTAATATTAAATTTAAAGAATGTCTTTAACATAATCGAAATTTAAACTACTCATTATCGTAAGTATGCTAGTTAAAGAAAAACCATATTTGCTCACTAATCTAATTTTTCTCTTTTCAGATTTGTTAAAAATTACTTTTTCCGTCAATCGTTTATATATCGACTCATTACTGCATGATTTTGTCTAAAAAATCATGCATTAATAGACCCGTTTTCGCAATGATTTTATATAGGCAACCATACGTACTAAACGTCAAATGTATCTGAATCTGAAATGTCAAAACTAAAGGTTAAATTATTCCGTGGATTTATTAATATAAATATTTACATTAGAAAACGCTTCGCTCAATATCTTTGTGGCAGTTTGTATTTTATACCTATCGAGTTCTCAATGTATCCTTCGGTAACAGAGGTGGATTTCCAACAGCCAAGTATTTTAATTGCCGCAAAATTGCTCCGGCATCGGCAACCATACGTACTAAACGTCAAATGTATCTGAAATGTCAAAACTAATAAATATTTTGATGGATTTTAACAAACGTACGATTGACGGAAAAGTTTTGTAACCAACTCTTATGTTAATCAGTGATTTATAATCTCGGTCATTAACGCGTTCGCTCGCTCCACTCGCTCACGCGTTAAAATCTCTTGATATTAATCACCTTTATTAACACACTTGTTGGTTAAATAACCATTTTATAATGTTTTAGTAAATTACTGAAGAAGCTATCATAACTAGCGAAACGTATAATTAAAATTTTTCAATTTAATATTAAAGTATGTTTACGACAAAATGATTTTTATATAATCAAAAATTATGCTTAATTAATAACATTTTGACTTAATAATCTCCTAAAGTACTAGTAAAAAATTATAAAAGTATAATTTTAAATTAACTAATAATTTTAACATAATAAGGATAAATATTGATAATTGGTTTTTATATTTATACGCGGTCGTTAATTGTGTTATTTTCTTCTTTTTACCTTTTTCTAAAATTAAAATGAATAAAACCAACATCAGGAGACACTTTTATAAAATATACCTACATTACTTCATATTAATTTATGACAAACTACAGACAGTATAGAAATAGTGCACTTTTTAATTAGATGATAATTAATACATACTAAATGAGGAGCTTTGCATGTATCTCCAAAAAGCAAAGTTGCGCTTTTTAAAAATGTGAATCATCAGTAATGTGGTAATTTACCATAGCCCTGAAATGAAAGGTGAAATAAATACAATGTTCTTCCTTGAATTCACCACAACTATGTAAAGCTGATACTTGAAGCAAATTACCAACCTAGGAAAGCAAAAATATAATATATGTAAACCTTTCTAGGTAAAGATCTGTTATCTGGAATACGGTAATTAGCTAGCCCAAGCTCAAGTTTAAGATTAGTTTATGAGCTTTCTCTTTCTACTCTTGAATAGTCAAGTGTGTTGCCTAATTTTGATAAATATTTTGGAACTTGTCGTGTATATTCAATTTAATTTACTGTTATCAGGTTTTTATAAAGAAACTAAAACGTCGTTCGACGTGTTCATAAACATCAAATAGCAATTACTACTTCTTCATTGTAAAAAAAGAGAAACATTTTACTTAATTGCGCTTTTATTGGCTTTTATTGTTCTGTATAGAATGATTAATAATTACAATTGCTACTTAATTTTTTAAGGTTTTCCACCATGGGGAAGTTTTTGCATTGTATTTATCTATATACAGGCTGTTTCCTAAAAAACGCCGCAACCCATAACTCCGTTGTTTTAAATTTTAGACCCAACAAACTATATATATTCTTAAATGGCAAGACAAGAGCTACCTTTTGGAAAACAATCAGAATGTTGAAATATTTTATCTAACACGTCCAGAAAACGAAGAAATTCTGAGGTAGAGGATTATCAATGCTTGTCGCGAAATACCTCCCAATTTGATATTGAATGCGACCAATGGGGTAACTAGAAGATGTCAGTTGTGTGTTCAACAAGGTGGCGGTCAGTTTAAGCAATACCTGTAGATACGTTTTGTAGTTTTGTTTAAATTTGTTTCCAATAAAATATTTCAACATTCTGATTGTTTTGCACGGCACACTTGAAAATTTTATGGTACTGTACGACTGTCTACATGCAATATTAAAAAATTATTTAAAACATTTCTAAGTGTCCAAAAAACAAATGAAGCATACTACTGCTTGCAGAATTTCATCCTGAATCCAAATATGTAAACATATACAGGGTGTTTTATTTAAAATAAAAAGTTGAACATCGTTGCTCAAAACAGTTGAAAGATATTTACGAACGGGCGATGTCAAAAGGTAGCTCCTGTCTTGCCATTTAAGAATATATATAGTTTGTTGGGTCTAAAATTTAAAACAACGGAGTTATGGGTTGCGGCGTTTTCAGCGGAATCAGCCAGTACATATAAAACTGAAAGTCCTGACTCACTCATTCACTCACTCACTCATCAACGCCCAGCCCAAACCCTTGGACCTAGAAAGCTGAAATTTTGCACAGAGGTTTCCTTTATGATGTATGTAAAAAAGGATATTTCGAAATTCAACCCCTAAAGGGTTAAAATGGGGGTTCCAATTTGGTATGGATAAATAATATTAAATAGACATTTCGACTTGAAACTTCGTAGGAGTACTCCTAAAAACACATAAGCAAACACGTATTTCGTGATTTTCCGAAAATCAACTCCTTAGGGGGTGAAATGGGGTAAATAAGCCTAAAATACGATATGGGTGTCGTTATTGAGGTTTTTTCGGACGTTAATTGCATTAAGTCCAAGACGGTGGACATGACATAAGGGAAGAGACGGGACCGGACGGGACGGACTAGACGGGAAGGGAAGGGACGGGACAAAACTGGACGGGAAGGGACGGGACGAAACGAGACGAGACGGAGCGGGACGGGACCGAAAGGGAAGGGAAGGAATGGGATGGAAGGGGAGGGGACGGGACGAAACGGGACGAAACGGGACGGGAAGGGACGGGATGGGACGGGACGGGATGGGACGGGACGGGATGGGACTGGACTGGACGGGACTGGACGGAAAGGAAAGGGACGGGACGGAAAGGGAAGGGAAGGGATGGGATGGAAGGGGAGGTGACGAGACGAGATGGGACGGGACGGGACGGGAAGGGACGGGACTGGAAGGGACGAGACAGACGAGACAGAAAATAATTAGTCATTATTTAATACACAAATAACGAATCTCGCCCGAACGAAGCGGGTAACAGCTAGTTTGTTATAAGCACGTTACCGCTCCTTCATGTCTTATGTTTTAAGTTATAAAGTGATAAATAAAAAAAGTCAAATAATTGCAGATATATGCCCATTACGGCTTGTGGTAAAGTTACTAAACAATCCCCTTAATAATTTGGCAGCAACTGCAGTATCTTTATGAAGTAATTGGTATCACTAGCTGCTGAAAGATTCATATTTCGTCAGTAAATTGTTTATACTGTAATAAAATGTCAGTATTATGTTTTAACTCGTACATAGTTTTAAATTCTTTCAAAAGAAATACGATCTTGTTTGATTAGCGTATGGCGTATTTTGACCCGTAAGCATATTTTACTAAAATTCTGTAAGTATTGTAACGTTATATGTTATACAGGGTGATTCAAATTAAGTGCGCACCATTGAAATCTTTGTTATTATTGATTTTACAAAGTAGGTTAAATTAGCAAACTAGTAGTGTTTTCGGCGCTGATTAATATGCAATTAATAAAAAGCAATCGAATAACTCGTTGGCAACAAAATTTTAAAAAAGATTTTTTTTAATGAAACACCCTGTATATTTTTCAAAATCTTGAAATAAAAATGAATTTGTGATATAAAAGTCTTAATACACTATTGTCTTAAAATGAATACTAAAGAAGTTATCGCAAGTTTCAGTTTATAGATAAATACATACTAAAAGTTTTTTGTCGCAAACTCGTTATTCCATTGTTTTTTTATTAATTGCATATTAATCAGCGCCAAAAACACTACTAGTTTGCTAACTTAACCTACTTTGTAAAATTACTAATAACAAAGATAGCAATGGTGCGCACTTAATTTGAATCACCCTGTATAAGACATACGGCTGCGTTAAATTTCGTACTACACACAAAATAACTAAAGATACTGTGGTTTTCTTTGTGAATTGGTTGGATAAATGCAGCGTGTTTAACTTCTCACTTTCACGCCCTTATATTTTTCTTATTTATTTTCTGATCAATTTAAAATGTTGGTCGATTTACCTACTCGTTAAAGCAATTATCTTCATAGTTTTTAAATAATTTTTTTGCAAAGCAGTAGCCTACTGCGACAAAAAAATAACTGCAAAAATTTAGAAATTATAGGAGGCTTACAGCCGTATTCATAGTCGTTCGCCAGAGACTCGCCGGCGAGTCGCCGGAGTTTCGTTATGAATAGTATGTTGGCGGCACTGTACGTCTATGTCAAATTCGAGGTTAGCAGGTTAGATTTTGTGTCAATTTCTGTCAAAACTGACGGAAAACCTAACCTGATAACCTCGAATTTGACATTGACGTACAGTGCCGCCAACATACTATTCATAACGAAACTCCGGCGACTCGCCGGCGAGCCGCTGGCGAACGACTATGAATACGGGTGTTAGTTATCAAAAAAAGTTATTTACAAAAGTTGTTAAGATTTAAAAAAATATCCAAAATGTAAATTTTAATCCTAATAAGTGTATTTATTTGTGACAGAGTAAACACGCAATTTTAACATTTTCAGCAGTGGTTAGGAGTATTCAAGGCATTATTTAAATTTCCAGAGTGCTAAATTTACAGTTCATAAACTTATATGACATTTATAAATGTAATTGACGTTCATAAACCTTTTATTTTCCAAGGCACCTCTTATTAAGGCAATAATGGATTGTTAATTATTTACATAGTAATATTGTACATTACATATTAACTATACAAAAATCTATATATCTAGTCTAGATATATAAAAATGAATCCCTATTTCCCTTGGTCTCGCCATAACTTGAAAACGACTTTACCGATTTCATTCATCTTTTTTTTTAAGTTTTCTAATACTTCGTAGAAGGTTCTTACGGAAAGAAAAATTAAGAAAATTGCGCAGAAAATTGGAAAATTTCAGAAAACTTACCGACTATTTAACCTTCACGCGTTTGACAGTTCGCGCGTTTGACAGTTCGCGCGTTTGACAGTTCGGTGAGGGAACGGGGCGGGACGGGACGGGACGGGACGGGACGGGACGGGACGGGAACGGAAAAAGGGGCGGGGACGGGGAAAGGAACCGGAACGGGGATGGGATGGGATGGAAAATAAGTAGTCATTATTTAATACACAAATAACGAACCTCGTGCGTACGAAGTCGCGGATAACAACTAGTTTCGAAAAAAATATGGTTTTCGACTGTTTTTTCGCGAAATTATATAAAATTGTCAGCATTATTAATATTTCGGTTATGCCGATTAATATACAAAAATATTTCATGCTAAATCGTTGTATAAAGTAATACCTCACTCCCTATTTCGCCTTACTTGTTTAACCGTTTTCCATATTTTACTTGCGATTTCAGATAAATATATTTATTTGAAATCGGCATTAAAGTACCTCGAAATCGTTATTAAAATACGAGGAATCTGCATTAAAGTAATCCATTGTTTTACGACTTTGTTGTAGGTGGCGAGGTGGAAGATAACCGTCAACCGACGTTAACATAACCTACAAATGTTGGTTAAAATGTAATTTCACGATTTCTATATTTCAAATAAAACATACTGTATTCCTCGGCACTGACGTTCCTTTTTATCCCTCATGTGGTTCATTTGCCTTGGCCCTACGGGCCTCGGCAACTAAATCTACATTCGTGATAAAAAGTTAAGCTGCAGTGCCTTGTTATACAAACTAGTATTAAAAGAATAGAAAGTTTTATTTATTTCTCATTTCAAAGTACAGGTTTAAAAAACTAAAACAATATTAATGCAAAAACATATGAGAACGGTATACAATGCACTGGTGGACTCTCTGCTACATGTGGCGCTGCACCTAATACTTCTGTTAAACCACCGGAGGTCATACAAAAAGGACTTTTTAAAAAAATCTGGTGTGATACACGCACACAACTTCCTTTTACAGTGATCTTATAATTAGTCAAAAATTTGATTTAAAATGTTTTAAGCATTTGTCAAAAATTTTCAAAAATTACAAATTCTATAAAAACGGTACAAAATAGAGCGTTAGTTGAAGAGACAAATTTACTCTAGAATTTTAAGCTGAATTCAAAAATGTAATAATATACCGGGTGTTCTGTTTAAAATAAAAGTTAATAAAAAAATAGAAAAAAAACAAAAGAAACCCATTTTAGAAGTATTCAACTGGAAAATCACCTATCTCACATCAATACACATTCAAAATGTAATAAAAATGTAAAGTTTAAAAAAAAAATCGTTAGAGCCGTTTTTGAAAAAATCGAAAAAAAACTGAAAAATCACAAGAGTAAACACCTACTTCCGGTTATGCGATTTTTTTCAAAAGCTTGCTGTCTCATATACATAGTACACAAAACTTATATATGAAGTTTAAACGCAATACCGCTTTTCGTTTTTGAGATATTCTGTTCACAGACAGACAGACAGACACACAGACCAATGAAAAAAAATATGTTTTTTGGAATCAGGGGACTCTAAAACGTGAAGATCTGTTGAAAACTCAATTTCGAATTTTTGGGGTGAATCCAATACTTCCTTTATTGTAAAAGGAAGTAAAAATGTACAACAAGGTGTGAATAAATAAAGTTATCAAAAAACTGTGGACGTACAGTCGCAGAATTAAAAATCCGGACATTTCAAATGATGCAGTGTATATCTTACTTTACTTTACTTATCACGTTACCCGGTAAAATGAGTCAAAGTCAAAATAATTACTCGTATATGACAGCATGCTTCATTGTTTAACTGTCAATTGCTAACCTAGAAACGCAAAGCCCAATTTACATTACCCAAAAATTGCAAAAATGCTATATAAGACTCGCCCGGATTTTTAATTCCGCGACTGTACTTATCTAAATAAGAAGCATAATCAAATCAGAATTCAATACGCAGTGCGTTTCACTTTTCGCCTTACCACCCCTTGAATATTTCTCTTCTGATATATTTAAAATTTTTGGCCTTTAGGATTACTTTGACATTTTTGAAATAATTTTGCTGCTAACAAAGGATTACTGAGACAATTACAAAAACAGTCGAAATCCATATTTTATTAGAAATGTTTGTATTGTTAATATGTATGTATGTATGTATGTATTATCAGTGACCTCATTTACCTTGGCGGTGTCGAGGCTGGTGCTATATGCGCTCGCATCTGGCGGTACAATGATCAACTTGCCCCGGATTCGGGATACAGAGTTGGATCGCGCCCTTTGGTGCTTGCGCAGCAACCATT
Source organism: Agriotes lineatus (assembly GCA_940337035.1). Taxonomy (NCBI): domain Eukaryota; kingdom Metazoa; phylum Arthropoda; class Insecta; order Coleoptera; family Elateridae; genus Agriotes; species Agriotes lineatus. The sequence goes on from OW679202.1 coordinate 121,313,122, forward strand.
GTATGAAGTGTGTATGTATGTGTTATGTTGACCTTGTTACTCTATCTCTTAGGTCTGTGGTTCTGAGTAGAGCACAGTTAATTTGGTGCCCAACTGTGAATTGGTCTCACTGAGCCCGATTCTAATCACCAAGGATACGGAAAATTCCGACCCCAGCGGGATTCGAACCGAGGACTTGCTTAATGCAAGCCTGGCGCTAACCCATCTGCGCCACGCAGCTTCTTATTGTTAATATGTAATGTACAATTTATTATGTAGATAATTAACAATTGATTATTGTCTTAATAAGTGGTACCCTGGGAAAACATAAGATTTATGAATGCCAGTTAGAAAAGTTTATGAACTGTTAATTTAGCATTCTGCAAATTTAAATAATACATAGAATATGCCTAACCACAACTGATAAAGTAGAAATGGTGTGTTTACTCGGTCGACAATAAATACGCTTATTTGGATTAAAATTTACATTTTTATTATTTTCCTAATTTTTGAACAACTTTTGTAACTAACTTTTTTTGATAAAACTAAGCCTACTATAATTTTAAAATTTTTGCAGTAATTTTTTTGTAGCAGTAGGCCACTGTTTTGCAGTAACATTATTTAAAACTATGAAAATAATTGCTTTAACGGTTAGGTAAATCGACCAAAATTTTAAATAGATCAGATAATAAATGAGAAAGATGCAGGGATGTGAAGGTGAGACGTTAAACACGCTGCAAATCAAACAAATTCACAAACAAAACCACAATATCTCCGCCTGTTTATATATAATATAACGTTTTAATACTTTCAGAATTTTAGTGAAATTTCCTTACTGGCCAAAATACGCCATACGCTAATCAAACAAGATCGCATTTCTTTTGAAAGAATTTAAATCTATGTACGAGTTTAAACATAATACTGACATTTTATTACAATATAAACAATTACTGACGAAATATGAAGTCTTTCAGCAGCTACTGATAACAACTTACTTCATAAAGATACTGCAGTTGCTACCAAATTATTAATAGGAACGATTGCAAGTTGGCGGTCGCTCGCGTAAGATGTGTTGCAGCAACTACCACATCGGCGATAGTCCACATCGGGTATAGTTCCTGTCGGATGTAAATCCACATCGGTGGTAATCCATGTCGGTTTGTACACCAAGTCGGTGGTACTTTCAGTTTGGTGATATAGCATATTTTTGTTACAAATTTTAAAAGTCGGTAGTAAACCAAGTCGGTGGTAGTTCTTGTCGGATCCAATCCACATCGGTTGTAATCCAAGTCGGTGGTAAAGCAAATCGGTAGTAGTTCATGTCGGTGGTCAATTAATGTCGGTTCCAAATCCACATCGGTGGCAATACACATCGGTGGTAGAGCGCACTCTCCGGGAACTTGACCTTTTCAAACTTATTTTTTACATTTTTTTAGAATTTACTCTATTTTTTATCTCATACACTAGAACTGTGAAAAAGAATAATTCTGATATAAAAAAGACTAAGATTGGACAAGCCGTTTGGGAGAAAAACTCTTTGGAGATAAATTGCAATGTGTTTTTAAAATATTTTTTAATGCACTTCCTACCAATAAATTGCCATCAAATCCATATCGTTTGACAGATAAAACTACAGGCTATCATACAAAAAATAGTTGGATATGGTTGGCGCACATACTCGTACGTAGTAGATATGACGCTTGAAACATTGGCTACTTTGAGCGGTTTTACCTTTACCCGCCCCTTAATAAAACTTTGGTCTCTTGTAGTTGAGTAACTAAATGGAATACGACCTATGTTCATCTGAAATTTTTTACTCAAAATGACCTCCCCAACATACTGTTGAAGTTTGGTCTGCCCGTTATAAATCACCCTGTATACAGAAGATATCTTTTAGGTACAGACAGTTTTTGAGTTATTTTTCAACAATTTTACAATGCAACTTAGCTTATCACAGAACGAGGTACCAAGGACCATTTTCGTCTCATATTATTATAATTTGAATGCAGATTTATTTGCTTAACATTATTTGTGTTGTACTACTATGAACCTTTCGAGGTAGAACCGATTAAAATCCTAAAAATGCAAAATGTGAAAAATTTGTTAAACTTTGAAAAGCTGTATCTTCAAAACTATTAGGTCTACAGACACCGTTCTGGTCTTAAATTGTATAAAATTTCCTCTAATTTAACACAGGATATAACAACTTTTGCTGAAAATCTAGTGGTTCAGGATGAAAATCGACAAAAACCGTATTTCGGTCGAAAATTTCGCGTTTTTTTTGTTATTTTAGATACTTCCGGTACTCGGCCGAGGTCGAAAACTTAGATTCATTATTAGGCCTCAACCATATAAAACATATAAAAAAATCAGAACTACCCGTTTTAATGCAAGGTGAAATATACAGATTGACTGGACTATAAAGAAAAATATGTGTTTTCTGGACTTGAGATTGTTCAGTTAATCAAAACTAACACACTCTAAAACAATCTCATTGCAATATTACTTAATTTCCGAAAAATAGCACTTTTTAGATTTTGACAATTTCGAAAAACGGAATTTTCTAAATAAGTAAACGTTACTCGGTATACCGGGTGACAATGAGACTAGGGCCATGTTTATATCTTCTTTATTTATGAATCGATTTGGATAAAATTTTATACCAAGATACTACATATAATTTCTGATTGGCTGATAACTATAGTCAAAATGACTGACTTCCGGTTTTACCGGAAATGATACTAACTTTGATTTTTTAAATGGAACACCCTGTATATTTTATGTTTTTCGGAATCTACGAGTTAAATTACATATAATCGTCTTGCCAAATTTAAATTTTTTTAAACAAAAAAAATATTTTTTCAATTTCTATTTTTTACCATAGAAGGCCTTGACTTGGAAAAATCTATTCTAATTGACTCTAGCAACTCTTAATAATAGCTATTTTATCAATAAGGTCAATAACAAATCTTTAATAAAAGAATATAATTTGCTAAACTCGTTTTTTAAGAAAAAGTCACTTTTTTTAAATGGCACCTACTAAGGGCCATCTTGCCATTAGATAGAAAATGCAATTACCAATCTAACGATATGTATCATGCACTACTTTATCTTTATCTGAAACTGAAAAGTAATTAATTAATTATTTGTTTAAATCTATTTAAAAAACCAATGTTAGTGTCACTTCCGGTGAAACCGGAGGTGACACTAACTTTGGTTCTTTAAATAGATCACTCTATATGTTTTATGTTTTCGTAATCTACGACTCAAATTACATACAACAGTGTTGCCAAATTTGCTTCGGTATTATTAGTTATTACATAAAAATATTTAAAACAATAATTAATAAATTAATTTTCAGTTTCAGATAAAGATCAAGTAGTGCATGATGCATATCGTTAGATTGGTAATTAAATTTGCTGTTTAATGACAAGATGGACCTTGGTAGGTGCCATTTAAAAAAAGTGACTCTTTCTTAAAAAACGAGTTTAGCAAATTACATTCTTTTATTAAAGGTTTGTTATTGACCTTATTGATAAAATAACTATTATTAAGAGTTACTAGAGTCAATTAGAATATATTTTTTCAAGTCAAGGCCTTCTATGGTAAAAAATAAAAATTGAAAAAAACATTTTTTTTTGTTTAAAAATATTGAAATTTGGCAAGACTATTATATGTAATTTGACTCGCAGATTCAGAAAAACATATAATATACAGGGTGTTCCATTTAAAAAATCAAAGTTAGTATCATTTCCGGTAAAACAGGAAGTCAACCATTTTGACTATATCTATAGGCCAGGGGTGGCGAACCTTTATTCATCTACTTGCCATTTTTTCTAAAGAATTGTTTAATGAGGCCATGACGTGCCATCAAACAATCTTGACTTGGTGATTAATGGGGAAAAAATAAAACTAAAGACTATCAACTTAAAACTCTTTATTTGCAACAAAAAATATACATTTTGTACAGCAATTGTGACGTTATGTTTATTTAAATAAAAGAAAAAATTCGTGCGACTTCTGCTGTTGCAAATTAGATGCTAAATAACTTTATTAGCTCCATACTTTTAGCAAAATGCAAGCTGGACTGAAGTCATCTGAGAAACGGCTTCTAAGCGTGTCTTTAATGTTATTAATTTCTGAAAATAATGACTCACAAGCATAGGTAGATGAATATATTGTTAAGATAGCAAAAGCCAGCTTCTTCAGACTGCTAAATGTGTCTGGAATTGAATTCCACGTTTCCATAATTTTGATATTGGCATTTTTACTTATATTACCTGATACATATAGTCTTTCTATTTCATTTAATTCCAACTCTTTCCTTGTTTCGAAAAATTTTTGAATCCATATTGAACTAGACTGGAAATCAATCAGCTGCATTTCAATTTCTTCAATTTCCAACCAATCAAATTTGGCCAAGTTCAGTTTATCAAGTGAAGTTACATCAGGATATATAATAAATTTCAGTATTTCCGATAATTCTTTAACCTGAGAAAATCTCGTTGAAAATTTTTTGATTGAAGAATTAATTACCGAATTAAACTTTTCAGTGACTTTTGCTTGGTCTGGTTTTTCATGTAAATCCAAATCTCTGGAGATTTTTTTCAAGTTTGGGAAATACTTGTAGTTTTTGGTAACAATATCGTTACTGAAAACTTGCAGTTTAGCTTCGAAAGCATGCATGAGATCTATTATAACAATGATTGTTTTATTTGCGCCTTGAAGCTTCATGTTCAATACATTGTTAAATATAAAATGTTTCGATTAGGTACCTAGATTCCTTAATTACTGCCGTGCCTAAATTATTTTGTGGCGTGCCATTAATGGCACGCGTGCCAATGGTTCGCCACCCCTGCTATAGGCAAATCAGAAATTATGTCTAGTATCTTGGTATAAAATTGTATCCAAATTGCTTCATAAATAAAGAAGATATAAGCATGGCCCTAATCTCATTGTCACCCGGTATATGATAGGGGCTAAATAGGTTTTTAGACAAGCACAAATTATTGACGTGTAAAGTTTTTTTGAAAAATCTAAAATAATTTTTTTCTCATATGATGCCGACCTTTTGGGGGTCACTGTATACCCAATACCTTCTTCCATGGGTATTAAAACTATAGAAAGTGCTCGTAATTTGCAAATTTAATGATTTTGCCTTAGTAAATGAAGCACGCTATGTATCTCTGTATTTCTTAAAAACCCTTTCAATAAACTTTCGCCTAATAGCTTATTTAGCACCCCTAAATTCAACTAGTTTTCAGATTTAATTTATTCCAGAATTTCTCGGGTTTTTGTGTCAGCAATGGCTGGATTTTTATTTTCTAAACCTAGTTTGTGATTCCTTTAAATAAAGCATTTTAGGGGCCTTACACTGTTTTCTTATACTCACACTCGCATAGTTGGAAAACAGTTGAATTCAGAGTTATCCAGTAAGATATCAAAATAAATCTCTTTAAAGGGGCATTTCAAAAATACTAAAATGTGTAGTGCGTTTCCTTTAAAAATCTTTGAAATCATTAAATTTGCAGACACCTTGTATAGTATGAATGCCGAGAATCACCATTTTACACTCGAAAGGCAATTCACAAAAAACGTAATGTTTTATTTTTTATTTCAGTATCTACAGCAGCTGCCTGAAGTTTAGCATTTTGTGCATAAAATCGGTAACATCTCCAAAACAGTTCATGTTAGACCCATAAAAATTTATATTAAAACTATTGGTATTTCAATGCAAAGCTTTTAAGCTTCCTAAATATAGAGTAATAATTTTGGTTCGCCACACTTTTTGAGCCACCCTGTATAATCAGAAATATGTTAGTAATATGCAACACTTTCGTACCTTCAACTTTTATATAAGCTATTTTAATGTAAATCTCCTAGTTTTAGAGATATTTCCCACCCCGCATCGTTGACGGATCCTGTATTAAATGTCCAGTGGCAGGCGGTTGTATTGTATTTACTTAAATCCATTACTAGCGATAAGCCCCCGTGCGCGTTTGCCAAGTCTCTGAGGCCTAACAGTATGTTTCATAGATAGAGGCGAGTACTACTGGCGCACCTTGTTAGGTGTATATGTGTATTACATGGTCGCGCCATCTAGAATAACCTCTACCAACTGAAGTGTATAACTGAATATGTGTACTGTCAAACTCACCTCCACCAAAAAATCTGTTAAATCGATGCTTGTTGCACCATCTGTTGAATGGAACACTTATACATGGGGATACCTAGTCGCCTCCAATTTTTCGTACTGGCCTCCAAAAATGAGGCCAGTTCTTCGTTTCGACGTATGCTTTCGGAGGCGAGTTTGACGTTTTGCATATATATATATATATATATATATATTGATACCTGTTAAGTTGTCACTTCCGGTATATAGAGGTGGCGACCTAACGTCCGGGTTTTCCACTTACCCTAGATGCACAAAATTTACAATATATCTTGAGGGGAACTTGCACAATATGTCCAGCAAAAGAGGGGAAGACATTTCTAAAGTTCTTTTTCATATATATTTTGTATATCTACAGAATACAAAGTCGCTTCTTTGTATATGTTCCGTATATAGACACGATTAAAGCGTAATTGCTTCCAGCAGTGTTGCCATGTGTTTCAGAAGTCACTACGCCTACTTCTTATTGCAGCATCGAGTTTGTTAAAAAATACAGCTTATTCTAAGTTCTCGTTACTTAGCAAGATGTAATTAGTAAAAAATAGAGTTTATGATTGAACTATTTCATTATGGATGAAATATATAAGTAGGTATAACAATGTGTAAAAAATGTTGGAAATATATAAATGTATTTTTACTGTAAGCTTATTTTTATCAAATGATGTATTTTAGATTTTATAACAGGGACTGTTCTGTTTATTTTTGTCTTTTTGATAAATTCTTTTATTTCCTTCCCCGACGGATAGACTTTTTTCGAATGGAAGACTTAAATCGTTCCTGCACTAATTTAATTTCTTCATCAGACCATCCTTTAAAAATGTGATTACTTACTTTGTTTAGAAATAGAAACATTTGCTTACTTTGTTTTTGTTTATGTACAAATGAATTGATTTTTCTTTTTTTTGTGGGAAGTTTGTTCTCATTTTCGTCTGGATCTGCAAAAGAATCCCAAATGTTTGAAAAGTTATTATACAATTTAGAATGCTTTATCACCTTCACGGTCATTTTCATTATTAGATATTATCGTGTTTGCAACGTTATCGTCATTCTCGTCGGAATCTGTAAAATAATCACAATTGTTTATTACCTACTTTGAAATGTTTCTTGAAATATTTACAAATCATATCCTGCTCTAATATACAGTGCTCTCGTAAAGTAGTGGATAAATTCGTTAAACATTCAAAGAATAACTTTTGGAAAAAATGCTGAGACCCGTCGACCTCGTAGAAGGTATGACGTCATCGATGTTTTTTTTAAATGGCGACCTCCTATTTTATTACGGAATTTGAAAAAACACAATTTGAAATTTGTAAAATACTAAATTTTATTTTAAGAAGTATGATTTTACGCTTTTATCAATGGCAGCAATCAATAAAAAGCATGTCGGTGGTCTTAGTTACTGTCAGGCAGACAACGGTGCACAATTTGTACATTTAATTTAGTTGTTTTTGAAATTATCATTGCAATTACTTAAATTCAGTATTTTGAAATTTTAAATTTTTTGTCTTAATTTTTGATCATCTGACCTATTCTCAAAAATCAGCTTAACGTAAGTAAAAAGATGCTTTCTTTCAAATTCCGGGACAAAAAAGAGGTTGCTATTAAAAAAAACATTGATGACGTCATATCTCTTACACGGACCCTGTATGTATAGATTTTATTTGAAAAAATGCGCAAATAAAAATAAAAATCGAGGGGTCTGAGCGTTTTCCAAAAGTTACTCTTTAAGTTTTTAACGAATTTATCCACTACTTTAAAAAAGCACTGTATACTATTTTCAAGAGTAAATATACAAGAGGTCGATTTTTTTAACGGATAAACTTTTTTTCATACGGTTGTTTGGTTGTCATGGTAACCATTTCGAGAAGCGAGTGCATGAAAAACGCGCTACAGCTTGCCGAGTAAGGACGACTAAATTGAGAATAAGTTTATTCAGATAAATAAATAGGTTTAATATTTGTTAAAACTTATCACTATTGGCAGAGTGAAGAAGATTTAAGACTTGTGACTGATTAATAGTTAATTTGAAGATTTTTTTATCTTGAACCATAGAGGAAATAATAGGGTAGCCAGTGTGTAATCCTAAAATATTTAAAAGGCAAGATTTTACCTGTTCTTTAACATTTAATTTGAAAATTACTTCAGTTGGGTCCATCGCACAAGCAATGATTGTTTGGGAATTAGATATATGGTAGTTTCTCATTCCCTCTGTTCGACGTTGTGCCTGCTTTTGAACGAAACATGATTTTACATGACGTTTTAAGTACTCCTTAAGGAACAGCCCTTTGCAATATGTACAAGGGTAATAGGTAACATCATTTTTGTAAGGTTTTTTATTACTTGGCGGTTGGGTCTAGTTATTCCATTTATATAAAGGTCAAAATTGGTAACGTTTCTGAATAGCGCACACGCCCGTCGTCTCTCTTTACTATTCTTTGGTAATCAAAAAATGTTCTCCACTTCATCTTGGGATTTATGTTTTCCTTCTAAATGTCTCATAAAGTTTTTGGTGGATATGTTATTTCCACAATATTTGCAACGTACTACTTTTTGTTCTCTTCTTCTTTTCTATAACGGACACAAACAATAAATTCATTAAAAAAAATAAATGTATGCTGTGTTATAATGTTGAAAAAGCCGAATAACCGGCTCCTCAAGGGTCTTATCGATTGCTAAAATTACTGATTCTGGGATATTATCTATTGACCTACAGGACGACGTTTCTGAATTACCACTATCAGGGTCCTCTATAATGCCGTTCACATTGAAATTTGCGTCCCTGCCATCATCGATTGTTTCGTGGTTCGAGTCAATGCTCTCTGAGGCCGATACATGACTGCATGTACAATTACCATTTTGATTACACATTTTTAAATGCCTTTTATAGCTAGATTTCAAATTCATATCATCAGATGTATTACAAACTACGCTATTTTGGAAGGAAAAAGATTCGTGAATCTTTTATCGCTTGAAGAGGCAACAAATTTGATTTCGTCTTGACGTAATTTCTTTTGTACGGGATCTGCACATCTTTGTGGCTCCACCGGACTATTTTCAAAATTGCTATTATCAATCCACTCCTGCAGGTATTAATTTTTTTAATTTCTCTGTCAAAAAGAAAACAGCACTTACTAGTCCAACCCCAATTTTAAACTATTTACTTACACTTGTTTTTCTAAAACGAACTTCTTCATATTTTTCCACTCTGCTTTCAATCTCTTCTGTTGGATATTTATCTTGAAGTTTTATGGCAACCTTTTCTTTTGTATCAAAGTTTTTTGTTTGAATTGTTTCTTTGCAATTCAAGTTTACTTCTCTTCCTTTTTTAAGTTTTTCTCAATATTAAAAATATAATAATGATAATACTATCATGTTTTCAATAAGTGAAATACTCAATTACTACAAGTAAGACGATATTTGAAAAAATATATATTTAAACACCACTACCAACGCGAATTACAAATTATATTGCATTCAACAGATTTTCGTCTACAATATAATTATTATATTATTAGTACATTTTCTTTTAATAGCAGTAAGTAACTGCAAAGCTCGGGGAAAAACAATTTAAAATTTTGTATCGTGCCGAAGCAGAATGTGCAGAAAGGTGAATATGTTCCGTTTTAAATATAATGAGTATTAATTATTTTAGTAACTTTTCTTTCTGAAGAATATGCTGCATCTACGAATTCAGAATCACATAATTTGACCTAGATAAGATTTTTCAGTTTTTTTTCAAAACTTTATTTTATACGCATAAAGGAAAATCTTTTTGGTCAATATTCTTAAATCAGAATTGTAGGAGTTTCTAGCAATATTTTAAATAGCTTTAGCACTAACTAATTACAAAAGTAGTAGGAAAACATACACAATGCACAATTCTCAAATTCATCAATCAATATTCACACGAGTCGCCTTACGACACGTAAACGAATGACTGTACGTACCTTAGCAAGCGTGTCAAATTATTATTTGTTAAATACAGATATTGCCGAAATGCGCTTACAAGTATAATTCCGCTTAAAGTATCACACGCAGTTATTTTAGGATTATGCTGAGACTGCATAACACTAAAATAATCGCAGCCTGAATTCTGTAGCATAGCATATATTTAAAATTCGGGAATCGAGATTATAAGAACACTACGGTAATACTTATCTGTGGTAAAATTTCAAACCATTGCAATTATTGCGTTAAGAGTTTATGATATATTGTGAAACTATAAAGTAACAGGCTCAATAGCAAAAAGGCAACATCTGGGACCAACTTCAACACCATCAAATTTAAAAGCTTCACTTATCTGGACCGAATGATCTGATTTCAGGCTCATAAATGACCTGTGACATAAATCGAAAACAAAAATAAAATATAGGCAAGATAAACTAATTTAGAAAACAATGCACATGTGAATAAATGCAGTTTGAAAAAAACAAGTTTCCTTGTTGTACATTTAATTATGCTGAGGTTATTTAATATTTAAAGCTGCTCTTAAGAATAATTATTTACATGTATTTCGGGATCCGTTTGGTGTTTGACTAACTTGAAAATACGGAAAACGATGATTCTGAGAATAACTTGATTAGAATGCAGCTAAATAATTAACATAAACTAAAAGTTACTGCAATATCATGACAGAATTTTCTGATGGTTAGCGAGTGGAAGCCATGTGACTAGGTTTTGTTAATTTAGAAAGTTTTACTTTAAGTTTGTTGCGGATATCTTTAGTACATACTGTAATACTATTTTTAAACATTGCAATCAATGAAATAAATTAAACCAAATAATATTGCATATGAAATATGTTCCTGATTGAAAATACATTATACGAGTAAGGCAAATTACTTTCTGGATAAACAAGGAGATTTATTTTAGTTACAGGTACAAATAGATCTTTTCTTATCTTTGCTATCTACCAGCGCCACTAATAACTTGCATTGAGAACACACCTTAACTTTTCAAGTTCAATTACACTAAGATCACCACGTCGAAACATAAAACTTTTTATTGCGATCGCGGCCAGGACCCCGATCGCAATATGCAGCGGGAATAATATGTAAGCAGTCAAATAGATGCGAAAACAGCGTTGCCGATAAACGGAAGCAATAAAATGCCGTCTAGTTAACGGACGTGACTTCGTGTTGGCCGTTTCTCACGTTAACAAAACGATGCCAGCGCCAGCGGTCTACAGTTGAACTAAAAGACAAATCCGCAGATATAGGGGGGTCATAGTCGCTTCCACAACATTTTTCGTATTTAGGCATTACTTGACCTGCAGTTCTGAAATTCGTAAAAAAACAAGCAAATCGTTGTGACTTCCGAAAATGGAAGTCACTTCGTTATATATGAAGCGATAACGTTTAAAGTATATCTACTTTTGAAGTGACTAACTACCTAGTATCAATATATATATATATATATATATATATATATATATATATATATATATTCATCGTTTCCCACATACGACGATGCGAGTTTTAGCGGGAAATAAAATCGTTGTATGGGCTAATAGACATAATAAATGGTAGTTGTGAGCTGTCGGTAAAACAGTTGTTTAACTTGCATGAACCGAGCCAAAAATAATGGCGGGATGTAGTATTAAAAGCATTGAAAATCTTAGTTTTAAGTTTATTCATGAAATATGTGGAAAATGTTACTACAAATTGTTTAAACATAACTAACAGGTGTTAAATATTATAAAATTTGTTATGTAAAGTGCAGAACTACATGAATGAATGAATTAATTTAGTCTCCACTCCCCCCTTTGTTTAATATATGTCACAATATGTATGTTGTCACAAAATTAGTTTTTTGGCAATTTTTGTTAATTTAAGGTTTAAAATTAATGATGCATAGGTAATGTTAGACAAATTATTATTGAAGAAACGTGTTTATGAACTTGTACAGGGTCCACCAACCTATTTTAAGTAGGTCTCACTAGTTCGTGGACCCTGCATTATTCATAAAACTTTTACAGCTTCTAATCACAGTTTCACCATTGAATTAATAACAAATTCGCCAACAATAATTACCATCGCTTAAAGTTAAGTAATTTTAAAGCTCCAAGTATTAGATGATTAAAATGTTCCAGATTTTATATAAAAATCAGTTGTATCCTTTTTATTCTAATAAATTTGAGTATTCCCTTCAACTAGATGCACTTCTCACAATTTCAAAGTGCTCTAACCCCTTAATTATTAAACAAATAACAAATACTATTGAAATCTCTCGAGTAGCATAATATACCAATTATTCAGAAAAAAACCAATATCAGCACATCGTATTAATAAATATCTAGATATAATGAAACAAGTAAATCCATTTTTATATTTTATTTAGTAAGCCATTTCCTATTTACATTCAAATACAAAATATAACAAAAGTACACTTCAACGTATTCTTACTTATAATCTAAAATATTACATGGAACACCTTTGGCAATGTTTACAATGGAAATATTAAAATACAGTGAAGAAACCATATAATTTAAATGGTAAAAAGTACACACATGCATTTTTAATTATCCAAAATAAAATCTAACAAAATCACATTTTAAAAGTGATACAATAACAAAATAGCAATTAAAAAAAGATGAGAAAACAGCTAATGGAATTGAAAACTCTTTTTTAAATTCAAATAACAGAAAAGCATTTGGTAAAAATAATGGTCTGCCAAAAAACCAAAAGCAGTAGTTACCAGTTAACAACTTCTAAAAAAATATCTTAAAAAACATAATACTTTCATTAGATTAGCAGGCAAGTAGAATTGAAGTTCTATAGTAGTAATTTACGATACAAGCGCGTAAAGCTACTCTTTAGGCACGAGTGGGGTAGAGTTAACACGCGAGTGAGGACTTTCAAAACGTGTTGTACACGTTGGTATTTTTTCGTTGATATTATAGGATACACACTAAAGGGTAAGAGATACAAAAAAACTAGTATACATGTCGTGTCCTCTTTTTTAGTGGTTAGTTTAATGGCGTAATCAAAACTACGCTAACTAGATTTGTTTAGGAAATACAGGTTTTTTTTTGTAATCTCTTGTAACTTCTTAATTAGAGTTACAAAAAAAATTGTAAATACAAAAAACATGCAACTCTTTACGTAGAATTCAACGGTGTACTTGAAAAAATTATAAGAATTTTTATTTTTGAGATATTTTGAAAATTATCATTTTTTTTAATGGGACACCTTATATCTGGGTAGCTCATAAAATTACATTGTTTTTTACCATTGCAACGATATATAATACTTATTATTTTAATTTATCCTAAATAGCGAAAATACCAAAAAAACCAAAAATAATACGATTTTTTTAGTTGGCCATGGGTTGAATCGTAATTGTTTTTGTTAATGACATTTCAACGTTTTTTTCGAAATAGGAAAGTGTCAACAAGCGATTTTTGTGGATGTGGTATAAAACTCAATTTTTTTCTAATTCATAATTAATATAGTACAAATCTTTTTTTCCAAATCATAATTATGCAAAATTTTGATTTTAAGATATTCTGGCTTACGATTTTAGAATATTATAAAACTAGTATTAACTGTCATTAAAACGAAATGTTGAAATGTCATTCTAAAACAAAAATAAAAGCGATTCAATCCATGGCCAACTAAAAAAAAACTTATTTTGGGTTTTTTGGAATTTTCGCTATTTACAATAAAATAAAATATTAAGTATTATATATCGTTGCAATGGTAAAAAGAAATGTAATTTTATTAGCTACCCAGATACAGATCTTATTAAAAAAATGATAGTTTTCCAAATGTCTCAAAAATCAAAACCCTTACAATTTTTTCAAGTAGGCTGCTGGATTCTACGTAAAAAGTCGCATGTTTTTTTTATTTACAATTTTTTTGTAACTCTGCTAATTAAGAAGTTACAAGAGACTATAAAAAACAGCAGATTTTAAGAATCACCCTGTATTTCCTAGACAAATCTAGTTAGCGTAGTTCTGATTATGCCGTTAAACTAACCACTAAAAAAGAGGACGAGACACGTATACTAGTTTTTTTGTATCTCTTACCCTTAGTATGTACCCTATAATATCAACGAAAAAAAAACCACCCTGTACACGTAGTTTTTTTTGCACAGTGATCTCTTGGTCGAAATTTAGTAGAAAAGGACTTCGGAATTGACAACTGTCAAATTGACATATCAATAAAATAGAAAAAAAACGTACTTTTTTCACGATTTTTGCATTAAAAAAAGTGAAATTTTCAATACGATTATTCGTTAAAAAAAGACGACTTTTATGATCACTATGCAAAAAAGATCTTTTACACACTATTGCATACTAGATTTCTTCTACAACCGAACATTTCACTTTTTTTATCATAGGCAACCCAAAATACATCTTACTTTTACGCTCTAAGGTTTATAAAGAACTTTTTATGCACTGCGTTTTAAAAATTAACACATTACAAACTAACTAACGTGTTTAAAGTATCTACTTTAGACACGGTTGTAGAAAAAATCAGTTTACAAACATAAAAACATGGTTTAGTAACTAACAGATAATAAACAATAAAATAATGCAATAATTTAGAAATAGCAATATCAGTAAACCAAAATAAAACAACTTTCAAATAATGATGACCATGTCGATTACGAACGCTTGTTTCGTATGATGTTGCTCATGGCTGTTTTTATAACAGGAGAGGTTCCACACTGCAAAGGGGTGGTCCAGAAGGACGGACATGTCTCTTTGTCCGAAGAGATTTTAAAACTTCTTGACGAACCTGATGACCTGCAAAAAGAAAAAGTTAAATACAGCTTCAGTTATATATCAATAAATAAAAATTAAAAGAATTCTGCAAATACTACGTAGACGTAGCCGGCTGTGTTGATGTATGATCAAAAATTAATCTCATCTAGTATGGCTATGAAATAACAAATTGCTGCCTTTAAAACTGGGTCAAATATATTTTACTTTTAGGTTAGAGAAGATGAAGTGTCTATTCGACCGGCGCAGGCTTATTTGTTGGACGATTACATGACTTACGTGCAAATTTGTTTATTTCAATATAATATTGTAATAAGATGGATAAAAAGAATAAAATTTGACAGTTTGAATTAAATATATGTATGTAAGCCAATTTTAAAGGCGTTGGTTTGTACGTCCACAGCCATTCTAGATGAGATTAATTTTTGATCATACTATATATACAGGGCGATCTATAAGATCGAGTACAAACTCCGACAGATGGTTGCTGATAATTTAAGGTTGAGATTGGAGAAAAATCCGCTAAAATTGTTTTTTAAATTAGTTACTAAAATACATTTTGAAAATTAACTTTACAAAAAGAAAGCTAGTATTAGTCAATTTAACACATTAAAATTTTGTATTCAAATTGGTAACGTTTCGCTGGCAGTTCCAGCTTCTTCAGACATTTCAAAAGTTAACATTAAAAAGCCTTTTACATAAAAGGGTGATTCTGATTGAAATGCATTTAAACTATTAAGTAGGAATCCTTTAATAACCTTCATTCTTTAGTTTTGTTTTTCTTTCCAATTCTCCAAAAATTTCATATCTAGGTAGACAATTTGTGAGTGTTAGAGTTAGATTTTTAATCAGTTATTTTGTTTTTGTTTTAAATAGATATATTTTTTTCCCTATCAAGGTGTGAGGGTTTGAAAGGATAGATGTTAAACATCACTCTAATTTGCATATCTTTATACTGAGATTGTTTGTTAATTCTGTTTAATAATTAAGTTTTTCCTTGTAAAGATTGATAGATGGTTAATTTATTTAATAACCTAGGAAAGGAAACTCTTCCAAGATGCTTTAAAAACTTAGTTACTGATTTTCAAAAACAAAGTAATTCATAAATAACACATACACTTCGTATAACTTTTTGCCGCTTAACTTTTTTGATTGAATCACAATATAGTAGATTATGTTATTAGAAGTAAAAGTGATACTTTATGTGGCAAAGCTGAAGTTTATTTAGCCGAACGTTAGTGAGGCAAATAATTCAGCTAAGCCACATAAAGTCACTTTTACTCCGAATAACATATACTATTTTATCCGCAAACGTATTCAGGTAAATTTCATTAATATAGATTTAAATAAAAAAGGATGCATCGGCCGGGAATCGAACCCAGGCCACCCGCGTGACAGGCGAACACTGTACCGCTGCGCCAACCGATCTTGTTCAAATAACGCGCTACTGTAATGATATATGAACATACTGAATCACCCGAGCTAATAGCACACGGCCACAGCAGCTGTCACACCATAAACCACGGCGACAGATGCTCCGATCCGCTGCTTAAAGGTTTATTTAAATTAAAACGTTTTTGTACTCTTTGAAAATAAAACCGGCCTACGGATCTAAGTCTAAGAATTAGCAAAATTTTAAGCCATCATACAATTTAATCGGTCCAGTATCTTCGGATGAGATAACGAACAAACATAGAAAGAAAGAGGGCAACGATTTTGTGTGCTTAGGCAGATAAAGTATGCAAAAGTCGCTATTTTATCTGCTTAGGCAGATAAAGTGACACTTTTACCTTGTCAATAAAGACAAATAAGTTGTCACTTTTGTGACGTTTGCGGATAAAATATTTTATTGCAAGATTGTACAGTAAATGTTATAGCATTTTACTTTAATGTAGTAACCCTATGAATTTTTAAATCAATAATTGGATATACACTACAAGATACTCCAGTAAGTTACTTTTTCTCAATAATACGTATGTTTAAGGATTTTTCATTCAATGATCAAACTTAGAAATACGTTAATGTTATATAAAATATTAATATGAATTTTTCAACCGTAGAATCACGAGTGCTCACAACTCTTGTTGGTAAGAATATAATTTTATAAACAATTGATTACTTAAATTAAACAAGAAGAAATTGACGTAAAGTCATGAACGCTTAACGTTGAGGGTTCTTTTTCTAAGAGTTTAACCGAGTTTAATTGCATTCTAGCAATCATAGCAAATAAAAAAGACCAAATCTAGCTAGGCAAGAGTTTTGCACGAATGATCGTTGAAGAATTAACTGAATAAATTATACAGAAATGTCAATACGTCAAATTTTACATTTGTCAAAATGCCAAAGCATCGTGGTTTTCTTTTCAGTGTAAGAATTCTGTTATAACTTGTGGTAGTTCTACAATTAATAAAACTACTTATCTTTGAAAATATTTAGTTCCTCATTTTTCAATAAAAATATTTTTCTTTACATCAGCTTGAAGAAGAAAGCCATGAAATTATTTAGCTTACCAAAACAAAGCGTGGTAAATCTGAAACTAGCTTCGTTTAAAAGAATTACTTAAATCTAACTAAAATTATATACAAATACTAAATTAATCAGAAGTCTGCTCTTGACGTTTACGCTGTTTAAAATATTTAACGACTAAAGTTTTAAGAGGATCTTGGCTTTCCTTTGCTTCTTGTAAATCTATATCTATACTAAATTGTTGCGACAAGAAAGGGTAGTTTTGCTCTTACGAAGTAACTGCATTTGCTTACTCATTAATAATTTCTTGGAGTTCATTTTAGCAGCTGCCTTTTTCAGCTTCAGCACCTCTTTGCGTAGCATCCTCTCAGTAGGTGTTAATGAAGTCCGACTGGCTGGTAGTGTTTTGACAATTTCTGGTAGTCTTTTCGCTTGGCTATTAGTGAACCTAAAACAATATCGACAACATAAACATAAAAACAACCTATATTTTTATTGTAAGTGTAGCTATGCCAGCAAATGCCAAAGTTTGTAGAAATACTCAAAAGAATATAATTTTGAAAATTAAAACTGCTCCTTCATGGAACAACATACAAATTTGAAAGATTTGACTGTAAATCGGCACTGTAAATATTTTCCCTGTTTACTATTGGCAAATATGTTTGTCTTGTTTTTCCTCGTAATCTGTAATGCTTCAAAGTGAGATAGATACAGTTACACTAAGAGCTATTTTGTAAAAATGAGAAAGAAAAAACACCACATAAAAGTAAACTTTGAAATCTGCCCTTTTGAAAGTGGATTTTAAGCTTTTTCTTAAAACAAAAAGTAGTAATTTGTAGAACTGCGCTAAACGCCCTGGACACACGTGGATTCCGTATGCGAGATACAGTGTGCGGGATACAGAATCTCGGTCTGTTCAGACGTGGCGACTGTATCTGAGATGCAGCCTTCAGTCACTTGCGAGAACAGTCAAGTGCCGTGCTGTTATGGACCCAGCATTGCTGTTCTTTGTTTCTGTCGAATTAGTCTGGATGTGCTGTATTCAAAGACAGGGGATTGGGCTCTACTAAGCTAATAAATTTTTTATTGTCAAATAATGTACGCTTTATGATCGTTGTATAGCAACGAACGCCTATATGATAATCGGTATCCAAGATACAGAATTTGTCGCCGGTGGCCGAAAAGGACAGATGACGAAATTCTGCACCCCGATACTATATGTGTCGCTGAATGCCGTGTGAACATCTCCATTTGAACGTGTGTATTTTCTGTATCTGGGATACAGGAATCTCGCATACAGAATCCACGTGTGTCCAGGGGCTGGACACGCATACTTTTGCGAGGCAGAACACACGCTATATCATACGCGTAGCAGATTCTTTTCAATTTGTATTTAAATCGAATAATCAGTACGTTCATTACTATACAACGATCATGGAGCGTACATTATTTGACAATTAAAATTTTATTAACTTAGTAGAGCCCAATCCCTGTCTTTGAATACAGCACATCCAGATTAATTCGACAGAAGCAAAGAACAGCAATGCTAGGTCCATAACAGCACGACACTGGACTGTTCTTGCAAGTGACTGAAGGATGCTATCTAAAATATTTTTGCTTGTAGCTAAGCTTGATGAATACAACTCAGTGAAATTATCTCTTTGTAAATATTCTCGCTCCAGTAACTCTACCTCGCATAAATATTCAATATGTAATTGAACTTCCGCAAATTCTTGTAATAAATTTACCAAATTGTCAACTCGTAATTTCAAATCTACCACTGTTTTCAGGAATTGCTGCTTTATTTCCAAATGCTTCTTGAATAGGTGCCAAAAATGAATTAAAACTAGTCAATTTATGCTTAATTGCTCCCCTCTTTCTCTTTAATTTAGACATTTCAGTAGCCATTGTATAGAATTTCCCACACGTGCTGAATTGCACTTGGCTTTTGCCAGCAACAAATTTATACGTTATATTAAACAGAATGTGCTATAAGCGTTCTTAATTTGGTAATCCTGCATTTTAGGGCCATGAAATTGAACTACCGTTCCTAGAGCTAATAATGCAGGTGGGAGTGACAATAACTAAGTAGGTATATTATATTTCTCTTAATGTTCAGATTTTCTGGATTGGAAATTTCAAGTCGAAAAAGAAGAAAAATGTAATTATATTATTGCAAGAGGAAAGGCAAAAAATAAACAGGGGAAATAGTTAAAACATACATATGTAACAGAAGTGGTAAGTGTTTCATAATAAAACAATTGTATGAAATTTAATTCGAAAGTAGGTACTTACCTATATTATTAAGTCAAGTGTATTTTTAGAAGGAAATATTTTAAAAGTCCTCGACGGCAATAAAACGTGCAACAAAGAAAGCGACAGCTTTAAATCATCTTTCTCCGTTGTAAACAAATCATAGGCAAGAAATCCGCAAGTACCCACCGTTTATTGTCGGGTACATGAATTATTTGCATGAAAACGAAGAATACCCTGTTCCTTTCTTTGTTGCACGTTTTATTGCCGTCGAGGACTTTTAAAATATTTCCTTCAAAAGATACACTTGACTTAATAATATAGGTAAGTACCTACTTTCGAATTAAATTTCATACAATTGTTTTATTATGAAACACTTACCACTTCTGTTACATATGTATGTTTTAACTATTTCCCCTGTTTATTTTTTGCCTTTCCTCTTGCAATAATATAATTACATTTTTCTTCTTTGTCGACTTTAAATTTCCAATCCAGAAAATCTGAACATTAAAAGAAATATAATATACCTACTTAGTTATTGTCACTCCCACCTGCATTATTAGCTCTAGGAACAGTAGTTCAATTTCGTGGCCCTAAAATGCAGGATTACCCTTAATTTACTTAACCTTAAATAAGGTAATTGAACGCACATATAAAAAATGAATTGAAACTACTGTAACCGTAATTGTACAACACGTGACTCAATTGAAACAATAAAAAGAAATGGGAAAAAAAATGACTCACCCTTGATATTTCTGGAAAATAGATTCTTGCACCGTGTTAATTCCCAACAAAATAGCTGTAATGCCGTCGGTTCGTGTAGAAGGCCTTCGGGTTACTTGCCCTTTGTCCTTAGAAACATGGCGTCCATTATGGCGTTGTCGGTTAGTCATCGTTTTCTGTTGTAATACTGTAGACAGGATGGTAGTACCAAAATGTTTCGTCGATAGAGTGGACTGTATGTTGATTTTAAATAAAACACATTTGGTATACTTCTAACACTTATGATGAAATTTTTACATTTGAATAACGGCGGAGCACTGACCACAAAACAATAACTTTTAACTAATGCAATGACAAAGGCACGTGACAAAAGCACAAAAGTGAGCGCAATCGGGACCGAACACCGAACAGGACCGAAGCTGCGTGCGCGCAACCCAGCGACGAAACCATAAAAATAATAGCAGCAAATCTTCCCATTTCTAGAGGCAGTAATATGGAAAGAGAGAAAAATTTATTCTTTTGTTAGGGCCTACACACATTTTTTACATTACACAGGAATGTTTGAACTAAGTACACACAAATATTAATCTGCAAATAACCTATATTCGTAGGTTTGTTCAAAAATAATGTTATACATTTTTTTAATACCACCTGCATTTTACTACCTCTAGGAACAATACTCGGTTTTACGTTTGGAATGTTGCACTCGTCGCCTACATTGATGCCGTGTTGTCAACTAGACTTCCAAGAAATTTCGCTGCTCACAGCAACGTTGGCGCAATCCTGCTAAGTTGCATATTATCCACCGCAAAACAATAACTAATATATCCACGTCTGTGTGCTGTGTGGCCCGGAATTATAAACACGATTAAAAGTAAATCTAAAGGAATCGATGGACTTAATATCGACTTAAAATGAGGGTTCCAATTTTGTAAGGAAAAATAATATTAAATAGACGTTTCGACTTGAAACTTTGTAGGAGTACCCATAAAAACAAATAAGCAAACACATATTTCGTGATTTTCCGAAAATCAACCCCTTAGGGGGTGAAATGGGGTCAATAAGCCTAAAAATCGTTATGGGTGTCGTTATTGAGGTATTTTGGGACGTTGATTGCGAAAATGGCATTTATTTTTAAGTCCAAGGCGGTGAACATGACATAAAATTAAAACTCTATAGTGGTGGAACGGGGTTTCAGAGACGAATTATTTTTGGGCAGAACAGCGTTTGCTAGAGGTCCTCAAAAAGTTGTACCAAATTACAAGTTTAATAAAATTGTACCAGATTTTGAACTTTTGTACATACACCAAAAATTGCGTAGTTTTAATCTCAGAAGAAAAATATTAATATTTATATTTTTCGTTCGCGTTTTAATAGGTTTAGGTTATTATTACAATAAGTAAAGGAAAAAACTTAGCACATTTTCGTGCGCAAGTTTAAATTAATAAAACTTTAATATTTTTTTTCTATCCTAGGGATGACTTTTAATGTTTCCAAACGGTTTTAAGTTGTTTATGGTTACAGCTGTTTAAAATTTGACGAAGATAGGAGCAGTGGCGTAACTATGGGGGGTGATATGGGTGTCGGAACACCCCCCAGAGGCTTTAGTCCAGTCAAATGGTGCTCAAAAAAGGCGAATAGGGGAAAGTTTTGGTATTTAGTTCCTATATGTTTTTTTGGGTTGCTGTACACGAATATCAGCTTTGCCAACAAAAATTTTGACCGAAAATACGTTTTTTAAGCAAAAAACGGTGTAAAAAACGAGTTTTTTGTAGTTTTTCTAAAATTACTCGAAAAGTATCCAATTTCGTAAGTGTCAAACCTATATGAAATAAAAGAAGATAAAATTTTCTACATTCTATGTACGTGAGGTTTTTTCTCCGATCAATCATTCAGCCGCGAGAGCGCCGCGAAATTATAGTCCAGTCAAATGGTAGAAAATGGGGGAAAGTTTTGGAGTTTTGATATTTGATTCCTATAGGTTTTTTAGGTGGCTGTATCAGGTGTGCAACATTTTATTTATGGAGACTTATTTCATATACCATTTTTGATTTACGAAAAATGAATAGTTTTCGAGTTACTTTGAAATAAACTGCCTTTACCACCTAACTTCGCGGCGCTCTCACGGCTGAACGATTGATCGGAGAAGTACATAAAATGTAGGAAAATGTATCCTCTTTCATTTAATATAGGTTCAACATTTACAAAATTGGATAGTTTTCAAGTAATTTTAGAAATACCAAAAAAAAATGGTTTTTTACACCGTTTTTACTTAAAAACATGTTTGCTGTCAAAATTTTTGTTGGAAAACCTGATCTTCGTGTACAGCGACCCAAGACACATGTAGGAACCAAATATCAAAACTCCAACAAAACTTTCCCCTATTTTCTGCTATTTGACTGGACTACCTTGGGAATTACTAAAATTCGTCTTAAACAAAAAAATCTAAAATTACATTTTAGTAATGTATAACTGAATATCAATTATTACATTCGGAATTCGGACTCGACCATTTTTAAAATCCGATCTCAACGAACCTCCTTTGGACGTGATTGCTGAGTTCAAATTGCCAAAATGTACAAAATCTTTCATATAAGACAGCAATGGATGCGCTAGCTACGTGCAATAAGGACATGTTTCCCAGCGTATTTAAGTTCCTGTGTCAACTGCAACAGCTGAAAGATCATTCTCCACCTTAAAAATAATTAAGACTTACCTACGAAATACAACATCGCAATATAGGCTGAATAGATTGGCAATGCTCTCCATTCGCAGAGTACTGCAGGTGAACGTAGATGAAATTATAAACGAGTTAGCAAAAAAAACAAGAAAACTTGAATTACTACTATAAGTTGTATTACAGTTGTAATCATTTTATTGTTCATAAATAAACAGTATAGTTGCTTTCATTTCTAAATGACTTGCAGTAGGCTGTGATTTAACTAATTTTTTACAGTCAAAATGACATTTAACATTTTCATAGGTTATAGAGTTATTGCAAGGACAGGTATTATCTTGCAATTTTGTTTTACAAGCAAGCTAAGTTGTTATTTATTTAGCAAATAATTATTTCTGACTTCTTTTGGTTAATAAGCAAATAATAAGCAAAAAATAAATTCTTAAATGTAACTAGGTGGTCTATACTGCCAAGAAGTTAAATTAAGGCCTACCGCAAGTCCTGTAGAAATCAAATCAACTATACTTTATGGTACGCTCAATTATTTTTTTTTAATTCTTATTGTAAGGTTCATCACTCTCCCAGAACACCCCCCAGAGCAAAATCTTAGTTACGCCACTGGATAGGAGGTTTAATACCAAAGTTAAGTTTGATATGTTACCATATTTTAATTTTAAAGCTAGGTGAATTATATATAATTCACTAGGTGGGTTTTTTGAAATTAGGAAATACATTTTCTTTGCTTTTTCCAAGTGAATTTGCAATAGTCGTCACAAAGCATTACTTTCGCTGTCAAATCAATTATGCCACCCAAACGACAAGCGATTGGTCGATCTACACTTCAAACACAAAAGAAAAGGGCATACGAGTTTCAGATACCGATGAGCAACGGGAAGAAAGACTGGAAACCGTTCGAGTACGCACTGCTCAAGCATGTCGTCGAGATATTTCGATAAATTGTATTTATGGTCCGATTTAGCTCATATTTGGAATGTACGTTGGTTACTTAGAGAGAAATGTCTATACAATAAATGAACCCGGTAGGTGGCGCTGGAGTCAAGATATTTACCAAAATGTGTATTTACGGTCCGATTTAGCTCATATTCGGAATGTACGTTGGTTACTTAGAGATAAATGTCTATACAAAAAATGAACCCGATAGGTCGAGCTGGATTCAAGATATTTACCAAAATGTGTATTTACGGTCGTTAGACGTAAAACTTTAATATTTTTTTTCTATCCGGGGGGTGACTTTTAATGTTTCCAAACGGTTTTAAGTTGTTCGGGGCCTTTTTGGTTAAAGCTGTTTAAAATTCCACGAAGATTGGACGTTTATTACCAAAATTAACTTCGATATGTTACCATATTTTAAATTTAAAGCTAGGTGAATTATATATAATTCACTGGGTGCGTTTTTCGAAATTAGAAAATGGGAGAAATAATTTTGTGGCATCATACATGGGTATTAAAATAATATCGCGTAATATTTTTTTAGATTGGCCTCCAGCAGCAAGTTAAGCAAAAACGTAATGTCACTTCAAATAAATTAAACCAAAAGTGTTTTGAGGCGTATCAAATCCCGTCACATATATTTTCTCATTTTATATAAGCAACCATATTGCACTGTAGTCCATTTACTAAGGAAAAATAGTTCTAACTTCGTTGACTCAAAACCGATTTTGATATATTTTTTTTTATTTCGGAAAAGTTTATAGAAAAGTTCCCCACGGGTGAGAAGGTGTGCTTTTGATTTTTTCAATTGTTATTAACAAGTAAGCGTTTTTTAATACAGTCTTAATTAAAAAAATTACTCTTTTATTTATTTAAACAATTGCCTGACACTTGATAACATTCATTCGGTTTTTATTTCGTATACAGGGTTTTTTTGGGTCGCTGATCTCAAATTATATGTTAAAATTTATCAAAAATGGAAAATAACGTCTTTAAAGTGGCAAAATAGCTTCATTTTTGAATTTCGCGCGTTGCCTCATATCTAGGGGTTTTGGAAACGCTTCAACAGTATGGTGCAATTTTAAATAGTTATATTAATTTTATTGTACGTAATTATGAAAAAAAGCAATTGTTGTTTTTGTCGATCATCGTACAATATTTTTTCGTACACTAGCATACAAAAAGGAATACTAAATTTATCCTCGTATATAGCAATTATGCCACCCAAACGACAAGCGATTGGTCGATCTACACTTCAAACACAAAAGAAAAGGGCATACGAGTTTCAGATACCGATGAGCAACGGGAAGAAAGACTGGAAACCGTTCGAGTACGCACTGCTCAAGCATGTCGTCGAGATATTTCGATAAATTGTATTTATGGTCCGATTTTGCTCATATTTGGAATGTACGTTGGTTACGTGGAGAGAAATGTTTATACACAAAATAAACCCGGTAGGTGGCGCTGTAGTCAAGATATTTACCAAAATGTGTATTTACGGTCCGATTTAGCTCATATTCGGAATGTACGTTGGTTACGTAGAGAGAAATGTCTATACAAAAAATGAACCAGGTAGGTGGCGCTGGAGTCAAGATATTTACCAAAATGTGTATTTACGGTCCGATTTAGCTCATATTCGGAATGTACGTTGGTTACTTAGAGAGAAATGTCTATACAAAAAATGAACCCGGTAGGTGGCGCTGGAGTCAAGATATTTACCAAATAGTGTATTTACGGTCCGATTTAGCTCATATTCGTAATGTACGTTGGTTACTTAGAGAGAAATGTCTATACAAAAAATGAACCCGGTAGGTGGCGCTGGAGTCAAGATATTTACCAAAATGTGTATTTACGGTCGTTAGACGTAAAACTTAATATTTTTTTTCTATCCGGGGGGTGACTTTTAATGTTTCCAAACGGTTTTAAGTTGTTCGGGGCCTTTTTGGTTACAGCTGTTTAAAATTCCACGAAGATTGGGCGTTTATTACCAAAGTTAACTTCGATATGTTACCATATTTTAAATTTAAAGCTAGGTGAATTATATATAATTCACTGGGTGCGTTTTTCGAAATTAGAAAATGGGACAAATAATTTTGTGGCATCATACATGGGTATTAAAATAATATCGCGTAATATTTTTTTAGATTGGCCTCCAGCAGCAAGTTAAGCAAAAACGTAATGTCACTTCAAATAAATTAAACCAAAAGTGTTTTGAGGCGTATCAAATCCCGTCACATATATTTTCTCATTTTATATAAGCAACCGTATTGCACTGTAGTCCATTTACTAAGGAAAAAAAGTTCTAACTTCGTTGACTCAAAACCGATTTTGATATATTTTTTTTAATTTCGGAAAAGTTTATAGAAAAGTTCCCCACGGGTGAGAAGGTGTGCTTTTTATTTTTTCAATTGTTATTAACAAGTAAGTGTTTTTTAATACAGTCTTAATTAAAAAAATTACTCTTTTATTTATTTAAACAATTGCCTGACACTTGATAACATTCATTCGGTTTTTATTTCGTATACAGGGTTTTTTTGGGTCGCTGATCTCAAATTTTGTGTTAAAATTTATCAAAAATGGAAAATAACGTCTTTAAGGTGGCAAAATAGCTTCATTTTTGAATTTCGCGCGTTGCCTCATATCTAGGGGTTTTGGACACGCTTATTATAAATATAGCATTAAGAGGTTAATTTTTATTCTGTACGATTATTATTATTATTTAATAAACATTATATACTAATAAAATTCTAAAATTGTTATATTAACTAAAAGTTATATAGATTAAATACATTTAACTATAACATATAAATTCGAACGCCTAAAAATGTATTTTCTACGACCTCTTTGTACAATTACCAAAATATATTACTGAATTAAACGATTTGCTAGTTGTGACCGAAGGAGGAATGTTATTACATAAAAACAAATGGCAACTTGTTCAACAGTATGGTGCAATTTTAACTAGTTATATTAATTTTATTGTACGTAATTACGAAAAAAAGCAATTGTTTTTGTCGATCATCAGAAACATCGAATAAATCCCGATGGCTCAAGACGAAAACTGCACCTGATATTCGATTGGATAGAGACAGGTTTAGTTATAGTCTCAGAGAATATAGACGTATTAGTTATATTAACAGCTTTAGCTTCCCCTGATAATGATATATATTTTTTAAAACCTGCCAAATATAAAGAAATATCTTTCTCTAAGAGCCTGTAATTTGCGATATTAAGTAAACATCTAAGAATATAAATGTTATGAAGTCTAACGACAAGTGGTCTTTTCATATTGGAAAATGTGTGCTACTAACAATTTTACATTTAAAATTAAGGCTTAACACACACAAAGAAATTAAAGATAGACCAGCAAATGCAGCGGAATTTGCATCCTGTTGTTGGGTCACTGTTTATATATACGTCACGTCGGATGGCATTCCGTTCTTGCACAAAAGTCCCAAGGTCGCCGTGTTATTTTATATCGTATTTCTTTGTACCAAGTCGTAGGTATTAGTTTTCTTTATATTAATATTATATTATTAATTGGTTTAATTATACCTTCGTGATTTTACCGATTTGGAACTAGTTGTCCCGCAACGAAATGCTTTCCCGAAATGTCCCGATTTTCCAAGAAAATATGCTTTCACAATTTCCAGTGATTTCTGCAAATTCTGGTTCAAAATTAGTTAAAATTACCCATAAATGCAAGCCATGGATAACAGAGACTATCAAGCTTCTAATAAACTTAAAGAATAAGGCATATAATAGGTATAAACATTCCAAATCATTAGCGCATTGGAAATATTGCAAATCGATACGAAATTCTGTGACTTTAGCTACAAAGGAGAAAAAAGCGCATTTTAACTTTGTATTTGATGGCTATGATACTAAATCCATATGGAGGGAAATTAAATCTTTGTGTGTGAACAATATTAAAAGCAACAATTCCATACCAGAACATTTAAGTACACCCGATTCATTAATAATTTTTTCATAAATAATGTACCAAACGTCAACAATGATAACAATAATGTATTAGATTTTTATAAAAACCACAAACTAAATGAACTCAGTGTTAATATTGCGGATATTGTCGGAATTATAAACTCAATTAAAAGTAAATCTAAAGGAATCGATGTACTTAATATTGACTTTAAAATGCGGGTTCCAATTTTGTACGGAAAAATAATATTAAATAGACGTTTCGACATGATACTTAGTACGAGTACTCCTAAAAACAAATAATCAAACACGTATTTCGTGATTTTCTGAAAAGCAACCTCTTAGAGGATGCAATGGGGTAAATAAGCCTAAAAATCGTTATGGGTGTCGTTATTGATGTTTTTTGGGACGTTGATTGCGAAAATGGCATTTATTTTTAAGTCAAAGACGGTAGACATAACATAAAATTAAAACTCTATAGTGGCGGTCACAGACCAATATTATTTTTGGGCAGAACAGCGTTTGCCGGGTCAGCTAATAACGTAATCATTGTCTCGACTACTTTTTTTGCTGCGCAGCATGAATCGGTTCGCCGCATGGCCTATTATAGATATATTGAATATGTACTACAGCACATATGACGCTCTTGGGAAGGCAAAATTACATATTATAGGTCATACAACGATCTTTGTTTTGCTGCGCAGCACGTCTTTGTGCTATATATGCAATGGCACATATGACGCTCTTTGCTAAATTACATATAATCGGTCATACAACGCTCTTTGCTAAATTACATATAATCGGTCATACAACGCTCTTTGCTTTAACAACTCATATTGTTCCATTTAAAAAACATAGTTATCAATTGTTTTAGTACGTTTGGTGCTATAATTCGGTCATGAGGAATTTTTAGAGTCAATTGGAGTTTGTGTTGCATTTCTTGTTGGATTGCTATTGATTTTGCGTAATTCATGGCCTACTTTGACTAAAATTTTTTTTTTAATTTTGAAAAATAATAAGTTCCTAAATTTAAATTTAAGAATGCTATTATAAAGCACCTTTAGTGCTGATTTCAAATATCTAAAAATATACAGGGTATTCCATTTAAAAAACCAAAGTTGTGTATCACCACGTAAAAATAGGAGGCTATGGCTTAAATTGGTTAACGTCAATTTTTGGTTGTATACTGCCATTTAAAACAGAAGAAAGTTCTTTTCGATATCTCTATTATTAACAAAGTTACGAGCTGTCTAGCGATCTACAAACACACTGTATACTTTCGTTAAAGTAGTTCGTAATATTTTCATCTTTGGATTTGGCTTTTACACTACTTTGAATATAGTTTATCTGCTGTATAATTAATTTTCTACTGTACGAACCTGAAATACAACGAAAAGCATTTTAATAATGTTTAGACCAAGTAATCGAGTATTTTGAAGATTATCTTTAATAATAAATATTCCCAACTTCCAAATCAAGTAGTTTACAATAATTTTTAGAACACCTAAAAACCAAATAAAGAGATTATTAGAAGGTAATAGGTGATCCCATAACCGCACAAACCTTTCCTATTTGTTTAAAAATTCTATTCTACTGAAATAATGCCACTACGACCTCGGTAAATACAAATAAATGTAATGTTTAAGGTAATAAAATGGTTAAATATTAAAGACATCAGAGGACAGAACTTGTAATTAATTCTTAAAACGTTTTTATTAATAGCGAATTCGGCTGACTGCGCCGATGACGTCTTGCTACGAGATTATCTTCACAAAACAGATTATGTTGCAGCCAGAGCGAGCGAAATTCACCATATAAATAACAGGTAATAGGCAACCCTCAACGAATTTTGAAATTTTCCCAGCTTGAGTATAGGCAACCTTCAACGAATTTTGATATTTTCGGAGCTGTAGTATAGGCAACCGAGGCTAACTTCGCACAAAAATCGACCACGTAGTTCTTAAGAAACGGCGTTGGCGCATGCCGGTAGTGGGCGCGTTCATCGAGTCGTTGTACGTACCCTTACATGTGTAAGACTTCCGACGACATCGTCGCAAGTCCGAAAACTCGCCGTTAGACCGGTTACATACACTAGAAAATCGTCGTATGTGGGAAACCAGGTATATATATATATATATATATATATATGTGCAGCCCAGCTCTGTAACCTTGGTGGCCTACTGCCCTTTTTTATGAATTTGTTCAAATTTGAATATCGTCACATGTCCTTAAAAAACATGTGTTTTGGTTCCACAAGTTGTTAGCCTTTGAAAATGTATTAAATATATACGAAACGTCAGGCGATACATACAAGTGGTTTTATTTCAATCTAACCATTAAAGCTTGATACCTGTGCGTAGCACTGAGATATATATATCTAAGAGAGAAAAACATTAACTGCGACTTAGAGCTACCCGTAGTAATTTTGGCAGTAATTTCGACAACCTTAGCAGAGAGTTGAAATGTCACAGAGCTAGCCATGAAAAGTTAATCAGTTAGAAATTGTCGCACAAACGTAACAATATTTGCAAATTAATACGGTTTTGCACAATAACGTAAGTACCACATACCAAATCAGTATCGTTAGTAATAACAGAAATGCAGGGGGTTACATTGGATTTGGGACAAGGATGAGCATCCAACCCTGAATACTGGGCACAATATTCAAAGCTTTTTGGTTATAGGAAATTAGAAACACATTGTATCTTGACCATACAGTTTCAGAAATATTTTATTCCGTTTTCAATGACCGAAAAATACTAGTGCATAACCTTAATGCTGTTAACATGTGTAACTCGGTATCGCAACAGTGACCAAAAATGTGTAGAATTTCTGTAGGTTCTGAAAATCTATTCACATTGAAACTATTTGAGTAACGTGACGATTTTACCTCGCAAAAGAGAAATGGCTACTTTGCTGAGCAGGAATATACATTTCCTAATCCGCGCGGACTTTGAAGGACTGTAACTAGAAGACTATTTAAAAATCACATTATTAAACGAGATTCGTGCACATTTCTTCCAGCACAACAACTTTTACATTCCTAATTTTTCGATAAAACCACCCCCACAGACCTAGAATGGAGGAAACCGATTTTTGGTAACTTTGTCGCCCTCTACCGTTCGAAATACCAACTTGTCGTGCCGTGATACTGACCAAAAATGTGTAGAATTTTATTTCCAACAATTTTTGTTCAAAAACTTTTTCTGTGTGACCAATGGATCGCGAGAAAAACAGATATCAAAATGTTTTCAATATGGCGGCTATTTGGCAGGGGGTTGTTCTACACTTGTCTAATGACCCTAAACCACTGAGCAAGAAGAATCGCTGCGGCCAATTTTTTTAAGGTCATGGGGTGTTTTCCGACAATTTTACTGTACTATACCTTTTTATTTAAAACATTACTTCCTAATTTTTTCTCAGTTACGGCTTAAGTGAATAGTTTCTTGAAAACATCATCCTTTTCATTGCTATTCTGGTCACCACAAAATTCTCTTTGCTGCATAAAACACTACTAAACATACAATTTTGGATTGTACTCTTCAAAGTGAACTCTTTAGGCAAAGCAAACATCCAAACAGCAAGTCACCGTAAGTATGGACTGGATGAGCCTAGGCAGCAGTTAGCGCTCAATTACTTACCCGCATATGAAATAATTGCAATTCGCTTTTTATAGACACTTAAATTGGTCTTTCATTTATAGACAACTGAGGAGAAAGTAAAAGCAATGGTACACAATTAACTGTAAAAAGTAATATTCAGATGAAAAAAGTCTTTTCAAAGTAAACCTAATATATTTTAGTACAAAAGTCCCTCCAGTAAGACGTTACGATACAGAATGTGTCGCCGGCGGCCGATTTTCCTTATCTCTCCATTTCGGCCGCCGGCGACAAATTCTGTATCTCTTTGCCAGCCAGAACATATGATATCATATCATAGGCGTAGCAGATTTTCTGCAACTTCTATTTAAATCGATTAAGCAAGGCATTCCTTACTATACAACGATCATAGAGCGTACATTATTTGACAATGAAAAGTTTATTACCTTAGTAGAGCCCAATCCCTGACTTTAAATACAGCACTTCTAGACAAATTCGACAGAAACAAAGAACAGCAATGCTGGGTCCATAACAGCACGGCACTGTAAGTGACTGAAGGCCCGCGTCTGAGATTCAGTCGCCGTGTCTGAACAGACTCAGATTCTGTATCCCGCATACCGAATCTGGGAAACGGAATTTCGTGTGTTCAGGGCCTAATTAATGTAAACCAAAAGCCTTTGATGGGCATTTTAAGGTAAACGGTTGCTTTCACGCGTATGAACTAAGAGTACTTTACTTTTACCCTTTTTAACTTTCTTTCGGGGTTGTCATTAGTAATGCCTATTTTTCAATAAAATTACAGTTCATATATTGCATTTTAAAATAAACACATTTACACATTGTGTGGGCATGGCGTGTCCTTAGAAACCAATAGTTAACAATAAAATCGCATGGAAACGGCAAGGCCACACTGTACATTAAAATAAATTTACTGTATAATGGTTTTTGAAGCCAAAATGAACAATAAAACCGGAAGAAAATATAAAAAACGTGTGTGGATTGCCAACGACCCGCCGGGTTTAACTGGGTTAATAAAAAAACAACACTTCTATTTTCTAGAGGGGGACACACGTGACTCTGGTGAGAGCCTGACCCCCTGGCCCCCCACTACTTACGCATATGGGCTCAGAGCCTTTATCCCCCCAGCCGTCAACAAGCTGTATGTCATTAGAACAAAATAACTATTCCATAATTAAAAATATATTTTATTATCTATCCTACCGTACTAATACAAGATTATCATAAAGTAAAGGATATATTTCCGCTTATTATATATTTTTAACAAGTTAAGCTAATAACAAGAAGTAAACGAGATCTAATTGCTTAAATAATGGAATTTTGTATGGCCTCTCTGAATAACAAAAAACCAAACATCAACACAAAATTAAGTGAAATCTCGAAATTAGAAACACGCCACCTAATTAATCATAAACAATGAATTTAAAAAAACGATTACAAACCAATACACCAAACACGGCCACCGACGGATCATAAAACGATAGTAATACCGGTTGTGCAATTATTAGGGTTGGCAAAAGACAGGATGTACAGTTCTTGCCAATAAAATCGGGAACACCTAAATAAATCTAGTGACAATATTTTTACATTTACGTATTGTTTAAAACGTGGCCATACTCCTAAATTACAGTTACCTGTAATTTTCTTACCATATTATGCAAATTACAAATAAAAAACGATACGGTTATAATATACGTAACTAAATTTACAAACAGGAAATGTACCACAGCAAAAATTAGATTATTATTTTGTAATGTCGTCATGGTTTTCAATTGCAACTATCTGTCATGAAAATTAGTAAATTTCTGATATATTCAGGAGAGAAGTTGTATTTCTACTTATATTAAACTAAGTGGCAATCTCTCTCAATGGTATTTATCTCGTTAGCCTATCGACAATTATTCCTTTTTCAAAATAATTCAAATGATGGGGCATGTTTTCAAATAACTGATTTTCGACGTTCGATGACAGCGAACCATGTGACAGTTAATTTATATGCATAAGTTAGTAAGGTATTACTCTAAAAGTTGAGTTTACATTGGGAAATAATAGGTGTACCCTATTGTTTTGGCGATAACCATACCTACTTGTATTTAAGTACGTAGCTTATCTAATAAGGGTAATTCCCTATGAAACTGAATCACTATTATGAAAAAATGCAATTAACATATTAGTTTCAATACAATTTTCAGTTACTGATTGCATTTTTGGCTGGACGCACGCTGAACTTACTCTGGGTGCCATCGCACCCTGGAATAAGTAGGTAATGAATCGCCGGTCATGCAGATAAAGTAGCTCTAAACATGGAAGACATATCATGGGACCGGGTTATACATGCAGACCTTATCAACTGCTACCAACTGTTATTAAGATCGGAATAGGAATTCGAGTGGCAGAATATTCCACCAGAAGCAAACACTTTAAGAATCATCAAGGATCGCACATTCGCAACATCTATAAAACCTATACACCGATCATTAGAGGAACCTTCAGAAAACTTAGAATCGAGCATTGCAACTACATCCATGCATTCATTTTCAAGAAAGACCAACCTCCACACTGCAAGGAGTACGATATACAACGGCGAGATTTCCACATCTTTAGAAACCTACACAAACATGGCAATCTATTAAATGTTCTCATAGCCACCGATTTATTGTCAAAAATCTGAAACACATTAGTATTAGAAGCATAATTACAATATACTGTAAATATTATCATATTCATAGCTAATGGCATGTTGTTGACGTATAAATGTGATATAATATATGCAGTGGTGTGCAAAAGTATGGAAATACATGTATAGTATTTCCTATATCCTTGAACAGATTTTTATGAAATTTAGTACCATGTGTTCAAAAAGAAATTACACAAGGGTTGGCCATGGAAAGCAAAACTAATGTCAAGAGAAAGCTTTAGAGGTAGCAAACTCTAGAATTTCCATAGCAGATTATAATATAAACTTATGACAACAACAATGATAGTTTATGAATTCTAAAGCTTGCTGTGTACATTACTTTTAGTTTCCATGGATAACCCTTATGTAATTTCTTTTTGAAGACATAGTATATATGTATATAGTATTCGTTATTCTAAGCAAAATGGAAGTACCCCTATTGCAATATGACTACCGGTTTAACCGGCAGTTGTGCATAATTTAAAAATTTTAAACAGAATACCAGTATATTTTTCAGTATTCGGATAGAGAATTTGATTGGGAATTCAAAAATATCTAGTTTTGTACGTTTATTGAGCTTTTCCATCAGTACAACAGTCAATATCGATAAATTGCTGCCGTCGCAATAGCCTTGCAAAATAAAAACAAAAGCATGATAAAGAACAATTTGTATCTGTCAGATAATGCAATTTAAACTATGTGCAATTAGTTTACGTTCAAAATGGCTATGACTCATTAATTTTGTTGTTATTCTCACGATTTACGTGTCCTGGGATGAGGAGTTGCCATTGCGCATTTTTTCGTTTTGGTGGGAATTCCGAATGATTTGCCTCATCTAAATGCCCTTCAAAATAAATCGCCATGGTTCATGCGAAAACCCTCTGAATGCATCTGAAAAAGCTTACGGCGGGTGCATTTATGTGCGAATCACCGACCAAGACGACAATGTTTTTGTAAACTTGTTTGACCCAAAACCAAAGTAGCACCGATCAAAACCGTCACACTGTCGCGACTACAGTTATCAGGCGCACTAATATAGTCAGGACATACGGACAAGGTTGCCAAGTCTCTCCAATTAAAATTCTAAGATCGCGGTATTTTGGACCGATTCTACAATCAGTTTTGGTTGGCTAAAAAATCCTGCAAATAAACTAAAATCCTTTATAAGTAACAAGGTGGCCAAAAATCAGTGTCTGCAGTAAGGACAGTCCAGCTGACATTTTGTCAGACGCAGTATACGCGGAGAAGCCAAGTAGAGTCCGGACATCTCTAATCGGTCTGAAAGATGTCTGAGTCGAGTCCGAGGGATGGTCGAATAGAGTCCGAAGCTCATCATCTCAGATACCTGTGCTTTAACCATTCATAAATATGGATAAAAAAACGGTGACTACAAGAAATGTATGGCTTATGCTTCTAGTTACCTATAATTTGAGTTTCTAGACGAGGAAAATGTCAAACTGATATTAAGTACTTTATGTTATGTTAACGTAACCATACCTTTTAATAGATCCCTACTTTTGCAAACTGCATATACTTAGGCAATAATGTAGCAATAAAAGAATAATACAAAAAATACATGTATGTACAATAAAGATGTAAACAGATAAAATTAGAAATAATACATATGTACATAGGAGTATAGTGTTTTCCAAAACGTTAACAACACGTGGAAAACCTTTTTATTTGATTTCTCAAAAGAAATTATCTTATAAAACTTTTTGCTTCATTTAAAAGCAGTTTTAGAAATGTTTCAATTGATTTACGTTTTGGCGGGAAATTAAATTAATTTAAAATTGCTGCAACAGTAAAATACATACCTTTCTTTTTAAAATAAAAAAAGTTATAAGTCAAATATATTTGAAAATAAATTTCAAATATACAGTTTTTATAGAGAATGTTTTAGTTTCTATTTTCTTGACTTTTAATTGAAAATTTTATTATGTTAAAGAAACTGACTATTTCGTTCAATAAAGTGTAAGAATAATAGGGAATAAAATGTAAGAAGTTTAGTAGAGGAAATAATCAGTTTTGTTGACATCAAAAATGTCAATTAAAAAAATTAATAAAAATAAAAATTTATATTCTTTATCGAAACTGTATATCTGAACTTTCTTTTCAAATATAATACCTTACGCTTCTAACGTTTTTAAAAATTTAGAAAGAAAGGTATTTCATTCTTATTGCAATTATAAATTAATTACATTGTCCGTCAAACCGTGAAACAATTGAAACCCTTTATATTTCTAAAACTGTTTTAAATAAAGCACACGCTTTTATAAAGAGTACAATTTTTCAGAAACTAATAATAAATAAGTGTTTTAATTTGTTGCTAACGTTTTGGAAAAAACTGTAGCGGGTGATCAAATAAATTTCAGCTCTAGTGTGATGTGGCTGAAAGATAGTGGGGCTCTATCACACTAGAGCTGAAATGTATTTGATCACCCGATATATATATTATATATTTACAGAGGGTGTAATACTAGTTTATGTGCAAAAAAGTGTACTACTACAGTCTTCATCATAAACGAAAACACTTAACAATGATAATTTCATAATTGTTAGCTTTGTGCTCTACTTTTAGTGTTATAAGTAATTTAAGAGTTTTAAAACTGGAAACATTGCAAAGCAAACATCCGTAAAATTGAAAACACAAACAAATCCAGTGTACGACAAATCTAGATCTAACTCTGTTTTCATATTGTGAAAATACTTTGAACGACTAATTTTATAAAGAGAATGGAAGAAGAAATACAAAAATTGGAGGAAAACTTCATTATGAAGGATATTCGAAATTTTTACCAAGAAGCAAAAAAAGGGAAAACAAGGAAAAAAGCTAAGCCGCTCTTTTGCAGAGATAAAGGAGGCAACTTGGTGGGAGACACAGAAGGAAGTCTGAATCTATTTTAGAGACATTTTAGGGGACAAGGATGGAGAAACTAATATGGTGGAAAACGAAAGAGAAGGAAGAGAAGAACAGGAGGAGGATTTAACACAAGTACCCACACAAGAGGAAGCCAAAAAAGAGATAAATCACCTGAAAAATAATAAGAGTCCGAGAGAGAATGAAGTGACTGCAGAATTGCTGAAGCAAGGTGGTGAGATTTTGTATAAAAAGCTGTACAAATTGATAGAGAGGATATGGAAGGCAGAACAAATGCCAAAAGATTGGTCACAGGCAATACTGTGCCCAATACATAAGAAGGGAGACGTAACCGGTGTGGAAACTATCGAGGAATTTCATTGTTGGACGTAGTTTACACAGTGTTCGGAAATGTTTATGTTTACGAAAGTTATCGAGAACAGCAGAAAACTTGATAGGGGATTACCAGTGCGGGTTTCAGTCAAATAGGTCGGTAAATGACCAAGTTTTTGTGATTAAACAGCTAATATCAAATAGCTACGAGTACAACCTACCGTTGCATTTGCTGTTTATAGATTTTAGGAGAGCGTATGATACGGTATATAGGAGCAACCTGTATAACGCGCTGGTAAATTTAGGACTACCCGCAAAGTTAATAAGACTAATAAAGATGACATTACAAGAAACGAACAATAAAGTAAGGATTAAAAGGACCACTTCACAGAATTTTAGAGTTCACCAGGGACTGAGACAAGGAGACCCTTTGTTCACAGATTTGTTTAATTTACTGTTGGAACAGATTGTAAGGAAGTGTGAGTTCCACACAAACGGAACTTTATACCACAATAGACATCAAATAGTAGTTTTTGCCGACGACGTAGCTTTTGCAGCTAGAAGCAAGTATGAAATGATAAAAATGCTACAGAAATTAGATAAATTTGCAAAGGAGTATGGTTTAAAAATTAACATGGAGAAGACTAAGTACATGGAAGTGCAAGAAGGAAAGGGAACAGAAGAGGTCAGGAATTTAATATTCAAATTGGAAGATGACAAGGTGAACGAAATCGAAGGAGCTGGGGATTTTACCTATTTAGGAGTGAAGCTATCAAACAGGGGCGGAGATGAAAAGGAAATAGGTGAAAAAATAGTGAAAGGTAATAAAAGTGCGGGATCTCTGTTACATTTTTTAAAATCTAATAGTGTATCGCGAAATGCTAAGATTAGACTTTATAAAACAGTAGTGCGACCAACAGTTACGTACGGGAGTGAGATGTGGTCTCTTTCCAAAACGGAGCAAAAAAAGTTGGAAATATGGGAAAGAAAAGTGCTGACAAGGATATTCAAAGGCAAGAAAGTAGGAGACAGATGGGAATTGAGAACGAATGAAGAGGTGATGGACCTGTATGGGCAACCATCTATAGTAGGGGTAATTAAAGGCCTAAGGATACGTTGGTTGGGCCATGTAAGAAGGCTAGGAGAGGAAAGAGCAACTAGACAAGTCATGGAGCACAGAGTGAAGAGGAAGAGGAGAAGAGGAAGGCCGAAAAGGAAGTGGATGGAGGCAGTGGTAGCAGATCTCAGGGAAATTAGAGTTAGCAACTGGGAAGAAGCAGCCATGGACAGGAGGAGGTGGAGGGATATTATCAAACAAGCTCAGGGCCTTCTAGGCCTGTAGAGCTATTTAATATATATACATATACATACATAATAATATTACGAAGGTTTTCGCGGCTGATATGTATTAAAGGTAAACATTTCAGGGTGTCATACCGCTTAATAAATTTGAAGATTTCTTCAACTGGTTGAAGAACATCTTGAATGGCGTTTGGGGTTGGACGACGTTTCGACGAAATCACATTCGTCATTTTCAAGTCCTTGTAGTCCGGGTTTGGCTTCTAGTTATGCGGCAACACGACGGACTGTCAACTTGATGCACAGCTGACTGAATAGGTTGTTTATCAATTACTGTGGCAACTAGCATCGAGGGAGCTGTACTGCTAGGACGGATGGCTGGTGTTCGCAGAGAATGGCCGGCCGTTGCTTGTAGTAACGTTGGTAACCACGATGCAGGTAATCGGCTTGTGTCGTCGCGGGTGTTCATACAATTCTTACGTTTCACGATTTCGATGGCTTCTCGTATGATGCATGCGTCTTTGTGTTCGACGCTGGCAATGCTCTTGATGTTGTCGAAATCAATCTTGTGCGAAGTATCCCATATATGATGCACTAGCGATGAAGTGTGTTCCATCTTCTTAACATAATTCTGATGTTCCTCCTTGCGTGCCTTTATTCTCCGGTTGGTGTGGCCTATGTAGCTGCTATCGCAATCCCGACACGGTATCTCGTAGACTCCTTGGTTTTCCAAAGGGATGTACTCTTTAGGATTCCTCAGTATGGACTGGATTTTTCTATCCGTGGTAAAGGTTGTCCTGATGTTACATTTTCTAAGGATCTTCCGATTTTCTCTGTCGTGCCTCGGATGTAAGGCAGGTACGCCGTGCACAAGGTCTCTCCTCTTCTGCGTCTTGCGTTTTGGTCTTCGGTGGTCGGAACGCTTTCCTAATCGCTGCTCTGCCATAACCATTTTGTTCGAATACTCGAGCAAGGGTTGCTAATCTTGTCTTGTATTCTCCTTGTCGGCTATCCTTCTTGATCTACAAACCAGTGTTGTCAGGACTGATTGTAGTTGAGCAGGGTGGTGGTGTGAATTAGCATTTAGGTAGCGATTGGTGTGCGTGGTCTTCCTATAAACCGTGTGCCCCAATTTTCCATTCTTCTTGGTGATGAGAACGTCTAGGAATGGAAGGTGGTTGTTCTTCTCCAATTCCATCGTAAACTGGATCTTATTATGGATGCTATTGAGATGGGTAAGGAAATCAGCAAGTCGATTCTTACCATGACCCCATATCCAGTCCATACTGAGGAATCCTAAAGAGTACATCCCTTTGGAAAACCAAGGAGTCTACGAGATACCGTGTCGGGATTGCGATAGCAGCTACATAGGCCACACCAACCGGAGAATAAAGGCACGCAAGGAGGACATCAGAATATGTTAAGAAGATGGAACACACTTCATCGCTAGGTGCATCATATATGGGATACTTCGCACAAGATTGATTTCGCCAACATCCAAGAGCATTGCCAGCGTCGAACACAAAGACGCATGCATCATACGAGAAGCCATCGAAATCGTGGAAACGTCCGAATTGTATGAACACCCGCGACGACACAAGCCGATTACCTGCATCGTGGTTACCAACGTTACTACAAGCAACGGCCGGCCATTCTCTGCGAACACCAGCCATCCGTCCTAGCAGTACAGCTCCCTCGATGCTAGTTGCCCACAGTAATTGATAAACAACCTATTCAGTCAGCTGTGCATCAAGTTGACAGTCCGTCGTGTTGCCGCATAACTAGAGCCAAACCCGGACCTACAAGGACTTGAAAATGACGAATGTGATTTCGTCGAAACGTCGTCCAACCCCAAACGCCATTCAAGATGTTCTTCAACCAGTTGAAGAAATCTTCAAATTTATTAAGCGGTATGACACCCTGAAATGTTTACCTTTAATATACATACATATATATATATATATATATATATAATATATATAATTTGTTGCTAACGCTTTGGAAAAAACTGTAGCGGGTGATCAAATACATTTCAGCTCTAGTGTGATGTGGCTGAATGATGGTGGGGTCCCATCACACCAGAGCTGAAAAGTATTTGATCACCCGATATGTATATTATATATTTATACAGGGTGTAATAATAGTTTATGTGCAAAAAAGTGTACAGTCTTCATCAAAAACGAAAACACTTAACAATGATAATTGTTAGCTTTGTGCTCTACTTTTGGAGTTATACGTAATTTAAGAGTTTTAAAACTGGAAACGTTGCAAAGCAAACATCCGTAAAAATTGAAAACACAAACAAACCCAGTGTACGACAAATCTAGATCTAACTTTTTTTTCATATTGCGAAAATACTTTGAACGACTAATTTCATATAAAAATTATGAAGTTAGAAGCTCTGAATGATCTGCACAGAAATAAGGAACCTAGTTTTAGTACGAAATTAATGCAAAACCTCCAAATAGGATACATGACTTCCGTGATTAGAATTAGGCAGCGAAAGCGAGTTTTAACTGTGATACCGACTTCCCTAGAATTCACGTAATGTGGTTTTTTACACTCAAACGATTACATCCTGTAAAGTATTATTAAAAAAGAGGTATATTTCACACTAAAAATATTTAAATGCAAATTTATATACACTTTGTTCCAAAACTTTGTCAAAATTTTAAAAATGATTTCCAACTACCTCAACAAATTCGAAGTCAGTTAGTTCACAATTTATTGTTTAATTGGCTTATTTTCTCAGCCAAAAATTTTTGATTGTCTAAATATTTGAAGAATATATTTTTTTTCATTGTGTTGTACAGTTCTAACCTTTATGTAGGTATCACCAGTGGCGTAACAAGACGGTTTGGCGCCGGTGTGCAAGAATAAATGATAGCCGCTGTAGACAAGAAGTTTCAGAAAAAAGAGGGTGGGTTGGGGGGGTAGTTTTTGGTCATGCAACACTTTCAATTTAAAAGAAAATTAATAAGCTCTTTTCTTAACATGAAAGGTTACTTACTGCAAAATAATAGTATATTACATACCGAAGTGTTTCATTACTGTCGAGAGATTAGGTAGTTTACCGAGACGCGTAGCGTCGAGGTTAACTTTATCTCAAGACAGGGATGGAACTTTCCACCGTGGTATGTATACTATTTTATTTGCAATAATCTAATTTTAAAAATAACTACAATTGAATTCTGAATAATAGGTATCTTGATGTAGCTAATATTTTTGTTACCATGAAAACAACCCATTCAATGTTTTGTTACCCACTCTTCAGGTATGTAATATTTTTCAGGGTATGTAATAATTTCCTGGCTAGTTTCAAGTAATCATCTAGTTCCCAGCTGTTGTCATGTCATGAAATTGACACATTACAATGTGATTGCGAATAAAACACATTTAGATGTTACAATCTTTTATTAAATATAACATAATAATAATAATAATAATCCCATTATTCCCTATTGGGACATAGGGTATATTCTCTCCAGTTGCCATTTTCCTTTGCTATTTGGCTCTGTTTCTGAATCCCTAAGGGTCCCAATCAAAACGTTTCTGCAAATTTTAGTTTAATTTTTTCGCAAAGTATGCCCTAACCATGCATACTTTCTTCTGCTAATTTCTATATTTATGTCCACCTGATTTCTTCGGTCCCAAATATCTTTGTACGAAATAATGACTTGCCACCAAACACTTATTTACTTACACCTGCAATTTCTGCTTTACCAGTTCTGTAACCGTCTACGTTTCCGACCCATAAAGTAGAACAGATTTTACCATTAAATCAAACACTCGCAAAATATAACATGAAATATAAAAATACATATGAAAATACAAAAACAAAAACCACGTAAAAGGAATACAAATTTAAATAATTCACAAGAAAAATAAAATTTATAGATATGTAAATATGTAGGTATAGCTCTTTAATTAAACTGTCTTTTGCGAGACTTTGCTAAAGCTAACATATCTATCAGTGAATTAAAACCAAGAGTACTGGCTCTTACTTTTTCGATACTCAGTAATGCCAAACTCTTTAGGCGTATTTGACAATTTGGCTCATCTTACTTAGCAAAAAGTTTTTAATAATTTTTAATTTAGAAAAAGATCTCTCAGTGGAGGCTGTAGTGACGCGATGTAAAAAATAGGATATAAGCTGAATACAAATCTGGAAAGCTAACTAATGATGTGTGATTAGACAGATATTTTTCTCCCACTTCCTTTCACTGATAAGCAAAATTTAATACTAGTTGTGTACGAAGATCGAAATTGTACAATTTGCTTTAGTAAGCCGTCATCGAGATCAGTTTTGTACGTAGTTTGAAGTAATGTGGCACTCTCTATGGCCTCTGTATCTGAGGCAATAGCCAGAAATTTGCGGTTTAAAACTTTGAATTTAGAGTATGTTACTATGCACTATGCACTATGAAATCTAAGAATCACAAACACACACTAGAGCTGGTACTTCTAATCTACTCAAAAGGAGAAAAGACTGCGCACTCAAAAGAGCCCAGTGGCGCTCACGTATCCTGTTGCCGCTTTGAACCACTATTCTAGGAAAACTTTTATTTTCACTAAAAACTCCGCTACAGCGGCGCCTATATAGATTCGGCGCCGAGGTTCTTCGCACCCCCTGCACATATGATAGTTACACCACTGGGTATCACTTTGAAGATGTATTAAAGCTGTAATAAATTGAAAAATATGAGGGTGTGAATGGTAAAATGACGAATTAAACTGCGAATGAAAACTTTTGCAGGTATTTGTGGTTCTTTGGAGACTATTTGTATTATCAGCCCATGCGTGTGGTGGAAATTTAGAAGATTCTGTTATATAAGTATCCTTTATCTAATAGAAGTGTCTGTCCGGGACGCTGTTTTGTCTGTCTGGGACGCCGTTTTGTCTGTCCGGGACGCAGCCAAACCGTAAGAGATAGAGAAAAAAGTTATTAAAGTTATATGTTTGGAATGGTCATGTCAGCTCAGGAACCGAATTTCAGTAACGTGACACTTCCGGTTTTCGTGAAATCACAAAAAAAACGTTTTTCAAATAGAACGCGTATTAAATAAAAATGTTTCAGCAGCCAAACGGAGCTGCGACCCTCTGCGCCTTAAAACGTCGATCGGTTAGGCAACCACTTTGACACCTTCCAGGTCTGGGTACAGTTTTTATTTAATACGCGTTCTATTTGCAAATCGGTCTTTTTTGTTTTATTAAATGAGACATTTTTCTCACTGGACTGCTAGTTTACTAAATAATCTGCAAACAGAGTCAGCTTAGAACTGCTGGGTTGTATTGCAGCTAACTCGATAGCAAAACAGTCTCCAACATCTTTGGTATTGAGAAATAGTGAGCCAAAGAAGTTTCTTAAAAATTTTGCAGTTTCAAAGTCCTGGTTTTTATATGCAGTCGTAAGGTCGAGGTGTTGTATTTTTCGCCACCTAAAATGTAGTACATGTAATAAATTAGTCAGCGTGCACTATCTTAAAACTTTTATAAATAACTTAGCATTATTGACCCAGATGAAATTTACATCCAACGACACGAGCATTTGTCCAAGTTTCTGACACACTTTGGTGGATGGCTTCTTGAAAATATGCCACTATTGTTATTGGTGCCAATATTTGTCCAAGCTTTTCACTCTCTTGTATTGCATAATTTAATGCCAACGAATAACTTGTTATCTGCTTGTTCGGGGGCAAAAAGAAGACTAAAGGAATATAATCATCGCCTGCTAGCCCATGAATGGTAAACATTTGAAGAAAAAAATTGGCGCAGCAGTTGAATGTCCTATCCACATAAACTCTAGATTTGTTTTACATGAAAACATAATTATATTGTTTTGGGAGTCGTTTATAAGAAGAAATGGTTCGTTCCGATTTGTCTTGACAGGATAGTAGTTAAGAGCATGGTGAACTTCTTTTTGGTTTGTGGGCAGTTTTGGTAAAACACTCCTTCGTGCGTGGTATATATTTTTCCTTATACGCTTGATATCGCATGTGGTCAATGTTTGGACATCTCCTTTCCTCAATTCCTGGTGAATGGATTTTATAGGCCTCTCACTTAAGTCTTCCGAAGCCTTTCTTTTCAAGGAATTACTTAAATTCATTCCTAATAAGAATTTTCTCTTCACGTGGAAGGTGATTGTGGTTGTCGATAACTTCAACTATATTTGTCTTTCCTTCTGTCTTCAAATAGGCCGGAGACTTTTTATTCTCACTTATTGAACATACCCAACGTTAAAGACCGCCAGACAGATCTTTGTGGAAACTATATTTAAATCTATCTAACACTAGAAGTTCTTTTCCTTTCT
The DNA here is from genome assembly GCA_940337035.1 of Agriotes lineatus. Lineage (NCBI taxonomy): Eukaryota > Metazoa > Arthropoda > Insecta > Coleoptera > Elateridae > Agriotes > Agriotes lineatus. The sequence goes on from OW679202.1 coordinate 121,358,106, forward strand.
CGCTAATAATGAACTTTAATGCACTCATATTTAACTAACGAGGTAGGAAACAGTGACTATACTAAAGATCAATCTAACTGAATTTTCTGGTTTCTCATCTGTTTTGGTGGATTGTAGAAAGGGCGGAGGAGTGACCAATAGACTTGAATTTTGCAATACCTTTTGGAACTAGTATCGGGTATGTTCGAATCTTTGTACCGACCGTTGCTATGTCAGCATTTTGCACAGGTAAATTGCAATTACTGCTTTCCAGAAAATTCTAGCCGGCCCTTTAGTTGAGGAGCAGACATGCTAGTTAATCCGTCAATGAGAGAAAGGACAGATAATCCATTAACGCGTAATTCCATAAGCCGACTCTGAACTCTTCCCGGCCATCTAAATTTTCGGACCCTGTTTAAATCAGGTAAAATGGGACTCTACTCGAATCCCACCGTAAAACCAAGCAAAATTCAAAGTCTCGTCTTATGGTAGCACAGGCCGAATTAGCTTGTCAGGATTCTGAAAACTGACCTAAACAAGTTCGCAAAACCAGAAAAATCCCGAGCCACCTGACGTGCGCAAAGATACTCGAGCATTCGTTTGTCAGACGGTAGTAGAATTTATCTTCGACAGATACTCAACGTTACAAAAGCTAAAACGTATCACGGCATGGATATTTCATTTTAAAGCTAACTGGCAGGCAAAACGAGCAAATACAGCTAAACATATTATGTCTTTTTGATAAGCGAAATAGAGTACGCGTTTAAATCTCTAATAAAGGTCTCGCATTAAACTTCATTTTCTGAGAAAATTTGTAAACTCAACGCAGATAAACCCCTCCAGTGCAAACGCCGCATTCGGAACCTGGATCATGTACCACTCTTAAACGGGGGGTGTACACAGCCCTGGCTAGCTCAAGGCATCGGCAGAATATAGTGTGCATAAGGATCAGGCAGCGGTTCTTAATGTTACAAGATACTTAATAAATCTAGCTAACAAATCACTACACCACCTACCTTGGGTCTATCTTGCTTTAACAACCTAAAACACAAAAAACAAACAACTTCATGAAAGATCGTAAGTACAGACAATAAAAGAAAACGTACCAGTAACAGTAAAGTAGACTTAATTTTCACTAAGAAATGTCACAATTATTAAGCGTAATTAAATGTACAGGAATCTCAATAAGACCCAGAAATAGCAATTAACAAAACAATTTGGGGGTAAACAACTTGGCGCTCAACAACAGCAACTAGTAATGAAAATGACTGGAATCAAATCCAAATCATAATGTCAAACAATTAATATTTTGTATTACAATAACTTGACATCTAGAATGCTATGCAAACATACCAGCGGTTAAACTGAGAAAAAAGCAACCCGATCGCCGGCTATACTAAACTGTTAAAATTGATCTGAAAAACAAGGCGATCGAAGTCGGATTATAAAAACTGTATTGCAACTCGTACACGCTTCATGCGTGAGTTTGTCGACCCCTAATTAAAATCGCCAGTAAGACTGATAATCAGGCGCGTGCTGGAACTCTGCAGAGGACCCGGGCATTGAAATTTTGGGAAAAGCCCCTAAAAATACCCGTGGCAAAATTTTGAATTTTTCAAGGTTATACGATCTAAAACGATAGAACTTTAAGTCAAGAAATATTGCAAAGGCTCCACGTTGCGGCGCCGGCGCCTATAAAATTTGCGATGACCCTTGCCTGATTCATTCTTTAATAAAAAACCGCAACGTAAATGGACATGGGCCAGTCCAGATGGCCGCACAAAAAATGAAATCGACTTCACTATTACGGATAAAAAGAAAATAATACACAATGTGTCTGTCATCAGCAGGTTTTCAATCGGCAGTGACCATCGAATGATAAGGGCAAAAGTGGTTGTGAACACCAGCAAAGAAAGAAGAAAACTAATATTAAAACCTAAAAAGAAAAGATGGTTTCCCCCTGTAAACGTAAACATATTTCAAGATGAAATTAATGATAAATTAAACATGTTACATAATCAAGAAGGAAAGAAAGATATAGAACAAATAAATACAACAATAGTCGATACAATTAAGGAGGCAGCGAAAAAACATTGTCCCAAAATCAAAACAAAAGAAGAAAAGCTGAGTACGCACACCAAAAATCTTATGAAGGAAAGAAGAGAACTGATAGACAAACATGGGAAAAACTTAACAGTCTACAAGCAACTAAACAAGGATATTTCCAAATCTGTAAGAAATGACATCAAGAACTTCAACACAAAAATGATAACAAAGGTGATAGATAACAACGGCAGGTTAAAAGTACTGAGGCAAAATATCTCTGTAGGTCGAAAACATATACCAACTCTAAGAAATAAGCAAGGAAAACTCACAAATAACAGAGAAGATATCCTCAAAATAGTAGAGAAATTCTATGCAGAACTATATAAAGACCACAACAAAAACAAGGACAATAAAACAAAACTTCCCAAGATTCTAAACCAAGGCTCTGAAGACATTCCAGAAATAACTACACAAGAAATAAGGAAAGCACTATTTGAAATGAAGAGCAACAAATCCCCTGGGCAAGATGAGGTGGTTATTGATGCCATAAAAATGGGAGGAGAAAAGTTATTACATGCACTTAAGCTTCTATTTAACGCGTGTTTATCGAAAAGCACAACCCCACGGCAGTGGAACAACGCCGCTATAATTCTCATACATAAGAAAGGCGATACGACGGACCTTGGAAATTACAGGCCTATTAGCCTGCTGTCTCATTTATATAAACTTTTTACCAAAATTATTACCAACAGGCTTACTTCCAAATTAGACCTATACCAACCAAGGAAGCAAGCTGGGTTTCGATCAGGATATGGTACGAACGATCATCTTCAAACCCTGAAAAGCCTAATCGAGAAAACAATTGAATACAATAAACCTTTGGTGTTGGTGTTCGTGGACTATGAGAAGGCCTTCGACACCATAAACCAACAAAAAATGTTGGAATATCTAGCTGACTGTCGCATAGACCATCGTTACTTAACGGTAATTAAACATATATATGAAAACGCAGCGGCCTTTGTTAGACTCCACGAAGACACAAACACCTTCTTAATAGAAAAAGGTGTTCGCCAAGGCGACACCATTTCTCCAAAATTATTCAATAATCTGCTCCAGTACATGTTCAAACAAATAGAATGGGAGGATTTGGGTCTAAATATAAATGGCGAAAACCTTTGCCACCTACGCTTTGCGGACGATGTGGTTCTGATAACTGATTGTATAAGTAAAGCCCAGAAAATGGTGCAAGATCTAAAAGCTGCCTCGCAACAAATGGGACTGAAAATCAATACGTCAAAAACCCAAGTAATGACCAACTTAGTAATGGGTGGCGTTACATACATCGATGAGAAACAAGTTGAAGAGACAACCTCTTACAGATACTTAGGCCACGAAATCAAAATTAGCCGCGATAATCAGACATGCGAGCTAAGTAGACGTATAGGGATGATGTGGGCAGCTTTCGGTAGATTAAAATACATCTTCAGGTCTGCGCTCCCTATATGTTTGAAAAGAAAGGTTTTCAACCAGTGTGTGCTGCCAGTTTTGACATACGGCGCAGAGACCCTAACCTTAACAAAGAGAACAGCTAATAAAATAAGAATTGCACAGCGCGCAATGGAAAGGTCGATTTTAGGACTATCGCTGCGGGACAGAATACCGAACACCGAAATACGCAATAGAACAAAGTTATTAGACGCCATAGAGAGGATAGCCTCTTTGAAATGGAATTGGGCAGGGCACGTTGCGAGGTTCAAAGACGACCGCTGGACCACAAGGATGGTAGAGTGGAGACCAAGACAGGATGCACTTAGAAGCAGAGGCAGTCCTCCGACTAGATGGCACGATGATTTGAGACGTATCCACTCGAACTGGATGCAAGCTGCTCAAGACAGAAAGTTATGGAAGCAATCAAGGGAGACCTATGTCCAGCAGTGGACTTTAGTGGCTGGTTGATACTTGCCTGATTGTTTACTTTATTTTGGTACAAAATAAATATAAGTTAAATTAGGGCAAATCACCACACAATTCTCATGTTAATTTATACTGTGTTTACTTTGCCCGTCAGTAATTTAAGGCTAGTTAAATTGAATTGTATTGGTTAATTTTCAAATAAATTGGTTGAATGCCCCTTTCCTAATAATTTATTTAACTGCAATATTTTATACTAGCTCACGGCAAAACACAAAAAACTCTCTTCTCAGTTGGGATCAGAAATTGGCTATATTCATAAATTAGTAGTTCAAATGTGGCATTCTAGTTTATATAATTCACAACCTCGTAAATTGACATTTAACACAAAACTTTTGCTAGTGCAATGAACGTTACTTTGAATGTTTTAATAGTGAAAATAGGTGAGGAAGCGTCAGGTAAATAGATTCAATATTCTGCTTGGCAACTAAGACCTCGACTTGATTGTTATAGGGATGACGTAGGACCTACTCCAAAAATTTCCGCAAAATCGCAGAATTTACTGACGCCATCCCATTTGTGAAGCCCACGAAGTATTTGGACTCTTAGAAATGCTCTGGGCTTCTTCAGCAAGGTTTATTCTTGTATTTAAATAGTTTTCCTGACTTCCGACTAATTACTGCTTCTCGCATCTCAATACCAATGCATTTAATACTTTTATTATTGTTTAAAATTGCAATTATATAAAATAGCTTAACTCTGTGCTTTATTGCCTTGGTTAAATATTTCGCACTGCAAACAGAGCCAAATTGTGGGCTTAAAATCACTTCAATATATTCTAAATAGTAATTGGTTTCGTAGAATTAGGCAGAGTTACAAAACTCAAAACATGGCAAGTACCTAAAATGTATTTAAAAATAATGGTTATTTATTGTATAAGTGTGGAACGTAGCATCTTAATAAAGAAAGAAACAGTTTAACCACAACGCCCATAGAAATAGTGCAAAACAACCTTTTATCCAATATCTCTTTTAAATCTCTTCAACTCATATTTTTCTGATTTTTTTGACACTAACATGACATTTGATATGCTATTAAAAGAATTTAAAAATTGCAAATAAGCCTTCGACTCCCCGACTTTTCTATTTTTCTCTCACTAGTGACTAATGATGAACTTTCTTTATTTGAAATAACTGTAGTTTGTAGTAATATGCTTAGTTTGAGAAGGTGTTGGATAATAGCTATTTATATAGCAAGTATATAATTTGACGAGTCTATTTTATGGCCGAGCTAGTTTTGTGAGAGACGTCAATAATAGTTATTAATGTATTAAGGGCATAATCAATAGATTAATTATAGCCGAGGAAATGTTCAAAGCGCGAAGCGAAGCGGAGAGCTTTAAATTTCTCGATGGCTATATATAATAGTGAATATGCAAGTGTCACATACAACACTTTATTTCACTATATTTCAAAATGGACAAAATTGAAGGATTCAGTATTTTGGCTACAGACTACTATGTCATCGTTGTGCTGACGCTGTGAGTTTTTGATGTACTATGGTTTCTATGCAGGTTGTTGGTGTTGCTATACTATACTGTTGGCGTTTGTTATACTGCTTAGCAGCTTTATAGGCCATTGGGCGATAGCAGCCATATTATGCCCGCTATTGAGGGCAAATAAACATGATAATGGTTCTAAAATGAAATAAACTCAATTATGTACTACTTAGTTGTATACAAAGCTTTATGTTCGACTGCTAACATCGAGTTTATACATTTGACGTCTATACTCTAACAGAAAGAAATTTGACATTAGGGTGGCTGGATCTTGACAAGTAGCGCAGAGCTACCAAATGTTCTTACATCACTCAATTGCCGAGTTAATTTACGCAGTTGCAGTATTGGCCAAATTCATTTTGGCAATTGGGCGAATTCGGTATCTGAGTCTATCATACACGGCGTCTACTATGATAGATTTTTTTTTATTAACTCCTGTACAAGTTCACAATCTGCCCGAAGGCAATAGGTGACTGATTTTACAGTGGGTGCCATATAATTAAATTACTAAGCAAGCATTCGGTTAGCGCCTTACATTAAAGGCCTAACATTAGAGTAACTTAACCTATGTTAATGTTATAACAAACTAAAAACTAAAATAAACTAAAATAGCACAATCTTATATTCTATTAATTAAGTCTAATGGGTTAAGTCGTTTTAGGCGGTATGATGTTTGGCTGTTATCTAAGAGATTGACAGCTAGAGGATTTTGATGAAGTTCAAGTCGCGAAAGGTATTTAGCACTCGCGCACTTGGCTTCTTGTAACACATAGGGAACTTTTAAGTCGTGATGAAGCGTATAATAATTGGAAACAAACCACGGCGCATCTGTTATTGTTCTAAGTATTTTAGATTGAAATCTTTGCAGAATTTCAATATTCGAAGCACTCGCGGTACCCCACAGCTGAACTCCGTAGCTTCACACCGGTTTCAGAATCACTGTGTACACGGTTGATTTACTTGCTAGCGATAACTTCCACTTTCTGCCGATTAACCAACAGAGTTTTGAAAATTTAAGTCCTAGTTGTTTTCTCTTCATAAATATATGGTGTTTCCAGTTTAGACGTCGGTCAAGGTATACGCCAAGTTATTTTGCACTGTCTGATTGGGGAAGTTCTTGCCCGTCCAAAGTGACACTGGGACATGTCTCTTTACGTAATGTGTAGGTAACATGCTGCGATTTGCTTTCATTTACCTTTATACGCCACCTCTTGAACCATCGTTGTACACTATCTAGGGCTGTTTGTAGTTTCTCTGAGGCGTATGCAGGAACATCGCTCGTGGCCAAAATGGCGGTGTCATCGGCAAACGTAGCGGTAATTGTATTCGGCATAGTTGGAATACCTGCGGTGTAAAGTAAATATAGGATATGACCCAGCACTCTGCCCTGGGGTACACCCTACTATATTGGATACAGTTCTGAAATTTCCCCCTGGTACTTCACCATAAAGTATCTGTCGGAAAGGTACGATTGCAATATCTGGTACTAAGGTGCAGGTAACTTGGTCTTCAATTTGTACAAGAGGCCTTGATGCCATACTTTATTGAAGGCCTGCGTAACGTCCAGGAAGGCAGCTGAACAATATTGTTTGTCTTCGAATGTTTTATTGAGGATTTCAACTACCCTATGGACCTGCTCAATAGTCGTGTGTTGCTCGCGGAACCCAAACTGATGGTTTGGTATAATATTCATCTCATCCAGCTGTGGTTTTAATCTCTTTAGGACAACCTTCTCCAGCATTTTAGAGAGTACTGACAAGAGGGTTATTGGCCGGTAGGATGTCACTTCTTCGGTTGGCTTTCCGGGTTTTGGGATGAGAATTATTTGGCCCACCTTCCACTGGGATGGGAAATGCCCAGTTCTCAGAGCAGCATTGTATATATGGGTAATCATAATAAGACCTTAATCTGGTAGTTGTTTGATGGGAGCGCCGGTTATAAGGTCGTAGCCAGGTGATTTCTTCGGCTTTAGGTTCTTAATCATAGATTTTACTTCACTTCATCTTGATCTTGATCATAGTCTTTAGCTTTAGCTGTCTCATAAACGTTTACAAAATTTCTTTTTCGTAACTGAGGCCACAGTTTAGCAAAGGTCATTAACTTTTTCTTGATTTTTTTCTTTTTAGAGGGCTGGAATAGCTTCATAAATTCTGTTGAAGTAGTTTATCGGCATAGTTTCAGTAATTTCAGAAAATCTAAGAGAATCGAAGCATTCTATATTACTATAAAATAATCCATGATCCACATATCTGGTCTCTAAACTGACTATAATTTGGTCCATCACATTATTAATGTGGTCAAATGAAAGTGATATTCATTTTGATACTTTATATTTTTAAATAGACTATTGTAAGAATAGTCCCAGGGCCTGGCAACTCGGGGCCTATCGGGAAAAGCCCGGTAGCCCGGCGGGCCAGCACGCGCCTGCTGATAATATAGCTAAATAAGTTACTTTTTCCGCCCGTGATTGGAAAACCAAAGGTCTTTGTTTGGATTAACGCATAACTTATCGCCGGCGTAATTGCCTCTATCGTCAACACAAATCCACTAAATTTGAGCAAATGCAATGTGGCCCAGAAGGGTATCTCCAGTTGATGGAATGCGACAAAGAATCTAGCACATGAGTTTCAACGACCTAAAAAGTCTTATGGAATCATACATCGGAAACGTCGCCCAAGAGGCATGATGCAAACGCAGCAATGACTTTCAGCTACAAGGATGCCGCATAAAGCGGCCCAACTATCGATAACTGGCCGAAGTAAAGCGTGCAGCTCACAGTGTACGCTTGCACAAACGGTTGTTTAGTGAAAACAATCAAACATCGCCAATTGCAAGGTCTACTTTAAAAGTCGGGGTCCATGTGAAACATATCCCCGTAGGGTCACGAATGGATTTTTTCGTATCGGCCTCTCTCTACAAAAGCTGGCGCCAGAACGCCCGTGTTCCACAAATTCGGCAACCGGTGTTCTCCATTCCGTCACGGCAGAGCTCGGAAAAATAAAGATGCCAACATTGTGTAATACAACGGGGCGTTACAATCAATTTTTGATCAGGATGATGTCTTAAAAGTCACTGGGCGATTAAAAAATTCAAAATGTCAACAAAAGATCTTCGATTTTGCGCCTCGTTTTTTATAATGAACTAGCTGTTACCCGCGACTTCGTTCGCGCGGAGTTCGTTATTTGTGTATTAAATAATGACTAATTCTATTCTGTCATCCCATCCCATCCCATCCTATCCCCGTCCCCGTCCCTTTCTCCGTCTCCGTCTCCGAACTGTCCCATCCCGTCGCGTCCCCTCCCTTTTCATCCCATCCCATCCCTTCCCGTCCCGTCCGTCCCTTTTCTTCCCGCCCCGTCCCGTCCCTTTTCTTCCCGCCCCGTCCAGTCTCGTCCCTTCCCGTCCCGTCCCTTTCCGTCCTATCCCGTCCCGTCCCGTCCCGTCCCGTTCCCTCCTCTTCCATCCCATGCCTTCCCTTCCTTTTCCGTCCCGTCCCGGCCCCTCCCCTTCCATGTCATCCCTTCCCTTTCCATCCCCTAAGGGGTTTATTTTCAAAAAATCACGAAATACGTGTTTGCTTATTTGATTTTAGGAGTACTCCTACAAAGTTTCAAGTCGAAATGTCTATTTAATATTATTTCTTCATAGAAAATTGGAACCCCCATTTTACCCCTTTAGGGGTTGAATTTCGAAATATCCTTCCTTATTCCTTGTATGCATCATAAAGGAAACCTCTGTGCAAAATTTCAGCTTTCTAGGCCCAAGGATTTGGGCTGGGGGTTGATGAGTGGGTGAGTGAGTCAGAACTTGCAGTTTTATATACATATATATAGACACATTCGCTTGCTTCATGCAGGCCCGCAGCAGCTCTTGGCATTGGTGCGTGAGCAGTTTTGTGCCAGTATTGGGTAGGAATTTAGGCAAAAAATAGTCATGCAATGTATTTCATGCTTTCGAAATAACCTAAAAATCATATCACTAAAAAAGAGTTAGCTCCCTGAGTCACGTCTTCAACCCAGGCCTCCATTCCATACAAAAGATGCCTTTCAAATTTTGTCATAAACTTGTGAATTGTTGATACAGACGGAATAGGTCGATTGTTAAATTTCACCGAGAATAAATCACGAACTGTGCGTAAACTGACGTCACTGTAAAATGCTTTGATAATAAATACCCTCTTTTCTTTAGCATATTCAACATTATTATTCATAGTAATTTGTTAAATACGTGAATTGATAACTAACAGAAAATAACATTTAGTTTGCTCTAAACGAATTTGATCTTGGTTTTTTGTGAATAAAATGCAAAATATTTATTACTATTTTTAAACTATTTCTATGTTAAACAAGCAACTAATTCAAGTAAAGTAGTATCAAATTTAGCGATTGTTTTTTCTCTTTCGATTGCTAGCACTATCAATCTTATCAATTCAAGCGGCAAGCAAGAATCTGCATATATACGATTTCTCATGCTATTTCCCTATGTTCGCACCTTAAGTGAAACACTTGGTATAATAAATAAGACAGAAGAAAATAGGCAGGAATACACAGTAAAGAGAGATAGAGCAAAAGAGGATGTCCTCGTGGCTAACTTCGACAAGGAATTGGAAAAAAATGTAAAAGCGCCAATGGAAGAGAATTTTGGAAAACGATTAAAAACATGAGAGGAAAATATTGCAAGCAAGCATGGGCTATTAAAAACAGGTACAGAACTATGTAGATAGATGAAAGAAGAATACTTCAAGCATGGAAAGAACATTATGAACACAAATTGAAAACAACAACAACAGGAGGTCCGAAAGAAGAAGGAACAGAACAGTAGACGATGACGAAGAAGAAAGAAATATTGAAATAGAAGAAGCGAAACAAGCAGTAGGACAGGTGAAGCTTGGAAAAGCAGCAGGAAGAGATCTAATAACTCCTGAAATAGTGAAATATCGGGGAGAAGAGGTAAAACAGTGGATAAAGGATATACTCCAACTTGCGTGGGATGGCCAAAAAATACATGAAGAGTGGGGAGAAAATATAATTGTACCCGTATACAAGAAGGGAAGCTCCAATGACTGTAACAACTACAGGGCGATATGCCTCTCTTCTGTTATACAGAAAATATAATCTAGAAAAAAGGCTACGAGAAGAAACTGAAGACAACATGGCAGAAGAACAAGCAGCATTCAGACCCCAAAGGCAAACACAAGTGCATGTCTTCACACTGCAAATGGGTATAGAAAAAGATTGAAGGCAGAAAAGACCATTTACTTGGCATTCATAGATATTATCCTGCATTCTTCAAAGTACCACGAAAAAGCATATGGAAAGCAATATCGCAACTAGAAGTAACAAGCACACTAGAGCAAGCAATTAAAGGTCTATATAAAAGAACTATAGGCAGAGTAAATATAAATGGGAAAGAATCAGAGACCTTTAAGATGGAAAATGGCATAAAGCTGGGAGATTCGTCCTTTACTATTCGCTTTAGTTATGAATCAAATTATAAATGAAAGTAAAGAGGATAGATTCAACGGAAGAATAGGATATTGGAATCTAGAGACAGTTAAGATAAGTAGACTGGTTTCAAAGTCCGCCATCTCCAAAATTTAAAGAAACGAGATTTTCGCGGCAAGCGGTTCAGAAACTGTTCTTTCATTTATGTTAACACAATACAGTCCCACGTTGAGCGCCAATTAACACGATACGGCGGTTAAGAATGGCGTTTTTAGGGCCATTCCCCTGGCAGCTCAGAGTAAAGAATGTTAACGAAGAACGATGATTGGAGCTCCTGTCGAAAGATAACGATTGGTTTTTAGTTTATTTATTTTAATATCTAAAATTAATATGTACAGTTTTACAAAAGTAACCTAGAGAGAATAAAATATGAGGTGGTTGTATTCGGTGCGCTCCTCGGTGGAAATATCTAGATAGACAAGATGCTGAACCGGTGTCGAGGCGTTGCCGGCGGAAATCTGAGGCTCGTGATGGCGGAGGTCGACCTGGGGGTAGAAAACGTCGGCCAGGACTTCTTCAACCTGGGACTTGCATCCTAGCGAAGTCCTTTGGAGGCGGGGGCTGTCTTCACGTACTGGGTGACCTGGGTCATGATACACCTCGCCGACATACAGAGCATGCGGGCGGAGGCTTGGGCATCAGTGCCGCGGACAAGTGGACCCTCGGCGACGTAGTGCGGAGCCAGAGCGTCCAACACTTGGAGCGCGAGCTCAGACAAAGTCCTCCTCGTGGCGCGGAGTTCCTGGATTCGTAGGCGGACCTGGTGGTCGACGTGGAGCCGAACGTATGGCAGCTGGCCGAGACCCCCTCTGATCAGCTAGCAGTTGAAGCATACGGCACGTGGCTGGTGCGAGCGGAAGCTTGGGGCGTCTTGAGCCAGGCCGGGTACCTCTGGGAGCGACACACTCCGGTTGCAGGCAACTGGAGCGGAGCTCGAGCTTGGGGGTGGCTGGCGACGGATCCAGACGTCGGTTGTCCATGCTTCTAATCCTCGGCGATGAGGCTAATCCGCGCTAGAGGGCGCAAGCTCTAGGTGGCGGTCGGGGCAGAGCCGAACTCGGGGATTTCGTGCTCCGTTCCTCGGTGAGCTGAGATGTGAGGGCCCGAATAGGCGCTCTAGCAGTTCCTGGGTGGCGTTTGGCATCTTGCAGCTTGGAGCAATACTTGGCGGCGGCGGCCAATGGCGACGGGGCGGCGGCTGATCGGGCTTCCTCTGCGGATGCTGCGGCGTCTCGATATAGCCTCCTCTGGATTGGCTGTGATGGCGACCTGCGACGGAGCGGCGGCTGAGCGGTCTTGCTCTGCGGATGCTGCGGCGTCTCGATGTAGCTTCCTCTAGGTTGGCGGCGACGGCGAGCTTCCTCTGCGGATGCTGCGGCGACGGCTAACTGCGACGCGGCGGCAGCTGAGAGGGATTCCTCTGCGAAAGCTGCGGGGCTGATGGCGCTTTCAGTGGCAGCGTTGGTGGCTGCTGTTAGCGTTGCCGGCGTTTTAATTATCTGGAGCGAACTGAAGTTCCAGCTCCGGAGAGGATTTCCAAGACCAAGGGTCGATTGGACGTTAAAGTTGATTCGACACTCGAGGATAGATCGAATGAAATTCTTCCGAATTGTCGCTGCCTATAAACAAAAACTCCCAGCGATTTCTCCCGTACTGCATTCTGCCTTGGAGTGGGAGCTCTTTTGCGTGTGTTTTGTTTAATTGAGCCGCATGGTTTTTGATTAGTAATAGTAGTAGTAGTAGTTGTGGGGAGACCGAAGTCTAGCAAGTAGGCCACCATAGGCCCTTTTTGCCAACCCCATGCCATCCCCTCAACCGCCTTCATTATCATCCTCTTCGATGGGCTCTTCTCCCTGCTTAAACCTTCTTGATTTTCTAATGAAGATCAGAATTTCGGCCCAGGATAGGAAGTTCAACTCTTCCATTCGAAGCGTAGGTGGTCCAAAGGTTCTATACCTGAGTCGCTGGTACGCTTCACATTCTCCCAAGTAGTGAAAGGACGTTTCCTCGTCCCTCCCACATCTTGGGCAGATGGGATCTTCCTCTACTCCTATCAGTGTTAGGTGTCTCTTTAGTTTACAGTGGCCTGTCAAGATCCCTATCAAAAGATTTGTGGTTCTTCGGCTCCTTCCCATTAGCCAGACCGATTTCTTTGAATCAAATCCCGCTATGTGGTACTTTGCCTGACGACAGCCCCTGCATCCTTTCCACTTTTCCTCGCTGGTCTTGTAGGCCCACCCGGTTAGGGCTGCTGAGACCTGCTGCTTTGTTATACCCAAAAAAGGTTCCGGTCCAAAACAAGTTTCCCCGGCTTCGAGTTTGGCTAGTTCGTCCGCCTTCTCGTTGCCTTGGACCCCCGTGTGTCCCGGGACCCAGATGAGCTCGAGGTTCCTTTTCCCTTGCCAATTCGGCTAAAGCATCTCCACATTCCTGGACAAGAGCTGATCTTGTCCTGGCCGAGAAAATTGCTTTTAGTGCGGCTTGGCTATCAGAGCAAATATAAATTTTTTGCTCTGGGGATATCCTGACCTCGTTCCTTGTTGCCACCGATAGGATGGCATAAACTTCTGCTTGGAATACCGTGGTGAATCTTCCTAAAGCATAGCTTTCTTGCACCCCCCGGCCTTCCATATAAATTCCTGCTCCAGAGGATTGCCTTTCCGCCACTCGAGAACCATCCGGGTAGCATATCAAGGCATTTGACTGGAGCTTAACCCTTTTTTGCTCCCACTGTTCCCTTGTTGGGATAGTGAGAGAGAAACCTTTTTCTAACCTTAGCCGGCCCTCTGCTTCGGTTACCCTGTGGGCTAATAGAGGTATTTCTCTAGCAGCCATGTCGGCGAACCTAGCATGGCCCGTGCGAACTCCCTGGTCATTCCATAGCCCCGTATCCCGCATTCTGAGGTGGGTAGCCATGGCCTCTCTCTTTATCCAAGTGTCGAGGCCCGGGAGTCCCAGTATTACCTCCAGTGCGGCTGTTGAGGTTGTCCTCATTGCCCCTGTAATTCCGAGACAGGCTAGTCGTTGGTCCTTTGCCAATCTTACGGAAATACTGGGGCGCTCTACACTAGGCCACCAGACCACTGAGCCGTACTGAACTCTTGGCCTTACTACCAATGTGTAGAGCCAGTGCAGAATCTTGGGGTTTATCCCCCAGTTCCTGCCTATAACTCTGCGCAACTGCCATAAGGTCGTTGTCGACTTCTTTACCGTCCTGTCGACATGCGACCTCCAACTTAATTTGCTGTCGAGGATTACTCCCAGGTACTTGACCTCTTGCACTAATGCAAGTGGTCTTCCGTACATAATGGGTATCCTCAGACCCTGAAGTTTTCGTCTTTTTGTGAAGAGAATGATCTCAGTCTTTAGTGGGTTTACCGACAGACCTTTCTCTTCACACCATCTTTCAATAATCCTGCAAGCTACCTGCATTCTATCGCAAACGACGTTTAGGAACCTGCCAGTAACAAGTACCAGTCCATCGTCTGCGTATGCTTGTGCATAGAAGCCCTCTTCCGTTAGGCATCCCAGTAGACCGTCCATTATAAGACACCACAGGTGAGGTGAGAGGCAACTGCCTTGCGGACAACCTCCCGTCACCCTGGCCCTCACTGAATAGTCCCCTAGGTTTGCCGTCACGGTTCTTTGCTCCAGCTGTTCTCACCCAACTGACCAGAACGGGATGGGTTTCCCTGACCTGTAAGGCTTGACATATTGTAGCCGTTCTTGCCTTGTCAAATGCGCCTTCAATGTCAAAAAGTACTGCAAAGGCCACTTCCTTATAGTGTAGTGCCCTTTCGCAGTGCAGTCTTTAGGCACGGGCCAGGCGGGCCCGGGCCCGGGGCCCCCAATTTTTTGGGGCCCCCGACAGGCGCATTGATCAACTAATAATTCTGTAATTCATTAAATATTTTGTAAAAAAATAAAAATTAAAGTTGTGTATTCATTTGATAAATTTAAAGTGGAAGTGTTTATCCCAATTATCGACTCATCGATAACTTAACTACAGCAGAGATCTGCTGCATATATCAAAGTAAACAATCGGTGTGGCTGTTTATCAACTAAGAACCATTAGTCCAAATGTGTTGCACGATAGCTGTAAAAAGTTTGCTGAATATTATCATCTTGCTATAAATGGAGAAGAATTAGAAACGGAATGTATTCATTTAGCGCTGTATTTAGGAACTAACGATGTATATAAAACTAAACAAATTGATAACTCGCTACTGTTTAACATTTTAAGAACTGATAAATTAGAAGAAACATTTCCTAACGTTGCGTTATCACTTAGAATTTTCATGTCATTATTCATTAATGATCACTAATTGCAGTGGAGAACGTTCATTTTCGAAGTTAAGCAGGATAAAAAACGAACTTTGCAGTACTGTGCTACAAGAGAGGCTAAACTCTTTTATCATTAATGTGCATAGAAAGCGACATATTGTTGAATTTAAATTTTGAAGATATAATACAGGACTTTGCCCATACCAAATCGAGAAAAAAATCTTTTATTATTGTGTAGCAATAATTATGACATATTTCTTAATTTTTAGGATTCTTATGTTCTATTGTGTTTATATACATTTTATTAGAATTTTAATTTCGTTTCAGTACATAGTTGTATAAAAATAAAAGCAAGTATATTAATAGCTATTTATGCAACAAGTGCTAAAAGTCAACGTTTATGCGCGAGACATGAAAATCATGAAACGAAGCCGAAGGCTGAGTTTCATAACATGTCTCGTGCATAAACTACTTTTAGTATGCGTTGCATACAATATTTTATCTACGACCTTAATTTTACCGTTATTAATCCACAATATCGATTTAACAAAGGTTTGCATCTACGACACTTCTAATTTATGTCATAATAAACAGTAGCCCATGCCGCGCGGGCGAATGTTTGCGAAGCCAGTACTGCAAGGTCAGTTAACAGAATGTAATTATTAATACTCCACGTCTGACTGTATTTATTACATAACGCGTTAATTATTTCAAAAACACTTTACCTGTAAAGCAAGAAGTAACTAGAATAACTTTACAACTTCACTTCCAGTTCGAAATTGTAGTTTTGTAACCTCACTTCACTTTTAGCACATGGGTTAAAAGTAAACAGCTGATTTCTATAACCACGCTAAACTATAAAACGTCACTTTTAGTGAAACAAGCTAGCGTTAAAAGGCCTACTTTGAGTAGTGGTCGTTACGACCACTACTCAAAGTAGGTCGTAGGTCGTAGATAAAAATATATATTGTATTGTATTGAGTTACTTCCTTTCTAGAAGGACCCCTTCATTACCTTGGGCCCGGGGCCTTAATCATATAAAAGACGGCACTGCCCTTTCGACCTTGTGCACGACAGCGTGGAGTGCAGTTTCGGTTGATCTTCCACGTCTGTATGCGTGCTGGTTCCTGTGGAATGGGTGTGTTCTTATTACCTTTTCCGTTAGATGCCTATCAATGATCCTTTCCAAGGTCTTTAAAAGAAAGGATGTAAGACTAATGGGCCTAAATGATTTGGCAGTTGTGTAGTCCTCCCTTCCCGTCTTGAAAATAAAGACCACTCTGGCTGCCTTCCACTGTTCTGGGACCCATCCCATTGCTACGCTGGCCCTATATACCCTTACTATATGTGGAAGAAGGATATCCAGGCCTTTCTGCAGCAATGCTGGGAAGATCCCATCTGGTCCCGGCGACTTAAAGGGATCAAACTCCTGTACTGCCCATGTGACTGCACTTTCCGTTATAATTCCCTCAGCGAAGTGCCAGTTCTCTATAGGAACTGGTTCCTGTTCCGCTATGGGTGCTAACTGGATGGCGCCGTCTCCTGGAAAGTGGACTTCCAGGAGGTGTTGTAACGACTCCTCTCTGGATGTTGTCCACATTCCATCGGCTTTTTTAGCGCTCCTACTGTTTGACTAGTTTCGCGGCTTAAGATTTTCATCAGTCTAGCAGAGTCTGATACTGAGTTTAACTCTGCACAGTATTTCTGCCAGCTAGATCTTTTGCTGCGCCTTAACTCATTTTTAAACCTATTCCTGGCCATTTTGAAAGTGTCCCATGAGGCCTGTGTCCCTTCTCTGATAGCTCGATTAAAGATACGCCTGGATTCCCTGCGCAGATCGGCTAAAGTGCCGGTCCACAATGGTACCCTACGAACTCGAGCCTCCCTGAGAGGACAAGCCCCCTCATAAGCTGAGACAATTTTACTTGCCAGTTGCTCTACGTCTTTACTTAATTGTTCTTTAGTGCATATACCTTCCTCTGGTTGGCCTCCTTGGCGAACGAGACTGGAACGATAGCTTTCCCAGTCTGTTGCCCTGGGGTTCCGGTAGGGAATTTCCAGAGGCTTGTCGGAATTCATTTTCATTCTGATCATACGATGATCAGATGTTACGATATCCGACGTCACTTTCCAGTTTTCAATATTGATTGAAAAACACCTAGAGACCACTGTAATGTCAATTACCTCCTTTCGGATGCTATTGACAAAAGTGGGCTCTGTACCTTTGTTCATTATCTCAAGATCCGTAAACGCCAAATATTCTAGTAGGGTTTCGCCCCGAGGGTTAATGTCTGAGCTCCCCCACACCGAATGATGTGCATTGGCGTCACATCCGACAATTACCGGAAGACCTTTATCTCTCGCAAACGATATTAAGCGTTTGAATTCCTCCGTAGGTATACGCGCGTCATCCAACGGAAAATAAGCGCTTCCTACTACTACCTTATGGTTTCTACCACCTACCTGATACTCCAGAACCGCTGCAGTGAGGTCCTTGGTTCCCAGCTGCGGTAGTGGTACCATGCTGAGATCCCTGGACACCATTATACAGGTCCTGGGTCGATCGTTTACTTCCTCGCCAACCACTACATCGTAGTTGGCCATCCTCAGTCCCCTGACCTTATTCCTGTAAACATACGGTTCTTGAATGAGGACTATTTCTCTCCTGCCAGTTAGGGCGCTCATCAGCTCTGCCGTAGCGCCCCTACTGTGCTGAAGATTGATCTGACTTACCCGCAGTAAATCCATTATGGGGAGTTAATGGTGCGGGGGCTGTGGTCCTTTCAGTTGTCCTTCTTGGCCTGCTTTGACACGCCGGCCTCAGAAGAGTCCTGGCGGACTGCTCCACTCCACGTCGGCACCCTTCGCACTGCGAGGGTAACCAACTGGTAGTAGAGCTGCCACCCAGACTCCTCCAGAGTTCGGACAGTATCTCCGCTGACCATGAAGGTCAAGAACCACCCTCCTGGTCCTCCTGTCGTCTGAACATGCCTCCATTGCTCCACTCTTAGTGAGCGGTTCTGCATGGAAAGCATCTGCCTCATCTTTTCCAGATCAACCTCCTCTTGGCTTCTGAGCCAGAAACCTACCTTCTCTGGCCATGGTGCCTCCGATGCCTTTGTTGGGGCAAAGGTGACTACCTCGGCACTGAGAGGTGTCCAGCCCTCCAGCCATCTTGCTGAGGTGTCGTCCTGGGCAGTGACTAAGAACCAGCCTGGTTCCACAAGTCCTGAGTTCCTAAACCGGAGTTCTGGCCCCTGGGGACTCCCTTCGGGGCCTGCCATGGCACTGAACATCTCGGCAACTATGTTCGCTCTAATTGCCTCAGCTTCCTTTGGGAGAACCTGGCCATCTGGTCGCTCAGACCTGATTACAACCTGGTTCTCCCTATTAGGCGGCTTCGGCTCCGTTGCTCGCTGGGACTTAGCCGTGGTTTTTCTCAAAGCATGAGAAGCCTTGGCTTTCCCTGCTTGCTTCGGTAAGCTTTTTGGCCTTTTTTTCACTGCCTCTGGGGGAGTGTCATCACTCCTCGGTCTTTTAATGGTCGGTCGGGTACCTGAAGGACCTGGTTGGCCTTCCGTTACCCTGACTCGTCCCATGGAGTGCGTGATGAGCTCTATGGGTTTGCGTGCAGCAGCCCCTTTTGCTCTCCTCGCCTCCTGACCTCTTATTTTTCCCGAGAGCTGTATCTGCAGCTTACATGGGCCCCTAGGTTGCTGGCCCTGGCCACTCTTTGGAGAGTCGCCTGGACTTGCTTCCCTAGGACCCTTGTCAGCCGCTGGTTTTTGATTAAGTCTTTCGGGTGTTTTTATGGTTCCTATCTGTTAGCTGGCGATTATACGCGTCGAACGAGACCAAACGCGCTCATGGGCACTTAGATATAAGTATATTATTATTTATTCGCGGTTTATGCTTGATCTCGGGTTTGTTTATTTTATTATTATTATTATTTCTAGTGATTACTTTCGTTTTCGGCCGGAATTCGTTGTGAATAGGTTCTTGTACTTTTACTTCACAAGAGGTTCTTGTTCGTTGATTGAAACTTTTGAAATTTTTTTCTATTGTTCACGGGGATTTGCGTTGGTCAGTAGCGCTGAAATTTGCATATTTTAAAATGTACCGTTAGCGGCTGATGCGCCGGGGTGAGCGCTTTCCTAGAATTCGGGCGCTCGACGTGCCGTATTTGCATATTTTAAAAAGTACCGTTAGTGGCTATTGCCCTGCGATGGTCGGTTTCCTAAAATTTTGTATTTTCCGTGCTGCAGTTGGGCCGGCAGGCGGCTTTGAAGTCTTTGTTCGTGCGGAAAATACGCGCTGAGTCGGGGCGAATTTTGTATCCCGAAGGCGCGGTTTATGATTGCAAGGCACCCGCTCGGTGCCATGTTTTCGGCTAATTAAGACGGACTTGAATTTAGCGGTGTTTCTGCCCATTGAAAAATCAAAGCGGGATCGAGAGCTGTTACTGACAGAAGAAAAAAATATTTTTTTTTAAATGGGCCGGGATTTGACGAATTGAAATAATGCACAGCCATTGATCGAATGTCACGATCATATCAACCTGAAATGTGATAGAGCACGTGAAGGAGTGCCTAGTATGCATTAGTAAAGTTGTGTTGTGTTCATTTATTAATCTTAAAACAATGGTTGATGCAAATGAAAATGTGCAAATCCAGACAAGAAAGAGACCTAAAAATTCAGTGGAGTGAAAGCGAGCTAAAGAAAAGCAGAAAAGGTACGTTACACTATAAATTGATATTGGAATCGCATGATTTATTATATTTCAGGTAATGAATTCTGAAACAAAAATTGTAGATACTCATCAAAGAGCCTGCTACGGTATCCAGTTTGTAAACATAATAGCAAAGCATATCAATGCAGTTCTCTTGCAATGATCGATGTTTATCAATTTCATAAAACCTTTTATGCAAGGGTAAATAAAATCAAACAAGATAATTTTATTTTAAAGTATCGCCAATGTGAAAAATCAGCTACAAGACGCACGACAGTAGGCAATCGTAGCGCCAAAAATGTTTCATTGAAGTATATGATTCGAAAACATTACGACAGGTTGTTGGTTACTGTCTGCAAAATCACTTCTTTATATGTTTTGTGCCTGAAAAAGGACAGAGTTTTAGGTGTAACATAAAGACATTTTCAAACTGGTGTTATCCCCTATGAAACACGTGGTGGAGATCGTGATACAGCAAGGTTTTCAGATAAAAAAGCTGAAATTTGTGAATTTATCAAAAAGTTTAAACCTCTCGAATCCCACTACTGTAGATATAAGAGCAGTCGCTTATATCTTTCTTCTGAGCTCAATATCTCTAAAATGTGGTGACTGCACTGTAATAGTTCTATACTAGAATAATTAAGAAGTGTTAAGGAGTCTTATTTTAGAGATATTTTTAACAACAATTTCATCATCAGTTTTGGAACACCACAAACAGACGTATATTCCACCTGCCTGCAGTTAGGTGAAAAAATAAAAATTGCAAAGAGCATCTTTTCTTAATCCTCTTTTTTGTTATCTCTTCTAATAAAGGTAGTTTACTCTTGGCCATTTTTTAAAAATCGATTCGAAAAACAAGCTGTATATTAATTAATTTGATTGATTTTCTCAAAATCTTGGTTTGAGAACAAGCAAGAGCGAATCTTAAAATATCAGCTTCTAAGTCGAATATTTTTTATTATCTACACCTTATGTGAACTCAATCCGCGGACACACTGTATATATATTATCGGTGTATGCGTAGTAGACTATTTTTGTAATTCTTTGCGCAGTAGTGGCATCCAAATGGGCTTTATTTCTGCGCTAGTCTGGCTATTTGGTTCTTCTGCCAGCGCTATATATCTAACTTCTTTCAGCTTCCTACGGAACCTGTTTTCCTCTTTAGCTACAATTGATGCGTTCTCTTATTGTATGTGGTGGTCTTCGTTCCAGACGTGTTCTGCGATCTTGGATTTGATGGTTTCACCCTTTCTTATATCATTGCGGTGTTTCGATAATCACACTCGTATGGGTCGTCGTGTTCCCCTATGTATTATCTTCCCCACTCGCATGGTACACTATAGATACAGTTCTTTGAACTATAATCTTCGGTCTGAGGCTTGGTGTGCATCATCATGCCTCTCAGAGTTGTTGTGGACTTGAAGGCAGTTCTTATGTTGAATCTGTTTCCGATTCTTCTCAGTTTGTCGGAAACTCCTCATCATCTGCAGGTGTTGTATTTCTGTACATCTGTTTTAACGTTTGGTTTAGAGTTCTTTTAGGGTAGCCATTAGCTTCCAGCATTTCTCTAATTATCTCAATTTTCCGTTTAAAGACTTCTTCCTCCGAGCATACGGTCTTAGCTCGGCTATATAGACATCTGGCGACACCACGTTTTACGCTATTGTGGAGGTTAAAATCGTAGTGTAGGTATTTCCCGGTATGGGTTGATTTTCGATATACCTTTTATTGTATCGTGTCACCATTCTTCTGGACTAGCACGGATAGGAATGGGAGTTTGTCTTCCGATTCTATTTCCATCGTGAACTTAATTGATCGGGCTTGATTATTGAGATGTTCCAGGAAGCCGTCCAGCGTCTCTCTTCCATGGAGCCATATTACGAACGATGGGGAGCAAGAGGCGCCCTTGAGCCATCAAGGAGAATTAAACCTAATCTCACTACAACACCGAAGATCGCACAAATAACATATCAGACGCTGTATAAACACAAAAAAGAGTTCTCAGACTTTCAGAGAATGAAACTTACTCCGTTTTACAGCAAAGCTTATCACCTATACGGTCTACCCAAGATACACAAAGGGGGAATACCCCTAAAGACCGATAGTTAGTTCTATAAATTCACCATGCCATCCTCTATTCCTGTTAACAATAATATCCCCATTAGCGGCCAAAACAACATCCGCCGTAAAAAATACTGAACACGTTGTCCACAAGATCAAACAAACTCACATAGCCCCGAATGATCTCATGGTGACCTTTGACGTAGTAAGCCACTTCACAAATGTGCCGACAGATGACGCACTAGCAATCATTAGAAACAGGCTGGAATTGGCTGACAGAATTGCAGAATGCATAGATCTACAGGCAGATACAATAATGCAGCTGATAATGATCTGCAATAAGACCACATGCTTCCAAGCAGACGAGCAGTCCTACCAACAAGAGTTCGGAGTGGCCATAAGATCTCCACTATCTCCAGTAGTCAGTAACATCTACATGGAAGACTTTGAACAACGAGCTATATCTCAATATGAGAACAAGCCTAGTCTATGACTGCAAT
This sequence comes from Agriotes lineatus, assembly GCA_940337035.1. NCBI lineage: Eukaryota > Metazoa > Arthropoda > Insecta > Coleoptera > Elateridae > Agriotes > Agriotes lineatus. The sequence goes on from OW679202.1 coordinate 121,380,678, forward strand.
ACGTAAATGATTCGTTCGTAATATGCAGGGCCGTAACTAGGTATAGGCCGAGTAGGCCCCCGCCTACAGGCGCAAGCGGCAAGGGGCGCCAAAATGGCACTGAAAAAAGTTCTTTAGTACTAATAAAAAATAAATTAGCACGTGGCCAATTTTGCAAATAAATTAATTTGTAATATTGACGAATTAAGTCCAAATAATGCTAATTATAATAGTGGGAATTGCGCCCAATCTGGTCGATATATTACATTGCCTTGTGCAATTTGCAAAGGAAATGTTATATGTCTACCAGATTTATTTTATAGTTCTCACCTATATCAATCAAAACATTAGAATTATTAGCTTATTAGCCGACCGCATAAGTGGCTTTATTCAAAATATAAAAATTATTCTATTTTTAAAACAATATAATACAACAGTGGCGACAAACTAACTTAAATTTTTAACAACTGTTGGAGCAGGACCACTGATATTACATATACAATCACTGCTTTGGGCTTATCGCTGATACAGCCGTCCATTGCAACAAACAGCAGAATGCCACAAGCCGATTTTGAGAGCTTACTTGTTCCACTACTATGGTATTTTTTGCTACAATCACTTTCCCGGTAGAATTTGTTCAATTTAAAACACTTCTGCGACCCTACATGATGGTAAATTTATTTAAAAAAAAGAATTATCATGCCGACAAAAAAAGCTTCGCATTTTAAATATATTGATTATTACAAAACAGTTTGACAGTGTGGTTGCGAATACAGAACCTTATTCTACGTTCACATGTTACTACGCATGATAATATGTAATTATTTGTTTATATTGTATTATTTTAACATATTGATAAGTCTTTAAAGCTTTTGAACGCACCACATAGGTAGCCTTATTCTAATTAAAATAATTTTTTCATGTCTAAAATAAAAAAGTTACATAAGAAAATTTTTTCAACGTCTTCGTACAGAAAGCGCGCTACAAGAAAAACAAATTTTGCTAGATCGAATTGTGGTTCAAGTCTTAAAAATTCTCTACAAAATAGATAAAAAATACCTTAATGCTGCTAATAATACAGAAACACTTAGTAAAGCGAATTACATGAATTTGGAAATAAAAAATACATTGCAGCCAGTGGGATTTGAACCCGTGTTCACTGATAAATGCATATGATTATTGTTGCGCTATAAACGACGCAGTGGCGTTCCGATTTTGGGTGCACCATATGTTTATATATAGGGATTTGTAAAATGTTGTGCTGACTACATAATAATATGTACTTTTTTTATTAAAATCGTGTTTTCTAATCTTGTTTTCTGTTCTCATTTTATTTGTGTTGTATTTTCTTATTTTAACATTTGGTTCTTTATTTTCATAATGTTTGAATAAAAAATGTTGGATTTATTGTTGAATACCTACCTATCATATATCCGGAGATAAATGTAGAAGTCATACAGTATCATTAATATTTTTTTGTCACATATATCGTTTTTGTACTGAGGGGCGCTAAAATATTGGCTAGCCTACAATAATAGTTTGCCTAGTTACGGCCCTGGTAATATGGCCCCATGAAAGAGAGACGCTGGACGGCTTCCTGGAACAGCAATTAAGTTCACGATGATAATAGAATCGGAAGAAAAACTCCTAGACGTACTAGTCCGGAAGATTGATGACACGGTACAAACAAAGGTATATAGCAAACCAACCCAAATGCAGTGATACACTACGATTCTAACTACCATAATAACGTGAAACGTGGCGTCGCGGGATGCCTATATAGAAGACCTTAAACGGGATATTGAGATAATCACAGAAATTCTTCAAGTTAATGGCTACCCAAAAAGAACTTTAAATCAAACGTTAAAGAGATGGACAGAAATACAACACCGGTAGAGGATGAAAAACGGAGCCGACAACCACGTCCGCAATACCATACATCCGAGGAGTTTCCGCAAACTGAAAAGAATCGAAACAGATTCAACATAAGAACTGCCTTCAAGTCCACAACAACTCTGAGAAGCATGATGACGCATACCAAGCCTCAGAACGAAGATCATAGTTCAAAGAACTGTATCTACAGCCTACCGTGGGAGTGTTGAAGAAAATACATAGAGGAAACACAACGACTCCTACGAGTGCGATTATCGAAACACCGCAAGGATATTAGAAATGGCGAAATCATCAAATCCAAGATAGCAGAACACGCCTGGAACGAAGACCGCCACATACAATGGGATAAAGCACCAATTGTAGCAAAAGAAGCAAATAGGTTCCGTAGGAAATTGAAAGAAGCTACCTACATAGCGCTGGCAGAAGAACCAATTAGCCAGGCCAGCGCAGAAATAAAGCCATTTGGATGTCACTACTGCGCAGAGAATTACAAAAATAGTCTATTGCGCAGACACCGGTAACATATATAGTGTGTGCCCTAATAGGTAAAATAACTCTTGTTAAAAGGTAAAAAAGAAACTTTGGAAGCAGACCTATAGAAGAAATATTTCAACTATTTACCTTTAGGCTTCTGAGGCACGTTCAGTGTAAGTCTCCGTATCTCCATTAAACTGTAATCCTATTACTAGCATTTGTACCTAATCTCTAATAAGCATCTAGTCGCATCTGCTTGGTAAACGGTGTTACCCGGTGTTGCCTATTTTTAAGGTATTTGCTAAATTGAAAATGTTAGTTTCGACGTTTCTAATTAACCGCCTTGGGGTTTCTTAATATCCATTGACGGAGGGTAAAAATATCTGAAGTCGGACAAAACCAAAATCCAAAATTGGTCGTGATAAACGTCGCTAGTTACTTTTTCCAAAATTAATTTTATATCTTGTTCTATTCAAAATATTAAATATTTGCTTCAATACAGGGCTTCATAGGTGACATATACGCATTATCAGTAAGAGAGATTTTTTTCACACTTGGTCTAACAGCCGTAATACACTAAAATATTTCAGGGTATTCCATAAAGTTGAGCTTAGAAAATTTTACTAAATATAAGCAGAAATGCCGATTAGATTACTTTAGCAAACAACGCCATAATAAGATAAAACAATTACATCTTTTGTACTATGTATATTTGTTTAATATTAAAAAGTAAAGTGAGCGTAGTTTCTAACTTTGCAAAACGTTGGCTCAAATTGTTTCAAATTAAAGTTACAGTTTCCTTCACGATTGCGTAATTCGTATACGTTAGGTATTACATATAAAGCGTGGAGTACTCTACTTTCTTTGACTCGTAATTTTTAGATCAGAGAAATTTCTCCTAGTTATAACATAAAGGAGGTAACAAACGCCGTTGTATGCATATGCGATTTACGCTCAGTTAATTTCAAGAACATATTTTGTAGTGATGATGTACGATACCAATTTTCTCTGTTGCAAAGCGCACGATGTTTGACCTTGCGTTTCTAGGCCAATGGAACAATTTGCTGAACAGCAAGATTTCACTTTGCCGTAGGTACATTTACTATCTGATATTTATAATAACACTGATAACTACTTTTATAATGTTTAATGAACCTCGTTTCCCTGTCAAAAGCTGCGGTCTAAGGTCTAGGTCATACGTGCGATCGCTCTGAGACGGCAGTGCAACATCCGCATCGCAACCTTGTCCTATTTGTCAAAGTGACAGTAGCAATACCAAAGATTGGTGCGCGATGACATCGATCCATCTAATTAGGTTATCTAGTGTATTTACTGCAGATTATGTAACCCACTTAGATTGTTATGTAGGTCTGGTTCATTTAGAGCTCGTTGGGTCTGGCTTGATAAGTGAAAAATGCTGCTGCGAGCCACATTCTCTCCTAGTTTTTGTGCAACAACACCGAAAGTAGGCCACTCTGGAAAAACACAGAAACCATAGCAATTTTGGGCACAGGGTAGCTTCAGAAATTCGGCCTCTGAAGTTAATTAGGCTCCTGGAGGTTTCCAACAGCTACCGAGATTTAACCTCATTTTTAGCTGTTCCAATTTCCTACTTGATAATCATTACCCTATTTTTCGCTTTAAAGCGTTGCTGCCGTTTTTATGACTCGATATGAGAATGCAATTGCAAAGTACTAGTATCGCATTATAGCAATTAGAGATAAACATTGCTATTGTAGTGCGAGACGTTAATATACGTAAAGCACTTCGTAACAATAATATTGGAGAAAGTCCTTGGAAGTTATTCTTCAACAAACAGTGTATTCAAATTAATGTTACCGTACAATTTTCTTAATTAATATTTCTCTAAGAACGCTTTAAGAAACAGATACATAAATATTCTTTATAATTATCATTATGTCATAATCACAGGTTATACGAAAGCAAGTCTACAACTTCTAACTAATAGAGATCGAACTTTAAAAGAAATTTCACATTTTTAATAATATTGGTTACTCCAATACAAGAAATTTACTAGATACTTAATATCCAGTGTGTCCATTTAGTGCGCCGGTCTTCGATTACGCTTTTCGTTATTTCCCGATAAAAAATTTGATTGAAGTACCTCTAATTGGGTTGAAAATAGCACTTTTTAAAATTATTTTGACATCAACAGCGTGTTCCAAACAATTTTGCGCAAAGAAGTAATATTTTTTAATTCAACACCTTGTATCTCTTTATGGGTATTTAAGCCCCTGTATGTTTTACGTTCAGTTCTAAATTTTCTTATAAATTGGTTACAGCATTTCCAACTTATGAATGCTTTTAGTTTTTTTTGTCTATTCAAGCAATCATTTAAAACGTCACATTTTCTCCACTTTTAAATATTTCTTCCCTGAAAATTACGGCAGTTGTCATCTAGGATACAAACATACTAAAGTTTCATAAAAACGGAATATTTTCGTATAAGGCGTTCAAAATACCGGGTAAAATTTCAATACCGTTGTTGAAGCATCATATTTAATATTTACTTTAGAATAATCGTAGAAATTGTTCGTGGCATTAGGAGCTGCAGCCAGATTATTTTAAGTCTTGCTCAACTCCCGCTGTCCAGCAATCTACCATACTTAAAGTTCTAATCTTGGATTTGCATGTCATTTGTAAATACCATCTACAATTTAAGACGGATGTCATTAGTCTATTGTTAGAGCTTTCGGCGAAATGCAGCTCTCTCTTGCGATGGTCAAGCATGTTCTTCCCCCTACCCCTAAAGGGGCGGTTTAACGAGTGTCCGAGTTTTCTTGGGCTCGAAGAGACAGACACTTCGAGAGTCACGTTTAAGACACCGAGAGAGATACATCTCCTCTATATTCAGTACCGGCAATTTAACTTTGCAATTATACAGTCCGCTTTTATCGTTATTAGTGTTACATTGGTGTATATATTGTAAATAAAGTGTTATTACAATTATATTCGTTGTGTTCAATCATTCACGACCGCGACGACTTGCGTGATTCTCCGCCGGTATTTCGTTGTGCCCGTAAGGTTCGGGTCGCAACAACCGTTAATACTTTATTTTCTTTATTTTTTTAAATGGAACACCTTATATTACAGGAATAAAGAGAGCCCTAAATTTCTTTAATTTTAAGCCCAATATGTTATACTTTATTCCAAAGAGTATTTGAAAAATTAAGCTTTCAATAAAAGTCACGATAAATGTGTACTAAAAACCATTTGACGGTTAACCGGCTTTCGGTTAACCACAGTTTTTTCAAAAAGATCAAAACCAGTTAATCGAAAACCTGAATGTAACCGTTTCATAAACCGTTTTGTACCCTTGTTTAAAAACCAGTTTGAAAACCTGTTTATAAACCGGTTAACAATCTATTTATAAACCGCTCTAAAAACGTAAATTGGTTATACTTAAAAATGTGGAAACTACACCATCGCATTTTTGTTATTAAGAACAGACTTTTAAATCAATTAATAAATCGATTTTTAAACCTATTTATAAATCGGTTGTAAACCTGTTTATAAGCAGGTTTTCATACGGCTTCGCCAACCGGTTTACAAACCGATTCTTAAACAGGTTTAAACACCGGTTCGTGAACCGATTTAAAATTAGGTTTTTAGTTAATCGCTTTACCGGTGTTTGATATATGAAAAGCCGCAGAATCGTTTTTGCTAATGTCTTCAGCAGCGTTATTTTCATTATTCGCTTCTGAATGTGGAGTTTGTTCAATTTGCTCGTCTGGTGCTGGTGCATCTTCATGGTAATCTACAAAAATCTTCTTCGGAAGGTTGAATGTCTACCACGTTGACAACTTCATCTTCATCGACTTCACAATTTGAGTTTTCGGTAGGATGTTGCAGTTTAACAAGCATATTGAACTGAAGAGCCTGGCGGAAAGCTTTAGCAGTGGGGTTAGAACAATTACCTCTTCTATACCTCAGCGCCGCAAAAAGATTTTCCAGGGGGTCCTGGTTGAGCCTGCTGGCTAATAAAAACTTGTAGCACTCCTCTTTTAACTCTTCCCATAATTGAAGAACATAATTAATAAAGCTAGACCTTTAAAACAGTAAATCCCTCCCTTTGCCCTATTATTCGCTGTATAGGCTTGCCAGGTCTTAATCTACTCCAGAGATTCTTTCAAATAATTGATAGACAGTGCACATGCGTAGGGGTTCCGATCGTTTAACATACGACTATTTAAGCAATCGAACAATTTATTCATTTTTTGTAAGTGTTAAGTGCGATGCTACTTTGTAGCTCGCCCGTTCCTACAGCCGTCTTTATGGTAGCACTCAATGTATTTGAAAATACTTGAGTTGCAAATTTAACCAGTATTTTTTTAAATGTATTGGGGTGTATGGGCGTCCGTGATTTTTACGGCAGCTCGTGCAGTAGATGATTTTCTGTCTATTCTGTACGCATCCTCGATATCATGCCATTATATCTTCTTGCCCTCCACGTAAAAATAATTTGAAAGAAGATAGTTTCTTACGCTTTTGATTAAACGTGGAACGTCATAAATTATAAACATTTTGGCATCATTCACATAAAAGTGCGTTTGTGCTTTGGTAATGCCCAAGCTTGAAAATGCACCTCTGTTTGTGGCTGCTTGATCAGATGTGACAACGCGTACTTTAAGTCCTATCCCTTGAAGTGCAGGTATGTTTTGAACAATAAGCCTTGATAAAGATTCGTGCATGACTGCACCCGACGACAAGTAATAACTAATAGGAATCTTCCACTTCTGGAGTAGTCCTCTTGCCATAAAAACTAAAGCGTGGATAGCAATTTTACTAGTACGTCCTAGATGACCTAAATCTTCGAAACCTTCAACATCTTGGTTTGAATTGTACTCAAGACCTTTTTTCAAATGTATCTCATCCAACAATAGGACACACTGTTTTTGATCATTCGACATAGTCCGTACCTTAACAGTTAACTTTTTAAAAAGTTCTGTATTGGTACCGATCTGTAATTGATTCAGTCGCAACCACGACACTATTGTTGATTTCGAAGGTAGCACGAATTTCAGTTTTCCTCTCATAAAAAGATAGAGTGCTGGAGACTTTTGGTACATATTCAACGCTAGTTCCTTTTCATCTTCAGTCCAGGGTTGATTAATTTTGTGAAAAAGTTGCATATTATAAACACGCGAATAGTTTTTGATTTGACACTCAGCACATCCAAATTATTCCTCTTCGTTGCAAATTTTTCCTTCATTCGAGTGATTGCTGAATTTTTAGCAACTAGTTTTCTGCGTAGCTTAACAAGTGTTTCATGTAGCACTGAAGAATTGCAACGCTTCTTTGTTTTGGTAGGCGTGGGCATATCCACCATAGCCTATGAATAATACTAATTTAAAAAGAGCACCTTACAATAAATTATACAGGGTGTATTATGTCATCTGTTTAGAGAATGGTGGGTTTAAAATGTGACACGCATAAGACAATGAATTTAATCAAAATTTCAATTAGAGTTTAATATAATAATAATAGTTGTAGAAAAAATGTTTGCGCGAAACTGAGGTTTTTAGTGCGTGTCATTTGAACGCACTAAAACATTTCGCGCGCTTGGCACAAAATAGCTATTTTTGGAATAAGTGAGCGACATCAGAGTTTTTTTTTAAAGCGCATACTCAAAAGTCAAACTGTGTAAAAAAGTGACACTTTTCACATTAAAACCAATCAAAAAACCTATTTTTAACGGTTGTAGAACAGTAGGTATACAGGGTGACAACGTAAGTAGTTGCACCCACCGTTTTTTTCTTTACTTATTAAGCTAATCGAACAAAATTGGAAGCGAATGATATATACATAGTGTTCCACAATTTGGCGCGAATTATGATTTTTTATCATTTTCGGGTTAGCCGGAAGTGACCCTAAACTTTCTTATCTCAAATGTAACACCATGTATGTTTTTACACTTTTAGAATCGGGATAAAATTCTGGGTATGTTAGGGTACTTCAATTGTTTTTTAGCAATTCGAAGAATTTTTCAAGTAAATTGTTCCTCTGGGGTAAATCGATACTTTAAAAGTGATGTTTGAAATTTAAAGGCCATCTTTGTGAAAATAATTTCCCGGTTCTTTTTGTAATAAACTTGCATGAATTTCCAAAAAATTAATTTTTTTAATTTGTTTATTCTGTTCAACACTTAACATTTAATTAGAATTTGAACAGGCAAATTTAATTCGTAGTATTGATCAAAATATATAAAATACCTAAGCAAATAAGAGAAATGTTTTTTTGGGAAATTAAGCAAGATTTATTACAAGAAGTACTGCGAAACATTTTATTACTTTGGTTTCGAAATTAGTGATGTTTTTTTTGTTTATTGTAATTATTTTAATCGCTAAATTGAATTAAATTTAGTTCCCAGAACTCTTAATAAAAATGCTGGGTATCGTTGCAATAGCTAAAAAATGCTTTATCTAAAAGTCATAACGCAACTGTATCGTCCCATTTGTAAATTTTGACTTTTCTCAAAAAGACTGGGTTAACATTTTTTGCAAGCCCAGAATTTTACAAAGAATGAGTTTTTTCCTTGACCTGACGATGACGGTCTCGGCCAAAACTGACATTCTAATGCGCCACAAAAAACAGTGATTTCACGCACTTAATACAAAAATAACTATGATTATAACGTAATGACCGATGTTTCATCTCTTGCTGTAAAATATACTATTATTAATTATGATGGCCCACTCATATCGGAATTCTAGCGCATTTGAGTGTTTGGCTCAATAAAATATGCTTATGCAAAATCGCTAGTAATTGCTCTAGAAACATCAACGAAAAAAAGCCGATGGGAAAAAAATCAGAAAAAATGTGAAGAGAAACGCAAAAGTTTTACTCTAACTTTTTCTGTTACGCCTTATAAATTTCCTTATTTTCCGCTAAAGGAAGAATAGACATTTTAGATAAACTCACCTGCATTAAAAAATACCTGTGAACTATCCGTCGGCGCAGTCGAATCAAAGAGCACTGGACTAAGATTCTCTCCAATTAGACTTTCCGAATAAAAAGGCGCTTTGTCTTTGCCATATACTTTTGGAACAGCGCCGGCGTCCGTTTTTAAAGTAACCTTTTTTGGAGATGGTACAGGTTGATTACGTTTCGAAGTTATTTCGCCTATTTCTCCGGTTTTATAATGCTGAGGAATAGCAGTATGAATAAGTCTGTTTTTGAGCGAATTCATAAATTGATATTCAGTAAACTTTTTTCACGTAATTGGTCTTCAAGCAAGGAAAACAGCCGACCATTGGTACAATTAATTAACCACGTACGGCGTCTTTGTGTTTCCGTTGGAAACCGAAAGAAACTTAAATCGCAATGAGTTGTACGATTTCGATTGCATTCAAAATGCACGCACGAATTAGAAGCCATAGCAACTAATGTTCTCACCACACAAAATCGCTTCAGAAATTTGGATCACTAACTCGAACTTCAGCAAAAGCAAAACTAGTGCATTTTCAAAGAAAATGTTGTTATATACTGTCGAGTTAATCTTAAATTGTTCCAAGAAACCACATCATTAGTGAATCATCTTTCACTTTTCTGCGAAATAATTGAACCTAATTGCATACCTAAATACTAATACCAAAGAGTCCTATATTTTCTTTGCTAATACAAAGAAAGGTATTTAGGGAAAACAAAATATTTCAGTTTCTTAATACGTTTTAGATGTCAGTAGAAGTAGGGACACCACTAATTGGATTATGTCAAAGGTCAACGCGAATTAAAATGATTGACCTAATTAAATCCGCGAATTAAATCCACGGATTGACCTAATTAAATCCGCGGTTTGACCCAATTAATTTCGCGGTTTGCTCTAATTAATTTTGATATGTGCTACTGATTAAATTACGCAGCGGCCATTTTTTATTTGCTTCCGGAGTTACGCGGCGGCCATGTTAATTTCAATTTTCGCGCGAATTTTTGAATTTGAAATTTTTCAGATTTTTTTCTAAGTTCAATTTTTTGAATTTAAACTTCCCGGGTGTCTGCCATCCTGGTTTTCTGCGCACGCACTTTTTTCGGATGCCGTTTTAATTTTAATTTAGCGACCGTTTTGAATTTCAAATTGATAAATCTGTCTCTCTCTGGTACTCATGAGGCGTTGGTTATCTCTCTTGCATTCACAGGATGGACGTTTAATTTAAAAAAATCTCTGGCGGACTTGGATTTGAACCCTCTACGTTCGCATCCACATTGGGCTTACATCGACCTATGCCGCTACACCACGGAGCACTACGGGATTTAAAGGGTTTGAACAGAACGCTATTTCAGTGTTCTGACGTCACGCTTCCATATTTTAAACTAAATATTTCTTGAAAATTTTAAATTATAAGAATGGAATTGTATAGCCTATAGTTTTAAAAGGATGATACAATTTTTTTAAAACTGATTTCATAAATGGTTTTGCCAGAATTAATTACTTTATTTTTATAATTTGTCCCAACAGGTCGTGTGCTATCTCACCCAATCCTCATTGGTTTCTATAGCTTTCTCTTTTTCACTCGTAGCCCCGTGCTAGAACATGCTTAAATTTATGTTTCTAGGCGTGATTACAAAAGACGTTATAGCCCCGAGGGCGGACTTTCTATTTGTCATCCTCTGTGAACGTTATTTACGTCACATGTCGTCCTATCTCACTCGCTCTTGTTGACTGCTGTAACTTTATCTCTTGCACTCGTTCAAAATGTCTGCAATTTTAATATGATTGAAGGTATTTCGTCATTCCTTCCTTTAATTTAGCGCTCGTTTTAAATTTCAAATTGATGAATCTGTCTATTTCTCTTGTACTCATTGGGTTTTGGTTGTCTCGTCGTCGTCGTTCTATGTCACTCTCATATGGGTACGAGAGTCGGGCTGAGTTGCTTTAACTACAGCATTTTCAACTACTTTTCAAAGGTATGAGTCCGAAGATATCCGAGACATGTCGTATATGTTCGAATACTTGTCCTTTTAAACCTGTTGCACAATATTTCCAGCTTAGAACAATTTAGCGAAAAGTATTAAAAATGATTGGCACATCACAGGAAAGTTATAAAATAAAAAGAATAAATATAAAGCCAAAAACATCCATTACTTAGGCTTGCTAACTGGTCGTTTGTTAATATCTGTTCTACATGAGCTGAATTATTCAAATGTTTTTATTTTTGACCGCTGTTGCTGTAAAAAGCCTGTCTTGTACGTTTAGAAAACAGTCTGCTTCATGTCCGTTTTCTCCCGTTTAAAACCACATTTCCTGGAAAAAGCATGTTGTGAGGAACAGCGATGAGTGGAGTTTTTAAAATATTGCCCATCGAACAACGGAATAATTCTAGAACGAATCGAAGCTTTTATTTGTATAAAATGGCTGTCCGAACACGACGCTGCACAAAACCTGGATTTTTATAACAAAACTGCATCTTGTTTTCCAAAAAATCGGTGCAAGTCTGATGGCACGGCAGTCTTTTAATTTGTAACGCCGAGATTGACATGTTTGGCTTTTATTTTATAAGTAAGCGGCTGAAATTTTGTCATTATATCGATCAAAACTGTATTTTAGTTTTAAAAATCCCAGTATAAATGCAAACGGACGAAAATAAAAACGCAAACACTTTGTAATAAAGAAATATATTGTTATTAAAATAAATTTGTTCACAATACTCGACTCTTATTTCTAAAAAACTACATTAACCACATGCGAATAATTATTTTAAATTGCTTCACTCATCGCAGCTGTTCTCTCTCGCTCGTATTTATTTAATTTAAAAAAAAGCTTTTTGCGCCGGCCCCAAGTCGGGTTTGAACCCTAGTTGTTACGAGATTGTCATGTTTAGTTTTTATTTTATAAGTAAAGCGTCTTAGTTACTTTGAAATACACCTTTTATAAAACGCACCGGTCAAATTTAAAATAAATCACTAGGTTTTGTCGAGGGTCGGCATCGAAATGACAATTTAATAATAATTTTCAAAGTACATTACTTTAACTTGTTGCAATTTAGTAAGCTTTGAATAAAAACACGCAATTTCGTTGAAAAAATGTGCTGACACCTTCATTTCACTTAAAATTTTACAAAAAAACGACATTTTTATTCAATAAGCGATAAAAAATACATCACCCATCATGTCACTTAAAATTATCACAATTCGTTTTGCAAAACGATTTTATAATAACGAAAATGATGTAAAAACAGTTTTAGAGTTATTTCTAAGCATAATTTTCCAAATGTTTTACACTTTTTTATAAATTGCATCGCACAAAAATGTATGTTGACCCACAAATTAACATAAAATTGAATAAAAACACGCAATATCATTGAAAAATCTTCTGCAAACATCATTTCGATAAACAAAATTTCAGTTACGTAGGCTCATTGTTCATTTTTATTACGAAAATTAACTCAAAATTGAACAAAAATCACGTAATTACACTTCATCTCACATAAATTTTTACAAAAATCGACATCATGTTCCATAAATTATACAAAAAATGACATTTTAATTCAACGCACGATAAAAATTTAATAAAAAATATGCAATTACACATCATCTCACCTAAAAAATTATCACAATTCGTTTTACAAAACGATTTATAATATCGAAAAATGTAAAAATAGTTTGAGTTATTTCTAAGCATAATTTTGCAAATGTTTTACACTTTTTTATAAAATGCATCGATTAAAATTAAAAGAAATCACAGTTTTTTTTTAAATTACATCACGCTATTATGAAATCGTAGTTTGATTTTTATGGATTTTCGCCACTTTGTATCTGTATCGCCACTTTGTAACTGTAAAATAATTTCACATACTAATATTTTAGCTTTAGATTTTGTAATTATTGCAGATTCGTGAAAAAACAAAAGCAGAGTACAAATAAAAAACACAAACACTTTGTAATAAACAAATATATTGTTCTTATTTCGTATAATACTTAATAATATAAAAATAAATGTATAGCTGAATGTCTTATTTTCTAAAAATCCGCTAGCAATTTACGAAACTGTAGTTTGAGGTGTACAACATTTCAAATTAAAAAAGCTGCAAGTAATAAAATCAGAATTCGTTTACATGGGATCGTAGAACAAATTTCATTGTGGCATTTTAAAGTTTAAGGCGCTCCCAATCCAGAAATTTGATGTTGAGGACCTCTGCCTTATTGATGCAGCAAACTTTTCGAAATTACATTTTGCACGTTTCAAGTCGTTGATTTTAACTACCATCAAATCATATATAGGCAATAAATTTGACAGCGTGTCATACGTCACGTAAAGTGTAAATTTATTGACGGGGTCTTTTGGAATAATCCTGCAAGTGTCGTTGGTCACATGTTCCACTGTATGTTCACTTAAATCACATTTAAAAGTTCCTTGTTTCGCCATCACAAACATGTCCGGTAGAGCCTCCGGGAAAAACAGTGAACGCCTCCGCCGTGAATGAAACACCTAATCTGTCGGTATTCAGAATTCTTGCCACAGGTGAAAAGTTTTTATAAGAATCCAGGCCTAAATGAACAACTTTGATAGAACTATTGTTTAGAGGCATACAAAAATCACACAATAACCGCTTCTTCTCACGACAGATATGTTTGTTCTCGGTCGGGGTGTCCGTTGTTACGTCACAGCTATGCATGCTTGTTTGCTCTGGCGACGGGCCCCGGGTCTCTTCGTCAACAACCTCTATCTGTGGTGGTAGTAGTGTTGTCCGATGTTGGGTTTTATTTGAAAACTGCGTTTTATTACTTGGCTTTGTCTTTTTCTTACATGACTTTGTCCTTTTCTTACTTGATTCTGCAATTGTATTGTTTAGAGGCACACAAAAATCACACAATATCCGCTTCTTCTCACGACGGAGCTGCTTGTCCTACGTTATTATGTCCCAGCGAGGCATATATATAATACACATATATTGCTGGTAGGGCCTGGAAACTTCAGAAAACATTACGGCGCCGACATAGTCTCACTTAGAGTATAACGCGTCTCGTGCGCATGCGTGGGAATTCGAACTCCGCCTTTAGAAGCTAATTTTAAACTTGACCACTTCCCCATTGGCCGGACGATGCCGCCGAGCTTGCACACAGCTCACCATTATACATTGAAGAGTTGGTTGTCTGTCTCACTTCCTTGGTAAGTTTCCCACTCATAGCCGCTAGCAATATAGTAAGTATTAGATATATGCAGCGAGGCATGGTCTCCTGCACGATCAACCTCAAATCTTCGCTATATCCGGTTAGCTGTGACAATGGTCCCAGGGTTTCTTCGTCAACAACTATTATCTGCGGTGATGCTAGCGCTTCCCGGTGTTGGATTTTATTTGAAAACTGCATTTTCTTACTTAGTTTTGTCTTTTTCTTACTTGACTCTGTAATTGATGTCCTGCTGTAAGGTGCGGTTGTATCCTAACAGTTATTAATTCGTCTGGGGGCCATCTTCAGATAATAATACTTTTATTAACCATTTCCAAATAAACAACAATTAATTACAATATAATAATAAAATAACAATAATTACAATAATATAAGGAAAATAAATCATTAATCATTAATATAAATTTTGTAATGGTTAATAGGTCTCCAGTCAGCTTGTAAGTATTGAATACTTACAGCTGGTCTTCCTTGGAAACCCATTAAAAAAAAATAATAGAAAATACTGAAAAGAAAGAAAACAACAAATAGGAAAGAAAAGAAAGAAAGAAAACACGCAGGTACTGTGCTGATGCCGACGTCGTATTAACACAAGAGATTTATAAATTAATTATCCAAAATAAGGAGATCATAATAAATAATAATACATTTAGTTTATTATCGAGATGAATGACGATTAGAAATAAATTTAGGGATGTGATAACCAAAATTTGAAGGAGGCAAAGTTTTAAAATGATTGGGTGTATTATTGTATAATTTATAAATATTGTATGAGAAGGAGCGTTTGAACATTTCGTATTTATGAAGAGGAGGTGTTAATAACCCTCGATTTCGTACGTTAACATTATGTACATCTGTACGAAATGTCAGCCTCTCATAAAGGTATCCAGGTAACTTCGTATAGATAATTTTATGGTAAATGCAGTGACTGTGAACCAAACGCCTATTACACATACTCAACCAATTCGCATCGAGGAGCTTATGTGAAACAGATTCACCACGTTTTATTCCGTAAATAAATCGAAGGCATGCATTTTGTACTTTTTGAATTCTGCGAATATCTACACTATCTAAGCAGGATCCATAAACAACGTCACAAAAATTAAATGTAGATAGTATGAGAGAATCGCAGAGCATCAATTTTAGTTTTTTATTTAAAGTATCTTTACTGCTATATAATACTTTAAGTTTACAAAACGCACCTTGTATTAACTTTGTAACATGTTCTTTAAATCTTAAATTACTGTCTAATATAAGTCCTAAGTTTCTTGCGAAGTTAGAAATTGGAACTAATTCATTTATTTATTTATTTATTTATTTAAAAAAAAACAGAAACAAACAGGCTTTCGCCTAATTACAAGTTTCTGAAAAATAATAATAATAGTAGTAGACTAAACTAAACAAATAAAATCCTGAATGAGAAAGAATATTAGCATATAATCCTAAATTAGAATGAAAAAGAACCTGAAGGGATAAGGACAAAACAAAATTTGCTGTTTATTGAAATTTTATACTATTTAACTGAATTCTCAGACTACGAAGGGTAATGCCAAATAATTCGATATCATCGTAATACTGGTTTAACATTTTAACCATGTTAACAATAGGAGAATGCAAGCGAATGTTGGTACGAATGTGAGGTATGTAGAAAGCAAAAATCGGTCGCACTCCGTGAGGTGGTACCCTAATTGCAATGTGTGAAAGCAGCTGTGGACTATCAATTAGATCATTTAGTAATTTATAAGCAAATATAATAACGTGGATAATTCTTCTGTGATGTAATTTACGTATATCGAAATATTCACGAATCGGTTGATAGGACTCAAAGTTAGGACTTATGCCAAATTGTTTGTAATGCAGAAATTTTAGAAATTTATTTTGAACTTTCTCCAGACATTGTTGACCACTGTAAGTGCACGGAAACCAAACTGTACAAGCATATTCAAGACGAGATCTGATATAACAGTTGAATAAAATAATAAATGATTTTGTATTGTTAAAAGCATAGCTATATCTAATTATGAAACCTAAGGTTTTCATACAAATGTTTGTAATTTTATCGACATGATATCTAAAATTAAGATTGGAAGTAAAGTAAACTCCCAGATCTTTATAATTGGTAACTCTATTCAGTTTTGTATCATTCATAAGATAATTATTAGTTGTAAAGTGTTTTTTTGATGTATAAGTCATAACAATACATTTCGATATGTTGAAATTCAACTTATTGTTAATACTCCAACGAAAAATGCTATTTATATCACTTTGCAACTGTAGGGCTTCCGCTGCACTGTTAATAGGCTTATACAGCTTTAAATCATCTGCATAAAGAAGGCACTTAGAATGCTCAACAACGTCATTATCTATATAAATACGAATATTGTCATGAATGTTTCTCCTAGACTTGCTTTTTCCAAAAATTAAACAAGTTGACTTAGACGAGTTTATTTTTAAACAGTGTTTTTTTGCTGTAGTAACTAACTTATGAAGGTCGTTATTCAAGTCAGCAATAGCCAGATCAACATCGTCAGGAGCAAAAGAAAGATAAAGCTGAGTATCATCGGCGTACAGATGATACTTAGCAATGTACGTGTCAAGAGAAAAGAAATGGCTAGTGTAAATTGAATAGAGAAGTGGACCCAAGATTGATCCTTGAGGTACACCGGATTTTAATTGAAGAGGAGAAGATTTAGTGTTGTTAATGATTACATTTTGAAAACGTTTACTTAGATATGAACTGAACAATTTTTCCGTGTTAGTACTAATACCTATGAAATGTAGTATCGCTAATAAGATTTCATGATTTAAAAGGTCAAATGCTTTACTAAAATCTATTAGAACAAGTGCCGTTACATTGTCCTTATCAATGGCGTTAAAAATGTCATCTGTGACGTTTAGCAAGGCAGTAGCACAACTATTATCAGATGCACCAGGTAACAGAGCACAATGACTTAAAACGAGTTAGTGCGGCATCGGTTTGGACATCTGGTTTTACAAATTTTAAAATAAAAGAGGTGGAACCATTGCGTGCGTCGCATAGCAGACAGGTTGGCTTTTCTAAAATTCAGCGATGACGAATCACGACAAATAATAATAAAACGTCAGCTGAGGGTCAAGTCCTTCGATAAATATATATCAAACCCGGTTTCGAAAATTGCTGGATTCGATTCCCACACCTACCATATTTTTAATATATTTATTATAAGAGTCTTGATTTTAAGTTAGTTTATTCACGACGGCTCTACCAGAACAAACGGCTGCGCTCCTTTTTCGACTAAAATGGACCAAGCGCAGAAGATGCTTGTTGTATCGCCGGAAGTTGTCCAGCGCCTTAAGGCTGGTGAGAATACGGAGAAAAATATATTATCACAGCTTGATGACGAAATGCAAAAAGTTTTAAAGTCCAAATTAACTGATCACGATAAATGGGTGTAGTACAACCAAGCGTTACAAAGATACCTTCATTTCACAAACCAGGCACGGCAACCAATCAAAATACCTATTGAAACAAGCAGTAACAGCATATCAAATGCCGTTATTTTATCCACACTTCCCAAAAGTTTTAAGAAAAAAGCTGAAGTTTTCCTACGCATTTTGATTGCGTCAAACAATGTGAGTTGGGATCACAAGGGTGCCGTTACTATAAAGGGTGAAATTTTACCGGCGTTTAACATAGTCGGTTTAGTTCACGACGCTCTGAGGCCTCGAAAAACTATTAATCCACCCGGACGCCTACAGTTTGCTGATTACATCAAAGGCCTTAACGTTGCTCATGTACTGCTAGCTAAACCTAAACAGCAAAAGAAGCCAACCCCGACTGGTACTACAGGAAAAATCGAAATGGAAACTGATAACTGCGAGTCCGATTTAGTATATAAATTAAAAATACCAGCTACTCATCCAAGTCCACATCAAAAAGGTGCAGTCAGAAAAATATCGATTAGGAAGCACTTCCAAAAAAGGGACATTAGAAAAACACCTATAAGGCAGAGGTCCTCAACATCAAATACGAATGGAATTCTGGATTGGGAGCGCCTTAAACTTTAAAATGCCACAATGAAATTTGTTCTACGATCCCATGTAAACGAATTCTGATTTTATTACTTGCAGCTTTTTTAATTTGAAATGTTGTACACCTCAAACTACAGTTTTGTAAATTGCTAGCGGATTTTTAGAAAATAAGACATTCAGCTATACATTTATTTTTATATTATTAAGTATTATACGAAATAAGAACAATATATTTGTTTATTACAAAGTGTTTGTGTTTTTTATTTGTACTCTGCTTTTGTTTTTTCACGAATCTGCAATAATTACAAAATCTAAAGCTAAAATATTAGTATGTGAAATTATTTTACAGTTACAAAGTGGCGATACAGATACAAAGTGGCGAAAATCCATAGAAATCTAACTACGATTTCATAATAGCGTGATGTAATTTAAAAAAAAACTGTGATTTCTTTTAATTTTAAGCGATGCATTTTATAAAAAAGTGTAAAACATTTGCAAAATTATGCTTAGAAATAAATCAAACTATTTTTACATCATTTTCGATATTATAAATCGTTTTGTAAAACGAATTGTGATAATTTTTTAGGTGAGATGATGTGTAATTGCATATTTTTTCTAAAATTTTTATCGTGCGTTGAATTAAAATGTCATTTTTTGTATAATTTATGGGACATGATGTCGATTTTTGTAAAAATGTATGTGAGATGATGGGTAATTGCGTGATTTTTGTTCAATTTTGAGTTAATTTTCGTAATAAAAATGAACAATGAGCCTACGTAACTGAAATTTTGTTTATCGAAATGATGTTTGCAGAAGATTTTTCAATGATATTGCGTGTTTTTATTCAATTTTATGTTAATTTGTGGGTCAACATACATTTTTGTGCGATGCAATTTATAAAAAAGTGTAAAACATTTGGAAAATTATGTTTAGAAATAACTCTAAAACTGTTTTTACATCATTTTCGTTATTATAAAATCGTTTTGCAAAACGAATTGTAATAATTTTAAGTGACATGATGGGTGATGTCATATTTTTTATCGCTTATTGAATAAAAATGTCGTTTTTTTGTAAAATTTTAAGTGAAATGAAGGTGTCAGAACATTTTTTCAAGGAAATTGAGTGTTTTTATTCAAAGCTTACTAAATTGCAACAAGTTAGATATAATGACAAAATTTCAGCCGCTTACTTATAAAATAAAAGCCAAACATGTCAATCTCGGCGTTACAAATTAAAAGACTGCCGTGCCATCAAACCTGCACCGATTTGTTGGAAAACAAGATGCAGTTTTGTTATAAAAATCCAGGTTTTGTGCAGCGTCGTGTTCGGACAGCCATTTTATACAAATAAAAGCTTCGATTCGTTCTAGAATTATTCCGTTGTTCGATGGGCAATATTTTAGAAACTCCACTCATCGCTGTTCCTCACAACATGCTTTTTCCAGGAAATGTGGTTTTAAACGGGAGAAAACGGACATGAAGCAGACTGTTTTCTAAACGTACAAGACAGGCTTTTTACAGCAACAGCGGTCAAAAATAAAAACATTTGAATAATTCAGCTCATGTAGAACAGATATTAACAAACGACCAGTTAGCAAGCCTAAGTAATGGATGTTTTTGGCTTTATATTTATTCTTTTTATTTTATAACTTTCCTGTGATGTGCCAATCATTTTTAATACCTTTCGCTAAATTGTTCTAAGCTGGAAATATTGTGCAACAGGTTTAAAAGGACAAGTATTCCAACATATACGACATGACTCGGATATCTTCGGACTCATACCTTTGAAAAGTAGTTGAAAATGCTGTAGTTAAAGCAACTCAGCCCGACTCTCGTACCTATATGAGAGTGACATAGAACGACGACGACGAGACAACCAAAACCCAATGAGTACAAGAGAAATAGACAGATTCATCAATTTGAAATTTAAAACGAGCGCTAAATTAAAGGAAGAAATGACGAAATACCTTCAATCATATTAAAATTGCAGACATTTTGAACGAGTGCAAGAGATAAAGTTACAGCAGTCAACAAGAGCGAGTGAGATAGGACGACATGTGACGTAAATAACGTTCACAGAGGATGACAAATAGAAAGTCCGCCCTCGGGGCTATAACGTCTTTTGTAATCACGCCTAGCAACATAAATTTAAGCATGTTCTAGCACGGGGCTACGAGTGAAAAAGAGAAAGCTATAGAAACCAATGAGGATTGGGTGAGATAGCACACGACCTGTTGAGAAAAATTATAAAAATAAAGTAATTAATTCTGGCAAAACCATTTATGAAATCAGTTTTTAAAAAATTGTATCGTTCAAATCCAAGTCCGCCAGAGATTTTTTTAAATTAAACGTCCATCCTGTGAATGCAAGAGAGATAACCAACGCCCCATGAGTACCAGAGAGAGACAGATTTATCAATTTGAAATTCAAAACGGTCGTTAAATTAAAATTAAAACGGCATCCGAAAAAAGTGCGTGCGCAGAAAACCAGGATGGCAGACACCCGGGAAGTTTAAATTCAAAAAATTGAACTTAGAAAAAAATCTGAAAATTTCAAATTCAAAAATTCCCGCGAAAATTGAAATTAACATGGCCGCCGCGTAACTCTGGAAGCAAATAAAAAATGGCCGCCGCGTAATTTAATCAGTAGCACATATCAAAATTAATTAGAGCAAACGGCGAAATTAATTGGGTCAAACCGCGGATTTAATTAGGTCAATCAATTTAATTCGCGTTGACCTTTGACATAATCCAATTAGTGGCGTCCCTACTTCTACTGATGTCATTATAGCATTATACAGGAAAATGTATTCGCAGGAAAACAAAACATGCTGTTTTTATAAGCACTGACAACTGACAAGGTTCACTTAATGCAATACAATTATTTGGACTATTTTTATATTACAGTAACCGATAAAATAGCAATACATTTTTTAATTTTTTTAACCGATAAAAAACTGATAATTAGTTTGTTTCCATGTAATATCGTTTCTAGCAAATGACAGCTCTATTTCGCGAAAATAAAACCGGAAGCGGCTGTGTTTCGGATAAGATCCAGTGAACATGGCAGCATAGAAATAAAAAAAACTTAATTTATTGCATTGTTTTGACTGCTTTTCAAAACTTCCTGTTGTGTCTAAATTGTACCTTTGATATAATTATTAAAACAAATAATTCAAGAATAGTCTAGATGTTTCATTCAAAAAAATTATCATGCGGATTACATTCCTGTATCCAATAATGTTGATGTAATAAACGAACGAATCAATATGAACATTTATTTAAACTCAAACCAACCAACATCAAAAAGGAACCAAGTAAAAATACGTGACAAGCATCTAATTTTTATAATAATAAAAATTGTTTTTAGTATGAATAGTATTGAATGTTTTACTTTAACAAATCATTATTTATAATATACCAAATTTTGACGGAACTCGTTTTCGCCAAAATGTGCCAATATTATCGATAATATTTTCATTGTCTTAAGCATCATACCACTGATTATTACTGCGAGCGTCCAGGAAATGGATTATATCATGAGGAGGTTGACCAGGATAAGTGAGGCATATGGACTGCGTCTGAACAATAACAAGACCAAAGTCATGATAGTGAACAGAGCAGACAACAACTCTCCCCACTTGCAGAACGTTGCTGGCTTTGAAGTGGTTGATAAATATATATATTTAGGCGCTTCATTAACGAATGGCGGAGGAAGCGAAAGTGAAGTACGACGCAGAATAAACATCGCGCGGTCGGCAACCACTAAACTTACCAACATTTGGAAGGACACCGCCATCACTAAGAACACAAAACTTAGACTAGTACAAACGCTCATATTCCCCATAGCCACGTACGCATCAGAAACGTGGTCACTGAAGAAGTCAGACAAATCCCGTATTGAAGCCTTCGAAATGTGGGTATACCGCCGTGTCCTCAGAGTATCGTGGACGGAACATAGAACGAATACATCGATATTGGACGAATTACATATCACCAACCGGTTGCTAAGAATGATCAATCGCTCTTACCTTCAGTATCTCGGTCATATTTCCAGGAGAACAGGAACAATCGAAAAACTTATGATTGAAGGCAAGGTAGAAGGCAAGAGGCCAAGAGGCAGATCGCCAACTCGTTGGACTAAGCGAGTTGAAGATCTGCTACACACAGGGTTGCACGATGCCATCCAACTAGCTCAGGACAGGGACAACTGGAGAATCACTATCGATTCCCTATAATTTCAATTACAACGGTGTCACCAAACCCTCTCGAGGGTAATTGGACCGAGGAGGAGGAAGCATCATGCCATTAATCTTTGGTTAAAGCAAGTTAAAGTAATGAAAGTATTTTGGCTTAAGTTAAAATTGCTAGAAATTTTGCATTTTATGACAACATGGCAACGCTGGACTTCTACAGGGAGCAAAAATATTACAGAAATCTGTAATATTAGCGCGCTCACAGGATGCTTAGTTCGAGTCACGCCTGCTTGAGGGCCCGACTCCGGGTATGCTACCGGCCGTGACGATTATTGCGATACCTTATAAGCTTATAACCCATAAGGCTAACTCTATAAATATAGTACTCTTTGCTTTGACTGATCACTGTCAACATAAATTAAATTTAAAGAAAATCCACAGCCCTCTAGAGGTTTAAAAGTTTTCGATCATACTGTATAACATGTTGGGGTTAAAATAAAGAAAATTTAAGAACCTATTTATTCCTGTAATAAAATATAGGGTGTCCCATTTAAAAAACTGAGAAGATACAAATTGAACATATCGGAATATGAACGAGTATTTTGTATACCCTGTGTTAAAATATCCCATTTTTATTAAACTTTAGTATTTTTGTATTCCTTGGCGATTAGAATCGGGCTCAGTGAGACCATTTACAGTTGGGCACCAAATTAACTGTGCTCTACTCAGAACCACAGACCTAAGAGATAGAGTAACAAGGTCAAAACATCACCAAGCCACACAACTCACACAATGGTTGCTGCGCAAGCACCAAAGGCACGCTCCAATCCTGTATCCCGAATCCGGGGCAAGTTGAGCACTGTACCGCCAGATAGATGCCAGCGCATAAAGCACCAGCCTCTTCACCGCAAGGTAAATAAGGTTACAAATTATACATTTTTGTATTCCAGATGACGACTCACTCAATTTTCAGAGAAGGAATATTCAAAAATGGGGAAAATGTGACGTTTTAAGTGAAAGGTTGTTATTGACAAAACTTGAGTTGGAAACGCTGACAGAAATTTAAAAGAAAGGTTAGAGCTGAACGTAGAACCTATATGGTGTGATTAGCCGTAAAGAAATACAGGATGTTCAATTTAAAAAAAAACTTTTTCAAGCAAAGCTTTTTTGGAACACCATGTATATAGTATTCCAACCAAAAATTGGAAAGCTATTTAAAATCAGGCCAGCATTGAGAACAGTAAGTCATTTCGTAATTTAATTCATAAAATTACTGTTTAATTGTCATTCAATGACACTTCGATAATAACCCTCAAATGTGACAGATGCATTGGGAAGTTTGAAAGACATATACGTTTTTCAACATTTTCTATGTTACTATACGGTTTTAAAAACTCAACTAGTACCTACTTAAATCATGCACAATGTTACAATGCCTTTATAAAACTGTTAGCTGTACAATTTGCAGATGAACTGTCATATCTTGAAAGCTGATTGACATTAGAATATTCTTTACTGATTGTATGAAACCAACTTAGACATGACTTACTCTTTTCATGGTGTACTGGATTTTGAATAGCTTTTCAATTTTTGGTTGGAATACTATACCTAAAAATACTTTTAAAATGTGCTGCCTTCAATTCCGTTAGGAGCGCCTGAATCAAACTTTTTATCGGAAAAATGTAAAGGCGTAATCTGAGACCGGCGCACTAAATGGACACCCTGTGTAGATCCAATTTTTGGGTGGAACAGAATCAAGTCTAGATCTTTTTTATATTTTTTCTTTTTTCTTATTTAATGAATAATAAGCAATATGAGAAAGATAGTTGAGGAAACATAATACGATAAGTACAATCTGAATTTCTTTAAATGTTTGCTATGTTTCTGTGCTAATGTATAATTGGTATAATTTAACGTTTTTTTTTATAAACAGGGTAAGTCAGGTGGAAAGTACCAAATTTCGGGGGTGTATACTACACATAATCTAGACCTAAAAATCCCAAAATTTGTTACACGATTTTCATTTGTTTTCGAATTTAAGTGTCTTAAGAGTTTCAGTTTAAACAAGTAGAGTAGCTTGAAAATTACAGTATTTTATTTGAAAATTACAGAGTTTTAAAATGTTACAATATATTTTCAAAGATATCTCCATGGACATCAAGAACTTTCTGGCTCGTCTGCGTACAGCACCCGTTCATCTGGATATTCTTTTGTGCAAGTTGCAGCATTCAAACGAATTCGAAATTTTTAGAAAATTATGACCACTTAATCAGAAATATAAATTAATAAAAATCGGATAATTAATTTATTGTAATTTAGCTATATCTAAACCTACAGTGAAACCAAGATATCTAACTTTCAGGTGTTTCAAAAATTTCGATTATTCCCTGTTCTATCGTGTTCTATCAATTTTATCTAATTTATGAAATGGTGGATGTGGATGATAAAGTACAATTTGTTACTAATAAAATACTTTCGTTATTGAACGAACATGCTCCTGTTAACGCAGTTAGAATTAAGAAAGAAAACAGCTCCGTGGATTACGGAGAATGTTAAACTACTTATGTCTTTACGAAATAAAGCCAAATTAAAATGTAGAAGGACTATAAGTCCAGCTCATTGGAACTATTACAAATCTCTCCGAAACTTTACTACACTTATTATTAACAATGAGAAAAGGGCTTATTTTGAATTTATAGCACGTAATAGATCTTCAAAAATGCTATGGAGTGATTTAAAGTCTTTGCAGATTGCCAGCGATACTAACATTGCTATACCCGCTGAGTTTTCTGACCCTGATAAGATAAATGACTTTTTTATTAATTCAGTTCCAACCACTAACAATGACAACACTGATATTATGGAATGTTATCATAATAACAAAGTGATTGACAACATGACTGATTTTGATTTCGCTTTCGTCGACGATAATATTGTCACATCAATTATCAATTACCTTAAGGGCCGGTTGCAGAAAGCAATGTTAAGTCTGGTGTTAGCTAACATCGCGTCAAAGTGAACAAAAACGAATCAAATCTCAAATGCTTATGGTAACTAATACATTAGTAAACAAAATTTGATGCGATTTTGTTCACTTTGACGCTATGTTAGCTAACACCAGACTTAACATTGCTTTCTGCAACCGGCCCTAAAAGTAACAGTACGGGTTCAGATGGTATCAACTTGCAGATTATTAGATATTGCTGTCCAATAATTATTCCTTGCATTACCCACATTATAAATTCTTGTTTGGCCACGCCTAAATTTCCCACTATTTGGAAGATGGCCAGGATTACTTCAATACCAAAAAAATCAAATCCCACTGAAATGACAGATTTGCGACCTATCTGCATTCTTCCGATATTATCTAAAATTTTAGAAAGAATTGTCGACATGCAATTACGAGCTCATTTAGAATCCTATAGTATACTTCCAAATTGTCAATCAGGTTTTCGTACAGGTTATAGTTGTGCTGTCGCTTTAGCTAACGTAATCGATGACATTATTACGACATGTGATCAGGGTAAGGTAGCGGTGTTGGTCTTGTTGGACTTTAGCAAAGCGTTTGATACAATAAATCATCAACTTCTTTGCGCAATATTACATTATATTGGTTTATCAGATAATTCTGTGTATCTCTTAAAAAATTATTTAAGTGACAGAACACAAATAGTGAGGTTGGGCGAGATTTGTTCTAGTTCTAATGCTGTTACTCGTGGCGTACCGCAAGGTTCTATCTTAGGCCCACTTTTGTATGTTGTCTGCACATCCACTTTTCATAAATATATTAATTATTGCAATATACATATGTATGCTGATGATACACAGCTATATCACGCTTTTTTTATTGACGGTCTTCAACGTGAATTATTAAACATTAATAAAGATTTGGCTAATATATCTGAAATATCAAAAAAACATTGTTTAAAACTCAATCCCACAAAATCTGTAGTAGTTTCGTTTGGAAATAGAAAGAATTTACCAACTCTTGAAAGCAATATTAATTTACATATTGATGATACTGTACTCCCTGTTACTTCGGAAGTTCGTAACTTGGGCCTTCTACTTGACAGCAATTTGAGATATCAATCGCATGTATCAAACTGCATTATATACCTGCATAGGCAATGTTTTTCAACAAACTTAAAATCACTTCTTTGCGAGTCTCTTGTTCTCTCACATTTTGTTTATTGCTGTTAAATATATGGACTATCTCTTACATATGAATCTTCGCAGAGAATACAGAGAGTGCAAAATTCCTGTCTAAGGTTGATTTTCGGGATCAGAAAATTTGATCATGTATCTCATAAGTTAACCGATCTTGGCTGGCTCACGATGGCTAACAGACGTCGATTTTTGAGTATGTGTTTCTATCACAAAATTATTACCGAGAGGAGGCCACCTTATCTGTATCATAAGATATCCTTTAGGGAGAATGTGCATAATATTAACGTTCGATTCAAAGGTAGAATTACCCCACCGTCCCACAGAACTGCACTGTTCGAACGTAGTTTTAGTTATCAAATATCAAAGTATTACAATTCCCTACCAGTTGACCTTAAGAAATTGCAGTTATCTTGTTTCAAACCACGATTTCACAAACTTTTAATTGATCGACAATCCTAAGATTAAAGTATACCTACTACTTACATTATCACCTCAAATTAAAGATTTATTTCTAGGCTGACATTGAATGGGAGTCATGAGTCATTGCTCATTCTGAATATAATCTTTGTGTTGCATATGTTTATGCTAAAAAAATCATTTTTTAAATTATTTAAATCGTATTTACGATTCTTAATTTAAATCAAGGTCCAGTGGAAGAGCAAGCTTGCACTTGAACTGCGCCTTGTGATTTCCCTTATCTTTACAGAAATATGTATTGTTTTAAGTGTACGCATTTGTATGGTTTTGGGAATAAAGACAATTTATTATTATTATTATTATTATAACTTTTCGGATTTTTATAGTCATACATTCATGTGTAGTATATACTCCCGGAATTTAGCACTTTCCCTCCAACTCACCCTCTATATTTACACGTATTGAGTCATATTTTGATTTTGTATGTATAAAAATCCTATAGCAAATTATAAGCCATCGCTGTACCACCAACGCGTCTTCTAATTTATCTGCAAGCAAAGCTTTTTTGGAACACCATGTATACCTAAAAATACTTTTAAAATGTGCTGCCTTCAATTCCGTTAGGATCGCCTGAATCAAACTTTTTATCGGACAAATGTAAAGGCGTAATCGGAGACCGGCGCAATAAATGGACACCCTATATAGATCTCAGTTTCGGTGGAACAGAATTGTGTCTAGATCTTTTTCATATCTTAAAAGAATTTCTTATTTAATGAATAATAAGCAGTATGAATTTATCTTCATAATTTAGAAAAACCTAAACACGATTGATTCTCGGACACCTATCTATGAAAAAAAGTCTGAAAAAACACAAAGAATACCAAGCAGTACGATGTCGAGCCCGACATTCAAGAGTATATGCCCTTGTCTCATAACCTTCTTAATATTTAAATAAAATAATTCAATAAAACGTAAGAAACTCTTTTCATGCTTTACTAGCTTGAAGCTTGTTTTTTTTTGTTTTAGTCAATTTAAAAATGCAGTTCATGTATTTTGAGTTGCCTGTCTATAAACTGGTGTTAGTGCCTCACCATTATTATTATTTATTATTTTGTAGACCATTAGATTTCATTTTTGATTTGAAATGTAATAGAAAGAGTCAAAAAAGCAGATAAATGTAATTAAAGAAGTATACCCGTAGTTCTTCTAAGGAAATTTCCGCCTGTCATAAGACGGAGTATTTATTCTTCTACCATCTTTGGTTTTTCTTCTTCTGCAACGTTAAGACTTCCTCTTAAACTGGGAGGGTGCATCTACTTTTCAAGCTCTTTTTCAATTTTCCTTCTACACCACTACACCTAGACAAATTTTTCGTAGTCTATTGTTATCTATTCAAATACTGACAATAATTAAAATGCAACACAAACAAACCGTTATATTGGAATAACCTACCTTAGTTGGATAATATCATTTTATGATTGCTATACGTTGTTAAACATTTACATTCGCAATTAGGCTTAACAATTTCGAAACTGACAGTTGCTGACAATTGTTGCCAATTATAGGCAACATTGAGTACCAACAATCTTATCCTTCAATTTTGTAAAAGCAACGACATTTATTGCCAAGATCTTATGTCCAGTGTCTCCAGTTTTAATAGTCACTCTGTTCAATGGCATAGTATGCTGTAGTAGCGTAGCAGTAAAGTTTATACCATTACCGTTAGATAGCGTAAAGGAAGGAAGCCTAATCGGCGAAAAAGTGTTAACAATTATATACAAAATAGATAAAAATATCTTAGTGTTTAATAAGAATGAAACAGTCGAATAAAACTCTTAGTAATGTGAATTACATTAATCCACAAAGAAAAAAATGCAGTTGGTAAGATTCGAACTTACGCTTCCAGTGGGAATTTAATAGCTAGTCGGACGCCTTAACTGCTCGGCCACACAACAGAGGTATGGTTGTATTAGTATTATGAAGGGGAGGATAACCGCATTTTCATTTGCTTTTATATATAGATATATAGATATAGATACATATACATTATTCGGAAAAAAGCCTAGGGCCAAAATCAAATAACGTATCGCTATTATTTTCTTAAATTAATATATATATATATATACAGTGTGGTCCATTAAGTGTGCAACAAATGGGACATTTTTTTATTAGTTGTAAAACCGAAATTTAAATACCGCCAAAAGTTAGTGCATGTTCGATAACCATATCAGATGCCCTTAGAATGGCTTCAAGTCAAACAATATACAGGGCAGGACAAAAAATATGAAATTTGTTCAAGAATAAAGTTACCTTATTTCAAAAAATATAGCAAAATTTTATTGAGAAAAGTTGTTTAGAATTAAAAGTTATGCTCAAATACAAAGTCACGGCCTCCTATTCAAATTTTGATTCTTTTTTTGTAAAATTTTGTATTATCCCCGTATGTTTCATATTTTTATTATTCTGATTTTATTAAGAGTTTTTCATATGTAAAATATTATTAGTAAAGCATTTTCCTTGTTAAAAAGAATATTTGCGAAATTCTAAAGTTCTGTTAAATATCGTTGCAACAAACATGAAGTGGACGCTTACCTAAAAAAATATATATCCAAGTAAATTTTACAAATACGCTTCAAGTTGCTAAAAGTTATTTAAAAGGGATGTGGTTGTGGCTACTGTAAATACATATAAAATCAAAATAATAAAAATATGTATCATAAGGGGGTAATACAAAATTTTCCAAAAAAGAATCAAAATTTGAATAGGAGGCCGTGACTTTGTATTTGAGCATAACTTTTAATTCTAAACAACTTTTCTCAATAAAATTTTGCTATATTTTTTGAAATAAGGTAACTTTGTTCTTGAACGAATTTCATATTTTTTGTCCTGCCCTGTATATTGTTTGACTTGAAGCCATTCTAAGGGCATCTAATATGGTTATCAAACATGCACTAACTTTTGGCAATATTTAAATTTCGATTGTACAACTAATAAAAAAACATCCCATTTGTTGCACACTTAATGGACCACACTGTATATATATATATATATATTATTATGATGTGGCTATATAAAGCTATACTTTTATTAATGTGATGCCCTTTCAAATTCAATAATAATTCTTTAATAAAAATAAATCAAGTTCTCTTATCTCAGGTGGTTCGCCAAATCAAGATCTCTATCTATTAATTGAATGTCAATATTACAGTTAACGATGTTTAGTTGTCAAACCGACTTCCAAATCTCAATAAACCAGGTATCGACAATTGTGTTTTTACATTAATCAATTCATTCAATTAAATATTGCCTTGTATTATTGTATTTCACTGATTGATCTTTATTTAAAATGTTTTAATATACATTTCTAACAAACCTTGTCACTTATTCAGCTTCACTCGCACAATTCATTACACCAGTGCCTCCTACTTCCTAAAGGATCCCAACGTCATCCTCGCCTGACACCTATCAACCAAATCCAATACCTCTGCTGATGCCGGCTGCAATCTCTCTGTCAAACGGCAGCTTCAACTTCAACAAAACCTGGTAAGTTTCAAGTTTCTAACTGCAACAGCTCTTATCTTGTTTCTTCTTTAGATATCCTTCAGCACTCTGCAATCTGCTCCGATGTTGTCCAACTCTGGTAGTACTACCTCAAATCCCGCTCTAGCTGAATCTCCTTACCTCGATGCAACCACAAATGTGAAACATAAACATGTAACTGTGCGACACGCCAGTCAATAACTACAATTCCATCCAATATTGTCGTTCTCTAGTTCCTTTAATGTAATTCGCAGCACTTAACAATCTCTTCACCGATTGTGAGTATTTTTTAATATTAATATTTAGACTCCTTCTTTAATACCTCGTAGATTTCTTAATAGCAACCCCATTTGTATATCAACCAAACAACTATACAAATTCTGCACTAATTTCCATTTTTATTTAACAGATATCACATTTTTTTTAGTTTATTTATGTAACTACTCTTAAACAAAAACTTGTTCTTGTTGGATACTATTCTTACTGCAAACTTACATATTTTAAATTATCCATTATTTACAATTTAACAATTCACATTATCATTATAACACATTTGTCAATCGTTACCTTGGCTTGTAGTTTATTAAAATTTTTTGTAACTATTAAATTAACATATTCAATCAATATCAAAATCTCTTCTCTCATTGTTTCAATTAAATTTATTAATAATGTTTGAAATTTAACACCCATCAAGATTTAATTATATCATTCTTCCAAGCTTATATGTTTCAAATATTTCTTTATTGAAATTAATTACACTGCCTCATGTATCATAACAATATATACAGGGTGAGTTTTTTTTCATTATCACTATAGGGATCTCGGAAACCGTGAAAGATAGAAGGTTGGTTAAATGGAGAAAGAATTGCAGTTTTATGAGCTTATTCGAGATGTCCTTTTGTTTCTTTGAAAAAATCCAAGGCCTACTAGATACAAGCAAAATATTAAAATTACTTAATTTCTTAAAGTCGGTCTAGCGCCGTTATTGTTGAAAATAGAAAAAAAGTAATAAGAATACAAGTTTTAGCTATTTTTACGATGTTTATCTTACACTTATTAGTTTTCTTCTAGCATTCATAGCTTTTGAGTTATAACATTAAGTTAAATTTTTTTAAATAGCAATCATAGTTGTCTTAGACATCTTAATATTTCACTTTTTTATGTACCACGTAGTTTTAGATATTATCATTTTTAAATAAATCAAGAAATTTTTCACAGTAAAAGAGGGTTAAATTCAATATTTTTAATTAGACCAAATCGATTTTCTTACATATTTTTCAAGTTGTTATTTCTAATAATTGGAAACAAACTTCCTAACTACTACATTTTCATTCTTTACGCCTTCTAGTCTATATTCTTATTTGATATCCACTTACTTTAATTCTACCCTTATTAGAATTTTGCATTTGTCATTGCTTCTTCAACCGTATTTTAAATATTCTCTTTATTTTCAAACGACCTGTAACCTTTCAATAGCTATCATTCAATTGCTAATTTGCTTTAACTCAGATTTATTTAGGAAACTTTATAAACATCATCGACTATTATAATGGGTTGATATGGATTGTAATAACATCCCATTTTCTTGTACAAATTTTAATTTTATCTACGAACATAGTATAGTCGTATCATAACAATATATACAGGGTGTCAGGAAAGTCAAGCGTGTCACTTCTGGAGATGCTAGGGGACGCTATATGGAGTCCAAAAGTTCTATTCCATTTTTAGCTTAGAAGCATAGTTTTCGTTAAAACGAATGTTAAAAATTAAAAAGAAAAAGTTGAGAACTGCTGTACTTTGCCTTAAATTGGAGGCTTGACGCAGTGTTTTGAGATAGGTTGGGAAAACAATTGTCACATATGCCGTCTACATACATAATTTATTAGCTTTTAGAACACTTTTAAACGGAGTTTGATAATTTTAAATCCAACAGTGAAAACAAAATATCGACGTACACAGATCCAACATCACCAGAACAGCATACACAAAAAAAATATCAACATACTCCTGCACGGTGTATATTTTTACTACAAAAGTCAAACACGCAATTATTTATTACTTTGACATTACTTGACAACAAAAAATATCAAAAACACAAAAACGCAGTAGGTACCATACAGCGATTCACAACATTTGCCGTACCAATTTCAACAGTGAATTCTGAAGAAAGTATGCTTCTAAGCCAAAAATTAATTAGGACTTTTCGACTCCATATAGCGTCCCTTAGCATCTCCAGAAGTGGCACGGTTAACTTTCCTGACACCCTGTATATATATATAGCGCTAAATGCTATCTTGTTGAGCCTATTACATAATCGGGCCGTTGTTCCATCCCGCTTTAAAATGTCAGTCCGGAAGATATAAATCACTTTATACGCAATCTTTTAACAATACGAGCCAACACATCGTCAGAGGGGTAATGTTTTTATAAGTTTATTTTTTTATATATCAATAGAACCATGTGAGTCCGTTCATATGTTTCGTTCGTTATTTATCCCGTTTGTGTATACATTTATATCTGTTACACGTTGTGTAGTCCATCAGTGTTGCCAAATTTATTCCCATGTTTTATTGCATCACGTGGTGAAATACAAATCTTGCACACTGAATTAAGGAAGCGATCGGACCGCTCGAAAGCATTAAGTGAGTGGTGTTTTCTTATAAGTGGAATGCGAAAAAAATAGTCGTGGTAGAAAAATGGTAGCGCTAGCTGCTGAGAATAAAGGGTAAGTGTCTATGTATTTTTTCTTTCTTCGAACTGCAAAATTCCAAATACCTACTATAACTGAGTTCTTATTTAACGCATTTAATTACATAAGGCGGGTGGCTGACGTCATTAGCAATACATTAATATATTGACATAAAATATTTACAAACCTCTTAAATGCATCACTTACTATTGATTGTTCATTAATAGAGTTAATTGGGTTACGTATTGCATTCATTAATTTGACAATTGTTCGAAGACAACTATAATACAGAATCAGAATGAAAATGCCAACATTCTTTGACAGTTTTCGAGAAAAGAAGAAAAACAGCCTACAGCACGGAAACGCCTCGCAAATCATCCAAACGTTCTCAACATAAATGTAGATGATAACAGTCAGCAACCAAGAGGGTAAAGCCAAAAAGTCGTTAATAATAGCAAAGCATTAATTATAAACATCTAATTTGGATTGAGGTTGTTACGGTATTAAAAGAACTTTACGACACCCACCCAAGGTGAGCATCGCACCACGGAATCAGTCCTGAAAAATTGGCACACTTGCCCTGAAATCGGTTCGAAATAGGCTAATAGGCCACGGCTGGAACGCTCAGGGAGTCGGGCGTGAGTCACACGATACGTTCTGGGCAAGCGTGTTACGGCATAATATATATATAGGGTATGTCGAAATCATGAGGGCGCCACCAAGCCTGTCTTAACCCGGCTAACCGGGCCTGGACGGTTAGACGGGAGCGAAGCACGCAAAATACTCCGCCGATAGGATTACTCAAGAATTGCAAGGTCAAATAACAATTTCGGGATTGCCTTATGCAAGGACTGTAATTAGGTGTCAATCCGACCGCGACTACGCAGCTGTCTCACCCACCTGTACACTCAAAGCTCCCTCGTTCCGTCGCACAATAATCAGTACAATGAAGGGGGCGCTTATCTGAAACAGAACATGCACAAGTCGAAACAAAACAATAGTTCCCTTAGCTAACAAATCATGTATTGACTAACGGGTTACAATGGGGCAGCAGAGTGCGTCGCCCTATATCTATAGCTAGATTATAACTAAGAACACCAGCTGGCGCGCGCGCTCTAAACCTAGCGACAGATGTTGAACAGTAATGAACAAATTAGCACTCGCAACATGGACAGTCTGCAATTCTGAATGAATGCACAAATATGCTGGCGCGACGCCTTATGCAGCGAACAGCAAAGAACAAATTAGCACTCGCAACATGGACAGTCTGTAATTCTGAATGAATGCACAAATATGCTGGTGCGACGCCTTATGCAGCGAACGGCAAAGAACAAATTAGCACTCGCAACATGGACAGTCTGTAATTCTGAATGAATGCACAAATATGCTGGCGCGACGCCTTATGCAGCGAACGGCAAAGAACAAATTAGCACTCGCAACATGGACAGTCTGTAATTCTGAATGAATGCACAAATATGCTGGCGCGACGCCTTATGCAGCGAACAGCAAAGAACAAATTAGCACTCGCAACATGGACAGTCTGTAATTCTGAATGAATGCACAAATATGCTGGCGCGACGCCTTATGCAGCGAACGGCAAAGAACAAATTAGCACTCGCAACATGGACAGTCTGTAATTCTGAATGAATGCACAAATATGCTGGCGCGACGCCTTATGCAGCGAACGGCAAAGAACAAATTAGCACTCGCAACATGGACAGTCTGCAATTCTGAATGAATGCACAAATATGCTGGCGCGACGCCTTATGCAGCGAACAGCAAAGATCAAATTAGCACTCGCAACATGGACAAATATGACGACAGTGCCTGTAGGCACCAGAGATGTGAAGGCTCGCTCGCGTTCACAGCGGTAATCAGTTCAAAGACACATACCTTAATATGTAGGCGGTTGGGGAGCCTGGTACAGTTGAGTTGCGACAGGCTGCAGTCTTAGGTGGCAGGTACCTTCGATGTTCGACGGCTATAGGGATGAGTGCACATCCGCCATAATGGCGACGTGCGACGCGTCAGGACGCGTACAACGGGACGACGAGAAATGGGCCACTTTCGTTCTGCGGGACAGATCCTCGAAGGTCGAGATGAAGGGGGCACGACCCCTTACTTACGGAAGCAGGAACTGGGCTCAAAAACACCCACGCTACGCCGAAGACAATTCGAAACTCACACTCACAACCACCACACGAGCGTTCTCTGCAACGGGCTGCCGTCAACTGCCACTTAAGGCGAAACCGTTTGTCACATAATTGCTGAAGCAGCACTCGCCGGGAAAAAGACTGACGCCCCCGCCAAGGGCGGGAGCGCCGCACGAACTCACACACTAACCGACCTCTTACTCGATACACGGCTCTCGGCTGAATTCCCAGAGGGAAGCGCTGGCACAGGTCACCTTGGTCGCGTCCCCACGTGACTAAACCTCGGCAGCCAATCACGAGGCGATAAAATGAAACAAATTAATGCCGGCACCAATGGTATCTCGCCTCAACGGCGTGCTTTCTAGAAGATTCGGAATTCTTGCGGGCGATACGCTCGGGTGCCACAGCGCCATCAGAGGGGAGCTCCAACCGACGAGAAATGCTGCGTTTGGGGCCAAATATGTGCGAAATCATGATTCTGGAATTAGGCGATGGAGCCAAATAAAGAACTAAAAGGGTTTAGCATACGGGCACGCTGCCCTAAAGCCTAGGTGGCTATTTAAAATACCAAAATGACCTAACAAGGTTTAAAGTAGAGTACAGTTATTGCACATTTTTCACCAGAAATGTTAAAGATTCGAG
Organism: Agriotes lineatus; assembly: GCA_940337035.1. NCBI lineage: Eukaryota > Metazoa > Arthropoda > Insecta > Coleoptera > Elateridae > Agriotes > Agriotes lineatus. Next base: position 121,416,981 of record OW679202.1, read on the forward strand.
ATTAAGAAGTTTAGATTTATATTTTTTTTAGTATAGCTATTAAAACTTCCCTCGCCTCTGATTTTACCTGTTATTTAGGAATTTCTATCGCATCTGTATACATCGTTATCATAATTGAGTAGCTCAGAATTGCATATAATATACTCAAGTTATGGCTCTGATAAGACTATCCCATCGTAGTCTTCGTACATTTTGATAATATATTGGAAGAATGTGTGTTTTCATCTGTTTAGATAAACGTAAACGCTTAACGACTTATAAAGACATATACAAAACTAAGAAAAATCCAGTAATGTAAATTTGTACAGAATGTATCAGTTAATCGTCTTGAATGATTTTACCGCTTTAATTTTTTCCTTGTTATTAATGTGAACCTTGGACCAAACGTTACCGAAATCGTACTAATGCGATGGACATGTGATGATGTCCGTTCTTGTTTTGGTTAATAGTTATGTATGCTACAAGTGAATAAAGGGGCATTTTACTCATAAGGGCAAAACTTTAGTTCACAAGGCAAAGCCGAGTGAGATAATTTCCCGGAATGGATAAAATCTCTTTATTCACATGTGGCATATCAAATTTTTTCCAATACCTCCATTTAGGTATATAAATAAGTTTTGAAATTGAATAAATCATTTCAAGAATAATATAACTTTACCATGGCGATTTTCGTAGATAAACAGCTTTGCGAGTAGGCATTGGAAAAATATTATTTAGTGACAACTCTGCTCTTTTAACTTCATCTTGTTTCGAAACAGTAGATCTATGTATCGGAAGCCTGTACATATTATAATTAGTTTTATATTTGGGTACGTATTTAATGGCCCCAACTAGATCGCAACAGTCTATATTCTCTGGTTTAATTTTCAGACCCACCATTTTCAATAATTTCCCCTATCTCTTCTTTTAATCCAAATATTCTATTATTATTTAGAGGACTGTATTGCTCCAGATAATCGATTCTTTTTATAATTCTGAATTTGCTCCTTTTAACATCGTAACACGTGCGTTACGAAAATGTGGTTAGCTTGTTCTCCATACTCCAAAGAACCAAGAATCTAGAAGAGAAGCAAACCTAGTTAAAATGTATCGATAGAGGAGAATTGCCCCTTAGAGCAAGTATTTGTGAAGTACATTTCTCCTAAAAAAGCGAGAATACGTAAACAAAAATCTGTGATTTAATAGTTGGTTTAGTATACAATGTCCGCCAAATAGTCGGCATAATTTGGGAAAATTTTTACTTTTTACGGCAATAAGTGGTGCTTGTCTAAAAGCCTATTTAGCCACAATCATATATACCGAGTGATTTTTAGATGTTTACTTATTTAGAAAATGGTTTTTTGAAATGGTCAAAATCCAAAAGGTCCTATTTTTCGGAAATCAAGTAATATTTAGCTAACTGAACAATTTCAAGACCAGAAAACATCTATTTTTTTTAACTTTAGCTTCTTCTTCTTCAAGTGCCATCTTCGTTACGAAGGTTGGCAATCATCAAGGCAATAATTATTTTTGAGGCAGCGGATCTAAATAGTTGGTTAGACGTGCAATTGAACCAGTCTCGCAAATTCTTTAGCCATGAACGGCACCTTCTTCCCACACTTCTATGTCCTTGGATTTTTCCCTGTATTATTAGTTGGAGCAGACAATACTTCTCTCCTCTCATGACGTGTCCCAAATACTGAAATTTCCATTTTTTAATGGTGACTAAAATTTCTTTTTCTTTTTTCATTCTTCTCAGGACCTTTAATTTAGTTATCCTGTCTGTCCATTTTATTTTCAATAGTCTCCGGTATATCCATAGCTCAAATGTGTGTAGTCTGCGAATACCTAATTTCTTCAGCGTCCTTGTTTCCATGCCGTAGCATAATACTGATAGCACGTAGCATCGTACTAATCTTGTTTTCAGTTCTAAACTTAGGTAACTACTACAAAATACCCTCTGCATTTTCAAAAACGTTGTTCTTGCCTTTGCTATTCTAATTTTTATTTCTTCAGAGCAATCATTATCCTTGTTTATAATTGTGCCTAAGTATGTGTATCTGTCAACTTTTTCTATAGGTTCGTTATTTATGTAAATATGTTCATTGTTTCTTGGTGGTGTTTTTGTTATTACCCTAAATTTCTACTTCTTTACTTTAGCTACAAATTTGTTTATTAATGTTTGAAATATTTTTCAAAATTTCACATACCAGGACTTAAAATTCAAAGTTTTTTAAGTAAAAACTTTAAATATTTATAATTGGCAAAAATAATATAAAATGTTAATTACTTCTTTAGATTTTTTTGTTTTGCCGAAAAGTAGAATGTTTGCATAATTGTTACGTTTTTTATGCAACGCGCTCTTTAGGAGAAATATTTTTCAATTGTAATTAATATCTATTTAAATGGCTTCTAGAAACGCTAATCTAGCCCTGTTAATGAATTACTGTTACACAAATTCTGTAAATGTTCTTTTGCAGTTGTCTAAATGAGGAGATTTTCTTTATCCAATATACATGTTCTTAAAAGTTTCCTCATTTGTAAAAAACCTTTACAGGATTTTTATAACAGTAATTTATGAACAGGGCTAGATTAGAGTTTCTAGCAGCCATTTAAATAAATATTATTTAGAATTGAAAAATATTTCTCCTAAAAAGCTTCTTGCATAAAAAACGTGAAAATTATGTAAACATATTTGTTTAAACTTGATTTAAACACACATACATTTTAATAACAAAATTTACGAAATCCAGTCAGAAGTTCTAAATGTAACTCTGATTTCATAAACAAGCAGTTTTAACCTCCAGTTTTACTTCATAATTTCGCCAGTTTATATTTAATTTAGATCTGTTTTAATCTTGAATTAAAACAGGCAACTTTCAGTTCCTATTTACGAAATATTAACACACTAATCTTGTTTCGCAAGCATTGAGTTTAAAAACAGCAGCAAACTGCAACTTGGCATTTTACGCAGTAAGCGACCTAGTAAACCCAAGTTCACCGCTCTGTCCTGCAAACACATACGGAACTATAAAAGCTTACTGTGCTGGATTGCTGCTTTTGTACCTTTAAACGCGTTCTAGTACACTGCACTATTCTGAACTTTGATATGTTACTTAGTTAAGCATTCTTGTTTTGTATAAATAGAACGTTTATTTTTGTAATAAAACAATCTGCATCTAATGTCTGATTCATTCACTACGTCGCTACCCTGATACCAAGCCATAATATTATCGAGACGTGAGGCTGCGTCTCTCAGGGTAGTTTACTGTCGTCCCTTTTAAGTGCCATTGACTACATTGGTTTAAAACATAAACGCAGTCTCGTTTATGTGCTTAAGGGATAAAACCAGGGCAAAGCAACGGAATCCTGATCCAGCCTCCAGGCAATTCTGTTCAATACTGCTGTTCGGTAAATAATACAAAATCTAAAAAAGTAATTAACATTTTATATTATTTTTCCCAGCTATAAATCTGTAGTCTTCACATAAAAATATGAATTTGAATATCAAGTCTTGGAAGGTGAAATCTTAAAAAATATTTTAAAAATTGAAAATTTTTTAGCTAAAGTTAAAAAAATTGAGATTGTTCACTTAGCTAAAACTAACACATTCTAAAAAAACCTCATTGAAATCTTACTTAATTTCCGAAAAATATCACTTTTTGGATTTTGACAATTTTGAAAGACCAGGGCCATGCTTATATCTTCTTTATTTATGAATCGGAATTTGGAAAAAACTTAATACCAAGATACTAGACATGATTTCTGATTGGCCGATAGATATAGTCAAAATGGCTGTCTTCCTGTTTTACCGGAAATAATACTAACTTTGATTTTTTAAATGAAACATCCTGTATATTTTATGTTTTTCTGACTCTACGAGCCAAATTTCAATTTTTTTAAACAAAAAAATTATTTTTTCAATTTTTATTTTTTACCATAGAAGGCCTTGACTTGGAAAAATCTATTCTAATTGACTCTGGCAACTCTTAATAATAGCTATTTTATCAATAAGGTCAATAACAAGCCTTTAATAAAAGTATATAATTTGCCAAACTCGTTTTCTAAAGAAAAAGTCACTTTTTTTAAATGGCACCTACTAAGGGCCATCTTGCCATTAGATAGAAAATTTAATTACCAATCTAACGCTATGCATCATGCACTACTTTATCTTTATTTGAAACTGAAGATTAATTGATTAATTATTTTTTTAAATATTTTTATGTAATAACTAATAATACCTAAGCAAATTTGGCAACATTGTTGTATGTAATTTGAGTCGTAGATTCCGAAAAACATAAAACATATAGAGTGATCTACTTAAATAACAAAAAACCGGAAGTGACACTAACTTTGGTTTTTTAAATGGATAGGAAATTATTTTCCTGGGTACACTATGCATATGCATATTAGACAAAATTACTAAAAATTACTTTCTTGTATACATTATAAACCGATATTTACTTTTGACAAAAAATTATTTGAAGTAGCAAATTTGATTTTAAAAATAGAAATGTAGAAAATAAAAATTCACATGTTAGAATAGACAACTAATAAACTTAAATAAAATAAGAACTCTACCAACCCTTTTACAAATTGAAATACTTTTTTAACATAAAAATCTGGCGTGATACACGCACACAACTTATTTTTACAGTGATCTTATAATTGGCCAAAAATTAAATTTGAATTTTTTAAGCATTTGTTAACTACAACATGGCAACAAATAATATACGAGTATTAATTCTCAAAACAATATACAATATTTAATTTTATAACGTACTTGACTTGTGTGAATTAACTATGGAATTAACTTTTACATATTGTTTTCATACAATTTGAGTATAATAAAAAGTATTCAACTATTATGACTATTATAAATGATATGTATAATATGTACACTACTCAATTTTCAGTTTTAACTTTCCGTTGTCTGGTATTTACTTTTGAATGTGTTTACATTCCGTTTCCTTGACGAACTTTTCGTAATGAGGTACGCTGTCAGATTAACTTGTCATTATAGGCTCAACAATCTGCACTGGTCAAATCTACAACAGGGCCTTGCCAGAGGTAATAGCCGTAGCCGTAGTTTGTTGCCTGTATTTAAGTGTTCTCAAAAATCCCTAGATCTGGCGAAAATTACTAAAGCTACTAAACACTCGCCTTAACAAATAAAAAGCAAGATTTTGTAGTTCCTATTCATTTACAGCTTACAAATAGATAGTTTACATTAGGTAACAAGTCTATTATATGTATTTTTTCATATAAACTACCTTACCCTTTTGTGTTTTTAAACATTTAAATCAGTAAAATGATCTCAGTAGAGCGAATTGGCCACAAAGCATTCCGTAGATGGAAAATTAAATGCCCAAATGTCTTGATGCTAAGTTTTCTAATTAATTTCCGTAGAAAGAGAATCAAAGAGAAATGTCGGACGCCCGCAGGTGAGGTGGAGAGACGACATGCTGGAAGGAACTGGATCCAAACCGCCCAGCAAAGATCGACATGGAAATCATTGAAAAAGGCCTATGTCCAGCAGTGGACGTCTAGTGGCTAAAGAAGAAGAAGAAGAAGAAGAAGAGGGAGAGTGTGGCTGTATATAATGATTTACTTGTTGGAAATTATAATTGAGATAATAACTATTTAATGTTTTCAACCTATTTCGTCCTATTCTGGAACAGGGTATGCCTAAAGATTAACAGTATTTGATTAATTACTTGGACATCTGCTCTAGCAATCGCTTTTTCCTCAAAGATATACGTAGGTATGTATTTCCAAATTAAAAAAATTCTTTAGATCTTCCTTAAACCACCATTTTAATTGTTTAATAATAATGTTTACAGCAAAGTATTAAAAAAACAGAGAAAAGACTGTTCTGTTAATTGTTAGTAGCAAACCATGGATACCAATAACAACCAAAACATTTGCAAACATTGAAAGCGTAAAGCCGGCGAATTTCACATTTGTTAATCGAAAAACAAAAACAAGAACGGATAGACTGGTGCATATTTATGTTAAAAAAATTCGATGCTTCAAAGCATGTGTTTAATATTGTTACGATGATGAATCTTGGATCTATAATTATGACCCCGAAACTCAACAACAATCAAGTGGTTAGATTTTTGTAGATGAGGCCACTCCAGCAAAAGTTATTCGAGGTGAAAGTGCAAGCAAAAAGTTATTGTTGCTTTCTTCAGACAGTACAATTGCAACATCTGCTTTGTATACAAAATTTTGCCTATCTCAAATCTTCAAAAAATTGTGTAGTGATCACCGAAAATCTGATTCATGTCACATTTTGTTATATCATGATAATGATTGGCCGTATAGGATTTCCGCCTGGTTCGAGAAGTGGTTTCAAACAATGAACAACCATATTATGGCTAAGAGATAGATATTTTGAGAAGGGCGTACGTAAACTGCAGCGGCTTAATCCTCATTAGCATGTAATAGCCAGGTAGCATCTCCAAAAAGTATCTAAACTGCAGCGGGTTCATGTTAATGACGGGCGGCGTGTAATTACCATGATCTAATGAGCGCCTAATGATGCAATTTCATACTGTAAAATTTATGGTATTCCATTTTGAAGATGTGTTAATAAATAGACCAACTGTTGCAAGAAATTCTCAGTATTCATTCAGCAACGAAACCGAACGTTCCTACGCTAAAATTAATAAAGTAATGGTTGTTGAGAACGAACGCGGCAGAAAACTGATATTAGCAGACGGCTGCAAGTTTTATGAAAAGGAAACTTTGAAGTCTTCGGGTGAAGAAAAGTGGTGTTGCACGGTGCGATGTTGCACAAAAAAGCTGTATATCTTCTACAACGGAGCCGATCCTGTTATTTCAAGAAAGGATGGTAGGCACAACCACAACATTGGCGCGAGGAAGATCCAGAAACAGATCTTCACAGCATCCTGCAAGAAGAAAGCCGAAGATGACTTGTTCTGCGGTCCAGCGAAGCTCTGCTGTACTGCGCTTGGAAGAATGCCCGAACTTGACAGCAATCTGCTTCAAACAACAGACATCACCAACAAATATGTAAAACACAAAAATACTTGCATGTTATTTGTCTAAAAAAAAAGTGGAAATAAGCTTTTCCATCATTTTTAAACACGCCGAATATACAGCGTGTTTCAGAATAACTGTTCCTAATTCTCAGAATTAAGAGAGGGCATGTTATTCAACACTTTTTAATGATAAACTAGTGTTCGGAAATACTTCCGTTTCGAGATAATACGACATTAACGAATTGAGTACTTGAAATAATCTCAATATGAAAAGTAACGATTTTATTGATTTCCAGCGGTTGCAATTTTTATTAATATTTAAAAAACGGTATTACACAAAAATTATAACAATTGTTCAAAATTACGGCCGCCATTGTCGACACACAAGATATAACGATGTGTGATTTTCCGACGAATTCTTCGAAATATGTGCGGACGATCACGAATGTCATCAAAAGCAAGATTAATTCGAGCCACTTACTCCTCTGCTGTGTTCACAGGTGTCGCATAGACGAGTGATTTAATATGACCCCAAATACAAAAATCAATTGGAGTCACATCTGGTGAACGTGCAGGCCAAAGAATAGGACATTGTCTCCCAATCCATTGGTTTCGAAATTGTGCATTTAAATAATCTCGAACATTTAAACCGAAATGCCCTGGTGCACCATCATGTTGAAAGACCAAGTCTCTACGAATATTAAGTGGCACATCTTCAAATAACTCCGGCCATGTTGCCTTGGCTAAGGTTCATGCATGCATGCGTTACTTTCCAAATTGAGATTATTTCAAGTATTCAATTCCTTAATGTCGTATTATCTCGAAACGGAAGTATTTCCGAACACTAGTTTATTATTAAAAAGTGTTGAATAACATGCCCTCTCTAAATTCTGAGAATTAGGAACAGTTATTCTGAAACACCCTGTATATTTAATATGTATATTTCGTCAGTCCCAAGCCTGAATAAAGTGTGAGGGAAAATGATGTGATTAGTTGTCGATTCATGTTAATGTTAATTTTATGACCCCGCTGCAGTTTACATACGTCCCAAAAACTACCTGAATGGTGTCCGCTGCAGTTTACGTACCGTCACTAATGATCCGCTGCAGTTTACAAACGCCGTTTGAGAAACTTGAAGTCGTTTTCTTTTAACGGTCCGTATGACCAACTAACAATTAGCAGAACAGACCTCGTAATATTATTCAAAACAACATACTGGTTTTAACAAATTATTATATTTGTGTTCTCTATTTCCTGCAATCGGTTAAATGACCATCTAAAAGCCAAAATAAATGTTGCATGGTTCTGATTGAGGCATAGCAGAGTTAATTCTAAGAATATAATATTCCAAGCAGCGCCCGGTAAAGCAAATATTATAACAGTTATTTAACATTTCTAACAAATTAAACACATCGATAATATGCAAGTATGCTTATAACAACTTAAAAATACATTTTTCTGTTTACATTTTCTTGCAATTTAGGCTTAATGCTGCTTTATAAAGGCCGTTACAGTTGAATTTATTTTACAAAAACTTGTAAATTGTTTCTTATGTCAGAGACTGATAATTGCTTTTGCCAGAATAATGAGAACTTTATCAATTTTCTTTATTAAAGTAATTGTTGATTCTTTATTCCTTTTATTATATTCGGTACCTGGCCCACCACTCTTCCTACTTACCTAAGTAACATTTTAATTATAACAAGACATTAGGGCTGCTTTCGAAACTTAAGAATAGAGTTTTGCTTAAATTCTAAAACACCTATACTATTTTTGACAATTTTTGGGTTTCTCTGTCAGGAAATTAAAAGCCCAAAAACTTTTAAAATTGTTATGTTAGAAAAATATAGATAATTAAACTAAACTCCTGCACCAGAACACAAATCAGTTTATTCTGTTACTTTAAAGTACTGACATAAAACGACATACATCAAAGGTTTTTTGTAACTTCAAAATATTCCTTTTGTGGACAAACTATAAACATTCATATTTCTACCCATAATTACAAATAAGCAAATCGCATTAAGTGTAAAACTAGGCAGTTAATTACTAGCATGTAATGAATCTTCGAAAAGTATTAACAATTGCTACGGCAGCAAGATGAAATGAATACATTATAGGAAAAACTATTTAAAACGACTATAATGTAGCATACCAAAAATATTACTATGCGCCAACGGTTTGAATAGCTATTCAATACATTTTTATAGATTAACATTGAAAATCTCAAAACTCAAACATATTTGTATTTATAACTGTCTCAAGCGTAAAATAATGACGTTAAAAGTAGAATTCTTCACGCAACCACGTGACATCATCGACTTTCTTGCTTTAATTAATCTCCCAAATTAATTTATTCTAAGCGTAACACGATTATTTTATAAAAAGTACAAACTGCAATTAAATCTCTTTTAAATGCTTCGCTCAATAATCTTTCACTAGTTTCTCTTTTCACCAGTAGTGCACAAAAATGCAATAAACACGGTCATTCAAGTCTAACCTAGGATACGTGCTTGGAATGGTTGCAGGGAGACCAGATGCATTCGGATGCTACTTTCAAAATCTGAAAACCGAGAAAGTATAAAAGAAACGGCTTAGTTCACACCCAATGAAGTGCTTATGCTGACGATTCCTGTAATTACTCGAAATAGATTGCGTGGTATTTGTAAACCCTATTCGGACGAGTTCTCATTAGCAACCTCATGGAAATACTAAATATGGATCCGCAGTCTTCTGTCTTCTGTTGCAAGATCACTGTAATTTGAGAAACGTATTTTAGGCAGCTAAATAAACCGGATTTCCAGAAACTTACACTTCCCACAAATACAAATTAACGCGGAATAAAGTTTCAGGCAACAGGACGTTTCTAAAGCAGTATGTCTTAACCAGGGGTCTAGACCACAACGGCCACTGAACACAACTGCCACACGTAATTTTGCATGGCCATATTGGCCACACTGGACACAACGGCCAAAAACGATATGTGAACACAACGGCCACCTTGGACGTATCGGCCACAGGGTTAGCTGGACACAACGGCCACATGGGACACAACGGCCACTGGACACAACGGCCACACAGAATTTTTGTATGCCCATATCGGCCACACTGGACACGTCGCCCACATAACAGACCTGGACACATCGGCCACCGTGGACACAACGGCCACATAGCGGACGTGGACACAACATCCACATATTAGAGAGGGATAAATGCAAGGTTTTCCCGCTGACATAGCTATATAGATAAGTGGCCGTGTGCACCTTCCTAGAGTTTAAGATACTAAACATTTGTTAACATTAACATTTCTTTTAGGTATTTAACAGTATCGATATAAATCTTTGCAAGGCCGGCAACCCTTGAACGAATAGCGAGAAAGACAGCACTACGGATGTGATATGTACGGAGAGAGACATGCATACGCGCTATAGACAGCGCACGGCTGGAATGTATGTTTAGCAACAAAAATTGATAAATTCGCTAATTTCGAATCAGCCGTGCATTTGAGGTATAGGAATACCCTATACCATTATATAGGGAATCGACTTGTGCCTACAAAAATATAATAATATACAGGGCGTTTCAGTTAAAATAAGAAAATTTGCTATTCTACTGTGTAAGCCAAACACTCTGTATAAATGATTTAAATTTAGAAAAATGCAGAGACATTTACTGAACAACTTTTATATTTAAACTATTTTCATATTTTGACTAATAAAAGATCTATAAGAGCTTAAATTTCCGATTTTCAATACCTCATAGTGGGCAGCACAGTGTAGCTAATACCAAGCTGTATAAGTGTAGAAAATTTAAACAAAATAGTGTAGTCAGTTTTTTGTAATCATTTTTCAAAAGTTTCAACATTTTTGGAATAGCATCGTGACTGTTTTTAAATTTTCAAAATTAATTTTCTTTTATGGTATACTACCGCCAAAGGGCTTTCAAACAAGTTGTCATTGAACCTAATAAGATAACTAGTTTTTGACTTGTGAAGGGAGGCGTTAAAGTCAACATTTTCAAAAATGCATAGCGGCCGCTATTCTAAAGTTAGAGTGTCCGGTAAAAAGTGTTTGCACTCCATTTTCGGTCTTCTTTCGTATCCGCCACTCAGATTTGAAAATTCGGCTTCTGAAAAAAATGCTACCAAAAAACATGTCATGGATTTTTTTTCAGTCGATTTTTTTCCTTGGTGGACTAAAAAAACTAAATAAAAAGTTTCATAAAAAATGAAGTTTTAAAGGTGTCAATTTGACAAAACAACAAAAAACAAAACAAAATAAGGACATTAACAAAAATTATTAAAAATTGCAGGAAATCCTACCAAGATGGTAGGGATGGTAGGGTGTGTCAATGGATGTGTGTGTAGATGTATGTAACGGCTCTATAGCCTAAAGTAGTGAACCGATTTTGAGGAAATTTTAAATGAGCCGGTATATCGAAAATTCATCGAGAAAATAAGCTTTTGAAAAAAGCTAAAACCGGAAGCAAGAGTTAGACATGTTTTTTGGTAGCATTTTTTTCAGAAGCCGAATTTTCAAATCTGAGTGGCGGATACGAAAGAAGACCGAAAATGGAGTGCAAACACTTTTTACCGGACACTCTAACTTCAGAATGGCGGCCGCAATGAATTTTTGAAAATTTTTACTTTAACGCCTCCCGTCACAAGTCAAAAACGAGTTATCTGATCAGGTTCAATGACAACTTGTTTGAAATCCATTTGGTGGCAGTATACCATAAAAGAAAATTAACTTTTGAAAATGTAAAAACCGTCACTACGCTATTCCAAAAATTTTGAAATTTTTGAAAAAACTGACCACACTATTTTGTTTAAATTTTCTACACTTATACATTTTTGTTTTTGATGACCACTATGAGGTTTTGAAAATCGGAAATTTAAGCTCCTATAGATCTTTTATTAGTCAAAAGATGAAAATAGCTTAAATATAAAAGTTGTTCAGTAAATATCTCTGCATTGTTCTAAATTTAAATCACTTATACAGGGTGTTTGGTTTACACAGTAGAATAGCAAACTTTCTTATTTTAACTTTAACACTCTGTATATTATTATATTTGTGTATGTAAAATTTGATTTCCTATATAATGGTTTAGGGTATTCCTATACCTCAAATGCACGGCTGATTCGAAATTAGCGAATTTATAAATATTTGTCGCTAAACATACATTCCAGCCGCAGGCTGTCTGTAGCGCGTATGCATGTCTCTCTTCCGTACATATCAAATCCGTAGTGCTGTCTTTCTCGTTATTCGTTCAAGAATTTCCAGCCTTGCAAGGATTTATATCGATACTGTTAAATACCAAAAAGAAATGTTAATGTTAACAAATGTTTAGTATCTTAAACTCGTATGTGGCCGATGTGTCCAGGTCTGCTATGTGGGCGACGTGGCTGATATGGGCCTACAAAAATTGTGTGGCAGTTGCGTCAGTGGCCGTTGTGTCCAGTGTGGCCGACCTGTCCAGTGTGGCCGATATGGGCATACAAAAATTCTGTGTGGGCGTTGTGCCCAGTGGCCGATGTGTCCAATGTGGCCGTTGTGTTCACGTCTAAAATGTGGCCGTAGTGTCCAGCTAACCCTGTGGTCGATACGTCCAAGGTGGCCGTTGTGTCCACATATCGTTTTTGGCAGTTGTGTCCAGTGTGGCCGATATGGCCACGCAAAATTACGTGTGGCCGTTGTGACCAGTGGCCGGATTTTCCGTATTAAATTGAGTTATCGAATATAATTATTCAAATGTGGTTTTACGATATTAAGCTGTAAAACGCAATAATTTTTATCCCCGATTTTTCTTTTTTTTCCACAGTAGCGTGCATTACTTAACCGTATGAAAAATTAAGTTGTAATATATTTTTTTCGATATTTTCTAACAGATCGTTGAACAAACATGTAAATGTTTAAACTTAATACGAGTAATACAACGAATTTTAACGCGCAATGTGGTCTTGTCGTTCCTACGATGATTTGATTGTTACCTATTGAATTCTGAGGACACGGCATAGAATTCAATTAATCTTTCGTTTTTCGTCTGCTTCTTCCTATAAATCACTTGCAGGAAGGATTCCCTCAAGAGACTGTGCTGACCAATCTATTTGGTCGACTTTGTTGAAGATAAATAAAAATTTATCAAATGTTGCTCCTAGTATACAATATTTGCAAATGCTTCATGCTTCATCTTAGCTTTCTTCTCGTTCGTATTTCCCTACCTAGTACTATCTTTTAGCCTAAATATAATATGTACTGTGTAACTTTTTCCAATTCGTTGTTATGTATATTTATGATCTTCTTCATACATGACTTTAGTTTTTCTAAAATTAATTTTCAACCTTACTTCTGATTCCGTATGCAGTTCGTTGAACGTTTCTTACGATTCAGCTGAATTATGGTTATAACGTTAGCATACCGTAGATTATCTACTAAGGCGTCTCTGTTTGACCAATTTAACTTTTTAAATACATTTTCTAGCACCAGCGTGAAGAATTTATGTGATAGAGCATCTCCTTGCCTAACCGCTTCTCTCAGAACTTCGGATGTTGTACGCTAGTTTTAATTTAGATGGTAGGTGATTATTGCTCAACAATGTCAAATGTTTTCTCGTAAACTACAAATGTCAAATATAATGAAGATTCTATATTTGTATAAGGGTTTTCGTGGTAAAAAGGTGGTTTAACGTTGAGTAGCCCTTTCTAAACCCGTTTGCTCGTAAGGTTGATATACGTCTAATTTCATATTTAGTCGTGTGTTTATGGCTATTCTCAAAATTTTTGAATAATATCTTTTCAGTTTTTCCATACGGCTGGAATTTTATCTTGCTGGAAACGCTGGTCTAATAATTTCGCTATGATCTGGGTTAATTTATATCATTCTTCCAGTATCATGCCCATGATAGCTTCATTTCTCTTCATATGTTTTAGCACCCTATTTACTTCAATTAACCAGCCTGTCGCGTACACTGTTGGACTAGGTCTACCAAAGTATCTTCCAATTCAACCGATTTTGAGCTTATTGAATCCAGTCCCTGATGTCAGGTAAGTCTTCTATTGTTGCTGTAAACATCTCATCTCCACTCCAAAACCAGCTATTGTCCATCTGTTGTTGGTCAATCTAGCCATATTACCGACCCAGTTCTATTTTAAGGTAGCGCTTATCTCGAAAGCATCTGTGATTCATGTCCTGCATCGTATCATTTCATTTGGGACTCTATACCTCAAGACAATCCCAGCATTCTCCATTGCCAGTTGCATAATTCGGATCTTGTTTGCGGACTTATTAGTTAGAGTAAGAATTTCACCACCATATGAGACTACAGATAAAACACATTGGTTGTAATAGTTTCTTTAGAGAGTGATTAATATACAATCTAGAGGCTGTCACCGTTACGTTGCGCTTATCAATAACTCTCATTTAAAAAATAATTAGCGTATATAAACAACCCAATAAACAATCACTGGAACAAAATATCAAAACATTATTTTGTGAAAACACACAAACCCTAGTAGTTGGGGACCTAAATTACAAGAGCACTGTATGGGGTTGTCGGGTTAACAATACAAATGGCCCTAAACTATTTAATTATACTACCGCTTATGCAGCACAAGTAATTTCCCCACAGGAACCGACGCACTATCCCTACAGAACTAATTATCAACCACATATACTGGATACAGTTATGGTGTCGACCTACTTGCGCCCGGCGCATTTGCGCCCACCGCCATTTTCGGCCCATTTGTGCCCCAAAAAAATGTGGACACGTAATTAGGGTCTCATTTACGTCTATGCTTGCAACTCATTAGTCATCAGGACATCCGAACTTGACTGACTAGTGCGGCGCAGCGCTCTCTTACCTGGAAATTAGTTATTACAAAAATACTAAATTTCACAATTTTTCGCTTAACTGCCCTAACTTCTATGCGTTTCTGTTGGTACTTTAATGTTTGTGTTTATTTGAGATTTATTTTAAAACTTTAGTAAGAGTTGTTACACTGGTGTAAAATTTATTGATTTATAATTCAGATTATTGTACAGCGTACTTTATCAGCGTGCCAGTGACACCTAGTTTTTGAACATAATGTTATAAAAATTAAACAATATACTAACTAAACTGACTGACCTTTTTATACTCGTATTTTATACAGAGTCGCTAAGAAGTATGTGTACAGCTAAATATTTTTAGAATGGTTTAGCAGAGCTCGTTGAAATTTGGCACGCCGTTAAAAGTGTTTAAATTATATCATTTGAGATTATTTCTAATTTTCTACCATCATTTATTTTGAAGATACAAGGCCAACTTAATTTATTTTAATGGCACCGGGGTTAAATTTAATATTTTTGAAAAGAGTATTTTTTTCCGAATTCATTAAAGTAACACATGCCCAGCTTTATTAAAAGGTTAAAAAGTATTCAAAGTTAGTTTTGAAAATGCTGTTATTAGCAATCTGTCACTTGCATATTAGTAAAAAATTCAACTTTTGATTATTATTAACTTTTATTCGTTTTGTGGTCAAAGGACACTCGGCAAAAAACTAACAATAGATAAAGATGACATTTCCAATGCTAACTAAATTTTACATTCTTCCAAATTTTATTAGTTCGATAATTTTCTTTAAAGTTTCTATTAAAATAAGACATCCATGTGTTACATCACTGAATTCAGAAAAATTAGTCTCTTCAAAAATATTAAATTTGACCCTTCGTGTCATTTAAAAAAAAAATCAAGTACCCTTATATCCCCAGAACAAATGAAGATAGAAATTTGAAAAACATCTTAGAGGATGGAATTTAAATACTTTTAACCATACACAAAATTTCAACAAGTTTTGATTAACAGTTTTCATAATATTTAATTGTATTCATTCCTTTTAGCGACCTTGAACAGTTCTCCATCCACTTTTAGAAAATAAAAGAGGGAGTTACTTAGTAGAGGCCAGGGCGAATAAGTTGCTATCTTAACAAAATATAAAGGTTGTACCATTTATAACTTTTTTTGATAGTTATTGTCAACTAAGGTTTGTCTATTTTATTCAGGCGGATACTATTGTTATGTCGGAAGTATATTTTATTTAATTACAATATTTTATATATTAACAAAATTATTTGGAGGTAAAGTACTAGATCGCCTGATAATTTTATTGTCAAGCAGACCTTCGCCTGTGTTTCATTTAGTATAAATAGTATATTATGATACTAGTGTATAAGTACGCCTTTAAAAAGTACGTGCCACGAGTTTAAGAGAACGACGCAAAGCGGAATGCTTTTAACGTCGCTAGTGCTTTAATGGCACTTATATACGTGTATCATACGCTATTTTTTCCACGATCGTAACAGAAATATAAAAACTTAGTTTGATGATACTTTTTCCGTCACATTGTGTTAAATATTCTAGGTTATGTTGATATTCAAACTTACGACAAAGCGTGATTTAATATAGTATTAAAACACGCCACCTATGGCAACGTGCAAAAAAGTCGCAATTCGGGCGCTAATATTAAGAGCGCTACAAACGTCACTTTTGACACTAGAAACTGTGCAAAAAGTTGTCATTTTGACACGATCGTAGAAAAAAATGTATTGTTTAGTTGGTAGAATAAAGACAATACTATTATTAAATATTGGATTTCTGTTTACTGAATCTGGAAAATATGACTAAAAGCTTTATTAAAGCCGCTGTTATTCGCAACAGACAATACAGCATCCCAAAAATGTGTGGTTCACTTTTTAATAAAAAAAAACTAACCAAAATTGTATTCTATGATTTTTTTAGATTTTGCCACTGCTGTTATTGCCCTTACAATGTTTCCATTACTTCCAAAATCTGATCAGGTCTAAATTAGGGTTCAAACGATTTTTGTTGAAAATTTGGTTGAAATCCGTAATTGTAGTAGTTTTGTGTTAATCTGGGGAACAACATCCGAACCAAACGAAAACATTCTACACATACGCCTACATATTGTTTGAAAGTGGGTTGTTTTGGATTCGGGGAACGTGAAGAAAAGTCAAAATTTCGGGGTCAGATTTTTACATGATCACAATACTTTCCTTGTACTATATACCCTATACAGGCATAGTAATATATTAGGTAGTATGTAGCAGGAAAGTAAAAAGATTAATAGTCTTCCCTAGATTTAAATGTTAACTTTCCTTCGCACTTTATCCAGGCTTAGGACTGGCAGCTAACAAAGCATACTTCTGTTATGCTGGGGGATGTTTAATGATTGTGAAAGAGCAAAGCTGAATCTTGTCATATATTTTATTTTTATTCGTGTTTTTTGTTTTTTGAATTTTTTCTGTTTTTTGTGTTTTACATTTTAGATGCTGCACTGTTTATATAAAAACTTTTACAGAATTTGCATACTGAAGTTAATCTAGGTTTTGTATTTACAATAAATACGTAAACATTTTTCGAATTCGCCTGCATTTTCAAATTCCGCCATTGTCTGCTCCAAACCCCACTTTCAAAAAAATATATAGGTGTATGTGTAGAATGTTTTCGTTTGGCTCGGATGTTATTCCTAAGATTGACACAAAACTACTATAATTACCGATTTTAACCAAATTTTCACCAAAAATCGTTTGGATCCTAACTTAAACCTGATCAGATTTTAGAAGTAATTTAAAAACTGTAAGGCCATTAACAGTAGCGTCAAAATCTAAAACAAATCATATAATAAAGTGTTGATTAGATTTTTTATTAAAAAGTGAAGCACACATTCTTGGGACGCTGTATTGTCTGTTACGAATAATAGCTATTTTAAAGCTTTTAATCATTTTTACCAGATTGAGTAAACAAGAATCGAGTAGTTAATAATAATATTGTCTTTATTTTACCAAATAAACAATACATTACTTTTATACTAAATGAAACACAAGCGAAGATCAGCTTGACAATAAAATTATCTGCTTATCTAGTACTTTACCCAAAAATAATTGGTGCCAGTTCGATATGCGGTCTACCACTGAGTATCTGGTTCGATATGCGGTCTACCACTGAGTATCTGGTTCGATATGCGGCCTACCATGTATAATGCTAATGTATAATGATATATAGGTCCACATATAGGCGAAGTATGTGATTCAATAAATAAACCCAAAATTGTTTGTTAACTATACGTAGTTAATTATTCATTGTTTCCCTAAATCCCTGTCGTTAAGGAAAGCAATAAACTAATTGCCAATCGGATAATTAAGTACTTTCACTGCTCATTATTCGGCAATTTGGTTGTTTTTGAAATTGTTTATTAATTATGGTTAATTATTCATACTTAAGAATACTTAAGATAATCACCTAATAATGACCCATTTTGGTATTAAAGGATTTCCAAACTGAAAACTCATTTAGTTCATCTGAAAATTTATTTCGTTGCACACAAAATGCTCCTGATAGATTTTTATAAAAATGTTATTGCAAGTGAAGAAGATGCAGTACGATTTTTACGAGCGGAAGGATCGCTATCCAATGTGGAAGATGTTGGGCCGTGTCATCGATGTGGTTCAGAAATGCAAGAAAAACGGAAAAGAGATCGCGGTGGAGAATACAGACCAGTTTACCGTTGTCCAAGAAAAGGATGCCAGACCACAAGGTCTGTCAGACATGGGAACCGTTTTTTCCATTACACAGACCTAAATGGAAAAATTAACAGTAAATTAAGTTTGTGTGAAATACTGGAATTAATATTCTTGTTCATTTTGGATATTGACTTCGATACAGCAGTAAAATTAACGGGAAAAGTAAGAGAAACTGTGTGCGACTGGTACAGCTTATGTAGAGAAGTGTGTTCCTCGGTAGTGTCTGTTAATCGCCGTGGACAGCTTCGAGGTACGGAAGAAGACCCTGTTCAAATTGACTAGGCCAGATTTGCGGGCAGAAGGAAATATAACAGAGGCAGAATGTTACATGGAGATCATCCAGCAGAGTCAGAAGAAAGCGATGCTGAACTGGAAAATAATCGAAACCATGGACGGAGAATTGATGGTTCGTGGGTCTTCGGATTGAGGCTAAGGGACGAAGTTCGATATTTTTATGTCGAAAGAAGAGATAGGGCTACCTTAGTTCCTATCATACAAAGGGAAGTTGAAGTTGGTTCATCGATTCACTCAGATGAATGGGCAGCGTATGCCAATTTGGCACAATTAGGTTACGCGCATTCAACAGTTAATCATCAACAAAATTATGTCGACCCACAAACAGGTGCACATACCCAAGGAATTGAAAGATCCTGGTTAGCGGCAAAAGTTGAAATTTTGAAGAAAATGAGAGGTGTTCCAGGGCACACTTTGCAATCACATTTAGACTATGTCGCATGGAATGTGTTGCGAAAAAACACGGACGATAAGTTTATTGCTTTTCTGAACGATGTTAAAGATGTATATGTATAAATACTTATAATTTAACCATTTTTACTCTATGTACATGTAGTATTTTAAACATAATAAATATTTTTGACGATAGATCGCTTATTGAACCACAATACTTTACCTATGTTGGTCTGCATATTATGTAGACCGCATATTAAACCAGCTACCGTATTATACATGGTAGACCGCATATCGAACTGGCACCAAATAATTTTGTTAATATATAACATATTTTAATTAAATGAAATACACTTCCCACATAACAGCCGTACCCGCCTGAATAAAATAGAAAGACCTTAGTTGAAAATAACTATTAAAAAAAGTAATAAATGGTACCACCTTTGTTAAGATAGCAACGTATCCGCCCTGTCCTCTACTAAGTAACTCCTCATTTATTTTCTGAAAGTGGACGGAGAACTATATAAAATACGAGCAAACAAAGTTAGTTAGTATATTGTGTAATTTCAATAACATTATGTTCAAAAACTAGGTGTCACTGACACGCTGATAAAATGGGCTAATGTGTACAATAATCTGGATTATTAATCAATAAATTTGACACCTGTGTAGCAACACTTACTAAAATTTTAAAATAAAACTCAAATAACCACAAACCTGAAAATACCAACAGAAACGTATAGAAGTTAGGGCAGCTATGTGAAACATTGTTAAATTTAGTGTTTTCGTAATAACAAATTTTCACTAGTCGGCCAAGTTCGGGTGTCCTGATGACTAATGAGTTGCCAGCGTGGACGCAAATGAGCCCTTAATTACCGTTGACATTCTTCTGGGGGGCAAATGGGCCGAAAATGGCGGTGGGCGCAAATACACTGGCCGCAAGTAGGCCTATATCATAGTCTGATCACCTTCCAGTAATCATTAATTTCCAATTAGAACCATAAATGATGGTGTCGTGCAAGATGCGTACAGTGCTATTTGCGTACAAATTGGTTTTGGTGCGATTTGCGAACAAAATACTTAGTTTCTCCCTTCCTCTGGTAATTATTTTTGATTGAAGTGCATTTTGCCTACACACATTTCACAATTGCACTTTTCTTCATATAAATACACATCCAGGTTATTATTTGAAATACAATTTAAATACTTTTCTCTTAAAGTATTTTTAATTGTATTTAAATTCATTTAAAATGTAATTTTAACAACTCTGTTTAAATACCGTGGCAGGTAATTACCTAAGTGTAATAATTTTAACTGGAAAATACCACCGCGTCACATTCCTGTACTTCGATAACCAATTAGATGCTAATCCCTTAATTCCTCGGTCGAAGAAACGGTATAGAAATTACCACCTTTTCTACAAGAATTCATTTTTAGGTGCTCTTTCTAAGGGTTCAGAAGGATTGTGAGTTCGTTTTTAAGTTGTGGATGTTATCCACAGTACGAAAGGAAAACCGTCACTAATTCACGATGGCTATCAATATCGAAAACACCGGGAAAATAAAAAAGGAGTTATTACTTGGTTGTGTAACAACCAAAGAAGCCAACATTGTCGAGGTAATATAAAAACCAAATCTGAGAAAATATTACAACAGCAAGAACACACCTGCAAACCAAATGAAGCCGAAGTGGAAGTCACCAAACAAAAGTTGATAGCAAAGAAAAGAGCAGAGGATGATCAACAGGATATTTGCAGCATATACAAAGAAGAATTACCTCGTTGTTCAACAAAGGATACGATTTCGTAGCAGAGGTACCACGATTTGAATCACCGAAGTCACCTTTCTTCTTCTTCTTCTTTAACAGCCCTTTCTTATCCACTCCTGGATGTAGGCCTCCCCTCTCTGTTTCCACTCTTTCTTATTTTGTGCCACACGTTGCCAGTTTTTTCCAGCTCTTTCTGTGATATCGTCAGTCCATCGTCTTTGTGGTCGTTCTATACTGCGTTTGTGTAGCCTTGGTCTCCACTGCAAAATATGTTTTGTCCATCGCGTCGTCTCCTGTCTTGCCACATGTCCTGCCCAGATCCATTTTAACCTCGCTATTCTTTCTATGACGTCTTCACACTTCGTTCGCCTTCTAATTTCATCATTTCTGACGTGGTCTCTGAGACTTATTCCTAGCATGATACGCTCAATAGCTCTTTGGGTGGTTCTGAGTTTGTTTGCTGAGCTGACAGTTAGTGACATGGTCTCCATACCATAAGTCATCACTGGGAGAATGCACATATTAAACACTTCCCTTTTTAGGTTGATTGGTATATTCGGGTCTTTCAAAACAAACCCTAGTTTCCCAGTTGCTGCCCATGTCATTCGTGTTCTTCTGTTTACTTCGGCTGTTTGATTTTCCTTGCCTAATTTGATTGTATGTCCCAGGTAAATGTATTCCTCGACGTTTTCTAGATTTTGGTGACCGAGTGTGAGTGTTCGACCTTCTCATTACTTTACTTTTTCCTATGTTCATGGTGAGACCTATTTTTTCCGACGCCAGTTTGAGTTCCGTTAACATACTCTGCAGCTCATCTAGATCACTACTAATCAAGACAATGTCGTTTGCGAAACGGAGATGGTGAAGGTGTCGTCCATCAATCCTCAATCCTTTTTTGTCCCAGTCCAGTTCTTTGAAAATCTCTTCTAAGGCCAGAGAAAAGAGCTTTGGAGAGATAGTGTCTCCTTGTCGCACACCTCGCGCAACCTGGATTTTGTTTGTTGTTAGGTTATCGGTAATTTTGACTTGAAACGTAGCCGTGTCATAAATGTTTTTCAACAGATTTCTGTATCTTGAGTCTATTCTTGCTTTGTCTATTGCTGAGAATACTGCCCAATGTTCCACTGAGTCAAACGCCTTGCTGTAATCTACGAAGGCAAAGTGGAGCGGAACGTTATATTCTGTACATTTCTCTATTAGGGAACGCACATCTTGTATATGATCAGCTGTACCATAGCCCTTTCGGAACCCGGCCTGCTCCGGTGGTTGATATCCGTCAAATTTATTTGTGAGCCTGTTGGTAATAATCTTTGTAAATAATTTATAAGGGTGTGGCAAAAGGCTGATGGGTCTATAGCTCTCCAAATTGTGTTTGTCTCCTTTTTTGTAAAGCAGGATAACCTGAGCATTTTCCCATGTAGCAGGTATTTTATTGTCAGTTAGGCATTTGTTCAGTAAGGTCTTAATTGCGTTGAGTGTTGCAGTACCTCCCAGTTTTAGCATTTCAGCAGTAATACCATCTTCTCCCGGTGCACGTCCATTTTTCATGTGCGACAAGGCATATTCGATTTCATTTATGGTGATGTCGGGGATTTCTTCTGAACCGACGTTTATTATATTTTGTAAATTTGCATTTGGGGTTGGTGGATTTTTAGAACAGTACAGATTACTATAATACTTCTGAACGATGTCAACAAGTTCGTTGTTATCTTGTTTTATTTCACCTTCGCTATTTTTTAGTTGATGTATTGTTGTTTTCCCATTTGCTCTGTCTTTTTTTAATACTTTCATGTTCTTATTGTTTTCGACCACTGTTCGAATTTTTTCTGTGCTATACTTCCTTATGTCTTTCCTAATTCCCTTACGAATAATTTTGTTCATCTCTAAATATTCTATAGAGTCTTTATTCATTCTTCTTCTTTTTTCTAACATTTCTTGTGTTTCTTTGCTCAATTTCGAGTGTTTGTTTTTCTTCTTTGAGCATATCTTTTTGGTTACTGTCTTCACGGCGTTTCTAATTTTTCCTTCCAGCTCATTTATATCCATTTCTATGCCACGGCTTGCGGGGGATAATTTCTTTCTCAGTTCTTCTTGATATTTATCAACGTTTTCTTTTAGTTCTTTGGAAGTAGGAAAGAGCTTTGGTTTTATAAGTTTATTTCTTTCTATTTTGATGTTTATTTCTATTCTTGCTCTGACAAGTCTGTGATCGCTGCCCGTGACGAACTGGTTTAATACCGAGATGTCTTTGACAATATATTTTCTGTTGGTTATAACTTAGTCGATTTCGTTTTTTGTTCGTGAATCAGGGCTTCTCCACGTCCATCTTCTTTGAGGCTTTTTTTTGAAAAAGGTGTTCATACAGTACATATTTTCATTTTGTAAATAGTTCATCAGCATATTCCCCCGTTCATTAGATATGCCCAATCCAATGTTTCCCCTGTTTGGTAAATTGTCTTCATTGAGTTTTCCGACTTTGGCGTTAACGCCCATTATAATTGTGTAATATGCTTTTTCGAATCTACGGGCTAGTGAGATGTCTTCATAGAGTTGTTCTATCTCGTCGTTTGTTGATAAACTTGTAGGGAAATATACTTGTATTACCTGGAGGCTGTATCTATTGGATATTTTCAGGATGATATATATGACTCTAGGTGATATAGATGTCATCTTTGTTACTAGATGTTTTATATTTTTATTTATTAGGATGGCAACACCTCCTCTATGATGATTTATGTTGTTATTATTCTGGTATAATATATGTCCCGATTTTAATGTTGTACATTTCTCTGTCGGTAACCTGGTTTCACAGATGCCAAGGATATGATGTTATATGTAGCTATGTATAGTTTAGTATTGTTCTATTGTGTTTGGTTTTAGGTGTTATGAGCGAATTTTTGCTTCCCCCAGAATCCTTGAGGCAGCCCTCTTGCGAGGTGTGGGACTTGACATTAAATGTATTACCCACCTGGGGTCCATTTCCGTTGGTTTTACTATTCGCCATGTTTAGGGGGGTGGGGTTAGCCATAATCTTCCACGTTGGCAAGACGGGTTGGAAGATGGTTTGGAAAAGGATAGAAATTTGAGTGGGTATATGTGACGGGGCATGGTAAGGATAGGACATGGTTTCTCCCGGTAAAGGTAGTGGCTGAAACCAAGAGCTCGCGTGGGCAGGGTTGCTAGATCCCTGAAGTAGGTCTATGCTCATCTGGGAGAAATAAGCAGTACCTACCCGCTACCACTAAAGCAAAAAGAGATGGCGGAAAAAATTGGTAGGAACCTACACTAGCAGCAGAGATAAACATTCCTCAAAATGTGTTGATCATGGGTGATGGATCCAATTTTTTACTAGCGGACGAGGACAAAAAACAAAGAATTTTGATCTTTGCAAGCAGTGAGGAAGCATTAAGACAGTGCAAAACCTTTTATGCGGACGGCACCTTCAAAAGCTGCAGTAAGCAGTTTTGTCAAATCTATACGACACATGCGGTCATAGGAAGCGACTCCAAAGAAATCAACGTAGTTCCTGTGGTATTCGCATTGCTTCCTAACAAAACACTGAACGTACACCGTCGATTATTTATGATACTGAAAAGTCATTCATGGCATCCCGAGTCCATATCAATTGACTTTGAGCATAGCAGTGCAACAGCAATTAAAACTGAATTTCCCAATGCAGATATTCAAGGATCCAATTTCCATTACACTCAATGCTTGTGGCGAAAATTTCACGCACTCGGATTATCAGCCGCTTACAAAATGACCAAGAAGTAAGGAAACATCTAAGAATGTGTGCTGCTTTATCGTACGTTCCATTAGATGCCACTGACGAGGGGTGGTTATGTAGACAAGAAACAACACTTTTGGATGATTCTCTCCAACTATTTTACGATTATTTTGTCGATAATTGGCTGAAAAGCGGTTATTGAACTAAAACAATGTGGAACTGTCACAATAGATTACACAGAACAAACAACACAGTAGACGGCTGGAATCACAAATTAAATGCCATGGTAAATTGCCCACATCAGAACGTGTACACTTTAATTGGCAAACTTAAAGAAGAAGCAGAAAACTACAGTTTTCTTATTCCTCGGAAGGTCCTGTATCTTGAAGGGAAAAGAGGGCCCAGGACAAAACGCCGAATGCCCAAAACGCCGACCCGATAATTCGTCCAAAACGCCGACTGCCATTCTGCAGACTGTCCTAAAGGCCGAACGACGCCAACTGACCTCACGTCGTTCGTGGGCTCTTCGTCGGAGCCGAATATAAATCTAAAATTGTATTTGGTCCAAAACGCCGACTGCAGATCTAGTCGGCACTTTGGCCAATCGGTAAAATGTGGACTGTCCAAACCGCCGAACCAATGATTCTACCAAAACGCCGACTGCCATTCTGCCGACTAGGTCCAAAACACCGACTCCCAATCTACCGACCGTGTCCAAAACGCCGAACGGCGCTGACCGTCGTCACATCGTTCGTGAGGTTAGCGTCGAAGCCGAACGCGAATCGAAATTTATATTTAGCCCAAGATGCCAACCGCACATCTACTCCGAACTTTGGCCATTCGGCAAAATGGCCTAGAACGCTAGTACGAGCCTCGCTTAAAACGCCGACAGCGTTCGGAGTCGGCAGTTTGGCCGTTCGGCGAAAGGTCTTGTGATGTAATCGCTGTCATGACCAAAACGCCGACTGCATGTACCAGCGGCCGTAGACAGTTTTGAAATTGCATTCTTGTAGATTACGTTTCAATATGATAGGTTTGTTTATTTGATTAACTGTTTCTCACTTCAAGAATAAAATTGTGGAAAAACAAATACGATGTGGCTTTCTGAATCTTTTTAATAGTCGCGGCAAACTTGCATGGTACCTATGAATGCTGATTCATTACGGGAAAAAAAACTATTCATGGGTCATAAATTGCAATTAATTCTACACCTACCAATATGTCCACAATGGCTACTTTTGTATTTACTACTGCCTATTTAATACTTATGATGCCGTTCTCTAGTTATGATTGAGGCTTTGTAGGTAAATGAGGTTATCGATAATAGATACAAAAAGGCGTTTGTAATTTAGTTAAGCTTCCGACAAATGAAATAATTATACAAGGTGTTTCTTAAGTCGACCATGTGAATTCTGGAGGTACCAACATTGTAACGTAAAAAGAGGTCTAAAAAACTCGTTTAAGGTTTTTGTCTCAGATTCGTAATTCTCTTATAGAACACCGTTAAAAATTTGAGAAAACGTTTTGAGAATCTCCGAATTTGTCATATAGCCGCATATTTTCTAAAGCAGGTGAGTAACAAAAACCTTAAAGTTGTCTACTATCCATTCACAAAATTCGTGAACTGTCAAAACGCTGTCAAGTTGGTACCTTGTTTAAATTCTGTTTTGGAACTTCTGCTTGCTGATTTTGGCAGCACTAAAATTTTTGAAATTAAAAAACTTGACATGTCACCCTTTCTTGTAAAAAAAATCTCCAAAATTCTTTAATTTTTCTGCATACACTTCAATTGCAATGGAACAGAAACGAAAAAGGGTTTTATTATTGAAATAGGAAATAGGGCTATAGTTAATTATTACAAGAAAAAACTTTTGACACATGTAACATAATTTAACTTTAAATATTACTAGAAATGACTAGATCCGAAGTATATTTTTTCAGGTACACTCAGCAAATATTTAAAAAGAATTACATTGACAGTTCATGAGTTTTGTGAATGGATAATAACTGTAGTGTATCAAATGTTGTCGCAAATTCCAAACTAATTCAGCAGTTTCAAAACTTTACCTAAAATTTTTAATATTGTTTTATAAGAAAACTGCGGATCTGAGTCAAAAACCTTAGAGGACTTTTAGACTCCTTTTTATGTTACAACGTATCTATAGTTACAATAAATATGAGTGTAACTATAGGTAAATTACGGAATCAAACGATGCGCGTCATCAAAAGGTAACTTCAAATTAATAACTAAATAGTTGGTGACGTGCACCGTTTAATTCCGTAATTTTACTATACACAAATTACACAGTGGTTGTATATGAAGCCTCTTTGCTCGTAAGCCAAGTAGGTGGCTAGCCTTGCCCGTCGAAATGGAAGAAGAGTTTCTTTGCTAAGAGTTAACAACTAACACAAGTGTTAGCATGGTAATCGAAGAATGTATTATTTTTGAAAACATTCTATAGTCGCTGGGAATCGAACCCGGGCTGGCCGCATGAGAGTCTAGCATTTTCTCACTGGGCCATCGGCTCACACAAGTATTTAATGTTGATTTTTATTATATTTTACTTGTTCTTTCGTCGAAAACGGAGATAGACATTTTTCCCAGACCTTTGCAATTTAATTTTTAATTTTTTTAGTGTAGAGAAATAGCCAAATAAACAGCTTGAATAGTAAAACTCCAGAAAAAGAGGTTATCTTTAGGTTTGTCATATTTTATTAGATTAAATAAATACCATTGAATAAAGAATAACTAAATAAACCACACCATGAAAAATCAGAGATGAACTTATCACTTTTTAACATTATCAATTAAGTGTATGTGTGCTTGTTTGTTTGTTATCGACAAGGTCTAGGCATGCTGAGTACCAGGTCCCTTAGACTGCATTTATGTTGGAGAAACTATAACCGATAAGAGTGGTGCTGAAAGCAAAACGACGAAAAACAATATCGGTTCGTAGTGGCTTGTGCGAACATAGAGACGTGCTTAAAAATGGAGTTTTATGGCAGACAGTTTGATGTACTCTACTGTGCAGCAGGTAGAAAAATAGACAATTTCAGTTTTCACTAATGCGAAGAAAAAAGAACAAAAGCGGGAAAAGATTTTATGACCCAACTACATAAATTACTTCGTTTTGTGATTATACAAAAGTATTCCACATTTAAAAAAAAATTAATGTGCATTATAGTACAAAAAAGAAATTGTCTTGCATGTCTTTATGTTCGCACTAGCCTCCACCAATCTGTATATGTAATATGAACGTGTTATTTTTCTTTGCTTTGCTTTGAGCCCCGCTCTTATCGTTTATCGTTGCTCCAACATAAGCGCAGTGTTAGACATAGACTGCTATGGCCATATGGTCCAAGTCCTACCAGAAATTTGCGAAGACTAAGAAGTTCCAACCCCAGCAAGATACCTCTTACATGCTACACATTGTACTAGCATAGTAAAGATGGTATTCTGTAGAAGTTTTTATCCACATTCTTTTATTTTTAAACACTTCACCGGTACTGACGGTCGATCTCACAACCCTTGAATCTGTACCCAGGATGCTTAACCACTGAGCTCGACAGTAAGTGTATGACATCAACTTTTTCGGTTTTATTGAGATTTTCAAAAATATATTAAGTATATAAAAATTAGAAATATAAGTATATAAACTGTGTTTACGCAAAAACTACTAAATAATTACCTACGTTTATTTTCATTTTTCGCTAAATCCACATCCACTCATGGAGATTTCAATATTCAAATCGAATGTCTGGTGTAGCGAAAATAACCGACAGTTTAACTGCGTTATTTAACTGCTGGACCATCTATAGACGGCGGCCAAATAAAGGCTAACCGTCACAACCTTCATTTACCAGAAGCCAGCTTACGTTGGATAATCGTATCATAAACATTCAGAACTGCACAACCTGTAATTTGTCGTTAAGTAAGTAAATGCAAAAATTCGGAGAAGTAGAAAAATCTTCAGCCTTTCTAAAGTTTTCCATGAAAAGTACAACGTGAAGCACATTTTGCAAACACATTTTGACGAAACGGTGCCGGCAGGTAATAAAGCTGCCGTTCAAAATTAATCCCTCCAATATTGGCTAATCGACTTAACAAAGGAAATGGCTAGTAAACGATTTTCAATTTTAAAGACTAAATTAAATCAAAATTCCTTACTATAACAAATTATAGTCATTTATGAATGACTATCAAAAACTTAGCCGTATGGAATTGGTTCCGGTATTAAAATTAAATAAACCCAATGCCGCATCATGCAGTAATAAAGGAATCAAGTAAATCCAAAAAACTACTGGTGAAGTTTGAAGAATCGGCTGTATTTATCTGGGATTAGTTTAAATAAAACATTAATTGGTGGGCCAAAACTTCAAGATGACTTGCCTTTAATTATTCTTAGATTTAGATTGCACATATTTGTTTTAACCGCCGGTATAAGCAAAATCTATCTGCAAATATTATTCGCTCCAAAAGATCGATAATAGCAACGGATTTTATGGTGGACTAACTTTAATTAGAAGACCTACCTAAAGGAATGCAGATGAGAAACACATTAAAAAGAAATAAGTTCTCTTGTTTTAATTTTAGGGTTTGAGTGGAAGAGCAGGGCCTTATCTATAACATAAAATCGGTGCTCTCTTTGTATGCGTGTTTGCGTGTTTGCATGTTTGCGTCTATGTTTGTTCGCTATCTCCTCCGAAGATACTGGACCGATTAAGTTGTACGATGGCTTAAAAGTTTGCTAATTTTTAGATTTAGATCGTAGGCCGGTTTTTATTTTCAAAAAAAGTGCGAACAAGTTTTAATTTAATTAACACCTCTAGGCAGCAGGGCGGAGCGCCTTACGCCGTGCTCTATTAGCTCGGGTGCGCGCATTATTCAAACAAGAGAGGTGGTCGTGGGGTAGGGTGCTGGCCTATCACGCGGGTGGCCCCGGGTTCGATCCCGCCGATGCATCCTTTTTTTTTTAAATTTATATTGATGAATCTCTCTCAATTTTGCGAACCGAAACGTAGTTCGGGTGACTCACTAGTCTTAAATACGGCATCTGAACTCCACCCTAAGATTTCTTGCCAACTAATTTTGGTTCTATGTATTTATATTGTAATTATTTTTATGTTTACAAGTGGCAGAAATAAAGACAACATCATTGTTATTATTATTATTATTATTAAATTAATGGAATGGTAGTAAGAACTTACATATCTTGACTGCATACATCAAAAAGAGTACAATACTTTAATAACGAGAATAGATTATTCTTACAAATGTTACTCTGCGTTTTTCATGAATTCATTTTATTTTACAAAAATGATAAAATACCCATTAAGAAACTTGAAATTATAATTAGTAAAATATTAACACTTTGCCATTTGAAATTCAAATATTTTAAGTTCTGTAAGTTGTATTATAAAAAATGTGCCACTCTTAAGAAGACGCATATACAGGGTGATTTTGGAATGCACTTATAGGTATATTGAAATCTCACATAAATAATAAATAAACAAGTAGATCTGCAAAATTTTCGTATACAGCGCCTTCCGAAAAATTCGCAACAAATGGAAAACTGTTTCATTATTGATTTCTCAAAAAGTTTGTGCATCATTTAAAATTAGTTTTAGGAATATATTTTTCAATTGTTTTACGGTTTGGCGGGCAATAGAATTAATCTAAAATGTCAGGAATAAACTACCTTTATTTTGAAAAAGAAAAATATGGCATTTAAAAATTAATTTCAAATATACCGTTTCAATAAGAACATCTAATTTTTATTTTTAATCGTTCAATTATTTAAAAATGCCGAGTCAACGAAACTGAATTTTCCTCATTAAACGTTTATTATATCATATGCGCTGATATTTTTAAATACCATTAGTATTTCGGCTTGCAGACACTTATTCAAAAAAATCACAGGGCACTTGATTTGTGGAATACTTCTACCCAAAACTGTTTGGAGTATCACTTGACGATGCGATACACTATCTGTGTTGCCACCGCAAAAAAAGTCACCGGGAATAAAAGTCCCTAGAAATAAAGTTACCGGACAAAAGGCATCCGGGAAAAACCCACGGAAAAAAGTCACCAGGAAAAAGAGCCTCCGGAAAGAAAAAAAATTAATAAGTCCTGCAATAACAATATTTTATTTTATTTTATACCATCTATAATCTACATACTACATACAATGCTGTAAGTAATATAACTAAGAAAACAATTATTCATCTAAATTTATTCTCTGGAGAAGCAGGAATATTTCGGGTTCCTTGGGGAAGTCCTCGCGCAGAGATTGTAACCTGGCTTGTAAATACTCATATTGCCGAAGCCTTTCCCTGATAGTTGGTATACCAGCTTCATTTTGCAATATCTTTGTAGTATTCACGGCCAGTTCTTGCCTCATTTTGCTTATGAGATGCAAAATATCGTCTTCCTCTAACAAATAGTTAAACGCTATATCGCCACTGGCAGACGGTCAGACAGACGGTGAAATTGAAAAAACATGTTTTTTATCATCTAAAGACCTTAAAACGTGAAGATCTGAAGAAATCTCGGAGAGCGCGTTTTAATGATTACAATACTTTCTTGGGCTTTTAGTCGAGGGAAGTAAAGATGTAAGGTATTTTTAAAAATAATCAACACGGCGACGGCGTTTCTTGTGTGTTTCGACCACTTTTTCTCCAGTGGTTTTGTTTCCGGTGACTTTTTTCGGAGTGGCTTTCTTTCCGAGTGACTTTTTTCCGGTGACTTTATTGCCAGTGACGTTTCTTACGAGTGATTCCTTTCCCGAGAGACTTTTTTTCCGGTGACTCTTTCTGGTGTCATTTTTTTCGAGCGATTTTTTACGGGGGCTTTAATTCTGTGACTTTTTTCCGCTAGCCGTTGTTCGGTTACTTTACTGTGACACGTAACTTTTCGAAATTTTAAAGAGTTGTAACTTCATTTTTATTGTTTAGCCGTCTTTAGCGTTTTATTGAATATTTCCTACGGCCCACATGTTCTACACCAAAATAATAGATGGTTTAGGACCGATTATACAATGCAAGTATGTACCTATATACCCAGAATAAGCTCTCCGAGGTAGAATTGTCATAGTTTCCTTTGTTACAGCAATCGTTTCTAGAGTATTTATTCCCCGGATAACTTTATCCTTGGTTTGTAAAACCGGCCTTTATTAGATAATTCGTTTTTTTAATTCACTCATATCTCATCCATACATACACAGTGTGCCATAGAAAGCAAGTGTTTTTTAATGAAAAATCGAATAAATCCAGAACTTTTAAAGCGAATTTCAAAAATTCAACGCATTTCTAAAGCTTAGAAAAGGAAAAAATTAAATATGTAAAAATATACAGAGGGGTAAAAGCATAAAACCAGTAACAACAATCCAGTCTCGCAGACTAGAACATGAGGAGCAACCAATTTCTTTTAGAAATAGCAATGTCCGAAGTTGACTGGGTTAAATATGATAATAAAACCGAAGCTACTGGAAAAATTATCGGCAGCAGAAAAGGTATGTGATGTAAAAAACCATACTATTAAGACAAGGATAAAACAAACGGTTTGGTAATCAAGTAACATTCCATTAAAGGTGAAGATAAAGAAACAGTTGTGGCACAGCTACCTCACAACAAAATGCAGTGAAGACTATGAGCTTTATAAACAACATTGAATAAAAGTAAACAAAATGGTGAATAATGCTATGAAACAAAGTTTGGAAGATGAGTTTGGGGGAAAATGGAAGATAACTTTAAAAAAGAACAGAATCTTTTTTGTAGTGTCTTAAAGAATTTCAGAAAAGACAAAACATTCCTTCTGAATGTCATGGAAGATAAAACGGGAAAAGTACTACGTAACGACACGGAGATCATGGTCCGTTGAAAACAGCACTTTGAAGATATACTTGGGCAACATAATAGCTATGCAGATGACACAACGAAAAGTGATCAACAACATATCAGAGTCGAATAGTAAACAATGCAAAATAAATAATTAGAATAAGCAATATTAACATTAAAAGTTAGTAAAGCCTCTGGACAGGACAAGATAAGTCCAGAAATGATTAAGTATTTAGGACCGAAAAGCTTACACACATTTCTAATTCTGGTCAATTCTGCTTGAAAACATAAAAACATTGAAATAGGAAAAAACGAAAAGAGGTATGACGTTAAAACTTTATACACTGCTCAAAAAAATTAAAGGAGCACTGTTACGGTACTTTTGTAGCTTCCCCTGTATTAGCAAAAATTTGCTGGTCGATTTTTTATCCCTAAGTATTAATAGGTGGTTTTTGGTAATATTGCATGCATTAGGATAAGCCTAGTTAGCTGTGTTCTAGTTTTTAAATATTTAATTATAATTATTGAGCAGTTTTGTAAGCAACTCCCCTAGTAATTGCCCAGACTTTATTAATGAAATTTATTTTGGTTTCCTTTCTACAAATATTTAAGACTGGTGGTTAGGCAACTTTACATGCATTCATTATAAACTATTCTTCTTCTTGGCACTACAGCTCTTCAAAGAGCCTTGGCCTGCTCCACAACATTCTGCCATTCTCTTCTTTCCTCAGCTTTCCCTCTCCATCTTCGTACTCCAATTTGTCTCAAATCTTCCTCCACATCATCCAACCACCTCTTTCTAGGCCTTCCTCTTAAGCGTCTTCCCTCTGGTTTCTTTTCTAAAGCTATTTTGGGGGCTCTACCTTGCTGCATCCTATGCACGTGTCCCAACCATGCTATTCTATGGCTTTTTATTATTGCCACTATATCAGGTTCTTTATATAGTTCTTTCAATTCATGGTTCATGCGTCTCCTCCAAACACCAGCATCATTTGTCGGTCCAAAAACTTTCCTTAGAATTTTCCTTTCGAAAATTAGTAACCTGTTCTTATCCTCTTCTGTCAATACCCACGTCTCTGATGCGTATGTCACTGTGGCTCTTATTGTGGTTTTATAGATCTTTAGTTTTGCATTTCTAGATAAGATGCGAGACTTAAAGTATTTTTGTAACGAGTAGTAACATCTATTTCCTGCACAGATTCTTGCCGCTATATCTGCTTTAGTGTTATTTGTTTCCGTTAGTACACTTCCTAGATACTTAAATCGTTCTACTTTTTCGACACTCTTGTTCCCCAAATGTATGGCTTCTGGTTGTCTTCTTCTTTCATCTCTTGTCTGCAGCATGTACTTTGTTTTTTGGTCGTTGGTTTTTAGTCCTGCGTTCGCCATTTCTCTTTCTAATTCATCAAACGCGGTTGTGAGCGCCTCTTTTGTTCTTGCCAGTATAACAACGTCATCTGCATACGCCAGGTATTGTACTGATCTATTATACAATGAACCTCCGGGATTGTAGGTAATAGCTCTAATGCCTTTCTCTAATACAATATTAAACAGGGATGTTGATAGAGGGTCTCCCTGTCTGAGGCCTTTGTTTATTTCAAACTCTTGTGATGTGGCTCTCCCTATTCTTACCTTGCTTCGTGTGTATTGCAGTGTCATCATTGTCATTTTAACTAATTTATCCGGTATTCCTAGATCCCTCATTGCTGCCTCCAGGTACTCTCGCTTCACACTATCATATGCCTTTCGGAAGTCTATGTAGAGTTGATGAACCTCTATGTTGTATTCATAACACTTCTCCAGGATTCTTCTTATTGTGAATATATGGTCCGAAGTAGATCTATTTTTTCTGAACCCACTCTGGTAATCTCCCAGAATTTGTTCTATATATTGTTCTATTTTCTCTGCTATACTTCTTGTGATGATTTTATACACTACACTAAGTAGAGAGATGCCTCTGTAATTATCGCATGTTAACTTGTCGCCTTTTTTAAAAATCGGGCAAATCAAGGCGCTATTCCATTCCATTGGCATCTCTTCTTTTTCCCATATTTCTGTAATCAGTTTGTGTATTTTTTGGCTCATTTTGTCTCCAGCATATTTTATCAGCTCGCCATGTAATCCGTCCTCTCCTGGTGCCTTGTTATTTTTCAATGCTTTGATTATTTCTTCTATTTCTTGGAATGTGGGGGCTTTGATGTTTACATGGGGTCCATATACTTGCATGTGCTCAGACAGTCTTTCTTCATTTTCGTTTTCTACTTCGACATGCTCCCCGTTTAACTCTTCTTTAAAGAATTCCTCCCATATACTCATGATTTCTTCTTCATCTCCTAGCATTGTCCCTTGTTTATCTTTGATGTATTTTGTTCTTGTTTGATATTCTCTTTGGTTCTTTTTTAGGTCATTATAGAATTTCCTACTATTCTTCCGTTGATATTCTCTTTCCATAGCTTCTATCCGCTTTGTTTCATATTCTCTTTTCTTTCTTCTGCATATGTAGTGTGCTTGCCTTCTCTTGTCTTGGTAGTTTTCAGCTGTTTGTCTTGTTTCTCTTTGCAGCATCTTTTCTCTTGCTTCTTTTTGTTTTTCATGTGCTTCCTTGCATTCTTCGTCATACCATTTGTTCCATGTCTTTTTTTGTCTTTTATCCAGGGTCGCTTTTGCTGCATTGTTTACACATTCCTTTATTTCGTGCCACCTATCTTCTATCGTTTTTGCTCCTTCCCTTTCTTCCCTGTTATTTAACATGTTATTTATTTTATTCTGGTAGTTGATTTTTGTGTTATCGTCTTGTACCAGTGTTTCTATATTATACTCGGGTATTTTTCTTTGTTGTACCTTATTGTTGGTATTCTTATACCTCTTTTTACCATTTTGTCTATAGATTCCCTTTACCAGGAAGTGATCGGAGTATATGTCTGCTCCGCGCCAGCTTCTTATGTCCATAATGTTAAATGCATGTCTTTTATCAAATTTATAAACTATTCTCTGGCTTAATTTGTTGCTAGAACAACTTTGTTATCACTTGTTGCACTCATATCTTTCAGGAAGTTTTTCTGGTCCCACTTACCCGAAAATTTTGTTATCTTGTAACCTGTGAAGCTGATGTCGAATTCTGCTTTCTTTTCAAGCAAAATTGCGGTGCTAGTTGGTTATCCCCTTCAGCTTAGTGTTTCGAAAAGCCCTTTTTCTGAGCTTATCTCCGAATAGTCGTATGGAGAACCTAGAAGCACTCATGCTTTGTTTCGGGCGTTCGTAATTGTTATATAGTTGCTTACCTACGTCCTGTCGCTTTTGCGGATTTCTGGGACCAACGTTAGCGAGTTCCCCCCTGGCTTCACACCATCGTTAGGTAAGATAAGGCCCTATCTTCTTAATCGATAGCTCATTTGAGAATTGTACGTTTTTAGCCACCGCCTGTTGGGATTAAACACCTCCCGCTGAGAGATACTTTGCTGGAATCCACTTTGTCAAGCTGGGCTGCTCAAATAGTCGAATTGCCTGTGTATTTTGCAACCCCAGTGGACTACGCTTGGGAATAAGCATCCGCACCACACCTACCTGCAAGCCACCCACGGCTTTCATAGCTTGCACCGCCACTAGCAGCTGTTGCCGTGACCTTCACCTCTCTGCTGCTCCAGGTGCGCCAGACTGCAAGGAAGCAAACGGAAATGTTAGATTTGGATGTACTCTCCTACAAGCAAACCGCTAGCATAGTTATAGCCCGTCGCGCCTGGCATATTTTATATTAGAATAGTTGCATGCTCGGCACAGTTAGAAACTAGGGCATGCTTTACCCATCGTAACCCGTCGTGTACTTTTGCTTAGGCTATGCGAATCATTAGCACAGATTGTACGAGGGTAGGTTATGTGCCTCGTCCTTTTGTGTGTGTATTCGTTTATGATATATGTTAGGGCTGCCGAAAAATTTCATACGGCCACTTTATGCAATTTACTGAATAAAGTCAATTAGGCTTACCAGAGTCTTGGTCAACGGTTCTTCGGCTCGATTGTGTGGGAGCTATCGGTTATAATTAGCCCCCAAACCGCTGTTTCCCAGTGAGACCTACAAATTACAGATTAGATATCATAGAGCTTCGAGCATTGATAGCATCTTATTAGAACGGTGCTTTTTACTTACCCGGTAGCACACGATAGCTGTGTTTGACGGCTTAGCTCTGTTTTGGAAATTTGTACTCCGCCATTTGCGTTAAAAACTTATAGCGTAAAGTTAGTCATTATACAACGGTAGTGTCGCTAGAACCCTTCACGGGAGCCGTTTGCTCAAATTCAAGTCTCCGCGAACCGGTTATTTATTTTACGCCAGTATCAAACTGTCAAAGGCAGATACAAGTTTCTTACTATAGAATTCATGGATACCCTGATGTCTTTCCTTACTAGGAATCTCGACGTTTTTCGTATGCCCATACTAAGCGTACGGTGCTCCGACAGCTAGACATTTTTGAGTAATGTTTTTAACGTTAATTAGAGCTAACCTTCGGGGCTAAACGTCAGCCAGAATAAACTTGCATTGCTCTGTACAGGCGTATTTGTTGTTGAACCTGCTCTGCGACCTATATTTATTTAACTTTTGTTTTTCTTTAATTGCCTCTGCGGCGCTTTTCATAATTTTGCTTTTAAAGTGTATTTATTTTATTGGTCGTTATTTTTATCTGGTCGATTTGCTGGAATTATCTCTCTACCTTGTGATGGTCCGACGCAAGGATTAAGCGACGTTGTGGACCTGGCGCCCTCTCCTTTTTATTTTCTTTCAGCGTAGCTGGAACCCCAACCCTTCTCGGCGAGTTAGCCCAATTAGGCAGATAGTTACCAGCCGGCAGAATACTACTACAACTTTTGCCACCAGGTAAGGCCAAAACATTTATCCTTCCTCACAGCACCTATTAAAAGTCTTCCAAAATTACGGTCAATATACATTTTTAAACAATACCCAGTCTATAAATTTTCCAAGGTATAGTGATAATGTTTCCATTATGAAATCCCTGAAAACAAAAACCTACAACAAACAAATACTGATTGTCATAGAAACGTGTAACAATTTAAGTCGACTTTTACTAGGTGCTCCTTTAATTTTTTTTAGCAGTGTATATAAGTTTTGTTTACTATCTAGATGCGACAACAAGCTTTTGAAGAAAATCGCATAACCGGAAGTATGGTGTTTACTTGTGATTTTTCAGTTTTTTTCGATTTTTTCAAAACGGCTCTAATGATGTTTTTCAAACGTTACATTATTATTACATTTTTAATGTGTATTGATGTGAGATAGGTGATTTTCCAGATGAATACCTCGAAAATGGGTTTCTTTTTTTATTAACTCCAATTTTAAATAGAACAGCCCGTATTAAAACTTTAGAGATAATTTGTCTTTTCAACTAACTTTATTTTTTACGGTTTCTGTAGAATTTATAATTTTTGAAATTTTTTGACAAATGCTTAAAAATTAAAAAAATTTTTTTTTTGCTAATTGTAAGATCACTGTAAAAAGAAGTTGTGTGCGTGTATCACATCAGATTTTTTTTTATCGTATTCTGATTGTTAATGCTGCAACTATAGTTTCATCAATCTATACAATAGAAACTCGTAAACTGTCAATGTCAAATTATTTAAATATTTGCTGAGTGCATCTGGAAATTACAGATTTTTTTAAAATATACTTCGGATCTAGTCATTTCTAGTAATATTTAAAGTTAAGTTATGTTACATGTGTCAAAAGTTTTTTCTTGTAATAATTACAATAGCCGTCTTCCCTCTTCAATAATAAAACCCTTTTTCGTTTCTGTTCCATTGCAATTGAAGTGTATGCAGAAAAATTAAAGAATTTTGGAGATATTTTTTTACAAGAAAGTGTGACATGTCAAGTTTTTTCATTTCAAAAATGTCAGTGCTGCCAAAATCAGCAAGCAGAAGTTCCAAAACAGAATTTAAACAAGGTACCAACTTGACAGCGTTTTGACAGTTCACGAATTATGTGAATGGATAGTAGACAACTTTA
The DNA here is from genome assembly GCA_940337035.1 of Agriotes lineatus. NCBI lineage: Eukaryota > Metazoa > Arthropoda > Insecta > Coleoptera > Elateridae > Agriotes > Agriotes lineatus. The sequence continues at coordinate 121,455,579 of OW679202.1, forward strand.
AGGTTTTTGTTACTCACCTTCTTTAAAAAATATACCGCTATATGACAACTTTGGAGATTCTCAAAAAGTGTTCTCAAATTTTTAATGGTGTTTTATTTTATAAGAGAATTACGGATCTGAGACAAAAACCTTAAACGCGTTTTTAGACCTCTTTCTACGTTACAATGTTGGTACCTCCAGAATTCACATGGTCGACTTAAGAAACACCCTGTATAATTATTTCATTTGTCGGAAGTTTAACTAAATCACAAACGCCTTTTTGTATCTATTATCGATAACCTCATTTACCTACAAAACGTCAATCATAACTAGAGAACGGCATCATAAGTATTAAATAGGCAGTAGTAAATACAAAAGTAAACATTGTGGACATATTGGTAGGTGTAGAATTAATTGCACTTTATGACCCATGAATAGTTTTTTCCCGTAATGAATCAGAGCTCATAGGTACTATGCAAGTTTGCCGCGACTATTAAAAAGATTCAGAAAGCCAGATCGTATTTGTTTTTCCACAATTTTAGTGTTGAAGTGAGAAACAGTTAATCAAATAAACAAACCATATTGAAACGTCATCTACAAGAATGCAATTTCAAAACTGTTTACGGCCGCTGGTACATGCAGTCGGCATTTTGGTCATGACCGATTACCGATTGATTACCTTGCAAGACATTTCGCCCAACGGCCAAACTGCCGACTCCGAACGCGGTCTGCGTTTTGGACGTAGTCGGCAAAATGGCAGACGGCGTTTTGGACAGTCCACATTTTACCGAATGGCCAAAGTGCCGACTAGATCTGCAGTCGGCGTGTTGGACCAAATACAATTTTAGATTTATATTCGGCTCCGACGCTAAACCCACGAACGACGTGAGGTCAGTTGGGGTCATTCGGCGTTTTGGACACGGTCGGCAGAATGGCAGTCGGCGTTTTGGGCCTAGTCGGCGGAATGGCAGTCGGCGTTTTGGACGAATTATCGGGTCGGCGTTTTGGGCATTCGGCGTTTTGGGCAGCCCCCGGAAAAGAAGAAAAGTACAATACTGTAGGCTAAACGATATAATTTTAAACATTTTGGAAGAGTATTCCACAACAGGAAATATTAAAAAATGTTTAGAAAGCTTGCCTTATGTACCCAAATTTGACTAAAAACTAAAACAGAAAAAAAGTGCAAAAAGTAAAAAAACCACAAAAAAGAAAAATTAAAAAAAATGACAAAGGTTATGTGCAAGCCGACTTTTATACAAGCCAGTTATTTAGCTGTCAGTCCTAAGCCTGGAAAAGTGTGAAGGAAAGTCCAATAATTACATGTGTACGCAAGCTGCACTTCAACCAAAAAGTATTAGCAAAGGAAGGGAGAAATTACGAGATCTGTAAGCAAATCGCACGAAAATCCATTTGTACGCAAATAGCACTGTACGCATCTCCCACGGATTCCAAATGATAACTACAATACCAAAACGAATTAATGGGGTCATAGATTGTAAAGTTTTTCGAGAATAAAAAAATAAATATACAAATTGCCCATCAAATATAACTACTTGTGAAGAAATAGATGTTGCCATTAGCCAACTTACAACTGCAATCAAATCATCAATAAAGGATGCACTAGAAACGGCGCCGGAACAACTCATAACAACTACCTAATATAATAATCGATTTAATTAAACAAAAACATAGAACACGACGACACTGGCAAGCAACAAGAGATCCCCTTGTTAAACAGGAATTAAGTCGTTTAACTCATTAAGTCAAATGGCAATTGAACAATTACAAAATAGATACATATCGAAAATATATAAGCGAACAACAAACAGGAGATCCAACATTGTGACACACAACAAAACACATTTTAAGGCAACCACAAGTAATACCAACAATTATTCAAGTTAACCAGAGTAGCTCAACGCGATCTGCAGAATAACTTTACAGTAAGATAATAAAGATTTTATCGGAGACTTGCATACTTTCCAAGTAACTGGAAACTTGCAACAATAATAATATTTAACAAACCAGGCAAAAAAGCTAACCAAGTTACAAGCTACAGGCCAATCAGCCCATTGCCTACTTTATCCAAAATATTGGAGAAAATAATTAAAAGTAGGTTATCTGAGGAAATTCGAAGGCTCGATGTTATTCCGAAATTCCCGTTGGGTTTAGGGCCAAATATTCTACAAATCACCAACCACTCAGACTGACACAAACAATTGAACAAAGATTCGAATACATAAAATATACAGTTGTTGCCTTCGTGAACATAGTTCAGGCATTCGATAACGTCTGAACAGAAGGACTAATTCACAAAATGATTCAAATTCAAATTGCGCCCTAATTAGTAAAAATACTATCATCCTTCTTAAAAAACAGAACACTTATGGTCAGAATAAACGCACTTACATCTACTATCCCACCAATTTCAGCAGGAGTACCACAGGGATCGGTTATTGGTCCCATCTTATTCAATATATTCACACATGACATTCCCGAACCAATCCATTGAGATATTTCCATGTTCACTGGTGACACAGTTATAATTGTGAAAAACGAAAATGCAGTGAACATCCTACAACATGCAGTAGATGAGATAATCAACTGGTGTAATCAGTGGTGCATCACTATCAATAGAAGTAAGTGTGAAACCAAGATATTCACATTGCAACGAATTCTAAACCCGCCAAGTAGTCAAATGGAATAGAAAAGATAATAGTGTTAAATACCTGGACTTTTATCTGGATGGAAAATTGACCTGAGGAATACACATTCAACAAAAAAAGTTAACGACTGTTACGTGAGGTTATCCCAATTATATCACATCTTAAATTAAAAATCCACTCTTAAAAAAAGCTAGCTGCTTCTAAAAATCATATATTCAACAATGAACTAACATGCTAGTAGTAGTAGTAGAAAAAGAAGAAGCATAGAATTATCGTGTTGCATAATGGGTAACTTTCCATAGAGCAGTTCCATGTATTTTAGTGAATTAATCAAATACACGAACACCTAATCGACCGAGTGATTATGCAGGCAGATTAAATGCTTTACTATTACAGTCATGAATTTAGTGAAAATTCTTCTTTAGGAAATTAATGTTAATTAATAGTAATGTAGCCAGACGGGCTAGTTTAATTTAATTTAATTGTTTAATCTGTTTGCTACAATTACCAGACTGATACTGGCTTCCCAGGCAGCTCAGAATGCCAAGGTACCAATAATAAACTCAAACTTAATTACCCAGGAAAGAACACAAAATATTTTTTATCAGTGTATAAAATATTTAGCTAAATACATCAAATTAAATTGTATTTGATCAGACAACGAAATAAAAATGTAACAACGCTTGTAAAACAAATCGAGTTTCTTCTACCGGTGGGTTTCGTTCCTTTAGACTTGGGGGCCTGGCAGTCACTTTCGGACCAATCTATACATGGAGTAGCTCCGATGTCCAGTAGGCAGTTCGACAGGCCTGTATACAGAAAATGACAGTGAGCGAAAGCCGCTTAATGAACGAAAGAGCAGGCAATGTCAAGTTAAATTACATGCGTACCTGGCACTGCTAGTGTTTATCGGCGGAACTGCAGGTGTACTGTGGGCGGACTGTACTGTGGTAGAAGCTTCGCAAATCCAAGTAAGTGAATTTCGATCGAATAACCGCTGTTTGTTCAAACGTGCTTAACTATGGAAGCCGGCCTCTGGCTTTCTAGGCTGGGCCTCCTAGTGTGAGTTATCAGCGTTGATGGTGATGAGCCGCTCTGGACGCAATTAATGGGCTTAATTACGTCAGCGTCGTTGTCCTGATGCAGCGAAATTTATCTCACGGACGGGACCGTCACCGGCGAGCTCGGTTTAATCCTCCTGGTAACCAGGTACTGGGAATCGTCGTCGGCGAACTCGGTTTAGCTCCCCTATTAATTAGAAGTTGGGAATCGTCGTCGGCGAGTTCGGTTTAGTTCCCATAATAACTAGGTGTTGGGAATCGTCACCGAAGAGTCCAGGATGACTCCCCTAGTAACCAGGTGCTGGGAAACGTCACTGATGAGTCTCGGATGACCCCCTAGTAACCAGGTGCTGGGAAACGTTACTGATGAGTCTCGGATGACCCCCCTAGTAACCAGTTGCTGGAAAACGTCACTGAAGATTCTGGAGTAACTCTCATAGTAACCAGGTACTGGACAGCTAGCAGGAGTCTCCTCGAAGAGTCTACAGACCCTCCTGAGTTAGATTAGGCTAGGATAAAGGTTTGGGAGAATTCTCGAAGAGCCCGGAGGCTGTCCTGGGCGGAACCAGGTCTGGAAGAGGTTCGGCAAAAATTCTCTATATAATGGCTTTAGTTTCTCTTTATATAGCCCTGGGCTGGCGTAATCGGCGGTTCAGGCAGGTTCGTGAGAGTAGGGAATTCTGGCTTCGATGCGCGGAGGTGAACCTGCGACTCTTCGCGATAACGTCGTTTATCGCCGTCCGCGCGGACTAAAGATGCAACTCTCCGATTCCTAACGTGAAATACACCATAGGAGAACGCGCCAATTTATTTATAATTCTAAAATCGCGTTCGCGCTGGGCGAAACGTTACAGTAAAAGAGGATGTTCAACTCAATGAACTGTTCTGTCCCTGCTTAAGGGTCCAGTTTTCTTGCTCATGGAAAGAAATTAACTGTTGAAGATAATGTTTTTGTGATCTAAATCATCTGGAGACAGTAATGATCAACCTTATTATCATAATGGATTTGCATTTACCTAAGCTGCATAATTTCAAATTCTGAGCACTACTTGGATACTGTGAAATTCTGGCTGACACGTTTAGCTTGCCTGACACCTTATTATCTTTAAATCTTCAATTTTACCATTTTGGCTATTTTGGTATATTTTTAATGGCACAGATAATGTTTATGTTGATTGGACTGCAATTTTAGTACCAAATTCATGGTTGGAACTCTTTTTCTTTTATATCTGTCTTTATTGGCCATTTTCTTTCCAATCTTGATGGTAGGCTCCTCCATTTTGATCCATTCATTTCTGTTTTCGATCTTGATTATCTAGTCACGACCTATAACTTGCTTTGTGTCGTCTGGAAAACGAAATTGGAGGTCTCCCTTTGTTTTTATTGTCGAAATTAAAGTGCCTCAACTGCCAGGGTTATTGACACCAATTGAATTTGGTAACATCTAGAGTTTCTTAAATAATTCTATACAATATATAAAGTTTACGGTCTGTAAATGTCATTGGTATCATGTCCTAGTGCAATACACATGTTTTGATTAATTCCACTACTAACATGTTCTTTATTGTACACAACACAGTCCTGGAGTATGCATTTTACGATGAGAGGAGCAACGCAATGTTCACATTGCGCAGGCGGTGGTTCGAATTCAAATAGCCGTATGTCAGTCCGGTGTGTTCAATTCGGAGTCGGTGGTGACATATTTCTTCTTTCCGTTTGAGTCCAGGTGTTCTATGTTACCAAGTAGATTCATAGATCCATTCATTATTCCATTGTTTCCAAATGTTAGATTTAATCATAAGTTTAAGGTCGGATTGCAAGATTCTTGAATCGTCCATATATTTTTTGGTGGCAGCCTTTCTTACAGTATGATTAGCTTTTTCGTTTCCCAGTATTCCTATGTACGATGGGATCCAAGCAAATATGATTTGCTTTTAATTTTTAGATAGTTGCATATATTTTTACTGAAGATAGATGATTAAATTGTTCCTAGAGTACAGATGGCTGAGTGAATCCGAGAAGGTGATGTATTTGTTTTCGACACTGTATTCGATAAAGTGCAAAGCATATAACACAGCGTGCAGTCACAGAATAATTATTATTCTGTGGTGCAGTTCTGCAGTATATCGACGTAGCGTTACACAATTTTGCAGTATTTATAGTGTTATCACATACGAAAGCACACCCGGCATTATTGTCTATTTTAGAGCCATCGGTATAAATGTGACTATAGAAAGGGCATTTGAAAAGAATTGATTTTATTAGGGTTTTGTAGATGGTGGGGAATGTTATTTCTTTATATTGTGGGGGAATAATTGTAGATGAATTTTAAATGGCGGTATTAGCCAAGGTGTTTTTGTTGAAGGCATATTATAAAATACAGGCATTGCTATTCCAAGTGAACATGCATTAGGTACTGGGATTGTATCTTGAATGGTTTTTTAATGTTTGGATTCATGTCGTATGTATTTTGTATAGGTGGTTGTGCTACTATTGAATGATTGACATGCGTGTTATTGTAGTAGATTTCACATGTGTAATTTAGTAGCAATTGATTACGTCTGTAGACTGGGGGAAGTTCTTCAGCTTCTATATTAGATGCTTGTTAATGGATTGAGTCTACCGGGTGTCCACTTTCAAACTGGAACATAGGGATTTAGCATTGTATTTAACAGTTTCATGAATTCCTGCTTGCCAATTCAACCTACGGAAAATGTTTTGGTATCAATGGAAACAGAAAATTATTGCGCATCTAATGGTATCAAAAATGTAATTATTTTTGTCAATTTTCTTTGAGTAATATTAATAAAAAAATTTCATGTTTTTTAAATGAGTTGCCTTGACTTAAAAACAGTTGACAGCTATACTCAAATAATTTGTTATTTGATGACATTCAGAGTTAGTTCAGTAGTTTTTACTTTATAAAATCAACGAGTACGAAACGGGAGTTTTTATGAAAATAACTTTATTAGCGTTATTGCTATACATAAACAATTTCACAATTAATAAACAATAATTCGTATGGTTAAAAGATACCTATTACAGTGAGGTTATTTTATTGAAAACAAATCTCTCACTCTACGCAAACTAACCCCACTGTAATAAGTTTTTTTGTAATACCTACTTTAAGGACTGTTTATTACTATGTAAGCAACCTCTTGACGGCTGCAGGCCGTTAAAAGTGTCCGTAAAGACCACGGCCTGCTAAATTGTGTGCCAAACATCAAAGTGACGTTTGCCACACAATTCAGTAGCAAACAAACCTTCAACTTCACATAGAAAAAGACGCAAAAGACTGCTATAACTCCTGAACATACGCTAAAATAACTTGCTCATTCACAATCTTAACGTCTTTAGGAATATCTTCATCATTTTCTACAGATGCTATAAGTTACTAGCTGGTTACAACTTATAACTGCTAACAGCCATACATGAAATGGGAAATAAATGACATTTATAAACAACAGTTGTAACGTTCTACGCATTATCAATCATTCTAAAACGTTATTACATAAATCTAGCGTTTTGATGAAAATAAATTAGAAAAAGATAGGTATGACCGAATTGTATGTAGGTATTTGTACAATACACGTCCGTAAGGGCCTTGACTGTCTCGCCAGTATTATTCGACTCGCTCTTCGAACTCGTCTCTGGCTCGGCAGTAAAGGCTATCCTAACCGACTTCTACTGTAAAATACTATTAGATTACGATAGAAACTCTCTCTTAGTTCGAGTAATCGTTCATTTTATAAAGTAAAAACTACTGTACTAACTCTGAATGTTATCAAATAACAAATTAATTTGAGTATAGCTGTCAACCATTGTCAAGTCAAGGCAGCTCATATTTAAAAAAACATGAAAACTTTTGATTAATATTATTCAATGAAAATTGACAAAAATAATTTAATTTTTGATACCATTAGATGCGCAATAATTTTCTCTTTCCATTGATACCAAAACATTTTCTGTAGGTTGAATTGGCCAACAGGAATCCATAAAACTGTTAAAAACAATGTTAAATCCCTATGTTCCAGTTTGAAAGTGGACACCCGGTATATGCGTATATTGCTAATCTTAGACCGTTATTATAAACAGCATCGATGAACTTAGGAATACGGTAGTTTGCTGAAGCATAAACAAGGCTTGCATTAATCAATTTTTGATCGAACAAGTGCTTTAAAAATGTGTGAAAGAGTTTTCTGGTTTGTTCCCCAATCGTAATGCGAGGCTGTTTTGATTAGATTTATTGAACGTTTGCGTTTGTCTTTCAGGTTTATAATAATGCGGGATCCAAGTCAACTTATGATCGAAGATTACTTCCAGATAGTTCTTGGTATATTCTAAACAAATGTTGTTTAGTTTTCTGGGGTCGGGGGGGAGGTTGTAAATTAACTTAATAAGTGCCAATTGAATACCATGTTATGATGATTGTAAAGCCATTAGTTGTGCAAGATATTGCAAGGTCATGTTTTATATAAAACTGCTTTTCTGGAGTATTCAATACTTGAGACTATACTATTAATATCAATTAGAAATAAACTTACTCTTAAAATAGACCCTTGGGGTATACCATTGTCTTTGTTATGAGTATCTGACAGTGTGGTACCAACGCGAACTCTAAGTTGTCTGTTTCCCAAGAAGTTTATAATGAAACGGACTATTTCACCTTTCATAAGTCCCCATTTTAGTAGCGTCTCTATAATTTTATATTTCCACGTGGCATCGTAAGATCGTTGAATATCGAATAGTAAACATAACAACATCCTGTTTGTTAATAAAAGCATTTTAATATCGACCTCAAGTTTAGAGATATTATCTGTGGTACTGCAATTATTACGAAAATCAAACTGGATTTGGGCGAGTAATTATTTTTCTTCTAGATACCTTGTTAATTGTTTGTTGATCATGAGTTCTAGAATTTTGCATAAAGTGAAGGACGATAAGTTGTGGGGTCGGTTTTTGCTTTTACAGGTTTAAGGATTGGCGATATTATCAGGAAATATGGTTATATATGTCAAGTAGTGTTTTTGTTACATTTTCTGGTAAATGTTTTATCATCTGGGGATGGATATTATCTTCTCCGGGGCTAATATCCTTTGCTTTGCTGGTTGCCATTTTCAATCCTTCAAGACTAAATTTCATATTGTATGTTTGGCCATCGTCAGAAGGAATCTTATGTGATGTTCTTTCTTTTCTCTCTTTTTTGGTTAGAAATGTTGCGTCGTACTTTTTGAACTAGATATATCTTCGAATTGTCTGGATAGTGTATTTGCAATGTCCTGCGATTTCTGCCCCATTTTCTGAGTAGGGAGCTGTTAATTATTTCAAACTTTGGTTAGCGGCTTCTTATCAGACAAAATTCAAAGTTTAAAAACCGCCCTTGCAGCTCAAGTTACATTGTACAGACTGGTCGTTCCGTAGATATAAGACTTCAAAAACATAAAGGCGATTGCAAACACAAACGCATCATAAAATCAGCCCTAGCTGAGCGTACATTTACAAATGGGCACACCTTAGAATTTGAGCAGGCCAGAGTACTTGCTAGAATACCTCACTACCCGCGAATGATTCGTGAAGCTATAGAAATAGAAAAACATCCAAATAATATAAACAGGGAAGGTGGTTTTAAGCTTAGTAAAACGAGGATCCCGTGATACACGATCTAAAGCATTACAACCACTGTGCGTCATACGGCCACGCACCACGGATTTTGATGCACTTGAACGACCAACAGCGTTACATCACTCCGCGCGCCTGGCACAGAGAACTAAAAATAGCCCCACACCGACCTTCACTTCTTAGTGCGAGTTTCAAGGTCTTGCGAAACGTTAGTGAATATGGGTGCACAAACGGCAACAAGGCCAAATCTGCCTAAATATCCTCGTTCTCAAGGTACTCACACGAGCCACCAAAGAGCATGGCCATCGCGTGGATTCTTGCTCGAATTCACAAGGTGCAAGGTACTTTAAGCCAGAGAATACTGAGTGTTTATCCAAACAGTCTACAAATGAATAACTTAGTGATTTCATAGTTATAAAAAATTGTCGTTAAAAAAAGTCAATATTACGTACTTACTTTAAAGGCACCTTATTTTCCAACCCCATTTAATACATGACTATTTATTCAAAATACAGAAGATCGTTCAATCTCTTCGTAGGTAGTCCAAGACAATCATTTTCAATTCACTTTATATTTACAATTATTATCTATAATGCCTCATTCCTTGATAAAAGATATGATCAAGATCGATGGACCATTCAATGTAAAATAAAACAGTTCATAAAGTTCATAACACATTACACAATTGTAACTAGTGACACGCTATATTGTAGGGCTTACGACTTTTATTACTGAGCCCTAATGGGTTTTAGCTAAAATGAAAATTGGGGAAGTTAAAAAATTAGATCAAAACCACTGCTAATGTTCTTGTACTCTCAGTCAATAAACAGACTTCTATAAAAAAAGTCTTAGGTCAGGATGGGTACAATTAATTCTAATATAATAACATAGGGGGCCCCCTTAAAGAGGGACGGAGCCCGTGAGCCCGAGAGGCGGATCCTCGAGGGCCCCTTAAAGAGGGGCGGAGCCCCGAGGGCCCCCTTGGAGAAGGGCAAAGCCCCGATGGCCCCCTTGAGAGGGGCGGAGCCCCAAAGGCCCTCTTGGAGAGGGGCTGAGCCCCGAGGACCCCTTGGAGAGGGGCCGAGTCCCGGGGGCCCTCTTGGAGAGGGTCTGAGCCCTGAGGGCCCCATTTTAAGCAATTAGTCTCTCTTCAAATGATAACAGATCTCCTTTAGATGGTTAACATCAATTACAACTTGCACGGGTGTTTATCTACAAATAACTCCCGTTTTATCAAAAAACTGTTTAAAACGGCGATACTGAAACTAACAATAATGGTTTTCAGTTGAAAACGTCTGAAATATTACTGAAATATGACTACAAATACCTGTGTAAACTGCAGGAGTCGTCTGTACCGCATTCATTCCATTTGTTACACTGTGACGGGATTTTCATGTGCATTTTTTTAACGGTTTTAGTGACATTTAGTAACAAAATATTACTAAAGTCAAAATTATTGCTTGGTTAAAATTTATTTTGCATTCGTACTTACTTTATTTTTGTGTGTAAAATAACACAAGTGTACATCAATGATGATACAATATTTATTTTGATGCTTAGACCGTGTTCAGTAACTGAGCTACTTTAGATAATTTATAAAATGTCAATGTCTTATTTTGACATTAGTAACTTTTTGTAACTAAATATGCGTACACTGCTAAAAATTTTCAATAGGACATTGAAACGACTCTTAATGGCGGATTTTAAAACAACCAATCAGAAACAGGACCAAAATTGACCACACTGTCATTAATATAGGCACTGTACTGTGTACCTGTCAACACGTTAGTTCGTGGTGTGTATTAGTGTGGTGTATTTCGTGTGATCTGCTGTCATCCATGTTGTCTCGAGATGCCAACCATTGTTCCTTTTTCCCCTTCTGTTGGCATGAAACCGGTGACACCAATAACTCGGCAGAATCGATGAGATTAAGAATCGAAAAATCGATGTAAGATTGAGAATCGAACTGATTGTCCTACGTAATAGACCTAAAATGGTGGTAAATTGAATAGGATAGACCGCGCAATAGCGCGCGCAGCCCCGTTTATCGAATAATAATCTTAAATTTTTTAATTATTTTACTGCGTTTAATACTCCAAGCTGCTTCAAAACCTCTAAATTTTAATTTCTTCTGGCCAGTAGTACCATGGGCTATGTTACTGCATTATTCGAGAGTATTAAAACCCTGGCAGTGGAAAACCGTCTTACTTCAACGGTTGTCTAGTTTTATTTTCCAAATTCTAGGAATCGTGAACTATTTTCTGTTTTAAACTGTATGCTGCTCCATAGTGATTTATATTCGTGTCAAAATTATCGTGTACAAAATCCATGAAGTTATATAAGTAAAGGGGCATTATCAATCAAAATGTTGATTGCTAAAATATTGCTACTCGTGCTTACTGAAATGAATAAAAAACATTATTATAATTATATTTTGAAGACTGAGTTTCAAGATTCACGTTGAAAATAAAAATAGAATCCTCGAAGAGATGTTAGTTTAAGGTGAGTCGATTGTTGCATACATTATCAGTTTATTTTATAGTTCTCAAAAAGTTCTCATAAAATCTAATCATCAAGAGTTTTGTTTTCGTTCGACCTACTTTTAAATTTAACGACCTCAATTGAGCTGATATGGAGAACTTGCGGCTGTCATTGGAAGTATGTAAATAAGTAAAAATGCGAGACTCTTACATAATGATAATAACTAAGTGAGATAAGAAGAAATATAGAACAATGTAATAAGTAATAACCCGGTTAACGAAGAAATACTTTATTGAAGATATCGACTGAACTTTACTTTTTAATGTGTATAATTCACTGCATAGGAATAACATATGGCGTGTTTAAAACTCCGTTGTTTTTTCAGAACTCGGTTTTATGTAAATTCTACATTTTTAGCAGGTTTATAAAAATCGACGATCTGAAACCTAATAAACAGCTGTCTGATTAGTCTGCACGCAAAGATTTTTTTTTAGTAAAATTGCAAAGTATTTCAAAGTGTAGAGGTTTCATTTGCTTTTATAATAATAAAAATGAAATTGTCGTCAATTGGGTACAACACATTTAATTAAAACATTAGAAATAAAACTCCTTATTTAATTACGAGTTACGAAGAAGTATTAATCCTCAAAAATTATTGACAAGTACAAACCAGGAATTAAGTTTGAAAATTTCATTACTCATCCGTAAGCCCACTATAAAATCTGTAGATATTCAAACTCCCGAATTTGTTTTCTGAAAATTACATATTACCTAGTTGGTAGTGGGAACAGCAATAACTCAAGCTATTTTATGTTAGTCAAATCGGCAGCCCGCTGAAAAATATGTTGGCTCACCTTAGCCTCGTTTATTGTTATAATTTTGTTTAACGTTATTTAAGAACACTTCAGCAAAGAAGAGCGACCTTCTGAACTGGTATATAATGTCTAAAAGACCAAGAAAGTATTGTAATCGCAAAAACATCATCTTCCGAGATTTCTTCAGATCTTCACGTTTCAGGGTCCCTAGATGACGAAAAACAGGTTTTCTCAATTCCGTCCGTCCGTCTGTCTGTAGGCGGTAAGACGATATCTTGCATGTAGATTATATGTCTGCCTGGCATGAAACAGAAATTTCGGACAAATATACAGGGTGTTACGAAATTCGCGGATACGGACTTTACTACGTTATTCTATATTAAAAACTGAACAAAAATCGCTTTGTAATTTTTCGATAAAACCCTTACTTTTGTAACTACAGTGATTTTTAATGTTGAATCAAGTGACCTTAATAAATGTCAGATGTCGAGAAACACATGATTGTTTAGAATAATTTATTGACATAAGCTTTGTTGTGTTCATATTCTCGTGCGTTTATTTTCGAAAATTTGCTGCTAATTTTTGTAATCGAGAATATTAGCACTTGCTAATAATGGCTCTCGTAGCTTCTAATAATCGTGCAGGGGAAGCAGTCTGATTACACGGTGGGAGATTTCCTTTGCGGCGGCGACCAAGCATTAACGTTCTTAGAAGATTGGAGGATCGCATTCTGTGCAATGCTAGTGTAGCTGTGCCACCTAGTGTAAATGCTGGTCGTCAGAGTCTTCGTGTTGATGCTGTTCTTAATTTGATAAACAATAATCCCGAACGAAGCACTAGACCTGTGGCCAGGGAATTCGGAATAAACTCCACTCGCGTGTGGTGTGCTCTAGACCATGATCAACAACATCCATACCACTATACGCAGATGCAACGTCTGCAAAACACCGATTATTCACTTCGAATAAAGTTTTGTGAATCTACCTTGCTCATTAAGATTTGAAAGATTCAATTCTCTGGACAGACGAATGTCTTTTCACACGTGATGGAATTTTTAACGTGCACAATAAACACCAACGGAATCATGTAAATCCTCGTGCAGTTAGAATAAGAAATCGCCAGCAACGTTTTAGCTTAAATGTGTGGGCTCGATTGTTGGGTAACCATTTGGTAAGACATTTCAGTACAAACTTCCTAAAATAAAGTAAAGTTCGGGCACTTCATTCCATGTAGGAACATCTCCTGAGACAAGGCGAGTCAGGGTCGCCGAAATATCTCTTTCCGAAATCCAGTCATCTGGCACACCGTTACCGGCGTACTGGGTGATGTGGTTAGCATCACGCCTTCGACGACTGCCTTACTTTTCCTACTTCCACAACTGTGGTTTCGGTACCCAATTTTTAAAGCGACTGGGTGGGCCCCAGCCTGACGCCCTAACCGCTCGGCCACGCTCGCGAAGTTTGTACAACTTCCTATTCTGTTGTATTACTCATATCAATCTCATTTTTCTTTTTAGTTTATTTACTTTTTGCCACATCACTTACACGAACAAACTTATCTAAGAGTTCTTCAACAAGATCTTTCCGAGTTATTAGAAGACGTTGCTTTAAATGTTCATCAAAATATAGTATTTATGCATGATAGAGCGGGTCCTCATGTACGAGAATAACTTAATCATACCTACTTAGAGCGCTGGATTGGCCGATGCGGTCCAATTAGTCGGCCGCCTCGTTTACCAGATTTAAATCCTTGTGATTTCTTTTTGTGGGGTGTATAGAACACCTGTACCCAACCTAAATAAGCTTCAAAATCGCGTACTTCAGGCAGCGCGAGAAATAACGCCGGCAATGGTAAGAAATTCTATTCGAGCAGTAGAACAACGTGCCGCGGCACGCATAATTGACAACGGGGACCATTTCGAGCAAATGTAGACTAGGTGATTATATATATATATATATATATATATATATATATATATATATAATCAAAACCCTTATACCGTTAGGTGTCGGGATTGGTCTATACTATTGTAAACACTTGTACATTTCTATCACTAAACACTATGAGCATAACTTATTCCACACTTTTTTGTCCAAAGCAAGCACTTTTGCTTCCTGCCAGCTTAAATTCTTCCTTATTAGTGTTTTTCTAATTATTTCGTCCCATGTTTCTTTTGGTCTGCCTCTATGTCTTCTGTTCACTGTTCTCGCACCCCATATTTTTTTAACCTGTTTATTATCGTCCAGTCTTTGTAAATGTCCCCACCATCCCAACTGTTTTTCTTCTATTGTTTCTAGTATTGCTTTGACTCCTAATTCATCTCTTATATCTTCATTTCTTATACGATCACGTCTTGTTACTCCTTTTACCCCTCTTAGGTACTTCATCTCAATCGCCTGTAATCTACTTTTCATACTACTTGATAGAACCCAAGTTTCGCTTCCAAATAGCAGGATCGGTTGGAAGATGGTTTTGTAGACTAGCATTTTAGTGTTTCTTGATACTTCCTTTTTCTTGACTATTGCTTTACATATACTGTAGTATGTTTTTGTTGCCTTTTCTATACGTTCTTTAATGTCCATTCCTTGGTTGCCTTTAACGTCAATTACAACTCCTAAGTATTTGAATGCTTTCACTTGCTCTAAAGTTGTGTCATCTAGTCGTATGTTAATTTTCTTGTCCTCATTGTTTGTTATAATCATCACTTTTGTTTTTTTTTACATTTATTCTTAATCTGTAATGTGCGAGTGTTTCCTTCCATATATTTAGGTTATTTTGAAGGTTCTTTTCACTATTGGCCATTATAGCAACGTCGTCAGCAAATGCACATTCTGCTATACCCACTTTCTGCATGTTCCTATAACCCACTTCTAGACTTTTTGTCTTGGTAGCTACTTGTTTAATAATATCATCCATTAATATAATAAAGAGTAATGGGCTTAGTACTCCTCCTTGTCTTAGGCCATCTTTTGTTACAAACTTCTCAGAATTCATATTGTGTGCTCTGACGTAATTGACATTGTGTTGATAAAGGCTTTTTATTGCTTCAATTAATTTTTAGAAACACCTCTTAGTTGTAAACTTTTCCAGATTAAATTTCTAGGTGCGCTATCGAAAGCCTTTTCGAGGTCTATAAAGGCTACGTATGCCTCTCTCCCTTGTTTCAAAGTTTTGTCAATTAGTTGTTTCATGGTGAATATGTGGTCTTGGATGCTATGTCCTCTTCGAAACCCACTTTGTGAATCCTTTAGTTGTGGTTCTACAATAGAACGTAACCTGTTTCCTAGGACTCTTTCATATACCTTGGCTACTGTGCTTAGGAGCGTGATCCCTCTATAATTTAGGCATTCTTTCTTGTCACCTTTTTTGAATAGAGGCAATATGACACCTATTTCCCAGTCCTTTGGTGTTTTACCTTCCTTCCAAGCCTTGTTGCAGATAATGTGTAGTAAATTGGTGCCTTTACTTCCCATATGTTTGATCATATCTGGTGTTAGTTCGTCATGTCCTGGGGCTCTTCCACTTTTTGTTTCTTTAATGGCTTCTTCAATCTCAGTTAATGTAAGTATTTCGTTTTCTATATCAGTTACGTCATTGTCTATTTGCTCTTCAACATCATGTTCTGCTAGGTCATTAGGATTTAGTAGTTCGCTAAAATATTCCTTCCATCTGTTCATTATTGCTGCATTATCATTTAGCAGTGAGCCTTCTTTACTTTTAATGGTTATGGATCTGTTTTCTTTTCCTTTTCTGAGCGTTTTAACTACTTTATAGAATAATTTACGATTTCCTTTGTTGGACTCTTCTATTCTTTTTCCAAACTCTTCCCAAGTCTTCTGTTTAGCTTCCATTACAATATTTTTAACCTTTATTCTCTGTTCTTTGTATGCATTGTACTTTTGTTCGTTTCTGTTATTTAAGTAATTTTTCCATAACTGCTTCTTGGTCTTTACTTGCTTCTTTATTTCGTCATTCCACCAAGATGTGTGTTTTTTACAGCTTTTTGTTATGATTGTACCACATGATTGCTTGGCTGCTTCCATTATTATTCCCTTAAATAATTGCCACGTATCTTCAGCACTCATTTGTTTAGCGTCTTCTATTTTTCCAATTTCTTCTTCGATAATTTCTTGGTATCTTTTTGCAGTTTCTTCTTCCCTCAATTTGTATGCTCTGACATTTTCCTTTTTAATAGGAAGTGCATCTTCAACTTTTATTTCGGATTGTGTACTGCTTCTTTTCTTGATTTTTGCTACAACCAGATAATGGTCACTGGATATGTCTGCACTTCTTCTTACTTTGACATCTGTTATTGACCTTCTATTGTTTCTTTGCACTAGGATGTAGTCAATTATGGATCGTTCATTTCTGTTCACTGCTACTCTTGTGTATTTATGTATATCAAGATGTTCAATGAATGTATTAGCAATTATTAAGTTATTTATGGTGCAATAGTCCATCATACGTTTTCCATTGTTATTCCTTTTACATTCTCCATGTGCACCAATTACATCTGTAGCTGTATTATCTCTTGTGCCTACTCTGCTATTGAAATCGCCTGTCACATAAATTTTGCCCTTACATGTTTCTGTCACCAATGTTAATTCTTCCCAAAATAGTTCTTTATTTCTTGCAGAGTCGTCTTCATTCGGCCCGTATACTACTACTATACTAATTTGTTCACCATAAACGTCATCAAGCTCTATTGTCAATATTCTTTCTGAGATACAATTCCAGTTTAGTATGTTTTTTGCTAGCTTTTTATGGACTATACATCCTACCCCTGCAGCTGCATGCTTATCTAGACTAGGTGATTAACTAATTAGTTTTCGTTATTTTTTTTTTAATAATTGTTTCGATTTTAGAATAATTTATTAAACAGTTAACATTTGGACACTATGTTGTTTTCATTATTTTCGAATTTTAAAATAACGGTAGCTTAAAAAGTACGGACCTGGACGAAAAATGGAAAAGAATTGTTTTCAGTTTTTAATGTAGAAGAACGTGGTATAGTCAGCATTCCGCGAATTTCGTAACACCCTGTATACATGATGAACACCTTAAAAAGTAAACTTAAATAAATGAAAAAAACATTGCCAGACACCCGTATATAATTTAGCTCTTTCCTTAGCCTTAGTATTACGTTTCTAGTAAAATTCAATTAAAGAAATTGAGAAGAACGATATTTTCTCAAAATAATTACGCCACTTATATTATAGCAATATCATTCGAAAATGGCCTGATCAAGATATTCGCCCATTGCAAGTTTGTTTGGTATCGAAGTGTTGAGTGTCATTGCCACAGTCATAAGCGTAGCCACTTGGGACACAGGTTTGTTTAAACTAAAATAATGTCGAAAGTTAAATCTAGTTTACGTTTACGTATCTGGTACTTTCTTATGGACTTTCAATTTTTTAGCACATACCTAAAAGTTCTAACCCTGCTGCTACATCATATGTATTAGAGAGCGATTTAATAACTTATACAAGTACAAGGTGGCGCACAGCCGACTGATACATTTGGTTTTTGTTTTCTGTCAAAGTGACAGTGCTAACAAAACTTTGCTATTCGCAACAGTTAGTGTAAGTTTTCAAGTTAATGTTTAATAATTATAATGGAGCAATGGACCTTAGTTTATCATACAGTACAGTGGCAGTTCGGTTTTATTATGAGACTAAATCCATTACATAGACAAGTCGCAATTTTCAACGGCATTTCGGTATGCAACCGCGTGCAGCATTACCTTCACGGAATACAATATTGTCATGGGTTAGTAAATTGGAAAATACGGGTGGTTTATTTAGTGTTAAACACGGTGATATACGAAGAATTCGCACCATTGCGAATATTGAAAGAGTTAGAGCATCAGTTCAACAAAGTCCTCAGCGTTCAACACGGCGCAGATCGCAGACTCTTGGAATTTTAAAAATATAAAATTTGGTGTTTTTGGTTATTATAAAATCCACGTTTCGTTGATTTACGAGGATAAATTGAAAAGTCCCCGGCCTAACTCAGATAGGATACAAATTTGCGTAATGCTTTTACGGCGTTATATTTTTTCAAGATTTATCAGTCTGGCTCTGGAATAACAAAAATTTCTGTAAAATAATAATTGTTTGACAAGCTGTCAAAGTTGCTAAGGTGTTGCATGCTGTAAGCATGGATCAAGTTGAAATTCGTGCAGTTATTAAATATTTTCATATTAAGGGTTTAGCCCCAAAAGAAATAAAAGCTGAACTAGACGGCACATTACGCGAATCTTCCCCTTCATACACCACAGTTAAAACTTGGGTTGCGGACTTTAAACGTGGTCGCAGGAGTACAGAAGATGCACCGCGTTCAGGAAGACCAAAAACAGCCACCACAACAGAAATGATCGAAAAAGTTCATAATCATAAAATTGTCTTGAATGACCGGCGATTGAAGTTGATGGAGATAGCAGATACTATAGGCATTTCAACAGAGCGGACATATTATATCCTAACCGAAGTTTTGGGGATGAGAAAGTTGTCTGCGCGATGAGTGCCGCGACTGCTCACACTGGGGCAAAAGCTGACACGCAAAACAGTTTCGGAGGAGTGTTTGGGCTTGTTTAAAAGGCGATTTATTACAATGGATGAGATGTGGATTCACCACTATACACCAGAAACAAAGCGGTAATCGAAGCAATGGACTGCCAAAGGAGAACCTGCTCCGAAAAAGGCCAAAACAGTTCCATCGGCCGGAAAAGTTTTGGCTTCAGTTTTTTGGGATCCCAAGGGCATTATTTTTGTGGATTACCTTAAAAAAGGTAAAACTATCAACGGGGCATACTATGCTACCCTACTTGACCAGCTAAAAGAGAAAATTCAAGAAAAACGACCCGGGTTAGCAAAGAAAAAATTCTGTATCATCAGGATAAGGCCCCCTGTCACAAGTCAGTTATTGTCATGGCAAAAATTAATGACTTGCGGTTTGAATTGATACCCCATGCCCCCTACTCGCCGGACTTAGCCCCCTCAGATTTTAGTTTATTTCCAAACTTGAAAAAATTTCATGCTGGAAAGAAGTACGAGTCCGATGAAGCTGTGATTGCTGCCACAAATGTCTATTTTGACCAGTTGGATGAAAGGGCTTATAGGGATGGAATAAGAGCACTTGAATGTAGGTGGACCAAGTGCATTGAACTTGACGGGGATTACGTTGAAAAATAAAATTACTGTTTACATGACTTTCTTTTGTTTTCTTGTCTAGGCCGGAGACTTTTCAATTTACCCTCGTAAAAGAAATCTTTCTATTCCAACAGTGATTTAAAATGTATCAGTCGACTGTGCGCTACTTTGTACTATAATTATGCACCTAGTAAGTTATATTTTTCTTTTCGCGGGACTTTATTTTCAATCTTAGATTTAATAAACAACAAAAGCACTGCAATAATATAAACACCGATTCTAAATCTTAATTTTGA
This sequence comes from Agriotes lineatus, assembly GCA_940337035.1. NCBI lineage: Eukaryota > Metazoa > Arthropoda > Insecta > Coleoptera > Elateridae > Agriotes > Agriotes lineatus. The sequence goes on from OW679202.1 coordinate 121,475,647, forward strand.
ATTCTACTACATGTTACTCCAGCCATAAATGCATTAAAAATCGCAATTTATTGAGATACAGATACACTGCCCAAAGTAGGGTCACGATGTTTTACCTTTTATTGCGAACAGTAATTTCCCTATATTGTTTAAAGTATAGCGAATTAGTCATCATGCTATCTTACCTAAATACGTTTAATATAAGTAGGCTCTCGTGTTCAGTGTTTAAATTAGTCATTAATGTGAAATACACAATTATAAAGCACATTAAGATGATGGCATAATAAGTCTATTTTGGTATGAATCACACCAGCCTACAAACTATAACGTAAGCAGGTGATAAGGAAACAATAACTGTACTTATTACTAACTGCTTTCGAGAAGGTACTTAGGTAAACATTCAATTGCTGTTGTCGACTAGTAGTACTACCAAATCCTTCAAATCATAGATTAGAAATAAATTCTAATTCGAATATGTAAGCCAATGCGTATGAACACTTAATATTTGAATGTTTGTAATTTTATTCCAACTTTTCGAAATATAATTTTCGATCCAGGACGGAAGACTAGGTATGATTATCTTTGATAATGACATTTGAAAGTTGACTAAGTATTGTTTCTGAGTTGTCAAAGTTGCTTTTTCGTTTGAATATTACCTAAATATTAATTTGCCGAATAAATAAGATGTAAATGTAAATACAATTGTATCTCCTACTTTCTAATGCTACACTCGCTCTATTTTAACCGTTGATACTGATGCAGTAAGGCTATTTGGAAATTTAAATAATATATCAGACGTATGTCTTCAAGTTACTACGCTATAAAAATTATTATAAATACTTTTTTATAGAATCAACATTCAACTTTCAAATATCATCATCAATCGTAGTCATACCTATGCTTGTGTTACTACTATAAACCCTCATTTAAAATCATCATTCTCGGAAACAGTTTTATTTTTCAATATCTGTGAAGCTACCATAAGCGTGTGGAAATAAGAAAAATCTAATAAAAAATCTATACCCCCATTAATAAAAAGTGCCAGTGCTAGCGCTCGCTGAAAGTAGATAAAATAAAAGTTGTTATTTTGATGTGGTTACAATAAATATAAATTTTCATTACAATGGCGTCAACAGTATTTAAGTTATTAGAAAGAAGTAAATGTGCATATATATCAGGCTACCTATACTATTCAGTTACAATATTTGCAAACAGAAAATAATTGTACAATGCAAAATTAGTGATGTGTTAATTACCAAACTAATAAATACTAAAGCAAAATAAATCGGTTGTTCTCTGTTGCCAACGTTTACTGTTATCTACAAAATAATGATTGCTTGTTATCATTTATTTTATGGTAAATAGTATAAATGAGAGAAAATAGATTCAAAACCAAAGGTGCTTTTGAAGTACGAAAAGGATAATTTAATGCCAATAGAAAATTGTAGATGTCAGTACGAATATCTATTGCACTAAAAGTACAAATATAATGTATTTTTATTTTTATAAACATCTGAATAATATAAATGACCTTCATAATATCTATGCAGGGTGATTCAAATTAAGTGCGCACCATTGCTATCTTTGTTATTATTAATTTTACAAAGTAGGTTAAATTAGCAAACTAGTAGTGTTTTTGGAGCTGATTAATATGGAATTAATAAAAAAACAATCGAATAACGAGTTTGCGACAAAATTAAAAACTTTTAGCTTTTTTTAATGGAACACCCTGTATATATTTCAAAAACTTGAAATAAAAATTAATTTGTGATATAAAAGTCTTAACACACTATTGTCTTAAAATGAATATTAAAGAAGTTAGGAGAGATTTTAGTTTACCTACATCAACAATACACCGTACTTACGAAAAATTCATAGTAGGCTGCTACTAAAAACAAAAACAATAATGTAAACATCAGAACTGTCAAAATCAATTTATCGTACGTTTGGTTGTCGAAAGTAATTAGTGTTGTTTATTTATTTCTTATTGTTTTGTTACTGTTTCTGGTTATCAGACTTAAAACAAGCCTGCAATGAATTTATACAGTAGAATAATGTATGTATTTATCTATAAACTGAAACTTGCTATAACTTCTTTATTATTCATTTTAAGACAATAGTGTATAAGACTTTTATATCACAAATTTATTTTTATTTCAAGTTTTTGAAAAACATACAGGGTGTTTCATAAAAAAATTTTGTCGCCAACGAGTTATTCGATTGTTTTTTTTTATTAATTGCATATTAATCAGCACCGAAAACACTACTAGTTTGCTAATTTAACCTACTTTGTAAAATCAATAATAACAAAGATAGCAATGGTGCGCACTTAATTTGAATCACCCTGTGAAAAATAATTATTACAGAAATAAACTAAACAACTCAAAATCAAGTAAAAATTTGTGGAATACCGTCAAAACCTTAACTACGGGTAAGAGAAATGTCAATAGAATAAAAACCGTCACAAATTCGAATGGCATAAAAACCACAAACAAAACAGAAATTGCAGAAGCTTTCAACGAACATTATATCAACATAGGCAGCAGACTAGCTAATAAAATTAAAGTACCCACCAATTACTCGCCTCCAAAGAGAGAAAAAAATCCGAATTCTATTTTCTTATTCCCAACCAACGTAAATGAAGTTATGGAAGCTATCGCTCAACTCAAACCCAACAAAGCACCAGGAATTGATACCATAACATCTGAAACATTAAAAAGGCTATGCAACACAGTCGCTGGACCAATCAGCATAATAATAAACAAAATTATGAGTGAAGGACTTTGCCCAGAGGCTTTTAAAATCGCCGTGATAGTTCCAATCTACAAAAGCGGAAAGAAAGACAAACCAGAAAATTACAGACCGATCTCTCTAATATCCAGTGTGGCCAAAATATTTGAAAAAATTATAAAACATAGATTGGTGAGCTTCATTGGAAAAAATAATTTAATCTCACAACAACAGTTTGGATTTCAAGAGAAAAAATCCACCCAAGATGCAATCACCTTGCTTACAACTGAAATCCATGATGCACTAAATGACAGCAAGCCGTCTCTGTGCATTTTCATTGATTTGGCCAAGGCTTTCGACACCGTAAATCATAGCCAACTAATCGACATACTTCATGACATTGGCATACGGGGAACAGCAAACTCATTATTCAAGTCGTACCTGGATAATCGCCCACAATACACCAAAATAGAAGACATACAAAGTAGTAAAAGAGCGGTCGAAAATGGAGTCCCACAAGGAACGGTTCTTGGGCCAGTGTTATTCAATTTGTATGTTAACGATCTATTCTCCCTTACAACCAGTGGAAAAATAATCGCCTACGCCGATGATACTGCAATATTTTACAAATCAGATAACTGGAAAGATTTAAAGCAAAAAGTAGAACAAGACATGACAAATATTAAAAAGTGGTTTGATTACAAGTTATTGACCATCAACTTTGAAAAAACAAAATACCTTCCATTTTCTTGCAGAACAAATATCCTGCCATACTTTCACCAGATAGAATTACACACCAGCGATACTTTACGAATAAACTGTGCGCAGTCTGTCAAATACCTGGGGTTACAGATTGACTGTCACCTTAGATGGAACACACATATAGATAATTTACTAAAAAAACTTAGAGGCATCATTTATAAATTCAAAATTCTCAAGGACATTCTGAATATCAAAAACCTAAAAACAATCTACCACGCTTTAATAGAACCTCTTCTTCAGTACGGAATCATGCACTGGGGACCTGCTGGCTACACGCTTATAAAAAAATTAGAAGTCCTACAAAAACGATTTATAAAAATCATATTCAACAAACCATACAACTATCCTACCAATATGTTATATGCAGAAACCGGCTTGATGGATCCCAACCAGCTATATTTTAAAAATCTAGTCATATACCAATATAACCATTTGTCAGTAGCAACGCATATCGGACATACCTACAATACACGAAATAAAACCAATAATAATATAGAAATACCTAGAGCTAACAAGACAGTAAGCAAAAGATCGGTGAATTTTATGGGAACACGATTCTACAACCTACTACCACTTCAAATAAAAAAAGAAAAACTTAAAACATTCAAACAATCTGTACAGAAATGGATAATAGAAAACAAATGCCTCATTTTATCTGAAATTAAAAGACTAAGTTAAAAGTGCAAATTACTTGTAGTTTAATAATTAGAAATTCTTTTGTATTATTAATTAAAATTATTCAACATCTTATATCAAGTTAGTACATGTAAGTTCTATCAATATTATAGTTGTTTCTTTAGCATTATATAATTGTAAAATAGTCTGTAAGTTTTTAAACTCACGCACAAGCTATGCTTCCTGTGAGTATGTACTGTTTATTTAGGTATGTAAAACTGTGCAACCAAATAAACCATTATTATTATTATTATTATATATAAAAATGAAAGTCCTGACTCACTCATCAACGCCCAGCCCGGACCCTTGGACCTAGAAAGCTGAAATTTTGCACAGAGGTTCCCTTTATGATGTATACAAGGAATAAGGAAGAATATTTTGAAATTCAACCCCTAAAGGGGTAAAATGAGGGTTCCAATTTTGTATGGAAAAATAATATTAAATAGACATTTCGACTTAAAACTTCGTAGGAGTACTCCTAAAAACAAATAAGCAAACAAGTATTTCGTAATTTTCCAAAAATCAATCCGTTAGAAGATGAAATGGGGTAAATAAGTCTAAAAATGGATACGGTTGTCGTTATTGGGGGTTTTTCGGACGTTGATTGCGAAAATGGCATTTGTTTTTAAGTTCAAGACGGTGGACATGACACAAAAAATACTTTAAGTATAAACTGAAAGAATAAGTAGTCGTAATCCTTAGGTACTTTCTTAGGTAAAAGCTAGTTGTATATATAACGTAAACGTATGCCGGTATGATTTAAAATTATTTTTTTAAATTCTTTTTTTCAATAATACTCACACAATGCAAAATCAACAAATGAATGTCTGTAGTTTTTTTATTGTCAGATTATTACTATTTACAATCTGCTCGTAGAGCAATAAGTAAATTACGTAAATGTCTGTAATAACAAGTAAAAGTTACTCTTAATTTTCTATCTTGATAAATGCTAGCAAATATCCGTTGCTCTCAATTTTGCCATTGTCATATTCTTTTCAAAAATATCATACAGCCTCAATAGAGAAGACGTATAAATTTAGTCCTAGTAGCTAGTAGGTGCAGAATACGTGTTTTCCAAGGCACCTGTATATGGATAAACGTTTGACACTTTCTCGTGTTTGCGATAATTGTGGTGTAAGCAAAAAGGCCCCCTATTGCACTTAGCAAAATCGTGAAAACAAGGTATATTCACGAGAACATAGTGAATAAGGAATTTTAAAAATCATTTACCTATAGCTAAAATAGTGAAAACTGAATTCAAAAATATTCTGAAGTAGTTACGGAATACTAAGTCAAAAACTTGTTATTGATAAACAAGAACATCCTTGGAGATGGTACTATTCGAAAGTTGAAACCTCCGCAGTGGATGCAAGTAGAAGCAAGGAAGCCAAATAGGTCAATGTCGTCTTGGTGGATCACATGAAATCATGTGTACCAATAGGTAGGGTTTCAGATAGTGAAAATGAAATGGATGGTCTCTCTACGTGTGGAGACTGGAGATCCAGTAGCACCATATCGCGAGGACGCGAATGAATGCAGGTTGGCCGAATGTTAGGGACGAAATATTTGATGGTTTTGGGGTGCATTATTTTTAAGTTTTAATTACTACGTTTGCCACGCCCGGAATGTTTTGAGCCCTGGAATGTAATATAATCTTGACGGATGTATTAGGCATTGGTTCACGGTCAGTTTTTCGGGGACCCAGACGCCACGTGCAACCAATGAACCGTAGCAATGGGGCTCGGGTAGAAATTAAATTCTAAAATACACAGAACGTTTCGGGGTGCGACAGCGGCGCGACGTGTGAGTGAAAGTGGTCTGTTTTGCGTAATTATTTCTTGGCGTAAGCGATTATATGCGAACCAATAATTAATTATAAGGTGATAAGTTGCATAATGCGAGGCGAAGCGGCGAGCGTAGCTAGGCGTAATTAGGTAGAGGATTAATTTAACTAGAGTAGAATGTACGTACTATTGTAGCTAGTTGAATGGCATTTGGTAGACTTTTTGGCAATTACAGCGTCCGGTATACGTCAGAGGTTCTTGCTTTGCTAGTCGACTATGTGATAGTCAAAGAGTTGAATCCTGGAGCTGGAGCACGAAGTCCGCCCAGTGATTCGCGGAAGCATGTGTGTTCCGCACCGGAAGCATGGAGTTCCAAATTATAAGCCCCATTAGAGCAATAGCAAGATTTACGGTAATTGCTGTACTGTGGAAGATCAGTATACTACGGTAGTTATTACCGATTCTGTACGGGTTGTAACAATAGTTAATCTAGTGGATTACTATTGGGCAGTACTAGCGAAAGGTACCGATAGCTAACCCAGCCAATGAAGGCGGTGATGAGGTGCCAAAGGGTTGAGGCTGACGGATGTAAGGCCCAGCAATGTGATGCCACTGCCAGAAGTACGGAGGGGCCAGGGGGAGGCCACCCCCGGTGAGTACAACCATTGTTGCCGATGAGATTTACAGATCAGTAAGTTTATGTTCTTTTATATTTAACTGCCTGCCTCCGCCACTGGGCCAAGGAATGGTCGAACCTGCACTGTTTGCACCCCGTTGCCGCTTTGTGGTCATGGGTGAGTTGCATCCACCACCTTGACACATTTCAAAAGTAAGGAAAATTGAATTTTAATATAACACACATAAACTCCCGTCTAACACTAAATAAAAACACAATGGTTTGCAAACTGTAAAAACCTGCGACTCTTGCTGCGTGACAGGATATTTCTGAATATGACTACGTTCTCGGTAATGTAATTAATGCGAACACTGATTTATGAACCATTTTATACTAAATTTCGTGGCAGATTATATTTTTACCGTTAATTGCACAAGATTTTGCCAATTTATTTGATAATTTTCGCTCTTTAGATTTCCCTATTACAAATTAGCACTGTTGAGCATAACTTGTTACACCACTTTAACAATATTTCTTAAGTTCCAACAACGGCGATTCTAAATTAAATTACCTTATTATCGTTTCACGGGATTTATAGTTATTAATAATGATTAATTTATTCGGTGTGACCAACAATACACTTTACGTCTTGAATTTTTAACATCTGTTGCAGGGAAATTTAACGTTTTATTCTGTCCCGATTTGGTTATACTAACTACTTTATTTGCAACTTAAATTTTTTTACAAATGTGTTCACATTATACACACCTAATACAGTTTGAACAATTATGAAATAAAATTTCTGAAACCCGTAAAATATTTTCCCTTAAAATTAAGCACCTCTTAATTATGTAAACTAGTGACTTGTACCGTTTCTTACTGAAGTAAAAAATAACGTGGCCATGATAGTTACTCGTTACTAATGTGTTGGAGCAATCCGACATAATAATTTTACATTGCTTGCTTGCTTGCTTGCTTGCTTGACGCCACTTTGAGAGCGAACCCGTGGGCCGAATTAGCTGATTTTGATGTCAATCGACTCAGGGCGACGCAGGTAAGCCAGTAGTAGGGTTTTCACATTTTTATAAGTGACTTTTTTGATGTGGATTTTCTAACCTGAAAATTAACTCGACACTCAAAATGGATCACTCTTGTACAAATTGCATTAAATGAATTATTTCGCGCCCAATTTGGGTGCAGAACGCTAGTATAAAATAATTTCATTGCAGTTCCGCTTGAAAATGCTAGGCTAAATCCTGAAGTATCTAAATTTCTTGATGCCCAATCGAAATATTGCTTTCCCAAAACACAAAAGTATATTGCTTACCAGTGGCGGCTGCTTCTTAAGGGCGCTAGCCTCCCAGCTGTAAACAGCCTATATGGCATTGGAAGAACGTAACTACTCTATAATTAAAAATAGGTGTTATCATCTATCCTACCGTTATAATATAACAATGTTTAAGTAGCGAAATCCGGAGGTAGCTATTCGATACCGCTTAAAACATATAAAACAGGATCCAAAAAGTATGTCAAGCTAACGTGAGTAATGTGTCAACACACTCGCTGGTATCAATGCACCGAGCAGCTGACAACTGTTGGGGGAGATTCGAAACAGGGCCAAACAGAACATCGATTGCAGTTGGAGCCTGATTATTTATTTTGTGTGATTTCGGTTGTTTCATAAGTTCTCTACAAATAATAGCTGAAAAGTAAAGTTGGAACGCAATTTACGACGACAGTTGTAAGAAAACTCGCAATATATATATATATATATTTGGCCAGCTAGATAAGTGAGGACTTACCATAAGATGCACGTTATGAGGACCTGCAGAAGAAATAAATTTAGAAGGCCCCAGTATGTAATAACCTTCTTATTTTATTAAGGGTAATACAATTTGCACAAATATACACCCGAAAAACTAAAAATGACGAAAATTTTTCTTTCCAGTATATCTGAACAAAGTGAGGTCTATGTTATTCCACTATACAAGTGAGTACCGTATGTTATTTTTCCTGCTGCGCAACTTCTGAGGACATTCATTTGCGTATATAGCTTTGAAGCGCCTTAAGTTAGGTCCGCGCAGTGTTGTCACTCGGACCACGGCGGATGATGACATCACTCTCCGATAAAAATTATTTGCTGCAGTCATAATATATATGTGTAACAACTAATTTTTATCGAAGAGTGATGTCACCATCACCATCACCATCACCATTAGGTACCTAAAATTTCCCGGCGCTCTGGCATTCAGTTTAAATCGTGGGTGGCATGTGTTTGTATTAACAGGAAGTGAACTGAAACGAGATAATAATTAACTACAGGTATTATTGTTTAAATGTTGTGCATTATAACAAATTGCATCTTGTTGCTGCAGGCATTTTAAGAATGGATCGAAAATTAAAAATTTTAGTGAACGCATTGAATAAAGAAGACCGTAGTTCCGCTCTAGAACGTTTGAATCTTCCCAAGTATGAAACCACGAAGAGCCTTAGCAATGATGAATTAAATGCCGTTCTGTCAAGTGAGTAGGATTTCTTATCAATTGTTATTTAACTATGCAGTTGAAATGAATCTCATGTAGGACACTCGCTCAGAATTAAAATTAATAAAAAAATTGATTATGGTTGAACTATAATTTTATTATGAGAAACCTATTATTATTTTCGCTATGTTATTTCACGGAATATATTATACTGTTATACTGTACTAATGTCTTTGTCACAAGGTCTCGAGTTTCAAATAAGTAATATTTTTTTTATTTACATCAGAAAAAGAAGAAGCGTGTTCTAGAACCATGGACAGACAAACAAAAGCAAATCACTCTTGCATATTTTAAACGCCATCTAAAAAAGAAGATTCCACCGAAAAAGAAGGAATGTGTTCAACTACAGGAGGAGAATCCAGGAGTATTTGAAAATAAGAGCTGGGAAAATATTAAAATATTTGTAGTTAATAACTATGTTAAGACATAGAATAAGTGTATATGATCACATTTTTTACAAAATGAATACAACATAAATTTGACATTAATGTAATGTATTTTTGTTGCTTATAAATACAAACGACTAGGCAATACCTCAACAACATAGTGATAAAAACATAGGTACATAAAAATATTTGACAACAGAACAAATTAAACTGAACTGCTGCAAAATTAATGCTGATTCAAGTTCTTGAGTAAGTAGTTTTTATTAATTGAGTCTTAAATATTAAAAAGAGCAAAACTGAAGCAGGTAGGTATTCTTAAAAAGAGCAAAACTGAAGCAGGTACGTATTCTGCTTTCTACAAAATGCCCATACTTATAAACATACAATTTCTGAACTATTGATACAAATCACTACTTTCAAATAAGCTCTTGATACATCAATTTGCCCTTTATCTCAATTAGTGGTCTTAACTTGAGCCTGTTAAAAGTCGATGTTTTGATACTTTAATCGGAAATTCCAAAAATTGATGCAGTTGAATTTTTGAATTTTATTTTTTAATACATGAAACACTGACCTAAATCACTTATTTAGATTTTCCTGAAAATTTTATTTGCGTAATTGCAAATTTAAATACAGATGCTAAATTCTGTCGTATATCCCGATAGGTTACATTTAAACTGGTTATGATAACTTCGACGCTTTAGTCTTCGTTCCAAATTTGTACAATAATAGCAATTTACAAGAAATTCAACTGCGATTCGTTGTCCGTTAGGAACATTTATTAAACGAACGTTTCGGATTTCGCTTCCTTGAGGACAGAACCTTTTAAAATCTCTTTTCACAGATGTTAAGTATTGACATCCACAGTAATAGTTGCTATCATTTCTACTGAAAGTGCCTATCCATCTATGTGGATTCCTTCCTGTTGTTACTTCTGGTTCTATATTTTCCAGGGTGTACCCTGGCGGAGTTGCATCTTGCAAGACATTTCTAGCAGTAATCAGTTCAGCCTGCGTAACTTGATCAGTACATGGCAGTAAATTAATCCCTTTAACTTCTACATTTGAAGAATGAAAAAACAGGAGCAGGAAAATGGATCTTGAGTTCTGCGTTGCAGTCGATTCTGAAAAAGTTTACTACAACTGAAACAACTCTTTTTCTACCATTCTTAGGCTTACCTTTTCTTTGCAGTATACAAAATAATGCAATAGCCCTCTGAAACAGACGTGAAGATTTAAAAATTTCTCGGCGTCTTGAAACACAATGAGTCTAAATATACGTAAACGTACTATTGGGGACAAAAAAATTTGAATGACTCCTTTAATTAATACGCTAAATTTAGAAACATTTAGTTGTTTTGTTGAAATAAGGCTTTTACTGTCAAAATAAGCTATTTTAAGAGGCCTTTTAAAATAACCTATTTTGACATCAAAAGCCTTATTTCAACAACTAAATTTAAACTAGTAATTAAAGAAATCGTTCAAAAATTGTTTGTCCTCAGTAGTACATAATCATTGCTCTCTTTTGATCTCGATAGGCCGAACGCAGGTCTGTTTGTTTGTTTGTCTATCTGTTTGTCTGTCCAATTGCTTTCCTCTCTCCATAATGTCCCACCATTTGAAATTTTGATTAACAGCTACTGCGCATGGTTAGGTAATGGTAAAGAGTTTTGCTCTAAACGTTATAGTAAATTGTTTGTAAAACACCTTTTCAGATTTTTGTAACGCGATGCGCTAATAAAATGGTAAGTTAAAAAAAACAATCTGCAAGTATCATACAAAATTTTGAGTGATCATATTTATAAAGTTAACAAGATAGTGTTGGGAAGTTACATAAGCAAGCAAAATTTATTACGAGTATTTTTTATCACTAAATTTGAATTTATATAGCATTGACAAGACAGAAAGTTTAAAAGAAGTAGTAATATAATTGAAAAGAAAACGGAAACTTTTTACTTTCGGTCATTTCAATTTAGGTCACTCAACCATGTAGAAAACTATACAGGGTTAGTTAAAAGTATGGAGACGGCGATTTATTGCCGTTAATATTCATTTTAGGAAATTATGTTCAATACAAGAGTTTTTTATGAAATTTTTATCTACATTTTAAAATGCTTGAATCTTTTGTCTTCAATTGTTTTTGAGTTACGTCTGTTCGCATTTTTTTTTAAATGGAGTTGTGTTAATTTTACTCAACCATTCGATAGAGCATTTTTTCTCTTTACAGAAGTACTTTTTTTTAATGTTGTTTAATAACATTTTTACAAGAAAATATCGGTTCAAGTATTTAATAAATGTTAGGTATATCGAGATAGACAAAATTACTTTTCTATCTTAGTTTAATCTTAATTTATCATTAAACACAAATTACTAACTAAATAAACATGAATAAAGAGATTATCTTAAAAAAAATCAATTTTAAAAAAATTTAAAATGATCTCTTTATTCATGTTTATTTAGTTAGTAATTTGTTTCTAATGATAAATTAAGATTAAACTAAGATAGAAAAATAATTTTGTCTATCTAGATATACCTAACATTTATTAAATACTTGAACCGGCGTTTTCTTGTAAAAAGGTTATTAAACAAAACTTTAAAAAACCAAAGTACTGCTGTAAAAAGAAAAAAATGCTCTATCGAATGGTAGAGTAAAATCAACAAGTTTCTATTTAAAAAAATTACGCGAACAGGCGTAACTCAAAAACAATTGAAGAGAAAAAAATTCAAGCATTCTAAAATGTAGATAGAAATTTCATTAAAAACTTTTGTATTGAACATAATTTCCTAAAATGAACATTAACGAGAATAAATCACCGTCTCCATACTTTTAACTAACCCTGTATAATTTTAATAGAAACTGATTGATTTTAACATAATTTAAAATGCAATTTGTGAGATAAGAAACCTTCATGAATTGTAAATACTCACACTGATTGCGCCGTTTTTATTATAAATATGTAATTTTAATAGTAGTTTATTTATCTAGAACGAAAAGTGGCATTTTAAAGACGAGAAAGTTGTTTACGTCCGAGGCGTCAGCCGAGGACGGAATTACTTGCGAGAACCTTTAAAATCACTTTTCGTTCGTGGTGAATACAACGGTTTATTTCATACTGCAAGTTTAATGAATTTTTTATTATACCTGCATCAGAATCGCCGTTTAAAGCACGCCTGAGCGTGCGAATACAGGCGATTAAAGCTCGCCGAGCTTTAAAGGTTGTCAAGGAAACGACTGAACGCAACAACGGACATGGACGCGACAAAAACGTAAATAATTCTCGTAACTATAGTAGCAATATTATTATGCCCTCTCGATTTATCACGACAAAAATTATTTCTAAGTTTTTAGTGCGTAATTTATTTCCAGTATTGGAGGTATAATAAAAAATAGCGTAAAGTATTCGTGGATAACTGGTCTTTAAAACACTTGCTCTATTTCAAGCACTCCGGCTACGCCGTCGTGCTCGAAAACTCGCGCGTGTTTTAAAGACCTTGTTATCCACTCATACTTTAATATACTATTAGATAAATTGTAAATCATTTCAAATTTTATGTCAACAACTGACGTATAATTTTAAAGTACTTGAACTTTAAAATTTTACTTTAAAGTACTAGGACTTTAATGTTCCATTTTTTGTACAATAAATAAGTTTTAAAGTACTTGAACTTTAAAATTTTACTTTAAAGTACTAGCACTTTAACGTTCCATTTTTTGTACAATAAATAAGTTTTAAAGTACTTGAACTTTAAAATTTTACTTTAAAGTACTAGGATTTTAATGATCCACTTTTTGTACCATAAATAATCCGAAAAATGTCATTTTCGACATCAGTATGAAATAAAAATTATATTACCCTTAAAGTTATTTAATAGTCAATTTCTGCCTCTAACAACCAAACTTTACAAAAATTACACAATCCCACAGTTTACGCCTATCTTTTACTTGCAACAAGACCGCACTGCATAAAGCACTCTTTATTTTTCTTTCTTACCAGAATTAGTCATCCAGCAATTTGTTTAAAGTAATACTAGGTACGCTTAAAGTGAGGACGGTACATGGTTGCAACTTTTGCGGTCCTTACTTTGTGCGTAAAGTGTGAGTTACGAAGAACTAGAAATATACGTCAAGAAATTATACTCGCGCAGGAGCGCCACCAATGTGAGGAACAATGAACTAAGGTATACAATCTTGGACACTTTTCTAACCAGGTGAGGTCCAAATTATTTTTATTGAATTTGCTTTTAGATGCTTACGACATCTTGTAAGCAAAATATTAGTGAATTGACAAAGTGAGGTCCGTATAT